>OU744367.1:3042095-3642095 GCA_916610255.1 Lasioglossum lativentre
GGAATTCCGCCTGACGGGCCTGGACGTCTCCGTGACTCCCCAGGAGGTGGTCACGGCGGTGGCGTTAGCTGGTTGCTGAACTCCCGAGTCCGTGAAGGTGGGGGAGCTGACGGCTCCACCCAGCGGGCTCGGCACCATATGGGTGCAGTGCCCGGCTGTGGCGGCCCTGGCCATTGAGAAGGCCAGGAGAGTCGGGGTGGGGTGGTCCCGCGCCCATGTAGCAGTGCTGGCGGCTCGGCCGCTGCAGTGTTTCCGCTGCCTTGCCGTAGGGCATGTGCGGCAGCGGTGCACTGCGGCGGTGGACCGGAGCGGGCACTGCTACCGCTGTGGGAGTCGCACCCATATGTACCGGGACTCCCCACCGTGTGGTATGCGCCGCCCTGGGAAGACCGGCCGGGCATAAGGCGGGGAGCAAGGCTTGCTCCCCGCCTCCAAAGGCTAAGATGGGCCCTAAGGGGGTAGCTGGTGTGGCGCCCCCCCCCCCTGGAGCAACTGGAGAAGGTGGGGAGGATATTACACTCTCCCCTGCCCCCTCCACGCCCACAGGGATGGAGGTGGAATCGGTGGAGGGGGTCATCTCCCCCCTCTGCCGTCACGAGCCGCTGAGGAATGGAGCATTGTGGTTGCCAATTAATGGCTTACAGGGCTCCCCTGTCGGTTCTCCAGGCCAACCTGAACAACTGACGCCGGGCGCAGGACTTGTTGGTCCAATGCCTGGCTGAGTGGCAGGTTGGCCTGGCAGTGGCCACGGAGCTCTACTAAGTCCCCGACCATCCACACATGTTCGGGGACGGGGAGGGCTTAGTGGCCGTGTGGCACCGACGCCACTCGGCGACGGGACCCCCCTGCTCCGTGGTCGAACGGGGCAAGGGGATGGTGTTAGTTAAATGGGGAAGGTTCTTGGTCGCGGGATGCTACAATTCACCCAATTGTGGCTCCGCCGAGTTCGGGAGGTGTTTGGACCTTCTGGGTACTATGATAGCCCCCTATAGATCCGGTCCGGTGCTGGTCCTGGGGGACCTCAACGCGAGGTCCACCATGTAGCGTATGAGCCCTAGAGGATTGGGCGGAGGGACTGGAGTACCGGTTGTTAAACCGGGGCTCCGTACCTACGTGCGTGAGGTGGAACGGCTGGTCGATCGTGGACGTATCGTTCGCGACAGCCGCCGCCACACGCCGTGTGTCCAACTGGCAGGTCTGGGATGGAGAAAAACTGTCGGACCACTCTGCGTCCTCATGGACGTTGCAGTGGTCTCGGACCCGCCAGTGGACATCCCCCTCCGACGACGTGACATCCCTTCAGCGCCCAGATGGGCGCTGATGCGACTAAACGGGTGACTTGAGGGCCGTGATTATCGGCACCGGCTGGCCACAGGCCAGGGAGCGCAAGACAGAAGAGGGGGCTGCGTGGATCCGGGGCGCGTTGCAAATGATTTGCGACGTTGCAATGCCCCGGATCCGCATACTGCCCCCGAGGATGTCCGTGTACTGGTGGACGGGCGAAATGGCCGAATTACGAAGAACGGCCGGTCATGCCCGTCGCCAGTACACCCGCGCTCGGCGCCGCCACTTCTTGGGCGGCGAGCCGGAGCCGAGTGTCGCCGACCTGTACGGAGTGTACAGGACGGCGGCAAAGGCCCTCAAGCGAGCTATTGCCGCATCCAAGGCCAGGGCATGGGAGGACCTCCTGCTCACCCTCCGTGAAGATCCGTGGGGACGCCCGTACAAGGCGGTGCTTGGGAAGCTCCGCCCTTGGGCGTCCCCGGTCACGGAGAGTTTAGACCCGGAATTCTTGGGGCGCGTTATAGACACCCTCTTCCCCCTCAGCGATGAGGGGGAGGGGTGGTCGGAGCGCGCGCTGGGCCGACCATTGAATGGTCGGACGAGTTCCGGGTCACGGAGTGGGAGCTGTCCGATGCCATCAGGGAGCTCCGGGCTAGGGGCAAGAAAGCCCCCGGCCCGGATGGAGTTTCCGGTGGCGTGTTGGCCTTGGCCTTGAGAGTCCTCGGCCCGGCTTTCAGGAGCGTCTTAGGCACTAACCTGAGCCGGGGAACCTTCCCCAGTGCATGGAAGCAACCGTACCTGGTCCTCCTCCAAAAAGGAGGAGAACCCGCAGAGTCTCCCTCTGCGTACCGGCCGGTGTGTCTGCTCGACGAGGCGGGCAAGCTTTTTGAGCGAATCATAGCTGCCCGCCTCCTCTGGCACCTGTTGCGGGGTGGTCCCGACCTCAGCGACAGCCAGTATGGATTCCGGAGGGGGCATCCACAATCGACGCGCTCGAGCGTCTGCGCCTCCTCCGGGAAACGGCTGTTACTCAGGGCAGGGCGTCGATCGCGGTGTCATTGGGCATCTCCAATGCGTTCAACACTCTGCCCTGGAAGGAGATAGTAGGGGCGCTGCTCCGGGAGGTGATTCGGGACTATCTCCGCGGCAGGGAGATAGTATTTACCGGCCGGTACCAGGTAGTACATACGAGGGAGATGCACCGCGGGGTTCCACAGGGGTCAGTCCTCGGACCACTCCTGTGGAACCTGGCGTTTGACGTGGTGCTGCTGGTTCTCCTCCCCCCTGATACGGATGTCATCTGCATAGCAGAGGGGGAGGACTGGAGGAGGACCGGGCACCTTGCCACGTCCGCCCTAGACTGCGTTGTCGGACGAATCCGGAGGATGGGGCTGACCATGGCCGCCGCAAAGACCGAGGCAATCTGGTTGTATGGATTGTCTCGGTTGCGGCGGCCGCCCCTTGGTCAGGACCTGCGGATTCGCGTCGAAGATACCTCCGTCGGCGTCGGGCCCTCGATGAAATATCTGAGCCTGACCGTCGACGATTGCTGGCGCTTCGAAGAACACTTCGACCTCCTGGCCCCCCGACTGGAGAGGGCAGCGGCAGCCCTCGCGCGGCTGCTGCCCAATATCGGGGGGCCACAAGTGAGGGTACGCCGCCTATACGCGGAGGTGGTGCGGTCGATCGCCCTTTATGGAGCACCCGTATGGCACCACTCGCTCGAGGCCAGCCGGCGCAGCCAAGCACTCTTGGAGAGAGTGCGGCGCCGGCTGGCCATACGGGGATTCTGCACCATCTCTGCCGAGGTGGCGGGCCTCCTGGCCGTGATTCGGCGCTTTCATTTGGTGGCGGCGGAGCGGGCGACGATGTATCAAGTCGCCTGCTCCGCCCGCCGTCCACCAGGGGTGGAACTCGCGGCCGTAGAGGAAGAGGAGATCGAGGTGCGAAAGCGCCAGGCCCGGCAGGACACGGCAGGTCACTCTTGACCTTCTGCCACACGCAGGTGCTCTCCGGCCATGGTTGTTTCGGAGAGTACCTGCACAGGATGGGGCGGGAGCCGACAGCGCAGTGTCACCACTGCGGCGAGGCGGTGGACACGGCGCGGCACACACTCGAGGAGTGTCCGGCATGGGTCGAGCCGCGCCGTGTCCTTAGAGCCGCAGCGGAGGGGTGGGACCTCTCGCTCGGGGCCGTGGTCGACCACATGGTCTCGAGTGAGGGGTCGTAGAAGGCAGCGGTCTCTTTCTGCGAAGATGTGATCTCGCAGAAAGAGGCCGCCGAACGAGCCCGGGAGAGGGACCCGGGCTCGGCTAGACGGGTGTGGGCGCGGGGACGTCCCCCGCGTCGGCGTGCGCCGCCTTCATGGAGGGGCGGTGGTTGGGAGGGCGCGGGGGTGTCCCCGCGCCGACTTGTGTCCCCAGGTGGGGGGACGGCGTCGGGGTCGACGCAGGGGGAAACCCCGCGTCGTAATGTCCCTTCCCTAGACAGGGAGGGGGCGAGGGTCGTGACGCGGGGATAAACCCCGCGTCGACGATTGCCCCAGAGGGGGGTGGAGGATGTGGGGGCAAGGGGTTTGAGCTATCCCCGGCCCCCAGAGGGGAGCATGGCTCCCTTCGGGACAGGCCGACTTGAGTATGTCGGTCCGTCCCTTTAAGACCATCGGGTCTTTCAGGGGCGCGTGGGGGGCGGGGTGGGGACGGTCGGGGCGTGCGGATCACGCCTTCGACGAACCTTCCTTACCGGTGGCGGCGTCTTCTTGCCCTGGCCGGGGCGAGGACCTTCGGGTCACCCGGACCAAGCAGGTTACGAAGACGCCGGGGGCCGTGGGTGGACCGAGCGGGGGCTCGAGAAGCCCATTCTGACGGCCCCTGGGATGGGGACACCGGGTGGGTCCCCCCGCCCGGGGTCTTATAGTGTAGGTAGTGGGGGAGGCTAACACCTCCCCCAGAGTTGTATGATAGCTGGGAACTGTTCTGTTGAGTACTCGCGTGATCCATTCACTTCCCATTTAGCTTACGCGAGTGTGGGGTTTTAGTGGGTAGCCACAGGGGAGGGAGGCGCCGAAGGCCCAGATAACCTCGGTTTCCCCCCGGGAGCCGAGGTATGCGTAACGCATTTCCCCACAAAAACAAAAAAATAGGATATATGGTGAGAGAGGAGTTGCAGAAAGAGATGCTGAGGGGGAGGGCGGGTTTAAGGACGTGGAGATACGAGAAAAAATAATTGAGGGAAAAGGAGGGGAACTGGCCAGGATTTGTTGGGAAGAGATAAGGAAAAATGACAGAAGGGGGGGAGTAAGGGAAGGGTGGGAGAA
The DNA here is from genome assembly GCA_916610255.1 of Lasioglossum lativentre. Classification (NCBI taxonomy): domain Eukaryota; kingdom Metazoa; phylum Arthropoda; class Insecta; order Hymenoptera; family Halictidae; genus Lasioglossum; species Lasioglossum lativentre. The sequence continues at coordinate 3,046,696 of OU744367.1, forward strand.
GGATAGATGGAGTTTCTTTGAGGAGATGGGCTGGAAAGCAGAGGAGGTGGAGAAAATGATGGAGAAGAGGAGAGATAGCGTGAGTGAAGAGATAGTTAAAAGGGAGAAGAAAATGCAAAGGGAAGGGAGGTGGGAAAGGATAAGTGAGTCGAGATACAATAAGTGGTACGCTAGGGTAATGAGAGAGGGATTGCCAGGATATCTGGGGAATGGATGGGGAGAGAAAAGATGGCAGAGGGTAGTTAGGTTTAGGCTGGGGAATGAGATGGAAGGGGGGAAATATTGGCTGGATGAATGTGAGAGAAAGTGTAGTGTGTGTGGTTGGGAGAGTGAGACGTGGGAGCATGTGTGGGAAGTATGTATGAGGGTAAGATTAAATATATATTGTCACGTCGCCTTGTTTTTCACGTGTCCGTCGGAAGGACGGAACGCCGGCAACACCGGGTATTTACGGGCGAAATGCCGGGCCACGCTCGGCCGCGCGATACGTGGTCCACCCGGGACAAAAGGTATCTCGCAGATTCGGATTTTTTTACGAAAGGAGCCGTTTATGGAATCTGCTTTCGGGCGCCAGACACTCGGCAGTGTCACGCAAATTGCGCGATAACGGCACGAGGCGCGAACGAACTCTCCGAAACTGCGAGAACCGCACGATATTCTGGATGGCTCTAGGATGGGCTCAGAATTTTACGTGGGCGAAGTACCGAGCATTTCCCGCGGCGGAAAGGTTTCTCGACGGAAATAATCAACGGGAGAATCGGCTTGATGAACGATAATTTCGCGACAGGCTTTCGGTCGCTTGCGCTACTTTTCTCATTCGCGTCGAACCCGACCGTTTGCAGGGTTTTACGTCGCTTTTACAAGGCGCTTTTGGCGCGGTAGAACGGCCGGATTCCGATGGAATACGCGATACAAGGTTTGAGTCGTTCGAAATTCGCCGTCGGACACGATACGGACCGTTGCGACGTCACACCGAGGAACGTCTCGAAGATGGCGTATAATTTATCCACGAAATCGGTAACGATACGGCCCTCCGCGAGTCCGCGACCTCGCGTTACCAACCGGCACGCACGTTAACCGATCGACGACCGTTCGTCCTTCCACGAAAAGCTGGCCGAACACGCGGCAAGGAGACGGTTTCGTCGTTTCGCGACGTGAACAAGGACCTCGCCAAAACGTTACCGAGCCAACACGAAATATTCGTTAAATCACGATAATAATGGAGCCTGACTGGCGCTTACCACGGCAACGGCGCGACGGCGGCTGTTGGACGGCACTCGTCCTTCGTCGTCCCTCTTTGTTCGGCACACTTATTATTAGTCTCTGAATTTGTTAACGTCTAGCGCGGCTAACGGCCAACGACCCAGTGCCCTACATTCGGCCGGCTCGGTAAAGCGGAAGCGAGGCGTCCCCCTACTCCCTACCCTATTTCTCCCGTTTGAGACTCGCGGGCCTATCGCGCGGTATCTCCTCGCATGATCGCATCCTGTCGCGCGAGATCCCTGGCTCGCGGAAATTGGCGATCGCGTTCACCGCTTTTCTGATTGTAAAGGCGACATCTTCTTTTCCGGGCGAGGCAGCGACGGGGTCGAGAACTGCCTCCGGGTTCGTCGACCCGGGCTCGGTACTTCCTTCGGTGTCTCGGCACGAAATCCTTCCGGAGCCAGTCCCGATAAAGCCTCGTACGGTGAGAAATAGGGGCCGGGCTCCCCTGAAGCCCGGTTTCGGTCCTGTAAAGTTCACGTCTCCCAAGTGGCGCGACGCTCAAAACACGTGATTACTCGCCCTTGGCAAATCGGCATGCCCAGGGAGAGCGCTCGCAAACGGCCGTTTCGCATCGGCACTGCGAGAGGGCGGCCCGGCCTCTCTTTTTCGGAATCGAGGGACGTCGGCAAAACATGCCACGTCACAATATATACAGGGTGTCAATTAAGTCCCGGGACGGCTGAATATTTTCTCATGTAAGGTATTTTTGAAAAAGGTCAAGGTCATTTCTGAAGTAATTTTCAACGAGGAATACAACGGTGACCTTCAATTTGACCTTGAGCTTGACCTTCAAGGTCATTTCAAGGTTAGGTTAGGTTTTTTAAATGGAAACCCCCTTTTTTGACACCGGCAATCGAAAGAGCGGGAAATTTTACGTTTAGATATGTACTAAGTCATTGGTAGTGTTTGATCTTGAGGGTCACTCTAAGGTCATTTAAACTCGAGCAAGGTCTGGATATCTTTTGGAATAGATGGTTTTCAGTTTTTTTTTAACGACCAAAACTAATAACTTTAACAAGGCGTATTTAGTAGTGACCTAGAGCATGGCATTGAAGATGACCTTCAAGGTTGTTTCAAGGTCAACTTTTTTTATTTACTTTTAGCATTACCCAGGAATAACGACGTGGACGTAGTAAAATCTATTCCCTTTGGGGTGCTTAATTAGCGTGAGTTTTGGTCGTTAAAAAAAAACTGAAAACCATCTATTCCAAAAGATATCCAGACCTTGCTCGAGTTTAAATGACCTTAGAGTGACCCTCAAGATCAAACACTACCAATGACTTAGTACATATCTAAACGTAAAATTTCCCGCTCTTTCGATTGCCGGTGTCAAAAAAGGGGGTTTCCATTTAAAAAACCTAACCTAACCTTGAAATGACCTTGAAGGTCAAGCTCAAGGTCAAATTGAAGGTCACCGTTGAATTCCTCGTTGAAAATTACTTCAGAAATGACCTTGACCTTTTTCAAAAATACCTTACATGAGAAAATATTCAGCCGTCCCGGGACTTAATTGACACCCTGTATATATTTGTCGTGGTCTTTACAACATATCCAAAGCTCATCGAAATCGGGACATAATCGAGAAACTGTTGTCTGTTACATCGCGGCGTACCGACAACACTCTCCTTCCCCCGACTCGCCGTGCTGACCGTGCCACCGAGCGACTAGGCGCGCTCTGGTTGGTCCGTGTTTTTCGTTAATAACTCCTAAACAACCGCCCATTTCCGGGAGCTGAAGGAATTTTGAGACACCCTGTATATGTATATACATACAGGGTGTTTCGCAACAGGTGGGAGAAAATTTAAGGGGTGGTTCTCGACGATAATATAAGACGAAAATGAAGAATAAAAAAATTTCGATTTCGGCTTCGTTATTTAGTTATTAACAATTAAAAATCCGCCTAAAATGCTGCAACACTTCTGACAAAAGTATACGTTGCGTACGTCACACAGTCGCGCGACAGTCTCGTATCAAGTGACAAACGCATGCATACCTTGGTTCTCATTTGGGGCCCCAGCGAGATGACAATGTTTAATAGATTGTTGGACGACATTGAACCTACCTACTCGTTAAAATCCACAAGGGCATTTCTAATATCCGCCCTATGGAATTATCGAGTAGAAGGGGTCAATGCCTTTTCACTATTATTACTGAGGGGAATGAGGAGAATGTAAAGAACTGGTAATCCTTTAATGTTGAAACACTGCACTTTATTGAACTTGATTTACGTCGGGAGACTCGCTCCCAGACGGAATGGACATCTTGAGGTTGTGTGATTTCTGCCGTCGGATCGCGAACGGAAATCTTCAACGCGTGCAACGGAGATCTTGCCGCGGGCAGAGGCACGACACGCGACGCGAACAGCGCATAAGCGAGTCGACGATTTTACAACCCTTTGCAATTACAAATGGTTTTCAATGTGACCACCATTTTCATTCACATCTTTGAGGACATGCGATTTCTGCGAACGGAAATGTCCGACGCGTGCGGGAAAAATCGTCCATACAAGCCAGCATCCGTATGCCCACTGGTTCAAGACAGCTGATGAGGCCAATGCCTGAGCCCGATCGATAAAACAAATGCCGATCTACAGCAGCAAACGCCCGCCGATTTACAGCTTATGCTGTGTTCGCGTCGCGTGTCGTGCCTCTGCCCGCGGAAAGATCTCCGTCGTCGAAGCATCGAAGATTTTCGTTCGCGGAGACACCCGGTCAGGCTTCACTCAAGATCTCCGTCGCGATACGATGGCAGAAATCACACGACTTCAAGATGTCCGTTCCGTCTGTTCAAGTTCAATAAAGTGCAGTGTTTCAACATTAAAGGATTACCAGGTCTTTAGATTCTCCTCATTCCCCTCAGTAATAAAAGTGAAAGGGCATTGACCCCTTCTACTCGATAATTCCATAGGGCGGATATTAGAAATGCCCTTGTGGATTTTAACGAGTAGGTAGGTTCAATGTCGTCCAACAATCTATTAAACATTGTTATCTCGCTGGGGCCCCAAATCAGAACCAAGGTATGCATGCGTTTGTCACTTGATACGAGACTGTCGCGCGACTGTGTGACGTACGCAACGTATACTTTTGTCAGAAGTGTTGCAGCATTTTAGGCGGATTTTTAATTGTTAATAACTAAATAACGAAGCCGAAATCGAAATTTTTTTATTCTTCATTTTTGTTGAAGATTGGCGCCAGCACACGCCATCTTGAACTGACGTCACTTTGCGATCACGCCAAAGATCGTCGCGATCCTGCGTAGCGCTCAACGTGAGCTCAACCAATTAGCAGCGGGCGGAAATTGCGTAGACACGCTAGCTCTCGCTCTATTGGTTGAGACTCTCTCTCGATCCTTCGAGAATACTCGCGAATATTCTCGAAGGATCGAGGCAATAAAAGTGAGAGAGAACGGCAGCCATGCTCTCTTTTCTGTAGTCTCTCTCGCACACGATCAGCTGTTGCACGCGCCTCTTAGAATCATTTCCATAATCGTTCATTATCGTTTTCTCCGACATTCTTGTATTCAGTCATCAATTCAGTTTATTGTACATCTAGTCAAAATACAGTTTATTCTTGTTAAATCCGGATACCCCATTATTCAATCTCAAACACGTGTCATACTGTCCACTTTCAAATTCATCCGTTACAGCCATTCCATACATTCATTCCATCCTCTCATTCCAATTAACATTAAATCCGCGGTCGATCCAGACCGCTTCCGTTACATTTTTTGGTCCTTCGAGCCGGATTTAACAAATCCCAGTAATCTCTGTGGTGAAGCAGTGTTCGATCAATTGAGAAAACCATCCAACGACCCAAGTTCGTAGCAATATGGAATTCTCAGCCGCCGAACTGCTCCACAAGCAACAAGAAGTTGGAGGGAAAATTAATCGCCTCATGGATAATTTCCGAAAGTCCATTCCGCAATCCAGGATGACACGAGGCGATGTCCAAAGTAGGAACCAGCTACTGGAGGATTATTGGCAGCTTTTCCAGAAAAACCATGACCTCCTGACGTACCGGCACAGTGAGGCTACCAGTAAAAGCGATTACACGCTGAAGAGCGTAGCTGATGTGGTTGAAGAGGCCTACTTAAGGGCGAAAGGTCAGCTCCATGATCTGGCGTTGCAATTCGGTGAGGGCGGCTCCTGTCAATCCTCGAAAAGTTCAGCTGCGACGAACGAGGAATCCGATTCTGGTTCAGCGCCGCTTCCCAGAATGCAGCTTCCGGAGTTCCACGGAGCGTATGTGGAGTGGCCTGCATTCAAAGATTTATTCAAATCGATAGTGGAGCGGAACAAGAAGCTAAGCAAGGTAGACCGATTGCATTACCTCAAAACCAGCCTCCATGGACAAGCCGCTGACCTTGTAAAGGACCTCCCTACCACCAACGACAACTATGAGCGCGCATGGAAGATTCTAGAGGAGCAATACGAGAACAAACGGATTCTCGTAAGATCATGCCTCGACAAGCTCGCATCGCTTCCCAAGATGCGTGAAAGTTCCGCGACCGAAATTGCTAACATCCAAAAGGGTGTCATTTCAGTGGTGAACACGCTTGAGGGTCTGGGACGGCCGATCGATAAAACGGAGGACTGGTTCGTCTACTCCGTTGTGAACCTACTAGATCCCGTTACCAAGGACAAGTGGGAAGAGAGGGTCACAGGCGACAGCGATCCGCCATCCTTCGCCACGCTTAAAGACTTCCTCATCAAGCGACGTCAGCAGCTGGAGGCGTCACAAGAAGCATCTTCCACGAGGTCAGTCCAAGGCATCCAAACCAGGAGCTTCGAAGCAAGCTCGAGCCAAGGCCAATGGAAATCTAAAGGGTCAACAAAGGCAGTCAAAGTCTACCACGCTCAGCAATTCATAACTCCAATCTGTGCGAAATGCAATAAAGACCACTTCCTGATGCATTGTCCGGAGTACAAGGCTCTTCCACCAGCAGCACGTCGAGGGCAAGTGGAGAAGCTACATCTCTGCGCCAATTGCCTCGGCAAGCACTCTGTCAATGCCTGCCCGTCCACGAAGTGCTGTCTATCCTGTGGAGAAAGGCACCATTCAACAATCCACGATGCGTTTCGAGGTGGCTCATCAGGGACGAGGACGACTCACCACACTCTTGACTGCCAAAACATGACGGGTAAGGTGCTGCTAGCAACAGCAATTGTTGATGTGTTCGACAGGTTTGGCAGGAGGCATGCGGTTCGAGCCCTCATTGACCAGGGCTCCGAGATTTCGATGATAAGCGAGGAATTGGCGCAGCGACTTCAGCTCCCACGGACAGCTTCCACAGTGGATGTCTTCGGCGTAGGAGGGCAGCAGCTTGCCAAGGCGCGAGGCCGGGTCACCTTAACCATCTCCACCAAGCAGGGTGACTCAATCAGGCTAGCAGCAATCGTGCTGACAAAGCTGTCATGCTACGCTCCCAGTCGCACCACAGCGCAGCGATCGTGGAGTCATCTGCAAGGGCTGCAGCTGGCGGATCCTTCGCCGACGCAAGCGAAGCCGATCGAGATCCTGCTGGGCGCCGACGTGTACTCTACGATAATTCGAGAAGGAATTAGAAAGGGAGCACCAAACGAGCCTGTCGGCCAGTTTACCATATTTGGCTGGATAGTCACCGGGATGACGACCTCAGCAGACGACTCCGCACGTGTCTAAGTGCACCAGGCGGTCGTTGGCGATTCCTTGAGTTTGCTGGTCCGAAGGTTTTGGGAACAAGAGGAGATGCGGGATGCTCACTCGACGCTGACAGCGGAGGAGATCGAGTGCGAGAACCACTTCGTCTCGACGCACTCTCGCACTCCAGAGGGCAGGTACCAACTAAGGCTCCCCTTTTCCAAAGCAGGTCCCATAACGCCCGGGTCGAGAACAGCAGCATGGCATGCACTCAGACGCATGGAGCAGCGTTTCCAACGCGACGATGACTTCAAGACGCTGTACCATGACTTCATTGAGGAGTATGAGAGGTTGGGCCACATGACCAAGGTCAGCGAACCAGCAGCAGGCCAACATGCGCACTACCTCCCTCACCATGGTGTTCTCAAGCCCAGCAGCACCACCACGAAGCTGAGGGTGGTTTTCAATGGGTCCTGGTCCGCGCCATCCCAGCAGTCTCTGAACGAGTGCCTCCATGTAGGACCAAACCTCCTGCCGCTTCTAGCTGACGTCTTGCTGCGGTGGCGTAAGCACCAATTTGTGGTAACTGCCGACATTACCAAAATGTATCGGCAAATTCTGGTGCACCCTGAGGACCGAAACCATCAGCGGATTCTGTGGAGAAACCATGGGGAAGAGAACGTGAGTGAATTTCAGCTGAATACCATTACTTACGGACTGTCGTGTGCTCCCTACCTAGCTGTTCGGACCCTGCACCAGCTGGCTCAAGATGAAGGTATCCGTTATCCCATCGGAGCACAGGCTCTTCGACACGACTCATATGTCGATGACATCCTGACGGGAGCCGACACCATCCCCGCCTTGAAGGAAGCAGCATCTCAACTCCACCAGCTGTGCAAGGCGGGCGGGTTCCCGCTGCAAAAATGGGCTTCCAACATGCCTGATCTTCATGACACCATTCCATTGTCGTGTCAAAACCCAATCACTCAGCACTCAACCAGCGAAGCTGTCCATGACCAGCCCAAAATTTGGACAGATGTCACCCACGCCACACTGGGTCTTCAATGGTCACCACACACTGACTGCTTCCAGTTTGCCATTGCCGACGAAGAACCGCAACCATTCACCAAGAGGGGCGTAGTGTCAAAAGCTGCGCAACTATTTGACCCGTTGGGATGGCTCACTCCAACTGTAGTTCGAGCCAAAATTACAATCCAGTCCACGTGGCTGCTGGCACTTGGGTGGGACGACCCGCTGCCCGCACCTCTGGCTGACGAGTGGAAGAACTTCTGCGCAGAGTTGAAACAACTTGAGAAGGTGAGGGTGCCTCGACCTCTGTTCCACAGCATCCACCAAAAGCAGAGGGAGCTCCATGGATTTGCTGATGCCTCAGAGAGAGCTTACGGGGCTGTCATTTACGTAAGAACTCGAGACGCAGATGACCACTGGAAAGTTTCACTTGTTTCCGCAAAAAGCAAGGTGGCCCCGCTGCAACAAGTATCACTGCCTCGTCTAGAATTGTGCGCAGCCCATTTACTGTCTCGCCTTGCACAACACACCATCACTACACTGCAACTCGATGACACTACTCTTCACTTGTGGTCAGACTCCACGGTAGCACTCGGGTGGATCAAAGCTCACCCATCCAGATGGAAGACTTACGTGGCTAATCGAGTTGCAGACATCCAGCGCAGGGTTCCAGAAGCTCAGTGGCATCACGTGGCAGGCGTCCAAAATCCTGCCGATTGTGCCTCACGAGGGCTCACGCCATCACAGCTGCTCAGCTGGAAACTGTGTGTGGGAAGGTCCGGAGTTCCTTCGACAAGTTGACAACTTCGCCCCAGCAGAAACAACGGACTTTGAACACCTGCCAGAAGCGAAAGGGCCGATCGTCGCTGCCATAACCAAGGCAGAAAACCCTGAGGAGGACAACGACGTGCTGCAGCGGTTCTCGTCCTATTCCAGACTGCTGCGTGTCACTGCCTGGTGTCGGCGATGGCTGAGAAGGTGTCGCAACAATCCATCCGTTACTCCGTCAGCCATTAAAACACGTCAAACCCAGCAGCCTCCAACTCTCAGCGTTGCCGAAGTGGTCGAAGCCGAGAAGGGATGGATCCAGGTGGTGCAGCAAAATTCCTATAGCCAAGAAAGGAAATTGTTAATTTCTGGCCAATGCCTGCCAGACAAAAGCAGCCTTGCCTCACTGCTTCCGGCTATAGATAGCAACGGCCTTATGCGGGTCGGAGGCAGACTTGGAAAAGCTCCGCTCAATGCCGACGAGGCACATCCACTCATCCTGCCGCCAAAATCCAAACTCACGCACCTGCTCATTTCTGATTTCCACAGATCCACCATGCACGGAGGCTTCCAGGCGACCTTAGGAGCAGCTCGACAACGGTTTTGGATTCCAAAGGGGCGCTCCACGGTCAAATCCATCATAAACAAATGCGTGACCTGTGTGCGATGGCGGGCGGATCCAGCGAACCAAATAATGGGCCAGCTTCCTGAGTATCGCGTCACGCCGGCTCGCCCCTTTTATTCCACCGGGGTCGACTACGCCGGCCCAATCTGGTTACGGACCACCTCTGGACGGGGACACAAGACGTACAAGGGCTTTCTTGCCGTCTTCGTGTGCATGGTGACCAAGGCTGTGCACTTGGAGGTCGTGTCCAATTACACATCCGAAGCATTCCTGGCCGCATTCCGTAGGTTCGTGTCTCGCCGAGGCATCTGTGCACACCTTTACAGTGACTGCGGCACGAACTTCTTGGGAGCAGACCGGGAGCTGCGTCGCCTTTTCACCGCCAGCAGCCAAGAAAATCGCAGCATCAGGAGCCAGATGTGTGACCTGAGAACACAATGGCACTTTAATCCACCTGCTGCACCACATTTTGGTGGATTATGGGAAGCGGCCGTAAAATCTACAAAGCACCATCTGCGGCGGACAATTGGGGAGGCTCGTCTAACGTTCGAGGAGATGACCACGCTACTTACACAGGTGGAGGCCTGTCTGAATTCAAGGCCGCTTGCAGCTCTCTCGGACGATCCAGCGGACCTGACGGCGTTGACACCAGGGCATTTCCTCATCGGTACGGCGCTGAATTCCCTTCCAGAACCATCTCTTCTTGACACCGAGGTCAATCGGCTCACACGTTGGCAATTGCTGTCGAGAATACGAGATCAATTTTGGACTCGATGGCAGAGGGAATATCTTCAAAGCTTTACCACGCGGTCGAAATGGCGTCGCCCGAAGGAAGACCTGGTGCCGGGATCTCTTTGCCTCATCGCCGGAGAATCTTCGCCTCCCTCTCAGTGGCCACTCGCACGCGTAACCGAAACACTCCCGGGGGCCGATGGCAAAGTTCGAGTCGCGAAAGTTATCACGGCAACCACCGAGCTCGTGCGACCGGTCACGAAACTTGTAGTGCTTCCGATCGACGCGAGTTAATCAATGAATGCGTCGATACCGTTGCCGCGCACCTCACTCGCGCATCGTGCAACGCGTAGTACGCGAAGTGAACTCTCAATGCGCCGCGCCGCCGCACTCATTCATTGTTTCTCACCACTCCGTCCATAACCTCATTCGATGTCATTCGGTTTCGATTTCAGTAGATTTTACGCGTCTTCTTGCGACCGAGATAGCACTGCATCCGCGTTCACCTCATAATCACGGCAATTCACTTTGGCATTGTTAAATTCACGTGTACCATCGCTCTCGGGAAAATTCGACGAGTCGAGGCGGGCGGCATGTTCAAGATTGGCGCCAGCACACGCCATCTTGAACTGACGTCACTTTGCGATCACGCCAAAGATCGTCGCGATCCTGCGTAGCGCTCAACGTGAGCTCAACCAATTAGCAGCGGGCGGAAATTGCGTAGACGCGCTAGCTCTCGCGCTATTGGTTGAGACTCTCTCTCGATCCTTCGAAAATACTCGCGAATATTCTCGAAGGATCGAGGCAATAAAAGTGAGAGAGAACGGCAGCCATGCTCTCTTTTCTGTAGTCTCTCTCGCACACGATCAGCTGTTGCACGCGCCTCTTAGAATCATTTCCATAATCGTTCATTATCGTTTTCTCCGACATTCTTGTATTCAGTCATCAATTCAGTTTATTGTACATCTAGTCAAAATACAGTTTATTCTTGTTAAATCCGGATACCCCATTATTCAATCTCAAACACGTGTCATACTGTCCACTTTCAAATTCATCCGTTACAGCCATTCCATACATTCATTCCATCCTCTCATTCCAATTAACATTAAATCCGCGGTCGATCCAGACCGCTTCCGTTACAATTTTCGTCTTATATTATCGTCGAGAACCACCCCTTAAATTTTCTCCCACCTGTTGCGAAACACCCTGTATACATATATTTACTTATATACATGTAAGAAAAGTATACTTTTCTCAATTTAAATTTGCCGCGCTCCACCGAAGAACAACGGACGGCCTCGCGCGGCTGGGCCTGGAATGGCAGGTTAAGAGAAGTAAAAGACACGTGCTAAGAAAGCGAGATACGGTGAAAATCCAGAGAGAGAGAAATCCTAAGGGTGAAAGAAGGGTAATAGGGAAATTGACGGTTTAAGAAAAAACTTTAATTGTCGTTTCTTCGTATTTACAGGTAGGGTTTAAGTGTGTAAATAGTGTAAATATTAGTTTTAAATGTTAAATAAAATTACTTCGTATTTACAGAGCAACGCAACATTGGTTATTTTTGTCGAAATTTCCTGCCCATCAGAATTGATCTTATAAAACGACAATTCTAGTTCATAAATACAATGGAAAAATTAAAAGTCACGTTTGCGGTAAAAGCGGCAGAGGACGGGAAGTCGAACTTTATAGCCATAACCTCAATTACGACTGAAGATGATATAAAGTATGAAATACCCACAGAATTACAAGCTGCAGGATTGCACAAAACTATAACTGAATCCACAGTATACACAAGTGTAAAAAATACTTAAAAAAAAAGACACCAAACAAGAGGAGCATGGCTCACAGTGACAAATGAAATGAAAAAAACATACTGGGATAATGAGGGTAATATGGTATTTGCAGGACAATTATTAGAAGAAATGCCACAGTTGAACATTCCTACTGGTGAAAATGATGATCTTGCTCGAATATTGCAGCAAGTGCTAAATCTTAAACAAGATAAAGAAAAACGAAGCTTAAAAAAAGTATCAGAAAAATTTGTGATTGATAAATTTGGTGGCAAAACAAATGCTCACCAATGGATCACAAACTTTGAAAAAGAATGTGAAAGATTAGACCTAAATACAGATAGAGAGAAAATAGAAATTCTGAAAATATTCCTTGAAAAACCATGTTTAGACTGGTATAGTGCTATGTTAATAAGATTTACGCTGGATGAGAATTGGAATCTGTGGAAAGACAACTTTTGTTCAACTTATGCGAACAAGGGATGGACAAGTAGCAGGTATGCCCTAGCATTTAAATTTCAATCGGGCTCACTATTAGAGTACGCAGTAAAAAAACAAAAATTGATGCTAGAAGTAAGAAGTTCTATTGATCAAGGAACTTTAATTGATATAATTGCAGCTGGCTTGCCAGACTATATAGCAGATAGAATAAATAGAGATGGGTTAAAAGAAACAAAAGACTTATTCAGCGAGATTGGAAAATTAGAACATTTAGTAAGGAAGAAAAACAGTGACAAAAATTTTAATAAAGTTTTTGAAAGAAAGTCAAATAGTAATGAAAAAACACCATGCAAAATTTGTGAAAAATTAGAGAAAGGGGTACGTTATCATGATAAAGAAAAATGCTGGTTCAAAAACAAGGACATTAAGGAAGAATATGGAAAAAAAACAAATGTATCAACAATTGAATGTGAACTGATTGAATCAGACCAAAAAAACGTATAGGAACACCATTAATAAAAGTCAAACTACGACTAAATAAGAATTTGGAGATTCAGGGGATATATGACTCCAGGGACTTAATACCGGTAAAATTTTCATACCGGTATTACGCCAGGGTCTTAATACCGGTAAAATTTCTATACCGGTATTACGAATACCGGTAAAATTTTCATACCGGTATTACGCCGTATGATCTAATACCGGTATAATCGTGATACCGGTATTGGGCCAACAGAACTATACCGGTAACCGATATGAAATACCGGTATTTTTCGGTTTCTCCGTCTGTTTTGTGGTTTTAGCTGGATCTATCCCAGAATGGGGGAATTGCTAGTCGAGGCGGTGAAAACGGAACAGTATGAACGGGTAACGAGTGAACACGTGGTCGATGTCCTTTACTCGGACTGGTCACGCACTTTATTATTCTTAGATAACAATGAGACACGGGATGGTCCGACCGTTAAGTGGAAAAAGACCTTTGGGTTGATGATTCCGAAAACTCGCTTATATAATATGCAAAATATAATTCTCGTATGTCGCGATTCCACGTGGTCGGTATGCAAGATGGAGATGAACAGCGCAGGTGTTCGTGACGATCCGACTTTCGTGTAGCTCGGTACAAAAAAAAGGAGATCACCTGTCGTGTTATTGGGCCGCTGGAATTGTCGCACGTTCATTAGCGGATGACAACACCTTTAACGCGGATTAGCTAAGCGACTCGCTGCGTCACTTGGCTGAGAAATACGTTGGTCGGCGCGAAGTTCAATTCTGAACACACCGGCCCCTCGGTTGAATGAGTTCATTCAACGAATTGTACCGATAGGAATCGATACAAGAAACCCAGGAGGGCGTGGTAGGATTACAAATACGGCACTTAACGGTTAGCGCAACTTAGCCTAATTATTCGAACGCAACTTACTGTACTAATGTGAACGCAGTGTGATCTGGTCGTGGGTTGTACGAAGTAGTACTGAGAGCGGAGGAACCTTCCTTCTCTTCGTACTCATTGATGGAGACAGGTAAGAAGCAGACCGTGGCGATGGGACGTTTGTATTCCGATCGACTGGTCTTAACGGTTACGACTCTGGTGAGACCGTCAGCGCCTGGGTGACAGGCTATAATACGACCGAGTTCCCATGAGCTTGGCGGCATGGCTGCGTTTCGAAGGAGGACAATTTGACCCACCTTGGCGAGACCGTGAACCGTTCTCCATTTCGGTCGCTGATGTAGCGTATGAAGGTAGTCATTGGACCACGCTTTCCAAATGCTCTCAGTAATACGCCGTACAAGTTGCCACCGCGATAGTCGGTTTTCGGCGAGGTGTACCACGCTCGGCTCAGGCTCCGCAACTAGCGCAGTACCGATTAAAAAGTGACCTGGTGTGAGTACTCGATAGTCATCAAGGTTGTCGGACACGGCTGATATGGGTCGCGAATTGAGACAGGCTTCGACACGACATAGTAACGTCGTCATTTCTTCCGACGTGAGGGTGTGGGAGCCGATGCAGCGTTTAATGTGATACTTCACGCTTTTTACAGCGGCTTCCCACAACCCGCCAAAGTGAGGCGCGGCGGGGGGTAGGAAGTGCCATTGGAGTCCGCTGACGGCGGTGGTGTTAATGAAATCTGCGCTTTGCGCGGCTAGTTTGATTGTATTGGATAGCTCGCGATTTGCTCCATGAAACGTCGTTCCGTTGTCGGAATAAATGGCTCTAGGTCGTCCGCGACGGGAAATGAATCGGTGATAGGCGGCAACGAATGCATTTGCCGAATAATCATTTACGAGTTCGATGTGAACGGCCTTGACGGTCATGCACACAAAGACTGCAATATAGGCTTTGTGTGTTTTGTTGCCTCGACCGGGCGTGGTACGAACTGAAATAGGCCCTGCATAGTCAACTCCGGTGTGTATAAACGCTCTACTTTCGGGTGTGACTCTCGCTTTCGGAAGGTCACCCATGAGTTCGGTCGGAATTTCAGCCTTTTCTCGAGTGCAGGCAACACACTTATACAGCACTGCACGGACAGTTGCTCTCGCTCTCACTATCCAGTACTCTCTTCGTAGCACTGAGAGTGTGAGCTGTGGTCCTCCATGGAGAGTTTGGAGATGTGTATAGCGAATAATTAACGTTAAAATGTGGTGAGAGCGGAGAATAATTGGAGTTTTTTCTCCAGGTGGGAGCGAGGAGTGTCGTAATCGCCCTCTCGCTCTCATAACTCCGTTGCTATCAAGAAACGGCATCAAGGAGCCGATTGCGCTGGTCGTTGACAATGATCGGTTGCTTAGGAGCTGGGAGTATTCGGATTGAAAGGTTTCCATTTGCATGGTCCTTATCCAGAAGATTTTTGCTTTGGAAATTTCGTCCGGGAGCAGAACGAGCGGAGATGGGGATGTTGGAGGTTTGCGAGTCGTTTTATCGTGAACGCTTTGTCGAGTTAATCTAACGAATCGAAGAACATACGCGGTTACGCGAAGGAGCTTCGGCCACGACGAATAGCGGTCGGCTAGGCTCCAAGGCTTGATCGTCGCGATGACGCACGACGGGACTGCCGATCGTTCTTCGCGACAAGTTCTGGGAGGCAACGATGGTATCGTTTGTGGCCACGTCTCTTCCGGCTCACGCAACCATTTTGGGCCTGTCCACCATAAGGGATGGTTGATTAATTCGGACGGAAAGAGTCCACGAGACGCGCAATCGGCCGGGTTGTCAGCGGTTGAGACGTGTCGCCACGACACATCAGGCAATTCGTCGTGAATTTTCGTAATTCGGTTCGCGATAAATGTCTTCAGCTGGTTCGGTGATTTACTGAGCCACCACAGTGTAATGCTCGAATCGCTCCAGCAGAAAACATTGAATTTATGGTTTCGAATCGAATTTTGAACTTTACGGACAAGTCTTGCTAGCAATAGAGCAGCAGACAGCTCGAGTCGCGGGACCGAAATTGTTTTTACGGGAGCGACTCGGGTCTTCGCCGTGAGAAGACCGATATCAACGGTACCGTCATGTTTGATGCTACGTTGATAGACGATCGCGGCGTAAGCTTTGGTTGAGGCATCGGCGAACCCGTGTAGCTCGCGACGGACAATATAACCGGAGGCCATCCTACGCGGGATTGACAGCTCCTTGACTCGTGGGAGTTGTGCACAATAAACACTCCATGGTTCTAGGATCTCACTCGGGGCCTCGTCATCCCAATCGCAACGCGCTTGCCATAATTGTTGCATTATAATCTTGGCGGTTACGACGACCGGGGCGATCCAGCCTAACGGGTCAAAGAGCTTTGCGATCGCGGAGAGGATGGCTCTTTTCGTTCGCGGCGGGTTCGGGATTACGATTGATTTAATTTGGAATTCGTCTTGAAGCGGATTCCACGCGATACCAAGGACTGATAAGGTTTCACCGGAAGAGAAATTCTTTCCGCCGGCTAGACCATGGTCGGACTGGTCAATGTCGGATAAGAGCGCGGGGGCATTACTTGCCCATTTTCTCAAACGGAATCCGCCCTTTTCGAGAAGGTTTATCAATTGGTCGCGATAGGAGCGAAGCAGATTCATATCATCGGCTCCGAAGAGGCAGTCATCTACATATGTTTGATCGGTTAGTATCGGTGTCGCGAAAGGAAAATTGTGACCTTCGT
This sequence comes from Lasioglossum lativentre, assembly GCA_916610255.1. Classification (NCBI taxonomy): domain Eukaryota; kingdom Metazoa; phylum Arthropoda; class Insecta; order Hymenoptera; family Halictidae; genus Lasioglossum; species Lasioglossum lativentre. The sequence goes on from OU744367.1 coordinate 3,063,104, forward strand.
CGTGAGCCAGCTGCTGCAAGACCCGAATGGCTTGGTAAGGGGCTGACGTAGTTCCGTACGTCACAGTGAGTAACTGAAATTCGGATATCGGTTCATCCGGGTTTTTTCGCCACAGAATACGTTGGAAATCAACGTCGGCGGGATGCATCAGGATCTGACGGTACATCTTCGCTACATCGGCGGTGTATACGAATTTGTATTGCCTCCATCGCAGCAGAATAGCCGTAAGATCCTGCTGCAGTTTTGGTCCGCATAACAGTAAGTCATTCAATGATTTACCGTTTGTAGTTTTTCGCGAAGCGTTGAAGACTACTCGCATTCGCGTGGTCTCACTTTGATCGCGGCGCACCGCGTGATGGGGGATGTAATATCATGAACTGATTATATTCGCTCGCGAGATTCTTATCGCGTCGAAATCGATTTTCTAATTGGAAAAGATGTTTCATGGCCGCGGACCGGGAATGTCCTAACAACGGTTGATCCGTTTTAAATGGTAACCGAACTATATACCGCCCGGTAGGAGACCGTGAGTGCGTAGTTTTGAAATGGATCTCGCACTTATCGTCGTCAGTAGACAGCGCGGGTTGATTTGTGATCGCTTCGACCTCCCAAAATTTGCGAATATTTGCGTCGAGTCGCTCGAAAATCGCGCAATGATGTACGTCGACTCGCGAATGAATTGAGGAAGGAGTCGTGGGACCGGAGAGGATCCAACCTAAAGTCGTTGACTGCGCAACGGGCTCGTTATTGGCACGTCTGCGCAGCTCACCGGTGAGTAGCTGGCCGTAAAGGTCAGCTCCGATCAACAGATCAATTGGGTCCGAACTCATGGGATCCTCGTCTGCGAGTTTCAAACCTGCAAGGTAATCCAAATTAGTAATGCGTAAGGTGGATTGTGGCGTATACCTTGTTATATTTTGGAGTATAATTGCCGTTGTTGAATATGCAGGCTCTGTTTCATCAATAGACGAGAAACGGACAGTTGCGGAGTGCTTCGATGCTGCAATGGATGATCCGATTCCGGTAACGCATATGGAATATGGATCGCGCTTCAGTCGAAGACGTCGTGAGAGATCATCACTAATCAGTGTCGCTACCGAGCCTTGATCCAACAAGGCACGCGCTTTTACAGGGTGACCGCTCGGTGAGTACACATGTACTCGCGCTGTAGACAATAATACAGAACGGTTAGTACATGGTTTGGTGACTAAGAGAAAACTTAGCTCGTCACCGACTGTTGCTAAGGGCTTCGTGTCCTCGTGACCGCCGGTGTTTTGGTTTTCAGACTTGGAAGGAAAGTGAAGGAGCGTATGGTGGCGTCGGTGACACTCCTTACATTTGTGGAAGCTCCGACACTGGGCGCCATCATGATTCATTGAAAAGCAGTTCAGGCATCGTCGTTGCGATTTTATAATATTATACCTTTCGGAAGGCGGTTTCGCGAGAAATTGGTCGCATTTATAAATTAAATGACTGCCCTTGCACACTGGACAAGTGATTGCAGGGGCGGTTGCGGCGTGCGCGGATATAGATTTGAATTTGTTTGGTTTGGCGGTTAATTTTTCTTTTGGAAGTGGATCGAGAGATTCGAGCGCGCGAATTCGCGAATCAAGGAACTCAGCGAAAGTATTGTACTCCGGAAATTCAGTTGAATTTCCCAGTTTTAACTCCCACGCTTTGCGAGAGGATCGATCTAAACTCTGTACTCCGATATGCACTAACACGTCGCCCCAAGAATCAACCGGGCGGTTTAAATTCTTGAGAGCTTGGATAGATCCATTCAAGCGATCGCGAAGGTGGCATAATTCCTTCGGCGATTCGCTTGAAGCGGTCTGTATCGAAAAAATAGCGTGTAGGTGCGTATCAATGAGTCGGCGTTTGTTCGCGTATCGCGATCGGATTATGTTCCATGCTATTTCAAAATTTTCATTGGTAATGGGAAGATGCTTTATCGCGGCTTTCGCTTCACCTTTGAGTGCTGAGCACAGATATTGCATCTTGTCTACTTTAGATAGGGTACAATTGGTAATTACCATGGAATCAAATTGGTCGCGGAAACTCTCCCACTGGTCGAGGGCTCCGTCGAACGTTGGCATGTGCAGGCGTGGAAGATGGTCGTCGAGTCGTGACGTCAGAGTCCTCGTTGTGTCGTTGGCAGCTGGGTTTTGATGTTTCGACGTGCTTAGCTCAGCGATCAGATCCTCCATGAAGTCCACGGTTTCGTTGAAGGCAGTTTCGCATCTCGCGAAATGATCTTCTACGAAATACAGGGTGGCTGCCTTCTCCTGTAGATCCGCGATGTCATGTAACTCGGCATCCAGGATTTCGCATTCGGCGAACTTCTCCTTCAGTAGGTTTATGCGGCTTCTAGTAACAGCTACGGTCATCTTGGATTTACCCAGTTTTTTAAAATTGGGCAGAGCGCTTTCGACTGCCCGCATGGCGCACGCCTGCTTCGTGAGCAAGGTCTTGAAGGCACTCATGTTCACTTCGAATTTCGGTTCACAGTTAATTAATTTTCCGCGACGCAATCCGGCTCGAAGGACCAAAATGTTTTGTGGTTTTAGCTGGATCTATCCCAGAATGGGGGAATTGCTAGTCGAGGCGGTGAAAACGGAACAGTATGAACGGGTAACGAGTGAACACGTGGTCGATGTCCTTTACTCGGACTGGTCACGCACTTTATTATTCTTAGATAACAATGAGACACGGGATGGTCCGACCGTTAAGTGGAAAAAGACCTTTGGTTTGATGATTCCGAAAACTCGCTTATATAATATGCAAAATATAATTCTCGTATGTCGCGATTCCACGTGGTCGGTATGCAAGATGGAGATGAACAGCGCAGGTGTTCGTGACGATCCGACTTTCGTGTAGCTCGGTACAAAAAAAAGGAGATCACCTGTCGTGTTATTGGGCCGCTGGAATTGTCGCACGTTCATTAGCGGATGACAACACCTTTAACGCGGATTAGCTAAGCGACTCGCTGCGTCACTTGGCTGAGAAATACGTTGGTCGGCGCGAAGTTCAATTCTGAACACCGTCTCTTTCTGTATCCTGCCATACAATGTCGTGCGTAAGCCACCTATTTCTACCGGTATACGAAATACCGGTATGTCGTCATACTGTTTTATGAAAATACCAGTATATTTACTAATATTTACCAGTAATTTTGTCAATTTTCTTATTTTATTTTATTACAAAAAAATTTAATAATCTTTTTAAATAAAGATTTAAAACCGAGATATGTACCTATATGATACTGATATTTTCTGATGTCGAAACTAACTAATTGTAAGATAATATGTATGTGTTCACACGTGAAGAAGAATGCGATGTTGTAATTGTCGCGTCCGTGACGAGAACTTGCAGACGCATTGGAATATTAGTAACGTTCGAGCCTTAAGCGAATGCATATCTGCACTTTATTGTGTGCTTAGTGTGTGGCCGACTCGAGAGTCAATTTGGGTCTACGCTGTTTTCGATTTTAAATGATGCCATTCTTGAGAGTCCTTTCCGTATCTCTTTGATGAGTTTATTGGTTTGTACGGCTGGAAGGTGTCAGTTGACACCGTTGGAAAAGTCGCCCTAGCCGTACCGCTCTCAGTGGTACTTGACGCAGCGTAGGTCCAAACATAGCGCCAAGAGCCTGTGTCCCTAAGACTAATTTATGGATTCCACAGAGTGCGAAGAACTAAATGTTTATATTTGTCGTTTTTTGTAATTTCGTCTATGGGCGTTGCCCTTATTAAGAAACCTCCTACACTGCTATTGGCTGAGGCCCTATTTTTCAATATTTGGTGGAGGAAATTTTCACCCCGCCAAGGTTTCCTTATTCATGGAACTTCGGAGGAAGGTCAGTCGCAAATTACAGTCTTTGTCGATCAAGTCAATTTTTCCGTAGTTCTATATTTTGCATACCGTCGTTCACTCTATTTATTAAAGTTAATAGTTATCCGTTGTTGTATTTATTACTTTATGCTTACTTTTTAGTTTATTAGAATATTTATTATTCATTATAGTTCATTAGTATACTTTTAGTTCTTTTTTAGTGTTTCTAGTATTAATTTTAGTATTAGGGTCAGTGTTAGTGTAAGAAATGGGTCGAAAGAAGATAAATGCTGTTTACGAATACTTCCAGTATCATTCATCGGATAATAAATCGACATGCATAATTAATGAGTGTGGTCACGAAATTACGGTAAGTAGTCGTAAATGCAGTTACTCTCAGTCGTATTCGTACTTCGTACACCGCATCCCACCTTCTTAATTTAGCTGAAAATTGGAATACTGTACATATTGGATGATTAAATTTATATGTACTTTTAGGGAAATCATGGTACTAATCTCCTTTCACATTTGTCTTCAACACATCCGACTGAATTTACGTCAGTTATGATACGTAATAGGAATAGGAAACGGATACTTGAAGAAACGGTAACGTCGGAGACAGATATTTCAAGCTCTCGAAACAACGGTAGTATTAAAGAAAAACTATTGGATAACTGTGTCAACTTAGTTACCGTTCATGGTAGACCCTTTAGTTTAATAAACGACACTGCATTCCAAAATATTATTAAAATGATACCGTCTACTTCACATTCTTCCATATCATCGCAAGAAGTACGAAATGCCGTAAAAATTAAGGCAAACTTGTTTAGGGAAATGCTCAATAGAAAATTAAACGGCAAATTACTATCGCTAAAAATTGATACTGCGACTTGCATGGATCGCTCATTTTTGGGGATCAATTTGCAATATATACAGGGTGTCCCAAAACGACTGCGTAGACGCGAGGCAAAAAGTCTAAAGGGAAATGTTGTTCAGAATCGTGGTCTTTACAACATATCCAAAGCTCATCGAAATCGGGACATAATCGAGAAACTGTTCTGTTACATCGCGGCGTGCCGACAACACTCTCCTCCCCCCGGCTCGCCGCGCTGACCGTGCCACCGAGCGACTAGGCGCGCTCTGGTTGGTCCGTGTTTTTCGTTAATAACTCCTAAACAAAGCCGCGGACGCCATTTTTGCTAAGGAAAATGTCGCTTCAAATGACCCAAGGAACCTCCCATTTCCCGCTTACGCAGTCGTTTTGGGACACCCTGTAGATGGAAGGAAAATTATTTTAAATACCTTAGCGGTAAAAGAAATATATAATAGTCATACTGCTCTAAATATAAAAAAAATTTTAAAAGACGTACTTCTCGATTATGGAATATCTGTAAAACAAATTTATTCAATAACAAACGATAACGGCTCCAACATGATCAAGCTTGTAAGACTGGTAGGAGATGATCAAGAAGATTTAGAATCCGATGACGCCAATGACAATGAAGATACTAGTTATAGCGAAAACTCAAGCTGTTTGTCTACAGATGAAAATGATGAAATATATGGGAATAGAAGTAACGAAGAATTTGAATTTTCATTATCAGATGACGAAGATGTAATTTCAAATGAAACGAATGAAAATATTGAAAAATACCGAACTAGATCAGTACGCTGTGCAGCTCACACATTGCAGCTAGCTGTGACAGACGTATTGAAAGATCGATTGAAAGATAATAATGATGTTTTCTTGGCAGGTATGTATGTTCCGCGATGTACAATTTAACATAGCTCTAAGTCAATAGTAAATTGTATAAGCTAATGGTCATCTCGATGTTTTCTTCGTAGGCATGTTTCTCGATGTGCGGTTCAACATAGTTTTGAATCAAGAACAAATTGTACAAGCTAAGAATCATCTTGCAAGGACTTGGGAATACAAGCAAAAGCTGCATAAAGAATATAGACTATCAATTAATGACACACCAAGTACTTCAACTGCAATTCAAGATGAAGTTGCAGAGGACAGTGTCGAGAAAATGTTACGAGATTTAGAGCATAACAAAAGGCGTCGTTACGATAATCATACCGTACACATTATGAATATATTGGGGAAATTTGAAGAGCATCCACGATTAGATTGTAAAGAGATGATTTTGGAATTTTGGAATAACCAAAAAAGCCAAATTCCAGAATTATATTCGCTAGCAGAAGTTGCTTTAGCAGTACCACCAACACAAGTTAGTGTTGAAAGATTGTTTTCTGCTTTAAAATATGTATTATCACCATTGCGGTATAACTTATCCGATGATATTGTTAATGATATATTAATACTTAGGAATAATAAAAATGTAAATTTATAAGTTGGTAGTTTGTAAATATATTGTTATTGTTCGATTGGAAAAGTAAATCACGTCTTAATTTTAACCTATCGTGTTACCTTTACTAGCGTACTACCGGCCTCTTTTCCTCAATTTAAATTTTAAATTAATTTTGTATAAAAATTAACTTACAATAAATTTATTATAACAATTCCTCTGAATTTTTGAAAAACTAATTTAATATTAAAATTTCCCTAAATTTAAATTGTAAATATCATTCAATTTTTTAATATTAAAAATTATGTATATATTACATAGAGGGCATAAAAATTTAAAAAAGGCTTAGGTGGGGCATTGCAGAAAAACACTTGGGAAACACTGACCTATACGCTCTCTGTCCCGGGCTCTCGGTCGCGCGCTAGATGTCTACACGCACACATGCACGAATCGCGCCTTAAGCTCACGAATACTGTTACAGCTCAGTTATATAGGTGTCGTACGAACGACATTGTATGGCGGGATACACAAATTGTCAGAGAAACCGAAAAATACCGGTATTTCATATCGGTTACCGGTATAGTTCTGTTGGCCCAATACCGGTATCAAGATTATACCGGTATTAGATCATCGGCGTAATACCGGTATGAAAATTTTACCGGTATTAAGACCCTGGCGTAATACCGGTATTTCGTATACCGGTAGAAGTCCCTGTATGACTCTGGCTCAAATGTCTCATTAATAAATTCAAAATTTTTACAAATGAAAAATAGAAGATTAGGTACAACGAAAACAGAAAAAATACTTACAATTAATGGTGTTAAAAAAACAATTGGTTTGACAAAATTACAAATAAAAATTTTTAATATAGAGAAAAAAATTGATGTATATGTCATGGATAAAGAAAGCTTCAGTTATGATTTTCTAATTGGTTTGGATACAATAAAAGAATTCAAATTGATCCAAGACGAAAATTTAAAAATAACACAGAAGTACATTCCAGAAAAAAAAGAAGAAAAAATAAACGAAGATTTAAAATTGGAAGAAAAACTGGTAAATAGACAGTACCAGATAAATTTTAATGAACACAGAAAAAATGAAGATTTCATAATCGATATAGAACATCTTAAGGAAGAACAAAAACAAGAGATCAACAAATTAATAGATAAATATAACTCCGTTTTTGCAAAAAATAAATATGATGTTGGGACAGTAAATGGATACGAAGCCAGAATAGATTTATTGATTGACAAGTATTGCTCAAAACGCCCATACCGATGCAACGAACAAGATAATAAAGAAATAGAAGAACAGGTGTCTCAATTATTAAATCATAAATTAATAGAAGAATCTTACAGCCCATTTGCTGCCCCGGTGACTTTGGCATTTAAAAAAGAAGACAATAAAAGATCTAGATTATGTATAGATTTTAGAGAGCTGAATAAAATAGTGGTTCCACAAGCACAACCATTCCCGCTTATTGAAGATTTGGTGATAAAAGCAAGGAATTGTAAATTTTTCTCAACTCTAGATATTAATTCAGCATTCTGGTCAATACCTCTTCGGATTGAAGACAAAAAAAAAACAGGATTCGTCACGCAAACAGGACATTTTCAATGGACATGCCTCCCATTCGGTCTTAAAACCTCACCAGCTATTTTTCAGAGAATTCTGAGCAATATATTAAGGAAATACAAGCTAACAGATTTTGCAGTGAACTATATAGACGATATTTTGATATTTTCAAAAACTTTCCCTGAACATGTTGAGCACTTAACACAGTTATTAGAAGCCATAAAGAGAGAAGGTTTTAGGTTAAAATTTACAAAATGTAAATTCGCATCAGATTCGGTAAAATACCTTGGTCATATTATCCATAATAATTCGGTAAGACCAGTAAAAGATAATCTAATCTCGATAAGAAATTTTCCAGTGCCGAAAACACAGAAAAACATAAGACAATTTTTAGGGAAAATAAATTTTTACCATGAATACATCCCAAAAAGTGCAATTTTACTTAATCCACTACACAACTTGTTAAGGAAACATCAAAAATTTTTGTGGTCCAGAGAATGCCAAGAAGCATTTGAAAGAATTAAGAAGCTATTGTGCTCTCAACCAGTACTGGAAATTTTTGATAACAAACTGCCAATTGAAATTTATACAGATGCATCCCTAGAAGGCATTGGAGCAGTTATGAAACAAGTACAAGAAAATGGAAAAAAAAACCAGTTGCATACTTTTCGAAAAAAATAAATGAAACCCAAAAGAAAAAGAAAGCTATATATTTAGAGTGTTTAGCTATCAAAGAAGCAATAAGGTATTGGCAGTATTGGCTAATTGGTAAGAAATTCGAAGTTTTTTCAGACCACAAACCACTAGAGAACTTGAACATAAGATCAAGGACAGATGAGGAATTAGGTGACTTAACATATTACTTGTCACAATATGACTTCACAATAAGATATAATCCAGGAAAAAATAATGCAGAAGCAGACTGTCTAAGTAGGAATCCTGTACTGGAGACGGATGAAAATGATGAAGAACAACTGAAGATTGTAAATTTAATAAATTTAGAAGAAATAAAACTGGATCAAGAAAAAAACGAGGATATTCAAAATTTTAAAAATAAATTAATACAGAAAGACGCTGTATACTTCAAGAAAGTTAGAAAAAGAGAAAAAATAATCTTGACAGAAGAATTTAGTATAAAACTACTGAAAAAAATCCATGAAAATTTTTGCCATATTGGAATAAACCAGATGGAGAAAAAAATAAGTCCACACTACACAGCCAAAAACCTAACAAAAAATATCAAAAATATTTGCAAGTGCTGTGAAATTTGCATAAAAAATAAGTCAAGATGCTCAGAAAAATTTGGTCTGCTATCACACCTAGGTCCAGCAACGAAACCGTTTGAGATAGTATCAATTGACACAATTGGGGGTTTTGGGGGCTCAAGATCAACAAAGAGATATCTACATTTATTGGTAGATCACTTCACTAGATATGCATATATGATAACTTCAAAGACTCAAGGTGCAAACGATTTTGTCAAGTTAATGGATGGTATCACAGAAATTCAGGAAATTGGTATGGTTCTTGCTGACCAATACCCAGGTATTAACTCTGAAGAATTTAAAGGCTTCCTTAGGAAAAAAAATATACCAATAGTTTTTACAGCGACCAATGCTGCCTTTTCAAATGGATTAAATGAAAGGTTAAACCAAACACTGGTAAACAAGATTAGATGCAAGATAAATCAATCGAATAAGAAAGTCGCTTGGACGACAGTAGCTAAAGATGTTGTAGAAAAATACAACAAAACAGAACATTCAGTGACCGCTTTTACACCAGAATACCTATTATATGGTACAGATGCATCAATCCTACCACAAGAACTAAAAAAAGACATAACGAAAGAAAACTGGTTAGAAGATAGAAGGACGGCACAAGAAAATTCAATAAAAGTGCATAATTATAATAAAGAACTATTTGACAAAGACAGAACATATCATGAGTTCAGTGAGGGAGATTTAGTATATGTGGAAAATGGCAACAAATTGAATAGGAAAAAATTAGATGAACTGAAAATTGGTCCATATCAAATCATCAAGAAAATATCAAATTCAATTTACAAAGTAAACACAGGCCACAAAAAAATAGAATCAAACCTATTTCACATAACAAAACTCACCCCAATTTCAACATTAGAAGAAGAAGAGGACGAACATTCAAATGAAGATAACTAGTCCTAAGGAAAATTTTGTGAAAATTTTCATCTCAAGGAGGGGAGATGTAAGAAAAGTATACTTTTCTCAATTTAAATTTGCCGCGCTCCACCGAAGAACAACGGACGGCCTCGCGCGGCTGGGCCTGGAGTGGTAGGTTAAGAGAAGTAAAAGACACGTGCTAAGAAAGCGAGATACGGTGAAAATCCAGAGAGAGAAATCCTAAGGGTGAAAGAAGGGTAATAGGGAAATTGACGGTTTAAGAAAAAACTTTAATTGTCGTTTCTTCGTATTTACAGGTAGGGTTTAAGTGTGTAAATAGTGTAAATATTAGTTTTAAATGTTAAATAAAATTACTTCGTATTTACAGAGCAACGCAACATTGGTTATTTTTGTCGAAATTTCCTGCCCATTGCTTCGCTGTGTTCAGCTGTGTCGTACTGCTGTACGGTACCATCGAAGCAAGCGATGATCGGTAAGAAAAGCGACGATCGATGAAACAAGCGACGATCGAATGCGGGAGAAGAACGCACCATTGCGTTGCTGCGTGACAAATCAGTCTTGTGCGAGTGCTTCAAGAACGTGCTTCAGAAATCGCCTGTGGTAAATTCATCGTTACCATATCATCGTGTAATACATATTATCGGATTTACTTCATATTTAGACAAGTAAGTATTTTCATTGTTATTATTTGTTACCGTTAGTGTTTTCGCTTACGCCATTCAGTTAAATTATTTTATACAGTTACGCACATCATTGATTATACTCACTTTAATTTAGAATAACTTTTTTATGAATGGACCAAACGACTTCAATTTCTCTGTAAGGCATTCTGTATATGCATTCTGAAAATTTCATTGAAATTGGTTAATTGGTTTACGAATTATAAACGGACGAAAGTAATAAAAATGGCACTTATAAGCTGAAAATCATGATAAATTGCAATCTTTACTACTTTTGATCGTTTATAATTTGTGAACCAATTCCAATGAAATTTTCAGAATTTAAATTTTCGTTATTGGCCTAGCTGAAAAAGTTGTACAATTCAATTTTTACTATGGTTTGTTACAATTCCGACCAAATGCATTTTTTCAACTTATTTATTACACGTCATTTACTAAACTAATTCTAGCCTTACAGAGAAATTGAAGTCGTTTGGTCAATTCACAAAAAAGTTATTCCGATTTAAAGTGTGTGTGATGAACCCCGCGGCATACACTGTAAAAATATTTCTTGTATATTAATCAATTATAAATTTTGCAGATCCTGCGACGACGTGAAATCTTGCAGTTCGTTAAAGACGGCACGGTGGAGGCAGTACCCTCTTCGTGGCTGATAGGGAATTATTACCATTGGCCCTCGTTACCGCATGAAAGCGTACAAGGAAGTGAACAAATGCTGGCCAAAATACGCAATTAAATATTTAAAAAATGGCACTTTTGGTGAGTTAAAGATTTTATACTATGGTGAAACTATAATAATTACATATGTATAATTTAAAAATGCTTTCAGATGATTATGTAAGGGCAAGGACCAAGGCCAAAGTGGCTGAGGACAGTCTAGTAGGGAAACGCAAAATTTTACAACTTGGAATCGGTGTTGCCTTCGCCTCCGGCGCTCAAACGACGCTACGAGCTAGGTACGTAAATAAAAGATTTTATGCTTTTTTACGATAATTGCTTAATTTCTTTCAATAAATAATTATTATATACATGTATAAACCATGATTATTGTTTTCAGGTACATGCAGTAGGACAATCGACCAGATATACAGTCGGTGTGAAAAGTATTCGTACACCTTTTAAAAACGAATAACTTTTCAAAATTCGACCCAACAGCTTGAGTTTTTTTGAGACGTAGGATTGAGAAGGATTAGTTTACTAGCTAATATGTAAATAATTTTTTTTTTTATTGTTATTGGTCGTAATTGCGAAAGAAAAAGTAAAGGTCACGATTTTTAAATTTTTTATCTGTGCCTGTAGTGAAAATTTATAAGGTGCATTTGGTAGGCATAAGTAAGTTATATACATGTACAAAGTTTCATTGAAATTTGTTGACGCATATAAAAGCTATGGGTATTGGAACATGTAAAAATCTTTGAATTTAGGGTTTTCGAATCATTTAAATCGCGGATTCTTACAATTTTTGATATTTTCAATCATTTATATTTCGTAACAACCTCGATCGATTTCGATGAAACTTTGTACATGTATATAACTTACTTATACCTACCAAATGCACCTTATAAATTTTCACTACAGGCACAGATAAAAAATTTAAAAATCGTGACCTTTACTTTTTCTTTCGCAATTACGACCAATAATAATAAAAAAAAAAATTATTTACATATTAGCTAGTAAACTAATCCTTCTCAATCCTACGTCTCAAAAAAACTCAAGCTGTTGGGTCGAATTTTGAAAAAGTTGTAACGAGTACGTTCTCCTCGAGGCACGAGCTACCCTGGGTCGTGAATCAGCCACCAGGTGGCTACGATACCCGCAGGAGAAAGTGTGCGCGGCACACCCTCGGGGATCGGCCGCCAGGTGGCCAGCGCCACGAACCGCCGATTCCCGCGGTGGAAGGCGCGCACGGTCCGCTTGCGACGATCGACCGCTAGGTGGCCAACGCCGCGATCACCGATTCCCGCTGGCAGAAATATCCGGCAGCGGGGATATAACGACCGACCGACGCACCAAAAGTCAGTCCGATATCCGAGCCTACCGAGCCGGCGAAATATACACGCTCACCAAGCTCCGATCTCGAGACTGTCTCACCTCTCTCTGCTCTACCTTACCTCCAACAGGTCGGTCCGACGAGCCGTGTTTAGCGACTCCCGGCGTGTCAGCCTGCTCCCGCCGTAACCTGCGAGTGAAGGCAACCTCCTTGCCCTGTCCGGTGTAGTGGACGGTAGTCAGCTCACCGGGCGCTAAGGGGCCTCCAGGCACAGACCCATGGAGGAGTGAAAACGACTCCGGGGTCTCCGTTAAGCCGCTTCCTCCGCCAAATCCTTGGGCCAATGCCCACCACGCCGCGATAAACCGCCGACAACCGCCGCTCACCGCCGATCACCGCCGATTACCGCCGATCGCCGCCGATTACCGCTGAGTACCGCCGCTCACCGCCGATCACCGCCGATCACTGCCGATCGCCGCCGATTGCCGCCGATTACCGCTGAGTACCGCCGATTACCGCTGATTACCGCTGATTACCGCTGATTACCGCCGATTACCGCAGATCACCGCCGATCACCGCCGTCGATACTTTTATACTCAATAGCTAATAAACTCGCCGTGGTAAACCAAACAGTTTTATGCCATTCGTGCTACCGCAACCCTGGACGACCGACTGAGCCGGCAACTCCTCAAGTTACCGTCACAAAGTTATTCGTTTTTAAAAGGTGTACGAATACTTTTCACACCGACTGTAATGCTATTTCATTTTTGTTTCGAAGAAACTTGCCACTGTTTTTCTTTTTAAATTGATTGTACACGCTGGTCTGTTTATTTTGACCTTTTATATATTTTTAAATAAGTTATAAATTTTATGTTTATATTAAAATAATTTATAATTATAAATATATGTATTTAGTTATAAATATTATAAATATTATATTATATTTGCTTTTAGTTATATATTTTTTTATTTTATTCGTAGATGTATATTTTATTATGTATTTAGTTATAAATGTATATATTTATAGTTATAAAACTTTTATAGGTATAAATAAATATATTACCTATGTACTTAAACCATGACCTTGTAATAATTAATATTAATGTGACGTTCGTCACCACAGTCCGTCCTGCTCTTGCAAGCCCAGGCCGTTCCTGTGGTATATTTTCAAGGGGCCTGCAAGGGCCTTTTCATACTCCACTATTTCAAATTTCACAAGAATAAAGTTTCAAGGGACCGTTTCCCTATTGATACGGTCCGTTCCAGTCTAGTGAACCTACTACGTCGCAACCCCCACCAGAAGTCGAAATCATCGAGACAGCGGATCAAATCGATCATTAGTAGTCGACAGTTCGAACCGACAACACCACTCCTGCAGCTGAATTATCTCACGAAATACGATAAGAACATAGTCTGAGAACTGAATTATGTCACGAAATACGATAAGAACATAGTCTGAGAACTGAATTATCTCACGAAATACGATAAAGGACTTAGACGCAGGAACGTCGATCCACCTCCAGTGATCCACTACCCCTTCCACTGGAACAACTTGACATGTGATTGGGACTACCCCCTTCCACCAACGTTGGACTATAAGGGAAGCAGCTGGACACCTACGAAGTCAGTTGAATTCAGGAAGCAGTCGAAGTCAGGAGTCAGTTGAAGTCAGAAGTCAGTTGAAGTCAGAAGTCAGTCGAAGTCAGTCCAAGTCAGGAGTCAGTCGAAGTCACGAGTCAGCTGAAGTCTGAAGTCAGAATTCTTCGGTGCACCATCCAGTGCAACGGCTGTTCGCGTTCACCTTCCTCAATCCAACCTTTTAACCATTTACCTACTTCCATCATTCTCGATGATGAAACCGAGAGCACTTTGAACTATTTGTAGTTCTGGCCTTCAAACTGAGAGGATACACCACCTCCTTCCTAATCCCCTTATACGTCGATATTGCTGCGTGCGGACCAGCAAAGAATAAATTCATTTGCGTGTGCGAACGTGCGTGTATCAAGAACCTTAGTCGTGAGAGGAATCGCCAACCACTTTTTCACCCCTGTCCTATACCTACATGTTCGAGCACGGCGGACTGGATCTAGCCTCTCGAGCTCCCCCCACTACCACATTCCTGGCGGACTGAGTCCAGCCGTTTGTGCGTCCTTCAATTTCCCTCGAACTAGGCGGACTGGGTCTAGCCGTTCGAGTTCCCTCACCTACCACAATCTTGGCCGACTAGGTCCAGCCGATTGTGAAGTCTCCAATTTTCCTCGAACTAGGCGGACTGGGTCCAGCCGTTCGATCTACCGTACCCACCACAATCTTGGCGGACTTGGTCCAGCCGTTTGCGTGTGCGTACTCCAATTCACGGCCCAGGCGGACTAGGTCCAGCCGACCGGGGATCCCATCCCGACATTCTCTCTCTGACAACGTAAAAACGTAACGTCTTCGCGGACCTCGCGTGAGACGTAACAATATTAATAATAAATATTGATAAATATTAATAATGAATATTGTTTAGTAGTTTTTAATATGCGTAAACCATATTTTATAAACGTCCTGTAAATGTCCTGTTAACGTTCAGAATATGTCCAGCCGTACGTCCTAATAACGTCCTTATATCCCAGAATTGGTCCCAAGTACGTACCAGGAGCGTCCAAATAACGTCCGCATTAGGGTGGTTCTTATTTTTCGACTTTCGAATTTTTTTTGGGCCACCCCCCAGGATTGTGACACTTGACGAAAAAATAATGTGTGCAAAATTTGAAATCGATCAGATAACGGGAAGTCCTGCCGCATCGACTTTGAAAATTGGGTAATTTTGGAACTCAATTTTCTCTTCTGTAGTATATCATTTGAATTTGTCTTTTTACGCACTATAATAATGTAGAAACAAAATGTAGCATTAATTTTAAAAAAAAAAATTCATGACCTTGAAATCTCAAAAATTGACTTTTCAAAAAAAAATTTTGTTTTTGCATTATATTTAATTTAATAAACAAGACAACTTTTGTCTAAGAAATTTTTTTACATTATACATTTGTACATTATACAAAAAACTAACATTATTTTAGAAAATTTCTTTGATATAATTTATTTATCTCGTAATGACTTTTTTGATACATCTGGATATTGTTTCCTATTTTCGGAAATAACTTGTAAAATATATTGTTTCTCTTCTTCATTTTTTGATAATAACTGATTATAGTCTTGAATAAGTTTAATACCGCGCTCAGCAGTGTCATTAACAACTTTTAAGTTTTGTGCAATCTTTAGTCCAAATTTGAAATCCTCGTCATCTTCCCATGAATCGGGATCTTTTTTTAAAAATGTTATTGGAATTGAAAATCTTTCAAAAAATCGTTGTGTTTTGGGGGCAATAAAATGTTGAATTCCTTTATCGGCATAGTTTTCTAAGTCTTCAGGAGTTATTTCATATTTTTTACATGATTCGTCGGTTTCAATGTTATCAGATTCGTAATTTAGTTACCATTCGTAATTTTGTATTCTTCTCGACGGTTTTATCAAAAAATGCTAAGGCTACCGCTTCTGTTGATAAATACCATAAATGGTTACAAAATTTTTTTAATGCTATAGAACTTATTTTTTCGTCAATGGAACGGTATGCATACAGTTTCTGTAAAAATTCCAAATCTTGACGTGGAGCTTCTGATGCCATTGGAGCTCGAATCCACGCTTTTATGTAAATATTAACGAGAAAGACGCAAATGTCGCGAATTCCATTTTCTTCGTCGGCGCTTAATACAAACTGATTTTTAAATAAATATATTTTTAAACAATATAAAGCTTTCGCCATCCAACGAGCATGGTGGAAAGCTCCTGGGGCCCGAAATCTTATATTTCTTGGTGGAGTCCCACCCAGGAAAATAATTATTAACTCCAAAAATTCTTTGTAATCTTCTCTTGGCTGCTGTTCTTTTTGTCATACGTCGATAGAAAATTTAAGGATTTCTTGAATCACGTTATCTGTAATAGTTTCGCGGATATATTCGGTTTCGATTCCGGGTATGAAATTCAATTTGTTTATTGTTCTCCAAGCAGTTTGAAATGTTTTGAAGAGTTGAACATTTGGACCTGAAGATTTTGACATTTTTTCGTGAAATATACTATGTAAAATGATTTCATATATATGGTGTCTGCAAGGCAAATATAAGATATCCCT
The DNA here is from genome assembly GCA_916610255.1 of Lasioglossum lativentre. Classification (NCBI taxonomy): domain Eukaryota; kingdom Metazoa; phylum Arthropoda; class Insecta; order Hymenoptera; family Halictidae; genus Lasioglossum; species Lasioglossum lativentre. Next base: position 3,079,822 of record OU744367.1, read on the forward strand.
TTCCAATTTTTGTTCGAGGAGAACACAGGCTCCTCGGTATCGTCCAGTATTTATGGACGTGGTATCGAAGCAAAGTGCTTGTACTTTTTCGGATAATCCCCATTCTTCTAATAAATTGTAAATCGCAGAAGCTTGATCTGATCCACTACTAGATGAAATTATGGAAATTCCCAATAACCTCTCAACATCTCTGAATGAAATCAATACCGGTAACCTCTCTATTTTATCTAAACCTTGTAAAGATGGTAATAATTTTCCATCCCAGTGGACTGTAATTGAATCGAGCTCGCAGTCATTAAATGACTCACGCAATTTTTTGACAATTTCTGCGCGCAATTTAATTCGTTGGTTGCGAATTGAAGATCGATTTATTATTAAATCGTCAATATTATGCCCTAGAGCTTCTGCAACAGCTGCAATTATGCAGACGCTATGGCGGTCACTTAATTTGCATCTGTCCAATGCTGCAACCAGTTTTGGTGTTATAAATTGTATCTGACCGCGTCTTCTTTCTGAATTACTTGGACCAGGTACATCCGCCAAATCTAGCAATCCAATACTTTCATCATCACTGATGTGTGTTTCATCTTTGCTGGAGGGTGATGATGATGATGATGGTTCAAATTCTTCTGTTTCGTCTTGTTTGAAAAATATAAACATGTTAATAGAAATAGTAAAAAAATAATGAAAGTTATAAAAAAATAACATAATTAACAATATTTTGCTGACAAAAAATTAAATATATAAAAAGAATGTACTTCTGGCAAAACTTATTTCGTGTTGCATTCGTCTTGATTCTTCATGCTTCTTTCGAAATGCTATTTTTTTTTCTCTTTGATGTAGTACGCGATCCCCTCCAATCATTGAGCCAGGTCGTCCCTTCTTTCTTTGATTTTCTAGAAATAATTTATCTTCTTCTGTGGTGATCAATTGTAATGCATCAGCGTGTGCTATATCGAATAGATCATCTAATTTACCTCGAAAATCCTTTTCTCGCTTTTCTTGGAGTAGACTTCGACGTGTGGAACTTTTTTGTAATGCCTTCCATTCAGCATGCAGCGAGTTTAATTTTGCAACGCTATGTCGCGTTTGTCTGGTAGGGATTCGTCCTTTTTCCCAAATGACCTCAACTTCCTTCACAACTATCACAGCACTCTTACGTACAGTTAATTTTGTCTTACGTATGTTATAACACAACACTCTCAACGCTTGTCCAATAGATGGTAACTTAGCACCAATAATTTGTTCTAGATCATGATCCAGTAGAAATAACTTTTCTCCTCTAGTTTGCATCTTTCACGTGAATTTTCACTTTCCGTTTTCTACAGGTAACGTGACGGCACTCGGTAAAAACTGTAGAAATCGTGTTCGAAACTAGGCAAGGAAGGTACCTCTCAAAGATGAAAAGTAAAGCCTGTTGTGTTGAGAGGTGTGTCTCACCAATTGTCATGAGCCCCGACGAAGCCTCGATTGGCTAGTTAAACTTAGGCTTTCCCAATCACGACATCCTTAATTGTTTAATTCCCCTTCCAATAGTTCGAAAGGAGAGTTTACCCGAGGAAGGAGCAGTGCGATACCTGACTCGAGCAATAACACGCCTTGGTACCTCAAAATTCAATAACCCTGGGTATATGGTTTGAAACCGTACTTAAAAAGCGTAGGTTCGTATTTCTAATGGTGAAGAATAGTCGTAAAGGGGAGACCGAGGCGTAGAAAACGTTGTGAGTTTATGAGGGATTTTAAGAACATAAGTTAAATGTTTTGGGTGCATCTGGGATGGTCACCAAGTGGAAGAATTTTTAATCTTTGGAAAGGTCCTTTGCTGCGAGGTCGTCGAAAGGCCTCTCTGTTGTAGACCAGTCGTAAACAAGGGTTCGAAAGACGGTGTCGATGCAATAGTTTTCCGCGACGAAAACACAGTTCCTTGCAAATACACTTCTTTACTTTTAACTGCGAGCTGGTCGTAAAGGGGATGCGAGGGACAAATTTTTCGTACTGCTATTCTTCTCTCGCGAAGATAAAGATTTTGGGATAAATACTGTTCCTTGGGACGGAACACCCCTCAACTTTGGTTCAGGGTCTTTCGATCAGTAGGTCGAACCTAACGGATCCTGAGATCATGCGGATGTAGCTGTATTTTTTAATATTTTACTACTTCATACAAACTATTCTGCTCGTAAGAAATAGCAGTAATAATATTATATAATTAAAAAACTGTAACCTTAATAAGAGTAAAAATTATTTCATTACACTTATGAAATCTGCATTTTTTCTATAGGATAGAAGGACGTATAAATGGGAATGTCTAAATATAAAAAAATTTCTTAGACAAAAGTTGTCTTGTTTATTAAATTAAATATAATGCAAAAACAAAATTTTTTTTGAAAAGTCAATTTTTGAGATTTCAAGGTCATGAATTTTTTTTTTTAAATTAATGCTACATTTTGTTTCTACATTATTATAGTGCGTAATGATATACTACAGAAGAGAAAATTGAGTTCCAAAATTACCCAATTTTCAAAGTCGATGCGGCAGGACTTCCCGTTATCTGATCGATTTCAAATTTTGCACACATTATTTTTTCGTCAAGTGTCACAATCCTGGGGGTGGCCCAAAAAAAATTCTAAAAAATAATTTTCACCAAGTATAACTAAGGACCACCCTAGTCCGTATGTCCCCAGATACGTCCCACGTACGTCCCAGATAGGTCCGCACGGGACGTCCTATGTACGTCACACTTTGTAACACGGACCTCATTCGGACATTTCTGGGACGAATATCGGACATATATCGGACATACCTCGAACATACGGACATGATTCGGACGTCCCTGGGACATACGAAGGTCCGACTACGGACGTACTTAGGACATCCATCGGACATCCGAGTGCTACCTGGGATGTTTCTCATGGAAAAATATTTGTTCCAGAATATGGAAGACATATAACTTTCATATTACGTATGAAATATTAGTTTCAAATATAAAATAAATCTTTATTCAATACTGGAAGTAAAATGTTTACTTTTAATTTACTTTGAATTCGTGCGTGTCATTTAATTTTTTAATACAAGTTTATCTCTTCTAATTACATGATTTGATATGATTTGAGTCTATATAAGAATAAAAAGTAGTGAACGTAACAATAGATTCGCATGACTCAACGAGGAAGCACATCATCCAGTAAACGGTAAGCCCCGAGTTCGAATCCCGCCAACTGCATAAAAATTTCTGAATTGTAATAAGGTCCTTTCGAAGACAAATTGGAATATTTCCTCAAGCAGTGCATAGAATAGAAAAAGTATATATTGTGACGTGGCAAATTTGCCAACGTCCTGCGAAACCGTATATCGAAAGACCGGGTCACCCTCTGGCAGAAGTAATGCAAGATGGGCCGTGGCGAGATTATACATGTACAAAGTTTCATCGAAATCGATCGAGGTTGTTACGAAATATAAATGATTGAAAATAGCAAAAATTGTAAGAATCCGCGATTTAAATGATTCGAAAACCCTAAATTCAAAGATTTTTACATGTTACAATGCCCATAGCTTTTTTATGCGTCAACCGATTTCAATGAAACTTTGTATATGTATATAACTTACTTATACCTACCAAATGCACCTTATAAATTTTCACTACAGGCACAGATAAAAAATTTAAAAATCGTGACCTTTACTTTTTCTTTCGCAATTACGACCAATAACAATAAAAAAAAAATTATTTACATATTAGCTAGTAAACTAATCCTTCTAACGTCTCAAAAAAACTCAAGCTGTTGGGTCGAATTTTGAAAAGTTATTCGTTTTTAAAAGGTGTACGAATAGTTTTCACACCGACTGTATATCTGGTCGATTGTCCTACTGCATGTACCTGAAAACAATAATCATGGTTTATACATGTATATAATAATTATTTATTGAAGGAAATTAAGCAATTATCATAAAAAAGCATAAAATCTTTTATTTACGTACCTAGCTCGTAGCGTCGATTGAGCGCCGGAGGCGAAGGCAACACCGATTCCAAGTTGTAAAATTTTGCGTTTCCCTACTAGACTGTCCTCAGCCACTTTCGCCTTGGTCCTTGCCCTTACATAATCATCTGAAAGCATTTTTAAGTTATACATATGTAATTATTATAGTTTCACCATAGTATAAAATCTTTAACTCACCAAAAGTGCCATTTTTTAAATATTTAATTGCGTATTTTGGCCAGCATTTGTTCACTTCCTTGTACGCTTTCATGCGGTAACGAGGGCTAATGGTAATAATTCCCTATCAACCACGAAGAGGGTACTGCCTCCATCGTGCCGTCTTTAACGAACTCCACGATTTCACGTCGTCGCAGGATCTGCAAAATTTATAATTGATTAATATACAAGAAATATTTTTACAGTGTATGCCGCGGGGTTCATCACACACACTTTAAATCGGAATAACTTTTTTGTGAATTGACCAAACGACTTCAATTTCTCTGTAAGGCTAGAATTAGTTTAGTAAATGACGTGTAATAAATAAGTTGAAATAATGCATTTGGTCGGAATTGTGACAAACCATAGTAAAAATTGAATTGTACAACTTTTTCAGCTAGGCCAATAACGAAAATTTAAAACATGTGTTTTGTAAACTCGTATAAATTATATAAATTCTGAAAATTTCATTGGAATTGGTTCACAAATTATAAACGATCAAAAGTAGTAAAGATTGCAATTTATCATGATTTTCAGCTTATAAGTGCCATTTTTATTACTTTCGTCCGTTTATAATTCGTAAACCAATTAACCAATTAACCAATTAACCAATTAACCAATTACAGAGAAATTGAAGTCGTTTGGTCCATTCATAAAAAAGTTATTCTAAGTTAAAGTGAGTATAATCAATGATGTGCGTAACTGTATAAAATAATTTAACTGAATGGCGTAAGCGAAAACACTAACGGTAACAAATAATAACAATGAAAATACTTACTTGTCTAAATATGAAGTAAATCCGATAATATGTATTATACGATGATATGGTAACGATGAATTTATCACAGGCGATTTCTGAAGCACGTTCTTGAAGCACTCGCACAAGACTGATTTGTCACGCAGCAACGCAATGGTGCGTTCTTCTCCCGCATTCGATCGTCGCTTGTTTCATCGATCGTCGCTTTTCTTACCGATCATCGCTTGCTTCGATGGTACCGTACAGCTGTACGACACAGCTGAACACAGCGAAGCAAGGACCGTATACATATATGTAAATAAATAAATATATGTATATAAGTAAATATATGTATATAAGTAAATATGCATGAGAATTGAGCATCATTGTCCGTACGAAAGCCCTGAGCACTTTACTGTGGACAACCAAAATTCAAGTCCAACAGAAGTCCCTGGGACGAAAAAATGGACGTCCCTGGGAAATCCGAAATTTTGGTCCCACGGATGTCCTTAGGATGTAAAAAACGGATGTCCATAGGACGTCCGAAATTCATGTCCAACGGAAGTCCCTGGGACGAAAAAAATGGACGTCCCTGGGACATCCGAAACTTTGGTCCCACGGATGTCCTTAGGAAGTAAAAAACGGATGTCCATAGGACGTCCGAAATTCATGTCCAACGGAAGTCCCTGGGATGAAAAAAATGGACGTCCCTGGGACAACCGAAATTTAGGTCCCACGGGCGTCTTTAGGACGTAAAAAACGAACGTCCGTGGGGCATCCGAAATTTAGGTCCCACGGATGTTCTTAGGACGTAAAAAACGGATGTCCCTGGGACAACCGAAATTTAGGTCCAATGGATGTCCGAGGGACGTCCGCAACGGACGTAAATTGGACAAAAAACGGACGTCCAAAGGACGTACGTGCTATCTGGGTAAAGACTCCGCGAGTTCGGTTTAAAGTCTATTTGGCATTATTAGTACTATCAGGCCCCGCATTGCCAGTGCGTCAACACCGAGCATCTTAGGTAATAATATTATACATACACATTATTCAATTCAGTCGCGACACCACCATTGTACATACACATTCCTTATTAGAATATATTTGTGTTATTTTGGTACATCGTGCGACTTTCTTAAACCCTTAATTATTGACCAAAATCCTAATGTAGTAATTGAACGTTCCTACACGATACAATCTTACCGCTCAGATTGTATCAATTAAATTATACTAGTTACGAGGCCTACTAACAATCCTAGCGACTCCCTGATTACGCATCAGGTTCGTTCGCGCCAAACCAATAGTCCAAACAAAGATTTATCCAACCTAGTGGCTCCCCACTTTCGCACTGGGTTCGTCCACGAAAACTATACTATCCTTGCGGCTCCCTGGTTATGCACCAGGTTCGTCCGCATCCTAGCAGCTCCCTGTTTACGCGATTTCGCATCAGGTTCGTCTGCGCTTTATCCAACCTCCTAGCGGCTACCTAATCTTGTATTGGGTTTATCCGCGCCGTTCTACAACCTCCTAGCAGCTCCCTGATTATGCAATTACGCTTCAGGTTCGTCTGCACGTCTTTCCTACACCATCCTAGTAGCTCCCTGTTCAAACTAACAAATTGTAACCTTATTCCAAGGGTAATAACCCTTCGCCAGCCACACGCGCTACTCGCGGCCCTGGCTCGTAACAAATTCGAAGCTTTTACTGAATGTTATTTAAATATTGAATTTATATTTCTCGAATATTGGTTACACATTTCTTAAATATTTAGATTATATTTTTTAAACATGTTTCTTGCACATGTATACAATATTTAGATGCAATATTTATTTCATATGAAAAAGTGTGGCTTAAAAAATATTTTTTCAATATTTGAAAAAGATATTTATCCAATATTTTTGTATTTAGACAACCATACTCTAGTAGCACAAAAATATTGGATAAACATCTTTTTCAAATATTGGAAAAGTATTTTTTAAGCCACACATTTTCATATTGGAAAAATATTGGATCTAAATATTGTACACATGTACAAGAAATGTAACTTGCATGTTTAGAAAATATAAGCTAAATATTTAGAGAATATAAACGAGATATTTAAAAAATATAAAGTAAATATTTAAAAAATGTGAAACCAATATTTCATTCGTAATATGAAAGGAGTGTCTTTCATATTCTGGAACAAATATTTTTGCATGATAAACATAAAATATTTCCTGCATATTTGAGAAAAAATATTCCATTTATATTTGTTACGTACACGAAATAAATTGACATCGATCGATCGATCGGTTCGGCGCGCCGCACAGTGGGGTATTTGACCGATTTCAGCGGCCAAAAGTCGATTTTAAAAATTTTACATAAATTGTAAAATTTTTGTTGCTTGAGTTAGTTAAATATCTGAGGAACAATCTCCCATCATTCGTTTTCCCATTCATCTATCCATAAAGCAGTGAAATTTGTCTGAAGTTTAATTTTCTGTTATACGTTTCAATTTCTCAACGAATTCACCTATTAGTAATTTTTACTTTATTTACATAAATTAAATTGATTTTTGTTCTATCGAAATTTTTTTAGCTAAGTATAACGTATACTTTTAAGAGAATTTCACTTTTGTACTATATACATTTTTGTAGTTATTAATATTCAAAGATAACCAACGGTTCAGTCACTTTTTTAAGATTCTAAAACTTTGGTAATGATTCTGTTATACATCGGGGTGCGTTCAAGTGTTAATTTCTATTGTTTGGCGTCGACCGACGGTCGGAAAGTCTCCTGACTGCTGGGATCGTTCAGGGTTGAACGCGCGAGGACAACGAGAGGAGTGAGGGAAAAGAAACTTTAACCAAATTTGCGGAATTAGCTGGGCACTGCATTTTATTTCGTTTCGGCCGAAAGTGAACCTTCACCGCGCGAATCGCTCTCTTTCGAACGGAGGCTTTTGCCGACCGGATTTCTGCCGTCGTGGCGCGACGGAAATCTTGAGCAGCCTCACCGGGAGCCGCCGCGAACGGATATCTTCTGCGCGATCGACGGATATCTTGCCGCGGGCAGAATCACGAAGCGCGACGCGTTTCGGGAAAACTAGAGAAAGAAAACCGTGAGATCGAACGAGAGTAGCGGTCGATCGTCTACCACAACCGTAAGGGTTTCGGTTTCGAAAATTGAACTGTAGCTTTGACGGTGCGCGATGAAGGTAATTCTTACGACTGGCGAACAAGAGGCGCGTTCCGACATCGGGAGCCCTTAAATATTAGTCGAACGGAGCGCGTGGTCGCTCGGGATTGGCTCAGGATCTATCGCCTGATCCTTGTTTGTCGCAATTTTACATATTGAAGTCGTGGAATTTGGCTTTACGTGGCGCGAACGCGGACAAAGATTGCGCGTTCACGCGCGACGGCAACGGGTGAGCGCTACGCGAATCTAAACATTGCCGAAAAAACAACGTAGCGAACGTCGCTCGGCAGTTAGTGTTACGGCCGGCAAATTTCCGATCTCGAATCCCGAACATCTATGCTATTGTATTCTGTGAAGTTTTATGATTAAGATGCAAAAAAATCGGTTCCAACTCTTTCCAACTTTTTGTTTTATAGTTAATTTACTCACATACCTGCATGTTCGCATCCGCTATATCTCCGTAAAGTAAGTACTTAATAAGGAATTATTTGAAGGAATTGTTTAACACACAATATATACTAAACTAAGAAACCAGTACACACATAAAATTTAAATAAAATATAGGAATTTTTTTAAAACACTTGGATAGCTCTCACTGAACACGTTACTCTTTGACAGAATGGTTCCAACTGAATTCAATCAAAACGAAGAGGTTTAGCCGAATGCTTCTCTCTTTTGTAACATAAACATCTCGCGAGTCCGTAATGTAAACAGTTCCTTCGATGGGTCCTCGTAGTATTACAATTACAGAGCCTCAGCATCACCAAAGAACAAGCGCGTGGAAAATGCATACTTTTCGCCATGGCTATATATTTTAAAAACAGCATTCTTTGTAATAAGTATTTTAAAAAGTTATTTTAAATGTAAATGATTATACTTTTCGATGGTGTACTTAAAATAGACGAATAACGTGAAAATATTGATTATTCTTTGTAATAAGTATTTTAAAAGATATTTTAAATGTAAATGATTATATTTTTCGATAGTGTACATAAAATAGACGAATAGATATTTAGACGAATAGAAGATTTCCAGAGTTATTCAGCCCAGGATTAGGGCGTTATAAGTATGATAGAATTAAGATAGAGTTAAAGCAAGATGCGAAGCCAATTTTTTGTAAACCTAGGCCTTTGCCTTTGATTTTTAAGGAGAAAGTAGAAAAATAATTATTACGTTTAGAGAAAGAAGGTATTATTGCACAGATTGAAGATTCGGATTGGGGCACTCCTCTTGTGCCTGTATTAAAGAAAAATGGAGAAATTAGAATCTGTGCTGATTACAAAACAACGGTAAATCGATTTTTGAAAGATGTAAAATATCCCCTACCGCGAATTGAGGAACTTTTTACAGCGCTTAGGGGTGGGAAAGAGTTCACCAAACTTGATCTTTCTCAAGCTTACAACCAATTTGTTTTAGATGAGCAATCAAAACTGCTGCTGTCTTGGAGTACTCACACTAGTATTTTCAAGATTAATAGAATGCCTTTTGGAATTAAACCAGCTTGTTCCATTTTTCAGCAGACGATTGAAAAGACCTTGCAAGGTTGTAAGGCAGTTATCAATTTTTTAGATGACATAGTTGTAACAGGCTGCACTAGGAAGGAACATGTAGAAAACCTGAGGGAAGTACTCAGTCGATTATCAAAGGCAGGTCTCAAGGTAAATAGAGATTAGATATTTAGGTCACATAATTAGTGCAGAAGGATTAAAAAAAAGATGGCAGTAAGGTTCAAGCCATTTTGGAGGCACCTGTGCCTATCAATAAAAAGCAAGTTCGAGCTTTCGCAGGGTTAGTGAATTATTATACTCGCTTTGCTCCAAATTTGTCAGCCATTTTGCGTCCCGTTTATGATTTGTTAAAAGACGGCAAAGAATTTAGGTGGACTAGATTTTGTTATGAAGCGTTTGCCAAGGCAAAGAAATTATTAGCATCGGATCAAGTCTTAACACATTTCTCACCCGAGTTACCGATTAAATTGTCGTGTCACGCGTCTGAAGATGGTGTAGGAGCAGTTTTGTCACATATATTTCCCGACGGTAGTGAGCGTCCAATAGCTTTTGTGTCTCGAGTTAAGAAATTTGAAAATTATCTAATGGGATTACCTTTTGTGTTAGAAACCGACCATAAGCCATTGTTAGCGATTTTTGGAGAAAACAAGGTTGCCAGTTTTCGCAGCAAGTAGATTGCAACGTTGGGCAGTTTATTTGTCAAATTTTAATTATTCCATCAAATATATAAAGGGCGAAGAGAACGGAAGGCCCGATTGCCTGTCTAGATTACCAACCGGAAAGAAACCTAACACTAAAGAGTCTGATAATTATTTAAAATTTATTTATGTGCAAGCGGCTTTAGTAGTGGACGCAGCTCGAATAAAAATAGATACTAGGCGTGACCCTATTGTAAGCAGGGTATACGATCGTGTTAGTAGGGGTTGGGGAAATAAAATATCAAACAAAGAAGAGTTTTTGAAACCTTATTACACTAGGCAGGATGAATGAACAATTGAGGAAGGAGTCGTAATGTAGGGTTACCGCGTAATAATACCAACTAAATTGAGGTTGCGTGTTTTAGAAGAACTCCATAGCACCTATTTAGGGGTTGTCAAAATGAAAAGTCTGGCCAGGTCAGTTTGTTGGTGGCATGGGTTGGATCAGGACATAGAAAATTTTGTTAAAGGTTGCAGAGCGTGCAATCTAGCGTCTCCAGATCCTAAGAAATCAAGTTTAAGTTTATGGTCGAAAGCGAGGGAAAGCTTTGAAAGAGTTCACGTAGATTTGTTTAGTCCTATTGGAGGGCACAATTTTTTGATACTTATCGATGCTTTTAAAAGTAAGTGGATTGAGGTTTTTGCAATGAGCTCGACTGACAGCAAAACCGTTTTAGATAAGTTAAGAGAAGTTTTCGCTCGTTTTGGCATCCCGAAAACTATTGTAAGCGATAATGGTCGACAGTCTGTTTCATTCGAATTTGAAAATTTTTGTAAGCGTAACGGCATTGTACACAAAACTTCGGCACCGTATCATCCTGCGACGAACGGTGCAGCGGAGAATGCGGTCGGAATAATTAAAAAAGGTTTAGTTAAAATGTTAGGCGACGCGAGGAACACCAAAGAAAACACATTATTAAGTAGATATTTGTTAGGTTATTGTTCAAGACTGGCGCGCGCGAGCGCCATATTGCCTCTTCGAATGACGCAATCGTGACCGGCACGATTATCCAGTCGCGCACGTTCCCGCGTGAACGCAAGCAAGCGGCGTCCGTCATCGAGACTCGCGCGGGCAACAGGGCAAGCGCGTGATTGGCTAAATCCGTTCTCGATCCTTCTGGAATGATCCCGAACGACCAACCGGAACCACCGGTGCGTGACGGACTTCCAGAAGGATCGAGACAACAAAAGTGAGAGAGAAAGGCCGTTTCTCTCTCTTCACGCCAAACGCTCAGCTGTTGAACACGTGTTATCTCTCTCTTATCAACCACATCGCATTCAGTATAATTCAGTCATCTTGTATTTCATTTCTCATCTACATTTCATCGACAATCTTGTGAACAACAGTGAAAATTACAGTTTAATTTATTGTAGATCGATTTCTTCCTTTTTTTTTCAATCATACAGTCCACTTGCCTCACATTCAAACTCATCCGTTACATTCACACCTCTGTATCCTTCATTCCGTTCACTCAGCGAACTCCTCAGCACATTCACACCATTTTCAATTTCATCCTCACGCATACACCGATCTCAGGTCGTTCAAGACCGTCCTTTCACATTTTTGGTCCTTCGAGCCGGATTACCAAGTTCCAGACAACTTCCTTCCGCCGATCTACAATCAGTGGTCAAATCAGTGACCTTCTTGTGCGAAATCCATCCAGCGAATCAGCCGCTCCAGACGATGGAATTTTCAGCAGAAGATCTGCTTCACAAGCAGAACCAAGTAGGAGGAAAAATCTGCCGCCTCGTGGACAATTTTAGGAAATCGGTTTCGCAAGCAAAGGTGACTGTGAGTGATGTGGAAACCAGACTCGACCTCCTCGACGAATATTGGAAGGCATTCCAGCGGAATCACGACACGCTGACGTACATCCACAAAGCTGCAATCAAGGACAGCGAGTACGTCAGGAAGAACACGGCTGATGTAGTTGAAGACGCCTATTTACAGCAGAAGAGCCGATTGCGTGACATGATGCGACAATTCGGCGAGGGCAGCGTGAAGACAGCTACCCAGACTCCAGTAGAGGATGCCACAGATTCCGGTTCAGCTTCACTCCCGCGGCTGCAGCTACCTCAATTCAGCGGCGAGTACGTTGATTGGCCATCGTTCAAGGATCGCTTCCTGTCGATGGTTGAGCAAAACAAACGGCTGCACGATGTGGACAGACTCCACTACCTAAAGGGCATTCTTCACGGCCAAGCAGAAGGCCTCATTAAGGACCTGCCAACGACAAACGACAATTACAAAAGAGCTTGGAGTATACTCCAAGAGCATTACGAAAACAAGAGAATTCTTGTACGTTCTTGTCTTGATAAGTTGGCAGCGCTCCCCAAGATGAAAGAGAGCTCCGTGCAGGAAATGAGCCAGATCCAACAAGAAGTATCTACGGTGGTTAATACCCTCGAAGGTCAGGGCAGGCCAATCGACCAAACAGCAGATTGGTTTGTTCATTCAATCGTTAATTTATTCGATACAAAAACCAGAGACAAATGGGAGGAAAAGGTTACCGTCAGTGAGGAACCACCTTCCTTAGCAATTCTGAAGGACTTCATGATGAAAAGGCTCCAGATGATGCAGGCGAATCCGAGTTCCTTGATTCATGATCAGAGTCCAGGCACCAGCCAGAGTCAGACCAGATTCGCCAAGACAAAGACAACGGGGCCTTACAAGGTCAAAACCTTCAGCAAAGCACAGGTGAATCACACACAGAAGATTCAGCCTGAAATAATATGTGTGATTTGCAGTAAGGATCACTACCTGATGCACTGCCACTCATACCAGGAAAGCTCGCCGGAGGAAAGGAAGCAGATCGTTGAGAAGCATCGGTTGTGTGTCAACTGCCTCGGCAAACATGCCACCTCAACCTGCCCTTCTAAGAAGAACTGCTTCAGGTGTGGAGAACGCCATCCGACGATGCTTCATAACGCCTTCCAAGGGAGCTCCAATCACCAGAAGACGTCCCATCATTCACTGGATTATCGCAATAGATCTGGTGACGTATTATTGGCAACGGCGATGATTCTTGTTTCAGACCAGTTCGGCCGACGCCAAGCAGTCAGGGCGCTCATCGATCAAGGCTCTGAAATTACAATGATGAGTGAAGGGCTGGCTCAACGACTTCATTTACCTCGGACTGCTGCTTCAGTGGACATTTACGGTGTCGGGGGGCAGCAGCTCACGAGAAGTCGAGGAAGAGCAACTCTGAACATCTCTGCCTCCAAGACAGATGAGCCGATCAAGGCCACAGCTCTCATCCTGTCAAGACTAACCAGCTACACACGGGGCCGTACCACGCTGCATCAGGAGTGGAGACATCTGAAGGGGCTGCAGTTAGCCGACCCCCTTCCAGCCAACGGGCTTCCCATCGAAGTTTTGATAGGAGCAGACGTCTTTCCTGCAATCATCAGGGAAGGTGTTAGGAAAGGCGCACCGAATCAGCCGGTAGGACAACTTACCATATTCGGATGGATCATCACCGGAATGGCAGGTACCACGTCCAGCTCAATGCACGCCCAGGTGCATCAGACGATCATTGGTGATTCACTGACATCACTAGTGCGGAGATTCTGGGAACAGGAGGATCTTCCAGACACGGCCTCAGCATGGACTGCAGACGAGCAGGAACGCGAAAACCATTTCGCTACGACTCACTCTCGCACAGCAGACGGTCGATACCAAGTCAGACTTCCGTTCAAAACGAAGGCTGACATCACTTCAGGATCTAGGAAAGCAGCATCGCATTTACTTAAGCGGATGGAGCACCGCTTTCAAGGAGATGAAGTGTTCAAAACACTTTATCGTGACTTCATGACCCAGTATGAAGAACTAAACCACATGTCACAGGTCAACAGTTCACTGAATGAGAAGCAGCCTCATTACCTTCCTCATCATGGGGTCATGAAGCCAAGCAGCACCACTACGAAGCTCAGAGTCGTTTTCAATGGGTCATGGTCCGAGCCATCTGAGCTGTCACTCAATGATGCGCTGCATGTGGGTCCGAACCTCTTGCCTTCGCTGGCCGATGTCATCTTGAGATGGCGTAGACACCAATTCGTAGTCACCGCAGACGTCACTAAGATGTACAGGCAGATTTTGGTGCATCCAGATGACCGGGACTACCAGCGCATTCTTTGGAGGCACACTGAAACACAGGAAGTACGTGAGTATAGACTGAACACAGTCACTTACGGACTTTCTTGTGCTCCCTTTCTAGCAGTTCGTACCTTGCGTCAACTGGCTGACGACGAGAACATTAAGTATCCCCAAGGTGCACAGGCCATCAGACAGGATGCCTATGTTGACGATGTGCTCACTGGAGCGGACACAGTCTCAGCAATACAGGAAACCGCAGATCAACTCCAACATCTGTGCATGGCGGGCGGCTTCCCCCTCCAGAAGTGGGCATCCAACTTTACTGAGTTGCACCAGGTCATCTCAGAGAGGTCTCAGAGCACATCTACTCAAACTTCAGCGAGTAGAAACGATGAGAGAGAGCCGAAAACATGGACCGATGACACGCATTCAGCCCTTGGTCTTCAATGGTCTCCTCAAGACGACAGTTTTCGGTTCTCCATTAATAATGCCTCAGTCCAGCAGGCAACCAAGCGCAACGTGGTCTCCAGAGCGGCCCAGCTATTTGATCCGCTGGGTTGGTTAACCCCAGTCATTGTCCACTCCAAAATAACCATTCAGTCAACATGGTTACTAGGACTTGACTGGGACGAGCCGCTACCGTCCACATTGGCTGAGGAGTGGGCGTCATTCTGCAGCGAACTGAAGCTGCTCGAGCAGGTGAGAATACCACGATCTCTGTTCAACAGCGCCCACCACAATCAGAGGGAGATCCATGGCTTCTCTGACGCTTCGGAACGGGCTTACGGAGCAGTCCTGTACATGAGGACGAAGGACGAGAATGAACAATGGAAGGTCACTTTGATCACAGCAAAAAGCAAGGTGGCACCGATCAAGCAGATCTCACTACCTCGTCTAGAGCTCTGCGCAGCCCATCTCCTCGCCCGACTTACACAGCGGACACTCACGGCACTGGACATCACAAACACAACCGTACATTTATGGTCAGACTCCACGGTCACTCTAGGGTGGATTCAGGCGCATCCGAGCAAGTGGAAAACTTACGTGGCGAACAGGGTTGCAGACATCCAGCGCCTGGTTCCCGAAGCACAATGGCACCATGTGGCTGGCACCGACAATCCAGCTGATTGCGCATCACGAGGGATCTCTCCGTCTCAGCTGCTGCGATGGACCTTGTGGTGGAACGGTCCAAAGTTCCTCCTGAATGAAGAACACTTCGCTCCATCGTGGCCAGAAGTCCATCTCCCAGAAGCAAAGGGACCAACAGTTGCCGTCACTACCCAAATCAGAGGGGACACCAAGGAGAACGAGATCCTCACGAGGTTCTCTTCTCTCACCAGGCTGCTACGCGTCACAGCGTGGTGTCGACGATGGCTCCCTGGACGACGCGAAGCATCACGACTCTCAACCAGTGAGAGAACTCGCAGCAACGCACCACTTCCACTATCTGCAACAGAGATAGAAGAGGCGGAGAGAGCTTGGATAAAGCTGGTCCAGAAGGTCAACTTCGGAGAGGAGATCAGAGCTCTGACAGCTGGAGGTTCAGTCCCTCCGAAGAGTGTGCTCTCACCTCTGTCACCAGTCCTGGGCAGCGACAAGGTGTTGAGAGTTGGAGGCCGTCTGGGCAAAGCATCTCTAAATCCAGACGAGGCTCACCCGATTATATTGCCCTCCAAATCTCATTTCACGTCCCTTTACGTCATTTTCAGTCATCGCCAGACCATGCATGGGGGAGTGCAGGCCACGTTGGGAGCCATACGTCAGAGGTTCTGGATCCCTGGAGGTTGCACAAGGGTCAAAGCAGTGATCCACCGATGTGTTACATGTTTGCGATGGCGGGCGGAACCAGGGCAACAGCTGATGGGTGAATTACCAGCACATCGTGTCACACCATCACGCCCTTTTCACCACACCGGAGTCGACTACGCAGGTCCTATTTGGCTTCGGACGAGTCCAGGGCGTGGGCATAAGGCAATCAAGGCCTTCTTCGCAGTCTTCGTTTGTATGGTGACGAAGGCTGTCCACCTCGAAGTGGTGTCCAGTTATTCTTCAGAGGCGTTCCTGGCTGCTTTCAGGCGGTTCATTTCCCGTCGAGGTCTCTGTGCACATATGTACAGCGACTGCGGGACAAATTTCCAGGGAGCAGATCGAGAACTGCGACGTCTCTTCACAGCCAGCAGCCTGGAAAACAGAACCATAAGGGATCAGATGAGCGTCATGCGGACACAGTGGCACTTCAACCCACCAGCTGCGCCTCATTTCGGTGGCTTGTGGGAGGCTGCAGTCAAATCCACCAAGCATCATCTGCGGCGAACAATTGGAGATGCCAGGCTCACTTTCGAGGAGATGACCACACTCCTCACTCAAATTGAAGCATGCCTTAATTCAAGGCCATTAGCCGCCCTTTCTGATGATCCCGCTGATTTCACTGCATTAACGCCAGGGCATTTTCTTATAGGCACAGCATTGAACTCGCTTCCAGAACCGTCACTACTGGATGTGGAGGTCAATCGGCTCACGCGATGGCAGCTGGTCACCCAGATGAAAGATCAGTTTTGGTCGAGATGGCAACGAGAGTATTTACAAGGACTCACCACTCGAGCAAAATGGCGCCAGCCGCAGGAGGACATCATGCCTGGACGTCTGTGCATCATTGCCGGAGAATCGTCGCCGCCGTCTCAATGGCCACTCGCACGAATCAAGGAAGTCCATCCAGGAAGCGACGGGAAAGTTCGAGTCGTTAAGGCAATTACGGCAACCTCTGAGTTTGTGCGACCAATACACAAGCTCATCGTGTTGCCAATTAACGCGAACGATCGATAACCGCATCGATCCACCATACCACGCGATCGTACCATTCACGTTCACTGATCGAGTGCAATTGCGTAGTACGCGAACGATTCAGCCGACGCAGGCGCGGTTCACTTGTTCATTCATAACGGTCGGTGACGTCACGCGTAACCTCACTCACGATCGCACTACGCATTTCTTTATACACTATTGTACACTTCAGCAGGTCTCGCGGCACCATAATCACTACGTAAATCACGTATTTCAGCTTTGTACAGTAATGCGAAATTCGACAAGTCGAGGCGGGCGGCATGTTCAAGACTGGCGCGCGCGAGCGCCATATTGCCTCTTCGAATGACGCAATCGTGACCGGCACGATTATCCAGTCGCGCACGTTCCCGCGTGAACGCAAGCAAGCGGCGTCCGTCATCGAGACTCGCGCGGGCAACAAGGCAAGCGCGTGATTGGCTAAATCCGTTCTCGATCCTTCTGGAATGATCCCGAACGACCAACCGGAACCACCGGTGCGTGACGGACTTCCAGAAGGATCGAGACAACAAAAGTGAGAGAGAAAGGCCGTTTCTCTCTCTTCACGCCAAACGCTCAGCTGTTGAACACGTGTTATCTCTCTCTTATCAACCACATCGCATTCAGTATAATTCAGTCATCTTGTATTTCATTTCTCATCTACATTTCATCGACAATCTTGTGAACAACAGTGAAAATTACAGTTTAATTTATTGTAGATCGATTTCTTCCTTTTTTTTTCAATCATACAGTCCACTTGCCTCACATTCAAACTCATCCGTTACATTCACACCTCTGTATCCTTCATTCCGTTCACTCAGCGAACTCCTCAGCACATTCACACCATTTTCAATTTCATCCTCACGCATACACCGATCTCAGGTCGTTCAAGACCGTCCTTTCACAGTTATAGAAATGCAATACATTCTAGTACCGGCGAATCGCCAGCAATATTATTGTTAAACAGACGCGTGCGAATTAGATTAGATATGCTTAGACCAAACGATCGTAGGAGATAAAGTTTATGTCCGTGACTATAGAAAGGTCAACAGGAAAGAGTGGATAGAAGCGGTAGTGTTAAGTTTTGAGGGAAAGAAAATTTATTTATGTAAGGTAGAACCTGGAATGGTTTGGAGGAGACATATCGACCAAATCAAGATACGCGGAGAGGAACAGACAGCCAAAGTAAAAGATGCTGTCTCCAATGAGTCTGCGTTGGAAGGGCTGCCAATTATTCGTTGTCCTACTACCATTGCCAGCCGTACCAAGGATGTTTCTGAAGTTTTGGAAACCAGACCGAACATGGAAAAAGAGTCCACAGTTCCGCAGCCAGAGACTTTGCAAGAGGCAGTGGCCGAGAAGGACTATTCGTTGCAATCGGCGACATTGCCAGTTGTCGCACCTGAGGAATCAACATCACGAGAGTCAATCGTAACTCTTAACCGTAAGAGAGGTAGGCCGAAAGGAATCGAGCATCCGGTTGTAACCGAGGAACGTGCTACCAAAATTTTGGGACAGCCTAACAGCGATATTGTAACTAGACCGTGTAGAAATATTAAGCCTCCAGAGCGATACAGTTTCCCGACTGGGATGGAAGGGTGTAATGTATCGGCGCCATCTAGTGGTAACGCTTAGCGTGCCCACCGGTTTTTCCGACAGATCGTTATTGTAGCTTGTAAGACCAGCATGTACTTATACCACAATACTGAAAATATATATTATTATTATTTATACCAGTCCACCATGTGACCGTGTTGGCCACATATCGATATTTCGTGCGACGTGAGCACAGATATCGATCCCCACCACGACAAGTGCTGCGTCACGCGTGATCCTTGTCTTAGAAAAGGATCACTCTGTGTCTGGACACGATCCTGTTAAGACGTAGCAGTCACGGCGTTAAACTCATTCTTAGCGTATGGGCCAAGGGTGGCTAAAATTCAATATTCAAACTTGTACATTGCAAGTCTTTTTCTAGTTTACAGACTAAGTCTGTATAAGCCCAGGAGTGGCTGAAATTAAATATTGTAACTTGCCGGATGCAAGCTTTTTCTAGTCTACAGACAAATTCTGTAAAGCCCAAGAGTGGCTGAAATTAAATATTGTAACTTGCCTGGTGCAAGCCTTTTTCTACAAATTCTGTATAGCCCAAGAGTGGCTGATATTCAAAGATTGATTCACGCGTCGCGAGTAAATCGCGAATTATTAGACGGAATCGGTGCTCGAAGCTTGTATCGCCAATCGCGTTCGAAAAGTAAAAAGGCGTCGCGATTAACACGATGCAAGATAAAGAGGCCTAGTGATTCAGCATAAATTAAAGTGAACAGTTACTTGTACGTTCACGAATTTTGATAAATAGTGAAGTGAATCACAAGGCTTTCGCTATTGTGCCAAGTGAGAAACCTTGTATCTTGCGCCGTGTGTTAGGCAACCTAGTCAATCACGAAACCGGGCGGAACATCGGCGTCGGTTTCGTGCACAATAATAAGTAAAGTTAAATTCAATATTGCCCTCACAGAAACGTTTGGAGATTGAGCAGTCGCCCAGGCCACGTACCTGCCGACAATTCGTTATCTGCCAACCACGTTTTTGTGAGCGACCAACCTGGTTGGTAGAGCCGTAGGCGCGATTGAGAAATAATCGCATCCCAGATAGCACCCGGACGTCCGATGGACGTCCAATGTACGTCCGTATCGGACCTCTGTACGTCCTGGGGACGTCCGAATCATGTCCGTATGTCCGAGATACGTCCGAAATATGTCCGATATACGTCCCAGGAATGTCCGAATGAGGTACGATTTAAAAAGTGTGATGTACATAGGACGTCCCGTTCGGACCAATCTGGGACGTACGTGGGACGTATCTGGGGACATACGGACGTTATTTGGACGCTCCTGGTACGTACTTGGGACCAATTCTGGGATATAAGGACGTTATTAGGACGTACGGCTGGACATATTCTGAACGTTAACAGGACATTTACAGGACGTTTATAAAATATGGTTTATGCATATTAAAAACTACTAAACAATATTCACTATTAATATTTATCAATATTTATTATTAATATTAATTA
This sequence comes from Lasioglossum lativentre, assembly GCA_916610255.1. NCBI lineage: Eukaryota > Metazoa > Arthropoda > Insecta > Hymenoptera > Halictidae > Lasioglossum > Lasioglossum lativentre. The sequence continues at coordinate 3,100,117 of OU744367.1, forward strand.
TTACAAGGACATGGTTTAGGTACATAGGTAATATACTTAGGTATAATACAAAAATATATTTATTGATACCTATAAAAGTGTTATAACTATAAATATATACATTTATAACTAAATACATAATAAAATATACATCTACGAATAAAATAAAAAAATATATAACTAAAAGCAAATATAATATAATATTTATAATATTTATAACTAAATACATATATTCATAGTTATAAATTATTTTAATATAAACTTAAAATTTATAACTTATTTAAAACTATATAAAAGGTCAAAATAAACTGACCAGCGTGAACAATCAATTTAAAAAGAAAAACACTGGCAAGTTTCTTCGAAACAAAAATGAAACAGCATTACAGTCGGTGTGAAAAGTATTCGTACACCTTTTAAAAACGAATAACTTTTTCAAAATTCGACCCAGCAGCTTAAGTTTTTTTGAGACGTTAGAAGGATTAGTTTACTAGCTAATATGTAAATAATTTTTTTTTTATTATTATTGGTCGTAATTGCGAAAGAAAAAGTAAAGGTCACGATTTTTAAATTTTTTATCTGTGCCTGTAGTGAAAATTTATAAGGTACATTTGGTAGGTATAAGTAAGTTATATACATGTACAAAGTTTCATCGAAATCGATCGAGGTTGTTACGAAATATAAATGATTGAAAATAGCAAAAATTGTAAGAATCCGCAATTTAAATGATTCGAAAACCCTAAATTCAAAGATTTTTACATGTTACAATGCCCATAGCTTTTTATGCGTCAACCGATTTCAATGAAACTTTGTATATGTATATAACTTACTTATACCTACCAAATGCACCTTATAAATTTTCACTACAGGCACAGATAAAAAATTTAAAAATCGTGACCTTTACTTTTTCTTTCGCAATTACGACCAATAATAATAAAAAAAAATTATTTACATATTAGCTAGTAAACTAATCCTTCTAACGTCTCAAAAAAACTCAAGCTGTTGGGTCGAATTTTGAAAAGTTATTCGTTTTAGAAGGTGTACGAATACTTTTCACACCGACTGTATATCTGGTCGATTGTCCTACTGCATGTACCTGAAAACAATAATCATGGTTTATACATGTATATAATAATTATTTATTGAAAGAAATTAAGCAATTATCATAAAAAAGCATAAAATCTTTTATTTACGTACCTAGCTCGTAGCGTCGTATGAGCGCCGGAGGCGAAGGCAACACCGATTCCAAGTTGTAAAATTTTGCGTTTCCCTACTAGACTGTCCTCAGCCACTTTCGCCTTGGTCCTTGCCCTTACATAATCATCTGAAAGCATTTTTAAATTATACATATGTAATTATTATAGTTTCACCATAGTATAAAATCTTTAACTCACCAAAAGTGCCATTTTTTAAATATTTAATTGCGTATTTTGGCCAGCATTTGTTCACTTCCTTGTACGCTTTCATGCGGTAACGAGGGCCAATGGTAATAATTCCCTATCAGCCACGAAGAGGGTACTGCCTCCACAGTGCCGTCTTTTACAAACTCCACGATTTCACGTCGTCGCAGGATCTGCAAAATTTATAATTGAATAATATACAAGAAATATTTTTACAGTGTATGCCGCGGGGTTCATCACACACACTTTAAATCGGAATAACTTTTTTGTGAATTGACCAAACCACTTCAATTTCTCTGTAAGGCTAGAATTAGTTTAGTAAATGACGTGTAATAAATAAGTTGAAAAAATGCATTTGGTCGGAATTGTGACAAACCATAGTAAAAATTGAATTGTACAACTTTTTCAGCTAGGCCAATAACGAAAATTTAAAACATGTGTTTTGTAAACTCGTATAAATTATATAAATTCTGAAAATTTCATTGGAATTGGTTCACAAATTATAAACGATCAAAAGTAGTAAAGATTGCAATTTATCATGATTTTCGGCCTATAAGTGCCATTTTTATTACTTTTGTCCGTTTATAATTCGTAAACCAATTAACCAATTTCAATGAAATTTTCAGAATGCATATACAGAATGCCTTACAGAGAAATTGAAGTCGTTTGGTCCATTCATAAAAAAGTTATTCTAAGTTAAAGTGAGTATAATCAATGATGTGCGTAACTATATAAAATAATTTAACTGAATGACGTAAGCGAAAACACTAACGGTAACAAATAATAACAATGAAAATACTTACTTGTCTAAATATGAAGTAAATCCGATAATATGTATTACACGATGATATGGTAACGATGAATTTATCACAGGAGATTTCTGAAGCACGTTCTTGAAGCACTCGCACAAGACTGATTTGTCATACAGCAACGCAATGGTGCGTTCTTCTCCCGCATTCGATCGTCGCTTGTTTCATCGATCGTCGCTTTTCTTACCGATCATCGCTTGCTTCGATGGTACCGTACAGCTGTACGACACAGCTGAACACAGCGAAGCAAGGACCATATACATATATGTAAATAAATAAATATATGTATATAAGTAAATATATGTATATAAGTAAATATATGTATATAAGTAAATATATGTATATAAGTAAATATATTGTTATAAATAGTTATAACAATATATATACATATAAGTGTATGTATATAAATAAAAAAAAAGTCATTGCTATAAATACATATATGTATATTGTTGTATATAAATATGTCTCATGCATGAGAAGTGAGCATCATTGTCCGTACGAAAGCCCTGAGCACTTTACTGTGGACAACCAAAATTCAAGTCCAACAGAAGTCCCTGGGACGAAAAAAATGGACGTCCCTGGGAAATCCGAAATTTTGGTTCCACGGATGTCCTTAGGAAGTAAAAAACGGATGTCCCTAGGACGTCCGAAATTCATGTCCAACGGAAGTCCCTGGGACGAAAAAAATGGACGTCCCTGGGACAGCCGAAATTTAGGTCCCACGGACGTCCTTAGGACGTAAAAAACGGACGTCCGTGGGACATCCGAAATTTAGGTCCCACGGATGTCCTTAGGACATAAAAAACGGATGTCCCTGGGACAACCGAAATTTAGGTCCAATGGATGTCCGAGGGACGTCCGCAACGGACGTCGGACGTATGGACGTAAATTGGACAAAAAACGGACGTCCAAAGGACGTACGTGCTATCTGGGATAGGGCCCACAAAACGATAGGAGATTGAGGAGTCGCCCAGGCCACGTACCTGCCGACAATTCGTTATCTGCCAACAACGTTTTGTGGAATTGCTGAGGAATAGGTACCGTTCACCCCTCCCGTGAATACCGGCAGGACTGTTCGTGTATCCTATCTTCGTCAGTCATTGTATAGTAAATTGCATATCGTATGGTCGTCTAAACTCACAAAATCGTTTGGAGATTGAGGAGTCGCCCAGGCCACGTACCTGCCGACAATTCGTTATCTGCCATTCATGTTTGTGAGTTCTATAGGCGTGAGTGTGTTTCGAACATTCACATAGGGCCCACAGAAGTGTCGGAGATTGAGGAGTCGCCCAGGCCACGTACCTGCCGACAATTTGTTATCTGCCATATACGCTTTTGTGGAACATCTAACGGATAGGTGCCGCTCACCCCTCCCGACAATCGACAGGGCTGTTCGTTGCATCCTGTTTACGTTAGCGCTCTCGAAAGAACACAATTGGGTCTCGTACAATTGTGCAAAGCTCACTGAAACGTCCGGAGATTGAGGAGTCGCCCAGGCCACGTACCTGCCGACAATTCGTTATCTGCCGTGTACGATTTCAGTGAGGTTCCTAACGTGTGGACCCCGATCGGTTCTCCCGTATTTTATACGGCGGTTCCGATTGGCGCTTCCACATCGTTAGCGCGTTAAAACCGCGGAAACACAAATACCATACGATTTTGATATATTATACGTACATGAGGCCGACGTCGACGTCACGATCCGCGTTGCGAATAGAGGCGGTACGCGAGCAAGCGAGCGTTGGAAGTTTCGTTTCTTGCTCGCATTCCGTGCGTGCCAAGGCATTGTTCTACGGGCGGGTCGTCGCGCTGTAAACACGTCGTGTTAATAATAGATCATTTCTATTGAATTCGTGTACACAACTACAAATCAACACGCAGAATATACCCTACTTATACCAGTCAAATATTCTCCAATGCTAATTAATAATTGCCTAAACCTTTCCGCTTTCCAGTGCCTGGAGGCACGAACCTCGATTATTTCTAACGAGAACTAAGAGATACATCGGATATAGTAACCGATCCAGTGTAGGTCGAAAGAATTAATAGAAGGGAACAATAGTTCGGGTTAACGTTAAATGAAGGTAACAATAGTTCGGGTTAACGTTAAATAAAGGTAACTGTTTGAGACTGGCGCGTGCGAGCGCCATGTTGCCGCGAGTATGACGCGATCTCAGTTCGCCCAACCAATCACGACTTGACACGCGCGTTCCCGCCTGAACGCAAGCCAGCAGCGTATGTCAACGAGACTCGCGCGGGCCATCGATCAAGCGCGTGATTGGTCAAAATCCGTCTCGATCCTTCTGGAATGATCCCGAACGATCAGCCGGAACCACCGGTGCGTGACGGACTTCCAGGAGGATCGAGACAACAAAAGTAAGAGACAGCGGTCTTCTTGCTCTCTTTACGCCAAACCAGTCAGCTGCTCATTACGCAACCAAGTCGTCTGTCAAATCCAATGGTTACACGTGCTTTTCAACTTTCGTTTATTTCATTTTTATACAGAATTCAGACAATAGTGTAAACTTTAGTGTTCAATACAGCTAATTTATTATAAATCCATTTATCCGCTTTTCTCCATTTATACAGTCCATTCGTCTCACATTTAAATCCAACCGTTACACGCAAACATCCAGTTTTCCCTTTTTCTCACACAGTCATTCCATCAGCATTTTCTTCATCCTCTGGTCGATCAAGACCGGTTTAAAACAGTAACAATTAGTAAGGTTACAACCATTTGGTTATTTAGTGGATACACCACAATAATCATAAATCCATAGTTTTGTTGCCAACATTTTGCACACTGTTCGTTAAATTTTCCAAACGTCATATCTGTATTTACGTGATCATCATACACATGGCGTAAATTCAGGGGAGATTACGGTTTCCGTGGCCCCTCGTTTTGAGGTTATATTTGTGTTCTTGGGGTTATTTTAAGAAAAAAATGTATATATCCCAGATAGCACAGGGATATCCTATGTACGTCCATAGAATGTCCGTTTCGGACATTCGGTACATTCTGAGAACGTCCATAGAATGTCCACATGTCCCAGTTATGTCCTACTTAGGTTCTCTAAATGTCCTAGGAAGGTACCAGTTACGTTGTTGGACGTCCATAGAATGTACTCTGCGGACATTTTCAGAACGTCCATAGAATGTTCGAAAGTAACGTTCTCTGGACATTCTCAGAACGTCCATAGAATGTTCGAAAGTAACGTTCTCTGGACATTCTCAGAACGTCCATAGAATGTTCGAAAGTAACGTTCTCTGGACATTCTCAGAACGTCCATAGAATGTTCGAAAGTAACGTTCTCTGGACATTCTCAGAACGTCCATAGAATGTTTGAAAGTAACGTTCTCCGAACGTCCATAGAATGTTGGAAAGTAACGTTCTCTGGACATTCTTAGAACGTCCATAGGATGTTTGAAAGTAACGTTCTCTGGACATTCTCAGAACGTTTTTAGGATTTTTGAAAATAACGTTCTCTGGACATTTTGTGAAGGTTTAAAGGAGTTACAACATTTATTTATAACTTCATTTATTTTATAATTTTACTTAAACAACTAATTACATATTTGATACATATAACTAACGTACACATTTAATAAATTTTGTTCTTATTATATATAAAGTTATTTATGGATTTTTGGGCGTAAAATTGATGAAAAACGTAAAATAGACTTTTCACATGTTTTATTTAAAAATATATTGATACAATTGTCAGGAGATTCGGGATAATAAAAGATGCGTATTATTGCATCTTTTATTATCCCGAATCTCCTGACAATTTATATTATAATATAAATATACATTTATACATTGTAAATATAATATATATTAGTAATATAATAATATAAATATATAGCAAACAATGTTTCAGATGAAGTTGAATGGTTTTGTTAGGGGCACATTCTGATGGTACATTTTTTTGTAGGTGGACGTGTAAAGGACATATGAAGGTCATTAATGTTTTTTTAAATGGAATCATATATTTTTTATTGCATCAGCTGATGCTCCTTCATATTCTTTACAAAAAAGTATTAATATATTTGTGTAAAAAAATCATTAGTTTAGGAGATATTTTAATTATAATTTGTTAGGAAATCTCTATTTCGATAGGAAATATAACATTGAATTCATATTATTGACCAGAGAGTCGAGATTTCCTAACAAATTATAATTAAAATATCTCCTAAACTAATGATTTTTTTACACAAATATATTAATACTTTTTTGTAAAGAATATGAAGGAGCATCAGCTGATGCAATAAAAAATATATGATTCCATTTAAAAAAACATTAATGACCTTCATATGTCCTTTACACGTCCACCTACAAAAAAAAATGTACCATCAGAATGTGCCCCTCTCAAAACCATTCAACTTCATCTGAAACATTGTTTGCTATGCGTAATAATAATAACGTAAGTCTAGATGGCAAAATGTGGCGCCCCACCCTGTATGCCAATAACATATGACAACAATTAAACTATACTTTATATAGTTATAATAAATTTGTAAAGAGATCAGATCGAAACGAACGCGCCCGTGACAAACACGTGTGTCAATCATTACTTAAAATAAATACGGCTCTATTCCTTACAACCTATAAATCTTTCACGGTAACTTTTGATCGTTCCACGGATCTCCTGAGCCATGACTGTATTGAAACTTCTGTTTCATTTATATTGTTAGCCAATTTTGACTTTGATGCTGCATCTAAACAATAGAATTTTAGTTGAATAATATTCAATTGTGTACAAATAAATTTTATAATAAAATAAACGTGATGATTACCTATTATTACTTGGGCTACTTTTAAAGTATTAAAAACTTTTTTTCCCTTTCTTCCCAGCCAACTATATCCTGTGGCAAATTGGTTGGTAATAATACTGGCCATGGCTCTTTTTACGAAATGGTAGTTTTTGGAACCTCCTAATTCTCCTAATTCGTTGACCTACAAATTAATCACATTTGTTACAACTGAATTAGAATTCTATTCGTATCGTTAAACGTTATATTTCTTACCGCGTCTCTAAAATTGCTGCCATCTTGCAAATTCTTGTGTCGAATTATTTAATTTTTCTTCCAGTCGATCCAACCTACCCAAGACCTCGGTCAAAAGGCTTCGCAATAGATGTTGCTGTCCTATAATTGTCTTACAGTAGCCTTCGATTCGGGCGCTATGGTCCAATTGAGGTGTGCCTTGGTTTCCTGAAAATTTAGATTTGGTAGGTGTCAGCGGATTTACTGCTGATGGTATGTACAGTCCGCGACAATACTACAAGACATATCGCTTAAAACGAAATAATGATGTGTTATATGAAAGAAATTCATCGTCTCTCATACAGAGCGTTATTACTATAGTTACCTCAGACTTCGTACAGACCTAAACAGCGCGCCGAACGGCAAACGGAATGGATTTTTGCTATTTCCAGAATTTCTTGCAAATAACTATAGAAGCTGCAGTGGTGTATACTACACAAAGAAATTCAGAACATGTGTTTATAATTTTATTTGCAACATGCCTATTTAATAATTCTATATATTACGAATGTTTAGGATATGCTCTATCTGCCCTGCAAACAAATTTGCAAGTGCTACCCATTCGCGTTCGAGTGCGCCCAAATGTTCGTCGAAACGTTCGTCGATATGTTCGTCGAAATGATCGTAGAAATGCGCGGCGAAATGCGCGGCAAAATGAGCAAATTCGTGTTTGCGGTCGATCCATCAGCAGCAAACACGAATCCGCGCATTTTGCCGCGCATTTCGACGAACATTTCGACGAACGTTTCGACGAACGTTTCGACGAACGTTTCGACGAACATTTGGACGCACTCGAACGCGAATGGGTAGCACTTGCAAATTTGTTTGCAGGGCAGATAGAGCATATCCTAAACATTCGTAATATATAGAATTATTAAATAGGCATGTTACAAATAAAATTATAAACACATGTTCTGAATTTCTTTGTGTAGTATACACCACTGCAGCTTCTATAGTTATTTGCAAGAAATTCTGGAAATAGCAAAAATCCATTCCGTTTGCCGTTCGGTGCGGTGAAATGTTTTTCGAAATGCGCGGTTCGGTGCGATGTATATGTCTGTGCGAAGCCGAAGAATTTCAAAGTAACACCAGCTTACCTCTTATCTATGTCTTATAGTATTGTCGCGGACTGTACAGGGTGGGGAAAAATGATTGGTCATCCTTTTGTGAGGTGGTAGAACTCGTCGAGATTGACAACATTGCATTATAAACATGGCCTCGAAAAATTAATTTTCAAGGTCATTTTCAAGGTCAAAATTTTTTATTGGCTTAATCCAGGGCTGCCGTTTAATGGCTCGCGACGGCCGATTTTCGAAGGCTACGCCCCTCGACCCGGCCGCGCGTCTCGCCCCCCCGTGATGGTCCTAGTACTCGGAGCCGCTCAGGCACGTACCATAGCGTAGTCGCTATTCGTGGCGCTTCAGACCTACACGCGTGTCAATATATTTCCACATTATCATCGAGGTACTATTGCCAATGCGTTTTTTTTTGTTAGTGGTGTCCCCTGTAGGCCTATTCCACTATATCGCACAATAATTTCGGACAACAGCTGTAGAAAATTAATTAGAAAAATAAATTCGTAAAATAAATTTAAAAAATAATTATTAATTTTATTGTTCAAATTTTAATACTATCTGGAATAGCATGATTTTCGCGCATGTTTAGACGTGCTTGGCAAATTGGTCAAATCTACTGGAAGTTTAGATGTGACTAATTAATTTTTTTAATTAATTTTCTACAGCTGTTGTCCGAAATTATTGTGCGATATAGTGGAATAGGCCTACAGGGGACACCACTAACAAAAAAAACGCATTGGCAATAGTACCTCGATGGTAATGTGAAAATATATTGACACGCGTGTAGGTCTGAAGCGCCACGAATAGCGCCTACGCTATGGTACGCGCCTGAGCGGCTCCGAGTACTAGGACCATCACGGGGGGGCGAGACGCGCGGCCGGGTTGAGGGGCGTAGCCTTCGAAAATCGGCCGTCGCGAGCCATTAAACGGCAGCCCTGGCTTAATCGATTCTACTCGTCGAGCTGAACAAGAGTCTCAAAGGGGCCATATGCCGGAAATCAATATTTCATAGAGAAATCTTCGTTTGAAGTTTTTTTTGCCTGAAATTTCAAAACTATCAATTTTCATGAAGTCGGAAAATAAATCTGATGCTTATAAAGCTTATAAAGTTAATATTAATATTCCCTATAATAAAAATTTTAATGCTACTTTTAATAATAATAAAATTTCAATATAAATATCGTTGAAAATCGATAGTTTTGAAATTTCAGGCAAAAAAAACTTCAAATGAAGTTTCTCTATGAAATATTGAAATCAATATGGTCCCTTTGAGACTTTTGCTCAGCTCGACGAGTAGAATCGATTAAGCCAATAAAAAATTTTGACCTTGAAAATTAATTTTTCGAGGCCATGTTCATAATGCAATGTTGGCAATCTCGACGAGTTCTACCACCTCCCAAAAGGATGACCAATCATTTTTCCCCACCCTGTACAGCTATGAATTTGATGTTCTATATCGTAAAACGGTTCCTTTTGTATTTACATACCAATCGTGCTGGAACTTCGTGGCTCCTCTTCCGCCTGCTCTCTCCTTTCATCGACTTTCTGTCTCTTCGAGGGGGGCGGCGAGTCTTCACTAATAGCAGTAACTAAAAATGAAATATATTTTAAAGAAAAAAAAAATAATTACAATTAGAGGATCCGATGTAGAACCATGAATGTAATAATTTAATGTTCTATATCTGTATGCTTCCTTTTATATTTACGTACCAATCGTGTTCAAAGTGTTTGGCTCCTCTTGCGGCTGCCGTCTTCTTTCAGACGGTCTGCTTCTTATTTTTAACAACGATTGCGATTCCTCGCAAGCGGCAGTGACTGAAAATAAAATATTATTTGATGAAAAAAGATATACACTAATTACAGCAATAGGATGAAATGCACAACTATGAATGTAATAATTTAATGTTGTATATGTAGGCCGCTACTTTTTGAATTTACATACCAATCTTGGGTTTCCACTCCAAACTTGGGGCAGTGGGCAGCATCGATTCTTCGGAGGACAACTCCTCCTCACTGCTGGAAGCCCATGATGGGCGAAAAATTTTTCTTTTTGCTGTTATAGCAGAGTCGTCCACCTCCGACTGCAAATCGCTCGTCTCCTCAGCCTCCTTTGCTTTATTTCGAGCTTTCATGTAATCGTCTAGAAGCATATATAACATGGTGTCGAATCAGCCTGGTTTAGCCGGTAAAGTAGATTTCTTGTTTTTTATAAATCTGAAAATATCTCGGTAACTTTGTGAAATATGGCGAAATATCAAGAGACCTTTTTTATAGAAAATTAAATTTACAATAATTTATGTCCTATGACATTTTTCTATCAGCTGCGCAGTTTCCGAGTATATTTATATTTCGGTGAATTTATGATTATTTCGGTAAAGGCTCCGTTCTGAAAAGATCAAATTCTGGAAGATATCTACAATGGGAAGATTATGTGAACAGAGTGAGGTCTGGATTAGGTCGTAGAGGTGGCGGAGAGGGCCGGCCCAACCACACAGACAAAATTGTGAATATCTTGAAAACTAAAATCGGAAAATTAAATACGGAAAATTCAATTTAGTACTAGCAATAGTTTTTTGCAATTATCTCGAAAACTAAGACTGAGCACCGGGTAGTTGTAATGACAAAAGTTGTTCAGAATGTTGTGCTTGACAACATATGTCAAGGTCAAGGTCATCGGAGCTGCCTCCCCTAAACGTAATATTTACCATTATTTTATTTTGAGTATATTTTTCGTGAAAAATGGAATTTTAAGATCATTTTAACGGTTTTTATAGAAAATTCAATTTCCTACAAAAAAGGTCTCTTGATATTTTGCCATATTTCGCATAGTTTCCGAGATATTTGCAGGTTTATAAAAAACCGAAAATATACTTTACCGGCTAAACCAGGCCGATTTAACACCATGTTATATATATACATTTTTTTCTTGAAATAACCCCAAGAACACAAATATAACTTCAAAACGAAGGGCACGGAAATCGTAATCGTGCCTGCTCCGGCTGAGCCGGTGCTCTCGATCTCGTTGTATGGTTTAAATGTATATGTTTCGGTTCAATTCAAAATCCTTGCGACTACCGTTAGCGCTAACGAAGCAGTCTTGCGAAGGTGACGAATAATGCGAGCGTCGCGAAGTCACCGTTGCCCTTGTGCGGGCAGAATCGTTTTGAACACCGCATCGAACACAGCTAAGAGAGAAAAATAGAGCATCGCGCCGAGCGAACGAAAGTATCGAGGAGTACGTAGGAGCCCGTGCTCCAGTTAATTTAATAAAACGTTATTAATATATATTTAAACGAGTGTCGACTTGGTTTATACGGTGCTCTCCCGTTTCTCAACCCCAACCAGTCAACTTCCTTCCTCACTTGAACCGGCATAAAAATAAATATTTGGAGTTTCAATAGTAGTAAAAATAGTTTGCTGTTTGAATAGTAGTAAGAGATTGGTATTATCGCGAATCAGATGCTTTGGAACTCTTGCATACGATTGGCAAAGATATAGACTGTCCACTTTTTAATGTCTACCCATGGAAAAGTACTCTCTAATCACATCCTGCTTGTCGCATGGCACATCATCAAATATAAATATAATGTCTTATTTATTTCCTTCAATATAGTTGTAAATAATAAGAAGAATTGTTTCTCTGTAATAACAAAGACTTTTATTATTTTATACGAAATACAATGTAGTAGCTTAAACTAATGATTAATCCTACCTGTAATAACAAAGAAACAACATTCAATGTTATTATTCACACCTTTGTTTCTTCCTAAGTTTTACAAATACGTTTTATAACAATTGACTAGTTTTACACGCACTTTGTGGCTTACATCGTATTCTGACACCACGTGTGAATTAATGAAATTCCCTTAGTGTCATAAGAGATCTGACTTACCGACCTAATTACGCGCTAAATTCAATAGGACTAAGGATACTTTCCTTACATAAATATAGAATTTGGTAGAGCTTCGTTAGATGGAACGACGTCGCTATTGTTTGAAAAAGGAAAGTAGCCAACATTCTCTACGGATGAGAGCAGCTTTTCCAAATATTGATATATCGGTTGTTGCAACGACTTTGAACATACGTACACGTTCTCGAATCGCATACTGTTCAAGACGCGCGCGCTCAAGCTACATAGCAGTTGCCTTCGCGCGCCTACTTGTGAGAGCGCGGCTCTGGCGTCACGGTCGACGGCCAATCGGCGGGGTCCGCTGGAGAGGCATCCGGCCGATTCGATCCCCCGATTGGTCGATCGACGATCTAGATTCTTCGTGAAGGATCAGTTCGCGAAAACAGGATGTCGCCTGTTTTCGCGAACGTTCCTAGAAGACAGCTATAAATAAGAGAGAGAGAGAGAGAGAGAGAGAGAGAGAGAGAGCGCTCTCCCGCTCTCTTATTTCGCACGTGTCAACCATCGGTAGCTCCCTCTATCATCAGACTCTTTCGCTCTCATCAAAACGTCACTATCGCGCTTAATGTGAGTGATTTATTGTTCCAAATAAAGAAAAGGTTTTCTAGTCAAACCCGTGTGTGTTATATTATACATAAATACATTTATTATCCCTCGAACGCTCAGGTTCACTCGGCTACAAATAACAGTCGTTATAACCGAAGCATTATCGGAACTGTCTTCTATACACATACTATTAGGGCTTTCCAACAAGCTAATGACAACATTAGTTTTCCCACAATTGGAAGGGCCACACACTATACCGCGTACAGTGTTTGGTAATAATGGTCCATGTCTCAGAACATGATGGATAATATTACCAAACTTTCTGCCTGAGAACACTCGAATTTTCACAGGTTGCCTTATGAACCGCATCACAGCTGTTGCAACAATAACATATAAGCGGAGAATTCTATGAATATTCCAGAATAATATGAAGAATATTTATCCGAACGTGGTCCAGAGATACCAGTCAGTTCAGAAATGACTTTCGTACTGGTGGTACATTGACGGACCACCTATGAAAACGGAATGTTACTCATACGACAGCAGCGTGGAGCGGGACTTCTAAATACCCTAATAAATAAATTGCCGTTTGAGTTACATATACCAGGATATGAATTTTGTGGACCCGGCACACGTTTGCAGGAACGCTTGGCTCGCGGCGATCGTGGCATAAATCCATTAGAATCGGCCTGTAAAGATCACGACATTGCATACTCTCAAAACGAAGATTTGACGAATCGTCACAAGGCAGATCACATTTTAGCTGATCGAGCACGCCAGTGCATAACTGCGAAGGACGCTACGTTAGGCGAGAAGACTGTTGCGACAGCTGTATGGGCCGCGATGAAAGCTAAGACGAAGCTTGGGATGGGGCTCAAGAAAAAAAATAACAGTGGTAAGAAGAAGAAGACGCGAGTTCTACCGATAGCAAAGCGAGGTGGTTTCCTACCGTTCCTCTTACCTGCATTGTAGGCTATAGGGGTGTTGACGGGCGGTGCTGCTGGTGTAGCGAAGGCTGTGAACGATGCCAAGGTTGCGTGAAAACAGTTGGAGGAATTGCAACGTCATAACCATGCTATGGAAGGTCGCGGAATTTATCTCACACCCTACAAGAAGGGTGCCGGTTTAAGGAAAAAAAAAGTTCAATCCATGAAAAACTAGAGACACAGCCGATAACAAATGTTCAGCTTGAGAACATACTGAGTACATGCGCGATAGTCTTCCGACGAGAGCAAATGTAAATGAGAACGGTGTAGTAAACTTGGACGATAGTATCGGTCCGGGCACACATTGGGTCGCATACACTAGACATGCACAATTTCATTACATTCTTTACCCCTTTCGCATAAACATGACGCCCTCGTCGTTGACACTGACGTTAACGGGTGAGAGCAGCATGCTCGCATTACAATACTTTCCCTCGAGTGGTCATGAATACGAACTAGGTCTCGTGGATTTTGAAACGTTTAACACGATAGCGAACGTCGATGCTCGCAACAATAAATTTTATTTTGGTGAAAATGACGAAGAAATTGCAATTCCCGAAGGATCTTACGAACTGGATGCAATCGATAAGTACTTGAAACGGGAAATACTGCGAAGATATACCAACAGGCATGATTCGGGGAACGATGAATACCCTCTCGTCATACGTGCTAACAATAATACGATGAAGAGTGAAATATACTGCTCCTATAAGATTAATTTTAAGAAACCTAATAACATAGGATCGCTACTTGGATTTTCTGCAAACCGTATTCTCCCACCTAAAATGTGGCATGAGTCTAACGCTCCTGTGAACATCATAAGCATCAACGTGATCAGAGTGGAATGCAGCATAACAGCTGGTTCATACAGTAATGACAAACCTGTACTTCCTCCTGGATATAAGATCTCAGAAACGCCGCCGCGAGTCATTTATCTTCCGATCGTCGTGCGAAGAATAGATGGTTTAGAAATACGTTTGCAGCTAGGGTGGACGGTCGGTCGCGTTCGCGGTGGGTGGACGGGATGGTGTGCCGGTCACTGGTACGGCGATCGGCTGGCGGAGGGCGGCGGATTGTTGGCACGACAATCGGCTGCAGGCGAGCGGGGGATTGTCGGCGTAACAATCGACCGCGGGAGAAAAGTAACAGGAAAGAGCGAGAGAGAAAGGGAGAAAGAAAGAGAGAGAGAGAGAGAGAGAGAGAGAGAGAAGATGGGACGAACAAATCGTCGGCACAACGATCGTACGCTGGAAGGGGTACGATCGTCGGCTCAACGGTCGCAGGTTTGAAGAGAGAGGAGAGCGAGCAGAGATCGTCGGCTCAACGATCGAACGCTGTCGGGAAAACGATCGTCGGCTCAACGGTCGAAAGGCGGGGGGAATACTTACCTTCGGGGCTAGGGGAGTTTTGCAAAAAGCTCGCTGGTCTCGCGGAGATACTGTGTGCTACCGGTCAGGTGGTTCTGGATCGTCAGCTCGACGGTGGTACTCCGGTATCGTCTGTTACGTCGGTAGGTCGCTATATCCCCGTGACTGTATAATTCTGTCAGCGAGAATCGGTTGTAGGATGTATCTGGACTGGATGAAGGATCACAAAAGAATTTGGTACACGTGGGCGTAACCGTAAACTTAATGTATTTGATATGTAACGCAGAAGCAATGCAACACGTACTGCTCTGTTGATGGTCGGCAGGCGAGAGAGTTCGCGCTCTCCACTCGTTTTCTCCTCCGAGGTTGGAATTGCCAACCTCGTCGGAGCGCATCGCTATATTGGTGTCTAGGGGATTTTCGCCTGTGGCGACAATATCCCTACATACTCCCCTTCGAGTGTGTCGAACACACTTTAACAAATGCTGCGACATATATTCGCTTACATTGGGGCTTATGGTGTGACATACATTATATTGCAGAGCGCATGTTGTACACATTTTTTTTCCTTATTCTACGGCGCGCTTATGCTCTCGGGAGCGAAACGTACGCGTTTCGTGTTCGCGTAGGTGCGAAGTGTAGCGTTTGCGGGTGTGACTGCTGGATTGTCGGCAGCTTCCGCGTTCGCGTCGCGGACGGTGTACGCGGGTTTCACATTCTCTACGGATACGGTGCGCGGTTTCCCATTTACATCGATTTCGATGACCCGGTCGTTAACGCGCTTGAGCACTTTGTGAGGACCGGTGTAGGGACGCTCGAGAGATTTTTTGATCATGCCAGCGCGCAGAAACACGTGAGAGCAAGTGTCCATTTCTTTGAACACAAATGATCTCTTTTTGTGTCGCTGTGCGACGGGAATGGGTTTTACGCGGCGCATGTGTTGACGAAACTCTTCAACGAATATTTGTGGATCCGTCTGATCTTCGTCCGGGAGGACGAATTCCCCGGGAATGCGCAAGGTTGTACCATACAAATATTCCGCGGGGGAAGATGACGGTAGACAATATGCGAGTCCACTGGGTGCCAGTGTGACACATTATGGCGGCCTTTAAACTCCGGTGCCAACGTTCGACCATGTCATTTGAGGCAGGGTGGAATTGCAAGAGCGCGGCAAACAAACGGGATTCAAACTGACTGCCCTGGTCGGTAGTCAGTGTTTCGGGCGCGCCATGGCGCGAGATCCAATGATCGACAAACGTGCGAGACACGGTAGTGGCTTCAATGTTTGACAACGGGATGGCTTCGGGCCATCGTAAGAAACGGTCGATTAATGTTAGACAATAACGTTGTCCATCAGACGGTGGCAATGGGCCTATTATGTCCATGTGGACATGCTTAAAACGACTGTCAGGCGCGACGAATTCCGCAGGGTTTACATGAATGTGACGTGTCACCTTCGACTGCTGGCAGTCGAGACATTCTTTGGACCATTTCGCAATGTCGCGATGCATGTTTGGGCAGACGTATCGTTTCCGGATAACACGGTCAAAAACCTTAGCGCAGGGATGCGCGGGTTTGTGTAGCATGTCGAATACGCGCTTCCTCGCGGGCGCGGGAATATACGGACGCAGAGACTCGCCCGTAAGATCGCATGCGATAGCCGTGTGAGAAGGGCCCCACCGTATTTTGCGCAATGACAATGAATGGTCGGGCGAACTCAACAGCCCCTTCAATTCGTCGTCATTCTCCTGGAGTTGAGACAGTTCGCCCAGGGAAATGTCTGCGGCGAGGCGTAACGAGTCCGTGGTGGACAACGCCTGAATTCTGGATAGAGAGTCGGCCACGACATTTTCAGTACCAGGCAGATGTTCGATGCGTGAGGTGAACTGTGAGATAAACGACAATTGTCGTAACTGGCGTGGAGAAGCCTTGTCAGCTTTCTGACGGAATGCGTATATGAGGAGTTTGTGATCGGTCATAATGCTGAATTCACGACCCTCAAGGAAGTGTCGGAAGTATTTCAACGCCTCGTACGCGGCAGTCAGTTCACGATCGTATGCACTATAATTCCGCTGAGCGGGAGTAAACTTTCGAGAGAAAAATGCCAGCGGATGCCATGATTTCTGGAGATTCTGTTCGAGGGATGCACCCATACCGAAATCTGAAGCGTCCGTGACGATACGCGTGACTGCGTTAGGTGCGGGGTGCACGAGTATGGTCGCGTTGGCGAGGTCGTTCCTGACCCGAGCGAACGCTTCCTCGGACCTCGGAGTCCAGATAATCTCACGCTTGTCATTTTTCTTTGAATCTATTAAATACTCGTGCAAGGGAGCTTGCACATCGGCAGCATGGCGGATGCTGCGACGATAGAAGTTCGCCATGCCGAGGAATCTCCGAAGGTCAGCGACGGTACGCGGTTTCGGGAAATCGGCAATGGCCTTGACCTTGTCAGGAACGGGACTCGACCCGTGCCGGTCGATGATGTGACCCAGGAACTCGAGAGAAGCTTTCCCGAATTCGCACTTCTGGATGTTTAACCGAAGGGCGTGACTCTGCAAACGTTGCAAAACTACGCGTAAATGTTCCTCATGTTCCTCTTGCGTCGAGGACGCGATGAGGATATCATCTATGTACGCAAAAACAAACTCCAGGTCCCCGAGAGCACAGTATATGTAACGTTGGAAGGTTTGGCCCGCGTTACGTAGGCCGAAGGGCATTGAGGCGTACTCGTATAGACCGACTGGGGTGATGACCGCCGTTTTCGGAATATCGCCAGGGGCAATTGGAATTTGCTGGTAGGCCCGATGAAGATCGAGCTTCGAGACGACCGACTTCCCGTGAAGGTTCACGGAATAGTCGTGAAGGTGTGGCACAGGGTACTTATCAGGAACTGTCACTGCGTTCAAGCGACGATAATCGCCACAGACGCGCCAACCTCCGTCCTTTTTCGGGACGAGGTGTATTGGACTCGCCCAAGGACTGCTGGAGGGCCGACAAATACCCAGCTTGACCAGCTGCTGAAATTCAGCTTTTGCAGCCTGCAATTTGTCATGCGCCAACTAGCGCGCGCGCTCGGAAACGGGGGGCCCCTCGGTCACGATATGGTGTAGCACGTCACGCGGCGCGCTATTCTCATTCACTCAGAAACTCGGAGAGGATCCCGGCGAACGCGGAAGTCAGATCGACCGACTTAACGGCTAGTCCCGCAGACGACCGAACGGTACCGGTAGCAGTGATTCGAGTCACGGGATCGACCAGCATGCCGACCGCAAGTCGACAAGCAACCCGCAGTGCTTGAGAAAGTCGGCACCTAGTATCGGGTACGGAACGGCCGCGATACAGAAATTCCACTCGAATGATCGACGGAGGTTCAGGTTGAGCGAGAGGCGCTTTTCTCCGTAGGTGTCGATAGTGGATTCATTCGCGGCAAAAAGTTTATAGCCCGTGGGGCGGCACGTGCCCCTGGTAACTGGTAACAAGGACAGGTCGGCCCCTGTATCCACTAGAAAGGTCAAGCCCAAGTGTCGGTCTCTAATGTGGAGGCGATGGGAATTGGTACCGAGCGCGCCTGCCTCCAAACGGCTGGTACGGCTCAGTTTCCTGATTCCCATGCACAAGGTTTCCTGCAATGTTTCGCGTCCGTCCCGAACTTGCGGTGATAAAAACACATGCCTCCTCTGGACGAGGAGCGTGAAGCGCGAGATCGGTTTTTCCCCCGCGAAGGGGTGCGTTTGCGCCGGCGACCCTCGCGGGAGTTCGTACGCGTTAGCGCGGAAAGTTGTTCCGTCAGTCGATCTACCTTCTCCTCCAACGCGCGAAGGGACGCGTCTCGAGACGAAGAGACGGACATTGTGGATGTACTCGGTCTCGCAGCCTCGACTACCTTGTCGGCAAGCTCGGCGAGCTTCGTTGGGTCTGTCACGTTTGACATCGCCAACACGGTACGCATCTGCGACGGTAACAGTTCTAAAAATACGGAGCGAATAATCTCGTCATTGCATGACCCGTCATTCAGGTTCCGCAGACGGATCAGAACCTGAGATGGTTTTCCCTCGTTAACGACCTCGCCCTTGAGCAACTGTCTGAGCTTGCTTTCGGCCGACACGGCATAATTCGTAATTATGCGGGCTTTTATTTGATCATAAAGGTCATCCGGCGGCGGAGAGACAAACAAAAGGTCCTTCACCGTCGTGACCACATCGTACTTCAACACGGCCACGACGATGTCGGCCATTGTCTTCTGATTAGTTATCCTAGCCACGGACAAGGATGACTCGATCTGGGCGAACCAAAGTGCCGGATCTTCTTTGAAAAACTCGGGAACCTTGGGTCGCCTGTAAGAATCTACGCGACTGCTCAACAGTGCTTCTAAGAGGTGGTTGGTAGCGCCGGGCGCAGAGCCGGGCTCGTTGCCCGGTGACGTCATTTCGTTTATGAGCAATCACGCGCGAGTTTTGCGAAAACTAAAGCTACTTTCGCGCGAATTATTGCTCATGCCGCACGAGACCGCGAACGCACGCGTCACGATCTACCGAGAATCGGTGCGAATCCTGCAAAAAACAACAGCCGTTATGGCGCGTGTAGATTGTCAACACGGAACGCGATCCTGACGGTGACCGTCGTAAACATAAACACGCTGTTCGCGAGAATTTATGCTGCGCGACCTTGAACGTCTGTTCGAAATCCGCAACGTGCGGATGCACGCCGATTCCACGGTGTTACGGCGCAATGCGTGAGGACACACACTTGAATTCGCACGACCACGGGAAACACTCACATTACGGCACGATACGTTCGCATTTTGCACACGCTCGTGCAATTTGCGCGCTACCTTGCTGCTGGCAGGACGGCGGGCGACCAGACGGCGGATGCGGTGATGATCCTCAAGGCGCCGGTGGCCGATGGCTTCACGCAACCGCTATGACGATCCTCAAGGCGCCGGTGGCCGATGGCTTCACGCAAAAACCTCTCCAGGATATGTCCAGGTCAATGCTAGGTCTGTGATGACGGACGCCGTCGTGCAGCGAGCGGCCTGCTCGCCGCCTGGAAACGGCAACTGCGGCTTGCAGTGAGCGGTTTCCTCGCCGCCTGGAACAGGCTAGAGCTGCTTGCCTTCCTTCGGGACGTGCACCGGCTTCGGGCGCGTGCACGTGGTCCGTGGATTCCGATCACGTCGGGGTCACCAATTGTAGGATGTATCCTGTGGTATGCTATTGCACCACAGGAGTAGTAGCAGCCTACTCTGCTTCGGACTGGATGAAGGATCACAAAAGAATTTGGTACACGTGGGCGTAACCGTAAACTTAATGTATTTGATATGTAACGCAGAAGCAATGCAACACGTGCTGCTCTGTTGATGGTCGGCAGGTGAGAGCGTTCGCGCTCTCCACTCGTTTTCTCCTCCGAGGTTGGAATTGTCAACCTCGTCGGAGAGCATCGCTATATTGGTGTCTAGGGGATTTTCGCCTGTGGCGACAATATCCCTACACGGTAGTCGCGGCGTTGGCCATCTAGCGGCCGATTCCCGAAGGTGTGGCGTGCACACTTTTACTTGCGGGTATCGTATCCACCTAGCGGCCGGTTTATGATACTTGATCGCGACGCGTTAGTAACAGGCCTGTGGTAACATGTCTATTACACCCCCCTCCTTCTTCGGGAACGGCGGCAGCGAAACTCGTTATTTTATTAGAAAACAAATACTTGGTGTACAATTATAATAATAAAAATGTATATATTTATATATATATATTTATATATTTATATATATGTATATATATATATATATATATATATATTTATATATATGTATATATATATATATATATATATATATATTTATATATATGTATATATATATATATATATATATATATATTTATATATATGTATATATATATATATATATATATTTATATATATGTATATATATATATATATATATTTATATATATATATTGTCACGTCGCCTAAATTTGGCGTACCCGTCGGAAGGACGGAACGCCGGCGACTCCGGGATTTTACAGGCGAAACGCCGGGCCCCGCACGGCCGCACGATGCGTGGTCCACCCGGGACAAAAGGTATCTCGCAGATTCGGATTTGTCACGAAAGAAGCCGTTAAGGGAATCTACTTTCGGGCGCCAGACACTCGGCAGTGTCACGCAAATTGCGAGATAACGGCACGAGGCGCGAACGACCTATCCGAAACTGCGAGAACCACACGATATTCTGGATGGCTCTAGGATGGGCACAGGATTCTACGTGGACGAAGTACGGAGCATTTCCCGCGGCGGAAAGGTTTCTCGACGGAAACAAGGAACGATAGAATCGGCTGTAACAATTTATTTGTCCGATGGACACGACAGGGCTGCCGGTGAGAGCCGGCAGCGGAAATTTACAAGCCGGCGCGTTCACGATAATTACGCAACAGATTTTCGGTCGCACGCGCTCTTCTATTTCGATCGCGTCGAACCCGGCAGTTGTACAGGATGGAGATGCTACTTTACAAGGCGCTTTTGGCGCGAAATAACTGCCGAATTCCGATGGAATACGCGGTATAGTTGCTGGATCGCTCGAGATTCGCCGTCGGACACGATACGGACCGTTGCGACGTCACACCGGGGAACGTCTCGAAGATAGCGAACAATTTACTCGGAAAATCGGCAACGATACGGCCCCCCGCGAGTTCGCGCCCTCGCGTTAACAACCGGCTCGCACGTTAACCGATCGACGACCGTCCTTCCGTTCACGAAATATGGCCGACCACGCGGCACGGAAACGGCGTCGTAATTTCGCGACGCGAATAAGGACCTCGCGAAACGTTACCGAGCCAACACGAAATGATCGTTAAACAACGATAATAGCGAAGCCTGACTGGCGCTTACCACGATAACGAGGGCGACGGCAGATAGTCGGCAGGTCGTCCTTCGTTCCTCTCTTTTTGGGGCACGCACAACTTAATTATACTCGTTTAAATTATGACTTGGCAACTACTCGGTAACACGGCCAACGACCCAGTGGCCTACTTTCGGCAGGCTCGGTAACGAGGAAGCGAAGCGTCCCCCTACTCCCTACCCTATTTCTCCCGTTTGAGACTCACGGGCCTATCGCGCGGTATCTCCTAGCAGGATCGCATCCTGTCGCGCGGGATCCCTGGCTCGCGGATTTTAATGATCGCGTTCGCCGCTTTTCCGATTGTCGCGACGACGCGACGGCTCGTGAAGAGTAGAGTCCTAGACACTAGAGTCCTGGACACTTTTCCGGGCGAGGCAGCGACAAACCTTGTATCTTGCGCCGTGTGTTAGGCACCCTGGTCAGCCACGAAACCGGACGGGACGTCGGCGTCGGTTAAAATAAAGTTTAAATTCAACATTGTCCTCACAGAAACGTTCGGAGATTCAGGAGTCGCCCAGGCCACGTATACGTACCATGCCGACAATTCGTTATCTGCTGTGTACGTTTCCGTGAGATTCCTAACGTGTGGACCTCGATCTTTTCCTCCCGTGTTTATCCGGCAGGTCAGATTGGCGCTTCCACATCGTTAGCGCGTTAGAACCGCGGAAACATACATACGATACTTTTTATATTATACGTGCACGAGGCCGACGTCGACGTCACGATCCGCGTTACGAATAGAGGCGATACGCGAGCAAGCGAGCGTTGGAAGTTTCGTTTCTTGCACGCATTCCGTGCGTGACAAGTCATTGTTCTACGCTCCGGGTCGTCGCGTTATATACACGTCGTGTTGACAATAGATCACTCCTATTGAAATCGTGTACACGACCAAAGATCATAACACACAATATACCTTACTTTTACCAGCCAATATATTCTCCAATATTAATTGACAATCGCCTAAACCTTTCCGCTTTCCAGTGCCTGGAGGCACGATCCTCGCTCGTTTATTACGAAAAATAGTGGTTACATCCGATATAGTAACCGATCCGGTGTAGGTTGAAAATAATAGACAAAAAGTAACAATAGTTCGGTTACACGTTTCACGTGAGATCGGCAATATGTATCTGTTAAATTCGTAATTTAATGGTTATATAAATAAATAAATTGTTCGGGATTCGAGATAAGAAATTTGCCGGCTGTAACGCCAACCACCGAGCGACGTTTGCTACGTTGGTTTTTCGTCATGTTTAGATTCGCGTAGCGCTCACCCGTCACCATCGCGCGTGTACGCGCAATCTTTGTTCCCGTTCGCGCCACGTAAAACCAAATTCCACTACTTGAATCTGTTAAATTGCGGCAAACATGGATCAGGCGATAGATCCTGAGCCAATCCCGAGCGACCACGCGTTCCGTTCGACTCATATTTAGGGGTTCCTCATGCCGTAGCTCTCTCTCTTCTTCTCCAGTTTAAGAACAACCTTCATCGCTCAACTTCAAACTACAAGTTCAATTTTCGAAACCGAAACTCTCGCGGCTGTAGTAGACGATCGAACGCTACTCTAGTTCGATCTCACGGTTCTCTCTCTCGTTTTCCCAAAACGCGTCGCGCTTCGTGATTCTGCCCGCGGCAAGATATCCGTCGAGCGCGTAGAACATATCCGTTCGCGGCGGCTCCCGGTAAGGCTGCTCAAGATTTCAAAGAGCATCAGAAAATATTGCTTCCTCGCTAAATGAAACCCGAGTAGCCGCATCGAAGAATGCAGGAAAGCAATATTTTCTGATGCTCTTTGCATTGAAATGTTCTCCGAATTATTGCGGTGTCCCATACAGAGCCCTTTTTTGCAAAAAGTGTACAGAAAAAAATATCTTCTATAAAAAAGGAAGCTATTGTTGTTTATAAAGTTTGAGGAGACAAATTGCAAAAAAGGGCTCTGTACGGGACACCGCAATAATTCAGAGAACATTTCAACGCAAAGAGCATCAGAAAATATTGCTTCCTCGCTAAATGAAACCCGAGTAGCCGCATCGAAAAATCCAGTCATTTCGTAATCTCTGTCTTTGTCTCTCCTGCGAGTGACATATCTCCCTCTCTGTCACAGCTCTGCAGGAGAGACAAGATCACCTCGACGTCGATAGAGGCGCCACCTTACAGCTATTTCTAGTGATTTCTGCCACCGGCGCACCCTTAAAATAAACTTTCCGGAGTAAGACTTCGGAATCACCCCCCTCCGAAGCTGTACATCATTATTTTTCATTAATAGATTCTTAATCATAATTTAAAATTTAATAGATTCCAAATCATATTTAATCATATATTTCACGGCTGTGTTTCCGTTTACGTTGTTACGGTATGAGAAGAAATTCCGTTAACTTTCTCACGGGAATCTCTTCAAGATCGTCTCTGGCAGGAAACGTCCTAGATAACAGGCCCTTCTAGAATCTACCCTCTTGACGAAGATCGAGCTCTGGCCCGATTTAATGGAAACCCACAAAAAACGAGAGTGCAGTCCCATGTAACTGCAGATTAAAATCAGACTACCCCTCCAGTTTTGGGGTATATAAACCCTTGCATTCTTACTCTCGTTGGTTAGTACTTTTCTGGACACGAGTAGTGTCACGTCGTGTTGCAGTCGTTAGAATCCACGTCTAGTGAGATCGGGCTAAAGTTCCCCTTCGATCAAAGTTAACCTTAAAGACTCCGCGAGTTCGGTTTAAAGTCTATTTGGCATTATTAGTACTATCAGGCCCCGCATTGCCAGTGCGTCAACACCGAGCATCTTAGGTAATAATATTATACATACACATTATTAAACTTCAGTCGCGACACCACCATTGTACATATACATTCTTTATCAGAATATATTTGTGTTATTTTGGTACATTGTGCAACTTTCTTAAACCCTTAATTATTGACCAAAATCCTAATCTAATAATTGAACGTTCCCACACGATACAATCTTACCGCTCAGATTGTATCAATTAAATTATACTAGTTACGAGGCCTACTAACAATCCTAGCGACTCCCTGATTACGCATCAGGTTCGTTCGCGCCAAACCAATAGTCCAAACAAAGATTTATCCAACCTAGTGGCTCCCCACTTTCGCACTGGGTTCGTCCACGAAAACTATACTATCCTTGTGGCTCCCTGTTCATGTAGTAACTACTGTTCAGGTTCGTCCGCATCCTAGCAGCTCCCTGTTTACGCGATTTCGCATCAGGTTCGTCTGCGCTTTATCCAATCTCCTAGCGGCTACCTAATCTTGTATTGGGTTTATCCGTGCCCTTTTACAACCTCCTAGCAGCTCCCTGATTACGCAATTACGCATCAGGTTCGTCTGCACGTCTTTCCTACACCATCCTAGTAGCTCCCTGTTCATGTAGTAACTACTGTTCAGGTTCGTCTACGCTTGATTCTATTCCTCAAACTAACAAATTGTAACCTTATTCCAAGGGTAATAACCCTTCGCCAGCCACACGCGCTACTCGCGGCCCTGGCTCGTAACAACGTCCATGCTCAGAATTCGATGAAATTTTGAAAACAGGTTCTTTTTTTACTAAAATGACGATTGCCAGAAGGATGTTTGGCGACTCGAAAAAAAATTTTGTATCATTTCAATGTCGCTCTCTACCTTACTCTCTACCTGATTTTAGACAGTTCGTCAACTGATTTTAGAGTTGATGCGACAGTCAACTGATTTTAGAGAGTTCATCAAGTGATTTTAGAGCTGATGCGACAGTTCAACTGATTTTAGAGTTGATGCGACATTAAATAAATATCTATTAGGTAAACTCGAAAAGTTTATTTTAAGAGCGAGCGGAAATGACGTTAGTTTGAGTTAGGTCTGGGTTAGGTCTGGGTTAGAGTGTAGAAAGAATCGCGCTGCAATAAACATCGTAATACTCAGGGCAAGTCAGTAAACCAGTCGTTACAATATTAAGAAATCGCGAGACGATATAAATAAAATAAGAAGTGAGTGAACGAAAAAGCAAGGCACGAGTAAAACAAATTAGGTATCAAGACAGCAAAAGTTACAGATAATGGAAGGTGAAACAAAAATGGAAGGAAAGAATGGAAAGGAGGACGTAATAACGTCCAAAACCATAACAAAAGGAGATAACAAACCAAAAAAACAGGAGGAGAACACAATAGCCATTGTCGAGGAAGGAGTCCCAGAAACTGAAATAGATAGAGACCAAGCGTCAGCTATCCTGGCCCACCTGGCAGAGTACAGCTTGGAGAAGGAAATAAATATAGAGGTTCCGAGATGGGGCCTTAAGAAAGGAGGTATAATCATGACACTGGGGAAGAACACCCTAATCAAAGAAATAAACGAAGCAATAAACAAAATAAACATAAAAGGAAAAAAATACAGGATAACGGACACCGGTGTAAGAGCGGGGGGGTAGACCGGTGGACAAGAGGTGCACATCTGAGGGTTGCGTTCGAGAATTTCAAACGTGGCTTGGGACAAACGGAGAGGATAGCTTTCCCTCTGGATGTTAGAGGTGCAGAGGATTACTGGGGGGACGTTATCAATAGGCCCGGAAATGAGGGCGGTACAGTGAAATGGTTCGCACAACAAGCAATATCTTCAAGTGTTCACTGGTGTTGGAGTGTAAATATGTTAGAACGAGTAGGTGGTTCGGGTACTATGACGGGTACACGGACCTTATCGTCGTGGTGGAGAGGGAAGTACAACACAGAGTGGTGTGACTTTAGAATAAGATCGGAGCCTAGGGGCGGAGAAGCTATGTATGAATTGGACAACATAGCCCGCGGTTGGCAGTTCGATATGTACCACCAGTTTTCTGCAGGGTCGGATGATCCTATACTTGAGAATGCCCTTAGTCGGTTGGACATGTTGGACCCTGGTGCTAAGAAATGGAATCTAAAGTATAAATCGCCGATTAGCATCGATTACGAAAACGTCGCGCGTCGTGGTACCGGTTTTCTAGATCAGTCGGAATTCAAATCCTCTAAGGTTCCTAAGCGGTTTTTTCATAATCATCCAAGTAATCATTCATTTAGTGTTTAATTAGTTTTGCTCAGCCAAACGTGTAGTATGTGCTGAGTCGTGTACATAGTTGTATAAAGTACAGTTTTCGACAACTCGTGATACGGGGAAATAAAGTGTTCTCGTCCCAATACGCAGAGTCCCTTTTTTTCGCCCGTCTAATCCTAAACATTTTGGTTTGAAACCGTACTTAAAAAGCGTAGGTTCGTATTTCTAATGGTGAAGAATAGTCGTAAAGGGGAGACCGAGGCGTAGAAAACGTTGTGAGTTTATGAGGGATTATAAGAACATAAGTTAAATGTTTTGGGTGCATCTCGGATGGTCACCAAGTGGAAGAATTTTTAATCTTTGGAAAGGTCCTTTGCTGCGAGGTTGTCGAAAGGCCTCTCTGTTGTAGACCAGTCGTAAACAAGGGTTCGAAAGACGGTGTCGATGCAATAGTTTTCCGCGACGAAAACACAGTTCCTTGCAAATACACTTCTTTACTTTTAACTGCGAGCTGGTCATAAAGGGGATGCGAGGGACAAATTTTTCGTGCTGCTATTCTTCTCTCGCGAAGAGAAAGATTTTGGGATAAATACTGTTCCTTGGGACGGAACACCCCTCAACTTTGGTTCAGGGTCTTTCGATCAGTAGGTCGAACCTAACGGATCCTGAGATCATGCGGATGTAGCTGTATTTTTTAATATTTTACTACTGCATACAAACTATTCTGCTCGTAAGAAATAGCAGTAATAATATTATATAATTAAAAAACTGTAACCTTAATAAGAGTAAAAATTATTTCATTACACTTATGAAATCTGCATTTTTTCTATAGGATAGAAGGACGTATAAATGGGAATGTCTAAATATTTTCGCTATTTATAAAAATATAAAAAAATTTCTTAGACAAATAAAGTTGTCTTTTTTATTAAATTAAATATAATGCAAAAACAAAATTTTTTTTTGAAAAGTCAATTTTTGAGATTTCAAGGTCATGAATTTTTTTTTATAAATTAATGCTACATTTTGTTTCTACATTATTATAGTACGTAAAAAGACAAATTCAACGATATATAACAATATATACTAATGATATACTACAGAAGAGAAACGGTTTCCTTTATTTTTACTAATTAAGCAATTTTGCAAGCAATTTTGCAATTTTCCTATGAATTATAACAAAAGCAAATCGAATGTCAATTATTTCATTACCAACATATTTTGTTTTGGTATCTTAACAACTATGCTGTGTTAAACCCCAAGTAGCACGCGACGTCTTGGAGACGTCTTTTTTGCGGCTTTTTTACGTCTGAACGTCTTACGTCCTGAATAGACGTCTTTAAGACGTCTTTAAGACATCTTTTTGGAGACGTCGTTTGAACATATGAAATGAGACGTCTTAAAGACGTCTTTTTCTGACGTTCTAGAGACGTCTAATTTTAGACGTCTGTGAGACGTCTTATAGATGTCTTTCTGGAGACGTCTTTTGAACGTCTGAAATGAGACGTCTTAAAGACGTCTTTTACGAGACGTCTCAGAGTCGTCTAATTTTAAAAGTCTTAAAGACGTCTTTTACGGGACGTCTCAGAGACGTCTCATTTTAGACGTCATAAAGACGTCTCTTTCGATACGTCTCAGTGATGTCTCATTTTAGACGTTGTAAAGACGTCTCTTTCGATACGTCTCTGAGCCATCTCAATTTTTTCCTAATATACAAATAATATTTATATCATATTATAAAAGAAATAATTTTTTCCCGTTATAAAATGAATCTTTATTTAATATTACAAACAGAATATTGTTTCCTAATATACAGATAATATTTATTTCATATTATGTAAGAAACAATTTTTTCCCATTATAAAATGAATCTTTATTTAATATTAGAAATGGTATATTTTTTTCTCATTATAAAATTAATCATTATTTAATATTAGAAATAGAATATTTTTTTTTAAATATGCAGGAAATACTTTATGTTTATCATGGGAAAATATTTTTTCCAGAATATGGAAGACATACAAGTTTCATATTACGAATGAAATATTGGTTTCAAATATAAAATAAATCTTTATTCAATACTGGAAGTAAAATGTTTACTTGTAATTTACTTTGAATTCGTGCGTGTCATTTAATTTTTTAATAGAAATTTATCTCTTCTTATTATATCATTTCATATGATTTGAACCTTTATAAGAATAAAAAGTAAGAGAAGTAACAATAGGTTCGCATGGCTCAGCGAGGAAGCACATCATCAAGTAAACGGAAAGTCCCGGGTTCGAATCCCGCCAACTGCATAAAAATTTCTGAATTGTAATAATAAGGTCCTTTCGAATTTTTCCATAAGCAGTACATAGAAAAGTAATACAATATGTATAATACGTGGATAGTTTATAATTTTTGTTATAACTTTTTTGTTTTGAAGATTTTATTGGATACGTCTTGGAGACGTCTTGGAGACGTCTTGGAGACATCTTGGAGACGTCTTAAAGACATACCGTTTAGTAACAGAAGACGTTCAGGCGACGTTCGGAAGCCGTTCCGAAGCCGTTCGGAGACGTCTCCAAGACGTCTCAACCTGCAACAAGAGACGTCTTTAAGACGTCTCTGTGCTATCTGGGACGGTTCATAAAGTTCGTAATTGCCGCCTATTATAGATTGGCCAATAGATAGCTCTGTGCTCTCTTTTTCGCTAGTAAGATTTGAAATTGCATTGCTTACTCAGTTCACCTGTCACCGGCATGGAACCAACATGGTTTTAACAACACTTGGAAATATATTTTGAAAATTTGTATTTAATTTGCATTTCTTGGTCATTCTTTTTGTTTTTGGTTTTCTGTTCCTACATTGGGCTTATAAACCTGATGATGTTTAATTGATAACATAAATTGTTCACAGACGCAATTTACACTAAGTTATTCTTGAAGATTGTCTAAATTTCAGACCGAAACGTCGAAAACTAGTTGATGTAACAATTTGCAAAATTGCTTAATTAGTAACAAATGATCGTACCGGTGCGCCAATAACATTATTTGAATTACAGAAGAGAAAATTGAGTTCCAAAATTACCCAATTTTCAAAGTCGATGCGGCAGGACTTCCCGTTATCCGATCGATTTCAAATTTTGCACACATTATTTTTTCGTCAAGTGTCACAATCCTGGGGGGTGGCCCAAAAAAATTCGAAAAAATAATTTTCACCAAGTATAACTAAGGACCACCCTAATGTTCATGGCTTATCGGGCTTTCCTCTATTTCTGTTTGTTGAATGGATTGCCACTCTTCCACTTGACTCGCATCCAAACTTAAGTTATTAAATTCATAGCATGAATTATCGAGAAGATTATGTTGCAGCTCTAATTCATCTTCATGTGAAGAGATCTGTCGCGGCCTTTTTCTTCGATAACATATATGTATCAAGAGATTCTTCTGAGAGAGGCCTTCTTTGGCACACGGACGATGGCGCACATCCAGATGGCGCACATTTCTTTTGCACACAGCTCGATTGCGCACACGGTTCTTTCGCACACAGCTCGATTGCGCACACGGTTCTTTCGCACACAGCTCGATTGCACACCGTGTGCCAAAGAAGGCCTCTCTTGTGAAACCGATTAACAACAACTTCAGTTATCTAGCCAAACCTAACCCAGACTAATGTCATTTCCACTCGCTCTTAAGGGTGCGCCGGTGGCAGAAATCACTAGGAATAGCTGTAAGATGGCGCCTCTATCGACGTCGAGGTGATCTTTGTCTCTCCTGCAGGGCTGTCACGGAGAGGGAGAATGTCGCCCGCAGGAGAGACGAAGACAGAGATTACGAAATGGCTGGATTTTCGATGCGGCTACTCGGGTTTCATTTAGCGAGGAAGCAATATTTTCTGATGCTCTTTGCGTTGAAATGTTCTCTGAATTATTGCGGTGTCCCGTACAGAGCCCTTTTTTGCAATTTGTCTCCTCAAACTTTATAAACAACAATAGCTTCCTTTTTTATAGAAGATATTTTTTTCTGTACACTTTTTGCAAAAAAGGGCTCTGCATGGGACACCGTAATAATTCGAAGAACATTTCAATGCAAAGAGCATCAGAAAATATTGCTTCCTCGCTAAATGAAACCCGAGTAGCCGCATCGAAGAATGCAGGAAAGCAATATTTTCTGATGCTCTTTGCATTGAAATGTTCTCCGAATTATTGCGGTGTCCCATACAGAGCCCTTTTTTGCAAAAAGTGTACAGAAAAAAATATCTTCTATAAAAAAGGAAGCTATTGTTGTTTATAAAGTTTGAGGAGACAAATTGCAAAAAAGGGCTCTGTACGGGACACCGCAATAATTCAGAGAACATTTCAACGCAAAGAGCATCAGAAAATATTGCTTCCTCGCTAAATGAAACCCGAGTAGCCGCATCGAAAATCCAGTCATTTCGTAATCTCTGTCTTTGTCTCTCCTGCGAGTGACATATCTCCCTCTCTGTCACAGCTCTGCAGGAGAGACAAGATCACCTCGACGTCGATAGAGGCGCCACCTTACAGCTATTTCTAGTGATTTCTGCCACCGGCGCACCCTTAAAATAAACTTTCCGGAGTAAGACTTCGGAATCACCCCCCTCCGAAGCTGTACATCATTATTTTTCATTAATAGATTCTTAATCATAATTTAAAATTTAATAGATTCCAAATCATATTTAATCATATATTTCACGGCTGTGTTTCCGTTTACGTTGTTACGGTATGAGAAGAAATTCCGTTAACTTTCTCACGGGAATCTCTTCAAGATCGTCTCTGGCAGGAAACGTCCTAGATAACAGGCCCTTCTAGAATCTACCCTCTTGACGAAGATCGAGCTCTGGCCCGATTTAA
This sequence comes from Lasioglossum lativentre, assembly GCA_916610255.1. Lineage (NCBI taxonomy): Eukaryota > Metazoa > Arthropoda > Insecta > Hymenoptera > Halictidae > Lasioglossum > Lasioglossum lativentre. The sequence continues at coordinate 3,131,982 of OU744367.1, forward strand.
TGGAAACCCACAAAAAACGAGAGTGCAGTCCCATGTAACTGCAGATTAAAATCAGACTACCCCTCCAGTTTTGGGGTATATAAACCCTTGCATTCTTACTCTCGTTGGTTAGTACTTTTCTGGACACGAGTAGTGTCACGTCGTGTTGCAGTCGTTAGAATCCACGTCTAGTGAGATCGGGCTAAAGTTCCCCTTCGATCAAAGTTAACCTTAAAGACTCCGCGAGTTCGGTTTAAAGTCTATTTGGCATTATTAGTACTATCAGGCCCCGCATTGCCAGTGCGTCAACACCGAGCATCTTAGGTAATAATATTATACATACACATTATTAAACTTCAGTCGCGACACCACCATTGTACATATACATTCTTTATCAGAATATATTTGTGTTATTTTGGTACATTGTGCAACTTTCTTAAACCCTTAATTATTGACCAAAATCCTAATCTAATAATTGAACGTTCCCACACGATACAATCTTACCGCTCAGATTGTATCAATTAAATTATACTAGTTACGAGGCCTACTAACAATCCTAGCGACTCCCTGATTACGCATCAGGTTCGTTCGCGCCAAACCAATAGTCCAAACAAAGATTTATCCAACCTAGTGGCTCCCCACTTTCGCACTGGGTTCGTCCACGAAAACTATACTATCCTTGTGGCTCCCTGTTCATGTAGTAACTACTGTTCAGGTTCGTCCGCATCCTAGCAGCTCCCTGTTTACGCGATTTCGCATCAGGTTCGTCTGCGCTTTATCCAATCTCCTAGCGGCTACCTAATCTTGTATTGGGTTTATCCGTGCCCTTTTACAACCTCCTAGCAGCTCCCTGATTACGCAATTACGCATCAGGTTCGTCTGCACGTCTTTCCTACACCATCCTAGTAGCTCCCTGTTCATGTAGTAACTACTGTTCAGGTTCGTCTACGCTTGATTCTATTCCTCAAACTAACAAATTGTAACCTTATTCCAAGGGTAATAACCCTTCGCCAGCCACACGCGCTACTCGCGGCCCTGGCTCGTAACAACGTCCATGCTCAGAATTCGATGAAATTTTGAAAACAGGTTCTTTTTTTACTAAAATGACGATTGCCAGAAGGATGTTTGGCGACTCGAAAAAAAATTTTGTATCATTTCAATGTCGCTCTCTACCTTACTCTCTACCTGATTTTAGACAGTTCGTCAACTGATTTTAGAGTTGATGCGACAGTCAACTGATTTTAGAGAGTTCATCAAGTGATTTTAGAGCTGATGCGACAGTTCAACTGATTTTAGAGTTGATGCGACATTAAATAAATATCTATTAGGTAAACTCGAAAAGTTTATTTTAAGAGCGAGCGGAAATGACGTTAGTTTGAGTTAGGTCTGGGTTAGGTCTGGGTTAGAGTGTAGAAAGAATCGCGCTGCAATAAACATCGTAATACTCAGGGCAAGTCAGTAAACCAGTCGTTACAATATTAAGAAATCGCGAGACGATATAAATAAAATAAGAAGTGAGTGAACGAAAAAGCAAGGCACGAGTAAAACAAATTAGGTATCAAGACAGCAAAAGTTACAGATAATGGAAGGTGAAACAAAAATGGAAGGAAAGAATGGAAAGGAGGACGTAATAACGTCCAAAACCATAACAAAAGGAGATAACAAACCAAAAAAACAGGAGGAGAACACAATAGCCATTGTCGAGGAAGGAGTCCCAGAAACTGAAATAGATAGAGACCAAGCGTCAGCTATCCTGGCCCACCTGGCAGAGTACAGCTTGGAGAAGGAAATAAATATAGAGGTTCCGAGATGGGGCCTTAAGAAAGGAGGTATAATCATGACACTGGGGAAGAACACCCTAATCAAAGAAATAAACGAAGCAATAAACAAAATAAACATAAAAGGAAAAAAATACAGGATAACGGACACCGCAAAATTAATAAATGAAACGAAAATAACCATTTACGTAAGCAACAGGGAACTAAAATCAAAGATTATCCTGGGGCTACTACAGAGAAAAAACAAACAGCTAAACACCAAAAAATGGACGGAGGAGTCATCTAAACTGGCAGGAGAAAAGGGCAAAGAATTTACATTTGTTGTAGGTCTTAGAGACGCAGTATTCCTAAAAAAGAACGGGCCGAAATTCGGAATACTGGGAGGAGCAATAAGGCTCCACATTACGCAAGTTAAACAAAATAAAAAAGAATAATTAGCAATAGGATTAAGTATCATTAGTATTAATAAAAAGGATAAGTTAAAATATATATATATACAATAGAATAGAATAATTAGTAATAGGAGTAAGTATTACTAGTAACAAACTTAAAAAAAAAAAAAAAAATAATATATATATAGAATAATTAGCAATAGGATTAAGTATTATTATTATTGGATAGAATAGAATAATTAGCAATAGGATTAAGTAGTATTATTGGATAAGAAAAAAAAAAATATATATATAATAGAATAGAATAATTAGCAATAGGATCAAGTAGTATTATTAAAAATGGAAAAAAAAAATAGAATAGAATAATTAGAAATAGGATTAGGTATTATTAAACTAGATATATATAAAAGAACAGAATAATTAGCAAATAGGATTAAGTATTACTATTAACAAACTTAATAAAAATGAAAAAAAAAAAAATAATATTGTAACGAGTACGTTCTCCTCGAGGCACGAGCTACCCTAGGTCGTGAATCAGCCACCAGGTGGCTACGATACCCGCAGGAGAAAGTGTGCGCGGCACACCCTCGGGGATCGGCCGCCAGGTGGCCAGCGCCACGAACCGCCGATTCCCGCGGTGGAAGGCGCGCACGGCCCGCTTGCGACGATCGACCGCTAGGTGGCCAACGCCGCGATCACCGATTCCCGCTGGCAGAAATATCCGGCAGCGGGGATATAACGACCGACCGACGCACCAAAAGGCAGTCCGATCTCCGAGCCTACCGAGCCGGCGAAATATACACGCTCACCAAGCTCCGATCTCGAGACTATCTCACCTCTCTCTCTGCTCTACCTTACCTCCAACAGGTCGGTCCGACGAGCCATGTTTAGCGACTCCCGGCGTGTCAGCCTGCTCCCGCCGTAACCTGCGAGTGAAGGCAACCTCCTTGCCCTGTCCGGTGTAGTGGACGGTAGTCAGCTCACCGGGCGCTAAGGGGCCTCCAGGCACAGACCCATGGAGGAGTGCAAACGACTCCGGGGTCTCCGTTAAGCCGCTTCCTCCGCCAAATCCTTGGGTCGATGCCCACCGCGCCGCGATAAACTGCCGACCACCGCCGACCACCGCCGCTCACCGCCGAGCACCGCCGGTCACCGCCGATCACCGCCGATCGCCGCCGATTATCGCCGATCACCTCCGATCACCGCCGATCGCCGCCGCTTACCGCCGCTTACCGCCGATCACCGCCGATCGCCGCCGATTACCGCCGATTACCGCGGATTACCGCAGATCACCGACGATCACCGCCGTCGGTACTTTTATACCCACTAATCAATAAACTCGCCGTGGTAAACCAAACCGTCTTATGCCATTCGTGCTACCGCAATCCTGGACGACCGACTGAGCCGGCAACTCCTCAAGTTACCGTCACAATATATATATAAAATAACTAGCAATAAGATTAAGTATTATTATTATTGGATATATATAATAGAATAGAATAATTAGCAATAGGATTAAGTATTACTATTAACAAACTTAAAAAAAAAAAAAAAAAAAAATAATATATATATAGAATAATTAGCAATAGGATTAGGTATTATTATTATTGGAATAGAATAATTAGCAATAGGATTAAGTAGTATTATTGGATAAGTTTAAAAAAAAAAAAAAATATATAGAATAATTAGCAATAGGATCAAGTAGTATTATTAAAAATGGATAAGTTTAAAAAAAAAAAATATATATATAATAGAATAAAATAATTAGAAATAGGATTAAGTATTATTAAACTAGATATATATAATAGAATAGAATAATTAGCAATAGAATTAAGTATTATTATTGGATAAAAAAAAAAAAAATATATATATATATAATAGAATAGAATAATTAGCAATGGATAAGTTTAAAAAAAAAAAATATATATATAATAGAATAGAAAAATTAGAAATAGGATTAAGTATTATTAAACCAGATATATATAATAGAAGAGAATAATTATCAATAGGATTAAGTATTATTAGTATTAAACTTAATAAAAATGGATAAGTTTTAAAAAATGTATATATATATAATAGAATAGAATAAAATGTTTTAGCATGTAAACAATAGGATCTCAGAAAGGTCAAAGCTAATAAATACGGATAAGTTAAAAAAAAAAAAAAAAATATATATATATGTATATATGTATGTATATATATGTATATATAATATAATAGAACAATTAGCATGTAAGCAATAGGATTAAGTAATACAGAAAGAAGAACAATGCAAAAGTTAATAAATAGGGATAAGCCAAAAAAAAATAAATAAATATATATATAATATAATAGAATATTTAGCATGTAAGCAATAGGATTAATAACAATGTAACAGGATCTCAGATATGTCAAAGTTAATAAACATGGATAAGTTATAAATATATTAAGAAAAAGAGAAATAGAATAAGTAGCATGTAAGCAATATAGAAATAAGTACAATGTAACAGGATCTCAGAAATGCCAAAGTCAATAAATATGGATAAGTTTAAAAAAAAAAAATATATATATATATATATAACAGAATAAAATAATTAGAAATAGGATTAAGTACTATTAAACTAGATATATATAATAGAATAGAATAATTAGCAATAGGATTAAGTAGTATTATTGGATAAGTTTAAAAAAAAAAAAATATATATATATAATAGAATAGAATAATTAGCAATGGATAAGTTTAAAAAAAAAAAAAATATATATATATAATAGAATAGAATAATTAGAAATAGGATTAAGTATTATTAAACCAGATATCTAGTCTATATAATAAAAATCAAATGCTGTTCGTTGGTCACGCCATAACGTGAGAACGGCTGGACCGATTTGGCTAATTTTTTTTCTTAAATGTTCGTTGTAGTCCGAATCAGGTTTTTACGGTAAAAAAAATGGGAAAAGTTGCCCGGAATAATGGAAAATTCGGAAAAAACTAAAAGTGCTTTTTGAATCATATTTCACTACAAGAAAAAAACGAACGTCGCAGCTAAAAATCAATATTCCAAATTATGAATTTACATTATCGACGTCTGTCTGCATTACCGACATTATCAACATCCGCCAGTTAATTTATTTCTATTCCTTATCCGTCTGTCTGATTGTGACACTATCAACTGAGAACGGCTGACCGTAGAAAGCTGGGGTTTGAACCATTAGACGCGGCGATTCTTCGGGAAGGTTTTAGAGCAAATCGCATTCGAAAAAGTTGTGACGTCATTAGCGATCAAAGATGACTTTTTCGCCCTCTTTTGAGTGAGAGAGGGGGGGGGGGTGGAATCAATCCGAATCAGGTTTTTACAGTAAAAAAGATTGGAAAAGTTGCCCGGAAACATGGAAAATTTGGGAAAAAATGAGACTACCCACACCGCGACCGCCGCGAGAGGGCCACGACGACGTCACCTACCGCGGTCACCGCCAGATGGACAACGCGACGTAGCGAGTTTCTCGCAAGTAAAGTCCACGACGGCGTCACCTACCGCCGCCACCGCCAGATGGCCAACGCGACGTAGCAAGTTTCTCGCAATTAAAGTGTTGCGGTGGACGGTAATTAATATGCGTAGCGGACGCGGATATTGACCTTAGCAATTGCTAAACATATTGATGCGGTTGCCCTCTGTTGTACTGTTGTACTCTTTTGGTTTCCGACAAAATTGTGAAGTATTATTTTATTTATTTACCCTGTTGCCCCCTGTTGCCCCCTGTTGTCCCCTGTTGTCCCCTGTTACCCCCTGTTACCCCCTGTTGGTTTCCGAAAAATTTTAAATATTAATTTTATTTATATTTTTATTTTTATTTATATTTATAGTTATTATTATAGTTAATTATGGTTAATTAATTAATTATTTTAGAGTTAATTACTTTATTATATAGAAGATATATTTTAATTTATATTTTAATTGCAATGCCGCCAATAAGACGGAGCACTTTAGGTCGCAGAACTCGCAATGCTACAAAGCAAACTAATATTAGATCTAATCGATCTGTAGAGCAACGCGAAGAGCGACGTGAAATTGAACGGAATAGATTATCCCAAACACGTTCAGCACGTATACCAGAAGAAAGAGAAAATGGAAACGAAGATGATATGCATCGAATGAGACATCATCGATCGGTAGAAACCAATCGCGCGACAATGAATTCGAATAATCGTGCAAGAAGACAAACAAATGTTGCGTTGAATACTCATCGAGCTGCATTCCGTTATAACATGACAATTGATTACAGTGCAGAAAAATCCGTTGCTATTGGAACCATGAGCGTTGTGTGCCCACATTGTAAGGCATTGAGATACAAAAATGAAACACCTGGATTGTGTTGCGCAAGTGGCAAAGTCAAATTGGCGCCATTGGTCCCGCCACCAGAGCCTTTGCGCTCATTAGTTTCTGGAACAGGAACAGATTCCACACATTTCCTGACACAAATTCAGAAATACAACAGTTGCTTCCAAATGACTTCATTTGGCGCAACAAATGTGGTTCGGGAGAATTTCATGCCCACTTTCAAGATTCAAGGTCAAATATATCATCGAGCAGGTTCGCTACTGCCATCGCTGAATGCAGACTATAAATTTCTGCAGATTTATTTCATGGGAAATTCACCACAAGAAGTAGATCAGCGTTGTGCACACAACAGTTTGGTGAAAAGACCAATTGTGGAACAACTGCAAACTTTTTTTCATCAACACAATGAATTGATTGCATTGTTTAAAACCGCACTGGACCGCATGCCATCTGATAATCACAAAATTGTAATCAGAGCCGATAAGACGCCTGCGGGAGAACACGCAAGACGTTTCAATGCGCCAACAATTGATGATGTTGCCATTGTCGTCGTTGGTGAAAATTTCGAATCCCGTGATATCGTTCTACATCGGCGGAACGATCAGCTGCAGCGTGTGTACGAAACGCACCGATCATATGATGCGTTGCAATATCCCATCATATTTTGGCAAGGTGAAGACGGTTATCATTTCTCGATCAAGATGATAAATCCGCTTACAGGCGCTGAAACGAACAAAAAAGTCAGTTCAATGAACTATTATTCATATCGACTGATGGTTCGTGAAAATGAGGACAATCACATCTTGAAATGTCGGCGTCTATTTCACCAATATGCTGTCGATATGTATGTCAAAGTTGAAACTGAGCGATTGACATTCATCAGATTGAACCAGACAAAACTCCGTTCCGAAGAGTATGTTCACCTTCGAGATGCCCTCAATGCTGACGGAAATGCACAGAATGTCGGCCGAATAACGATTCTCCCGGCTACGTATGTCGGAAGTCCACGACATATGCATGAATACGCTCAAGATGCCATGTCGTATGTTCGCCATTACGGTACAGCAGATTTGTTCATCACGTTCACGTGCAATCCGCAGTGGATAGAAATTCGAGAAGAGTTATTCCCCCGATCTCACTAGACGTGGATTCTAACGACTGCAACACGACGTGACACTACTCGTGTCCAGAATAGTACTAACCAACGAGAGTAAAAATGCAAGGGTTTATATACCCCAAAACTGGAGGGGTAGTCTGATTTTAATCTGCAGTTACATGGGACTGCACTCTCGTTTTTTGTGGGTTTCCATTAAATCGGGCCAGAGCTCGATCTCCGTCAAAGAGGGTAGATTTTAGAAGGGCCTGTTATCTAGGACGTTTCCTGCCAGAGACGATCTTGAAGAGATTCCCGTGAGAAAGTCAACGGAATTTCTTCTCATACCGTAACAGATTAGTAGTGGTCTCACGCCGATATACTCGACCCGTATCATGTTACACTTCTTGGCGGCCGAGGCCTCTCGAGCTTCCCAGATAGCACGCGACGTCTTGGAGACGTCTTTTTTACGGCTTTTTTACGTCTGAACGTCTTACGTCCTGAATAGACGTCTTTAAGACGTCTTAAAGACATCTTTTTGGAGACGTCGTTTGAACGTATGAAATGAGACGTCTTAAAGACGTCTTTTTCTGACGTTCTGAAGACGTCTCATTTTAGACGTCTTTAAGACGTCTTAAAGACATCTTTCTGGAGACGTCGTTTGAACGTCTTTAGTGTGACGTCTTAAAGACGTCTTTTTCGATACATCTCAGAGACGTCTCATTTTAGATGTCATGAAGACGTCTTTTTCGATACATCTCAGAGACGTCTCATTTTAGATGTCATAAAGACGTCTTTTTCAATACATCTCAGAGACGTCTCATTTTAGATGTCATAAAGACGTCTTTGTCGATACATCTCAGAGACGTCTCATTTTGGATGTCATAAAGACGTCTTTTTCGATACGCCTCAGAGACGTCTCATTTTAGATGTCATAAAGACGTCTTTTTCGATACGCCTCAGAGACATCTCATTTTAGATGTCATAAAGACGTCTTTTTGAAGGCTAATATAAATGACTTGAATTTTTAGGAGATGTTATTAACTGTAATATAACCGATATAACATTATAATATGTATTATTTTGCTTCTACATAACTGTTTCAAACAGAACCGATAAATAACAGTTTGATACAGTTATTTTTAGAACCTTAATTTTCACTCACTGATACAAATAAAATGGGGAAACTTCCATACCACCCAAATGAGGTGTTCCCCGCTGGCACATTACTTTTTTTTTTTTTTAAATGTGGGTAGTTCGCCGGTAGCTCTATCGTCCCACATCATGATGTAATTACGGTAAGTATGCAGAAAACCATAATTACATAATTACCATAATTATTATACATATATATACATGCGTGCTAAAAGTGTTGAACGATAAAACTAGACTGTAAAATATAAAGGATAAGATATCCGTGTACATGTACTTATGAAATACAATGTAGCAATGGGAAAACAATAATTTTGTCTTCAACTTCCAATTTAACATATTTGGTGTAAACATCCGTAACGTTAAAAATTTCAGACGGACCTACAGAAGGAGATTCTATTGAAAAAATTCCAAATTCGGATGATTTACACGGACTTTCGTAGAAGTCTTTCAGATATAAAAATTTTCTGCCAACTATTTTATATACGTCATTCAATAATATTAAATTTTCTACAAGAATTACATCACCAGTAATAAGGGAACAACAATTATTTGGCTCACTAGTTTTCAAACTGAAATTCTGAAAATCAACGCGTTTGAATTGTTTACTAACATTAACATTAATATTTAACGGTCCTTCAAAATGTTCATTTTTAAAGATGGGAAATTTACTATTATGCATCTGTTCTTTTATAGAAATATGGCATTTTTCCGTATGCCGTTTTACTAATTGCTCTAATATTTTATCATGTTTTCGAACCGATTTTAAAATACTTTGTAAAAAATTTTCGAAATGAAAAGCTCCGAAATTGTGAAGCGGCCCATGATCTTTTACATCTCCCGCAATGTGCAAGAGATTGTGAACATTATGAGAAATGTGCTGTGCACCATATAATATTTTAAACGTTTTAACAAAATAATGTAATAATTCAGATGCATAGTCAATTGATTTAAGATACTTAGAATTTGATAATATTGTGATTGCTACATGTAATGAAAGAAAATTCGTATATCTGTCTCTACTTATGTTGTTTAACAAAACTACTGGGCCTGTATAAAAAAGGAACTGTCTAAATTCCGTTGCTTTCCATCGTTTCAGTTCATTCAAACTTCGTGGCTTTCTACTAAATTCTAATGGCATGCACTTTGCCAGAGAAGCTAAGGAGGTTGAGATTTTAATAGATTGCGAATTTGAAATTTTTGTAGTAGGTTTTCCACAGCACCATAAGTTTAAGAGTAATTTCTTCATTACGCCTAAACAAATTAAATGCATGTAATCAAGTGGAAAACAATTAATCATATCAATACCCGGAATAGTTTCTAAGCAAGTTGTACCCGCGTGATGATCTTCATCAATTTTCAATCTAAATTCATTGTCAGTTCGAACTCTAATATTATCTACGTCTGGAAAACAAACCCTACTATCAATAAAATCTCCTTCAGTATGGCATTTAGTACAAGAATGATATCCTGCATGACCTTTTATGCATTTGATAAAAGATTTTGCGGGAGCATCGCAAATAAAAGATTTAATTCGTAGGTGGTACAAATGTTCATTAATTAACAGGCCATTATTAATAAGGACTATTGCCTCTCGAACAAAATCTGATAAAAAACTATTAACATCTTTCGGCTTCTGATAACCGTGGTAAATGCCGATCATTTCTACATTTGTACATCCTGTTACACTACAAAGAATTGGATATACTTGACTGCTAGAACTCTTTGATAACGGAAGTCCGTCAATATTTACGTTAATGTCAATTGTATTATTTTTAAAAGAAGAAACGTCTGTAAATTTAAAAAGATTTAAAATGGAATTTTCCAAACCAAAATGGTAATAACGCCCTGGTTGAATTTCCTTGGTAACGACTGTCTTGCATGTTTTTAAAAGAGTTCTAGCATCATGGCAATGACAGAAGCCACGAAGGAGGCCATTTATTTGCGACGTTTATTCGGAGAGCTCGGTGTTCGAGGTCAGGATGCGATCGTCTTATACAACGATAATCAGAGCGCACAAAGGTTGGCCAAGAATCCTGTATTTCATCGTCGCACGAAGCACATGGACATCCGTCATCATTTCATTCGTAATGCTGTCAAAGATCAGCAAGTGACGACTGAATATTTGCCAACTGGAGACATGGTCGCCGACGTTTTAACTAAGGCGTTAACCAGCGATAAGCATAGGAACTGCGTTCGATTATTAAATATATGTCAATATGGTATGATCAAATCTGCGGATTGAGGGGAGGTGTTAGCGACTACCATCCGCATTGTATTAGTTCATAAGTTCTGCGCTGTCACCGCCACCTGTAGGTTGTACTTCGTACTCGCCTACGTTTGTTCTTGTCGTAACTGCATGTTCGGTTTACAATGATCTGTGTGAGACCGCGTTATATATCCGCTGTAATCCTACAATAAAACTAATAATATATAATACAATATGCATAGGCAGAAGCGCTCAATAGTGTGGCAGTATTTTGTAAAAAAAGACACCAACGAGTGCCATGTGTCGATTATGCAAAAAAGAATACAAAAGTGGTGGAAACACATCCAATTTAAATGAACATTTGAAGCGCAAACATTTTACGGTGCTTGAAGCCAATCGTCTTGTGCATGAAGAAACAGAGTCGATGGACGTGGATGGTCAACTTCAAAGTGTTACACCTGATACACCTGGAACATCAACACAAGCACAGCCTATAACATTTGTAGCTTCCACTTCAGGTGTAAATTTGGCAATCCAAGACTTACCAGGTACTGTACAGACGTCTCAGGTACATCTAACAACGGATATATGGACCAATTTAAATACGCAATCTTTCTCAACAGTTACTGCACACTATTTTATTGAAAATAAATTACAATCAAACGTGTTAGCCACCAATCTTTTGACAGAAAGCCACACAACAAGTCAATATATTGTGTTCTGTATAGGAGATATTTTATCTGAACGGCAAATTTCAAATAAAATTCGTGCTGTTGTGACAGACAATGGTGCAAATATTAAACGAGCTGTACGTAGCTTAGACTACTTGCATCTGTCGTGTACAGCACACACATTAAATTTAATAGTAAACGATTTCATCAGTGGTGTGACGGAAATTGTAATTTTATTAAAAATCTGCCGTTCATTAGTTGGGCACTTTAAAACAAGTGTTGTAGCAGCCGATAAATTAAAAGACATGCAAAAGCAAATGGGCTTACCAGAACTGAAAATAAAACAAGATGTAGCAACACGCTGGAACTCTTGCCTCATGATGCTGGAGAGACTGGTTGAAATTAAAGTACCCTTGTCTGCTGTCTCAATCTCAATAACCAGGAATCCCGCAATGCTGACGGCTGAACACTGGAAAATCATTGAGGATATTATACCATTATTAAAACCACTCGAGTTTGTAAGAATAGAGTTATCGGTACAACAATACCCTATAGCATCTAAAATTATTCCTCTAATAAGTGGAATTCAAAATGCTATACGAACCATCATACCAGAAACTACGGCTGGACTACATTTACAGAACAATATCTTAAATAATATAGAAATAAGATTTGAATATATTAAGGCAAATGAAATTACTCTAATAGCCACATTACTAGATCCACGCTTTAAAACAGCTGTATTTGAAACCGAGTCAATGGCAAAGACAGCACAGGATATTTTAAAACGAGAATTAAGTTCCTTGCATAGATCAGCGGATAGTCAAGAAACTAATATTAATAGAGCCACAGCAAATGGAGAACCATCTGAAGAAAATAATGAATTTTGGAATTTTTTTGTCTCAAAAGTATCACAATTAACAAATCAGACAACACCAATACAAAATGCAACAACTATCATGCGTCAATATATAGATTTACCTTACGAAAATTGTTGGTAATAATTATAGTGAGGCAGTTGGTATGAGTGAGAGAGAGTAGATTGAATGTTGGTATGAGTGTGGTAAAAGGTTGGTGCGTGCGGAATTAAGTTGGTAGGTGTGTGCGTTTGGACGGTGTGCCTGTGAGGTCGTATGGGAGCATAAAAAGCATTGTTTGTTAAGGATAGAAATAGAAAAGAAGTTAAAAGAGATCAATAGTTCTGTATCATACACTGTTTAAATATATATAGTTTAATAGAAATCAACAGGTTATGGGCCCAGAACACAAGAAAAACCACTGAAAAGTTGTACAAACGTTCTGGAACATTCCATAAGAGCACGTGGTAAAGTGTTATAAAAAGAACAATTAAAAAGACTAAAAGGAAAATAAAATCAGGGAAAATGGCAAAAATAAGCATAGAAGAAATGCAACGAGTGGAAAAGCTTGTAGATGCTGACAATTTTCCAATGTGGAAATTTCAAGTGAGTATAATTTTAAGAGCTCAGGATAACTTTGAAATGTTAACACAAGAACCCACGGAAGAGGAGAAAACAAAGCAGTGGTTGGTTAAAGACGCAAACGCTCAAAGAATAATAACCGCAACAGTGGATAAAAAAATCTTGATACACTTAATGTCCTGTAAAACAGCACATCAAATGTGGGCAAAACTGTGTTCCATGTTTGAAAGAGATCATGAACAATTAAAATGTAATCTGCTTCAAGAGTTTTTCAGTTTTGAATAAGACAAGAATGCAGATGTGGCTACAAATATAAGCAAGCTTGTAAACATGACATACAGGTTAAAAAGTTTGGAAAGAGTAATAGATGATGAGATGCTGATTGCAAAAATACTAGGAACATTACCTCAGGGTTTCAAACATTTCAGAAGTCCCTGGGAGTCTACAGTTAAAACAGAAAGAACACTGGAAAATCTCACCGCCAGGCTGACAGCGGAGGAAGAAAGACTAACAGGAAAAGAAGAACGTACAACTGCAATTGCATACCAAACCAAAGAAAGGAGATGCTACAAGTGCAATTCAACTAGTCATATAGCATGGCAATGCAAATCAAAAACTAATAACGAGAGCAATAAGGTAAAGTGTTACAAGTGCAATAAAGAAGGACACTATGCGGCTTCGTGTAAACAAAAAACAGAGAGTAAATACTGCATTATTTGTAAGAAGACAAATCACACAGAGAAACAGTGCTATTTTAGAGACAAAAGTGTACAAGACACAGATAAAGTAAATAAGGGAAACAAAGTTGCGTACTTAACCAGAGAATTGGGCAGATCTGATGACTGGGTAGTAGATTCCGGTACAACGACACATATGACAAATACTATTAAAAACATGTTGTAACCGTTATTTTCTTTACATTTACTTTTTGTTGTTACTTTTGTCTATCCCCATTAAATGTGCTAGATATCTTTTGATATATTTCTGTGGAGGTCCGTGCCTCCAGGAATGGACGGCGGAAAGGTTAGGCGAAAGTCAGAATAATAGAGTGCAATAACTGGTAAAAGGTGAGTATATTCTCGTTATGAATTCCATACCGATTTTACAACTTGAGACACGGTCTCAAACGAATGTTTGATAACATTGTCATCCCGGAGCACCGGCTCTTACAATTGAAACTCACGTTATCCGCGGCGCGATGTGGTTTGCTCCACGTCTGGTTCGCGAAATCTTATGACGATTTGACTTTGTTCTACGTCTGGTTCGCGAAATCTTATTTACTGTGTGACCTTATCACTCTTTTAATTATAACGGTCATTATTGACCGTCCCTTGAATCACGTTATTACCCCTATATCGCGACTAGTGACTCCCTTGACGAGCTTACCGGGTTTTATTACTATACATTTTTCGCACGCGAAGAACAAACTGGCCGGCCTTACTACCCGTGCGCTCGGCTGTTTCCAGATGATACGCACCGATAGAGACGCTCACCAAACCCCAGTCCCTCTGCTCCACCTAAGAGGTACTCCTCAGCACGAAAGTGGACTTAAAGTAACCTCCGGCTTCGGTAGAGTGACCGTGATCGTGTTTAGTCAGTTTGCCAAATCGAACCGAGGCGAAATAGTAACGCGTACTGGTCCGGCCAGATTTCTCTGGATGGAATCAGCTTACGCCTATTGCCTATGCCTCACAATAGCGAGTGGTACAATAACGAGACACCAGCAGGGCACACTTAGGTGATCCGAATGAGATCTCGATTGCCAAACGATATTGTGAGGGTATAATGACTACGTTTACGGATCTCGTGATGTGATTCACGGAAATAGTAACAACAACCGGTCCGGCCGGAATTCCGGATGGACGTGGGTATTGCCTATTCGTGAAGTTCTCCCGATCGATGTTCGCGGATTTTGTCAAGTCACTTATAAGAATAGAACGATTACTGACTCGTAATAATCAGCTCACAAAGGCGAAAGGAAACAATAATGAGACACCAGCGGGGCACCCTGAGGTGATCCGAGTGGAATCTCAATTGCCCTAACTGAGTTGTGAGAGTATTTATACTACAGCAATTCGCGGATTTGGTTTGCGATCGCATAAACAGTAACATTAACCGGTCCGGCCGAAACTCGGATGGACGTAGTTATTGCCTATCTGCGATTCGCTCACAAAAAACGAGAGGAAACAATAACGAGACACCAGCGGGGCACACAGAGGTGATCCGAGTGGAATCTCGATTGCCCTAACGAATTTGTGAGTGTATACTCGTATAAAATTTGAATATATTTAACGCGATCGGTAACGATATAATTAAGCTGTGATTCGCTCACAAAGGCGAGAGGAAACAATAACGAGACACCAGCGGGGCACACAGAGGTGATCCGAGTGGAATCTCGATTGCCCTAACGAATTTGTGAGTGTATAATCGTTCTTAAATTTGAATATGTCTAGCACGACTGAGATCTTTATAAAGATAGAATCTGTTCCGTTCGGCGAATTTACGATGATTTTCCGAGAACGGCGCGCTTGTGTTTACTTCTCGACCGACGCGTCGCTCTTTCTTACGCTCGTGCTCTCACTGCGTAACTCGCGGCATGCTCATGGCAAGTTACAGAATTCGGATATTGTACAAATTTGTGTTACGCAGTTGACTACTACGCGGTCACGTTATTACCGAATTGTTAATTAAACGTTCTTTTGACTGTGCCACGACGCGGTTTGCAATCGCGACTCCTCGGTTTGAGGCGTACACGTACCGAGGTTGGATCGACGGTTTGTCGATTCCAACAGGCCGGTTTGGCCTCCCGAATACGCGCCGATTTTCGTCGAACGGAACACTTCGCGGACGCGTGTTCACTTGATTGCTTCCAGACGTAGAGTGATCTATCGACGATCCGCATCGACCTCCTTCGATCGCTATCGAAAGTGGGGATCGATGCGTACGCATACCTAATTAGTGGGGCGATCTCGCTGTCCTTTGTTAAGACAAGGACCGTGCACGATATCGTGGATCGCCGTGGTGGGATCGATATTTATTATCGATACACGCGAGCATCTATATGTGACCGACACGGTTACAATGTCAAACATAAGAAAAATAAACTCTACAGTAGGAGTGGCAAAAGAAAATGAGACAATGAGAGTCGAAGCTGTAGGTTGCCTAGAATTTGAACAATGCATACTTCAAAACGTAATGGTGGTTCCGGAATTGAGCACCAATTTGTTATCTGTCACAGAAATCAACAAAAATGGAGGGAAAGTGACCTTTGAAAAAGGAAGAGTGACAGTGGAAAATGGTGAGAGACAAATCCTGATAGGAGAAAGAACGGAAGAGGGACTGTATAAAGTGAGTCTGAAACCAGAGAAGGAAAACAAAGCGAATGTAATTGTGAATGAAAATAAAGTAATAGAACAATGGCATAGGAGGTTAGGACACTTGAGTAAGGGTGGCATGCTAAAACTCCTACAACTCAGTAAGGAATAAATATTACTGAGAATCAGTTAAAAAAATATGATTTGACCTGTGAAATATGCATGAAGGCACGGCAGACACGGCTGAGCTTCTCAGAAACCAGGACAAGGGCAACAAGACCGATCCAACTGATTCACACAGATGTATGTGGACCACTGGAGGCTGATACCTGGGATGGAAAGAGATATTTTGCCACATTTCTCGACGACTATACCCATTACGTTGAGACGCATCTCTTAAAGAACAAATCAGATGTGCAAGAATTTCTAATAGAGTTTGTAAATAAAATAGAAGCTCGATGGTGCAGCAAGGTGTCAAAAATTAGGTGCGACAATGGTCGCGAGTATGTAAACACCAAAATAATAAACTGGGTAAAAATGAAGGGAATAGAGATGGACTGCACCGTACCGCATACTCCTTAGCTTAATGGAAAGGCGGAAAGACTGAACCGAACCCTAATGGAAAAGACAAGAGCACTATTGTTTGACTCTAAAATGAAGAAAGAGATGTGGGGAGAGGCACTCTATACGGCAACATATCTTCTCAACAGGTCTCCCACGACTACAGGGGAAAAAACACCAATTGAAAATTGGGAGAGCAGAAAACCAAATCTGTCGAGAATACAAACGTTTGGAAGCGAAGCTCACATGAAAATAACAGGACAACTAAGAAAATTAGATGCGAGAAGTGACAAACACCTCATGATAGGCTACGCACCCAATGGATATCGCCTATGGGATAAAATAAAGAGGAAGATAATCATTTCAAGGGATGTGATCATGCAAGAAGGAAAAACTGAAGACTGCCATATTGAAGAGGACATTGTTCTAAACATACCCTATGACAACAACGAAGAGGAATGCAGCAGCGAACAAACTGAAAATGTAATACATGAAGAGAGGGAAGAAGAACAACAGCAAGAAGATACTTCGATGGAATGGCAGAGTTGTAATTCAGAAGAAGAAGATAACGAAGATAGTCAAGAAACACCTGTCACCGACCAAGAAACGCTTAGAAGATCGAAAAGAATAAGGCATCCCCCTGAAAGGTATAACTCTGCACTTTTAACATTTCAACAGGCAGTTACAGGTCCAGACAAGGATCGATGGATGGAAGCGATCAATGACGAGAAGGAAGCAATGAGGAAAAATGACACTTGGACAATGGTAAACGCAAGTGAGGTACAAGGAAAAAGACCGCTCTCCAGCAGATGGGTATTAAAAATTAAAGACGATGGAAGGTATAGAGCACGCCTGGTTGTCCGAGGGTGTGAGCAGAAAAAGGATCTGGATTACGAAGAAATCTACAGTCCGGTGGTAAGCAATGCTTCTTTACGTGCGCTGTTTTCTATAGCCGTCATCAGGAATCTTCGTATAATAACCTTGGACATTAAGACAGCTTTCCTACACGGAAACCTAAAAGAAACAATTTACATGTACCCACCTCAAGGATATAATGAATCAGGAAAGATATTCAAGTTAAAGAAGGCTGTTTATGGCCTAAAACAGGCACCATTCTGCTGGAACGAGCGGTTTTCCGAGTTTCTTAAAGAGAAGAATCTCATTCCTCTTAAGAGTGATCGATGCCTGTTCAAGAGAGAAAACTCAGATCTCATGCTGGGACTCTACGTAGATGATGGACTCGTGATTGGCAGCGACGAGGAAGAAATGAGACAGCTGCTGAAGGAATTAGAAAATACTTTTGAGATGACAATAGATAAAAAGCCACAGACGTTTCTTGGGATGGATCTACATCGTACAGAAGATGGCATAAGATTGTTTCAGGGTAGATATGCTGACAAGGTCTTGGAAAAATATAGAATGGAGAACAGCAAACCAGCAGGAACTCCTATAAACCCATGCTCAAACGCTGAGGAAGAACGAACAAGCAGTTCCAACTTCCCATATCGAGAAGCA
The DNA here is from genome assembly GCA_916610255.1 of Lasioglossum lativentre. NCBI lineage: Eukaryota > Metazoa > Arthropoda > Insecta > Hymenoptera > Halictidae > Lasioglossum > Lasioglossum lativentre. Next base: position 3,150,401 of record OU744367.1, read on the forward strand.
GTAGGCAGTCTACTGTACCTGTCTACTAAAACAAGACCTGATCTGGCCTACGCGATTGGATTCTGCAGCAGGTATGTTGAAAGTCCAACAGACAGAAATATAACAGATGTGAAACGAATTTTAAGGTACCTCAAGGGAACGGTAAACAACGGGATTCAGTACAAGCGGCAGAGCGACGACGATACAATTCTGGCATACTGCGATTCCGACTTTGCTGGGGACCACTCAACCAGGCGCAGCACCACAGGTTACGTCACCTGTTACGGGGGCGGACCAATACTGTGGACATCAAGAAGGCAGCCAATGATAGCTACATCAAGCACAGAGGCTGAGTTCATTGCAGCTGCGGAATGCTGCAAAGACCTGCGCTATGTAAAGATGCTTATTGAAGAAATAATAGGCAAAAAGGTGAAAGTAAAACTTCAAATAGACAATCAGGGAGCTATATCATTAATCTCAAGTGGGGCAGTTAACAAAAGGTCAAAACATATAGACATTAAATACAAATATGTAAGTGAGACTGTAAAAACCGATCTTGTACAAGTAGAATATTGTCCGACTAATAATCAAGTAGCTGATGTGTAAACGAAACCCCTAGCTTTAGAAAAATTTAGAAAATTCAAAGGCGAGTTAATGGACAGTAAGTAAAGAGCAGGTGAAAGGCAATAAACTACTTCACATAATTGAGGGAGAGTATTGTAAACAATTATAGTGAAGAAGTTAGTATGAGTGTGAATGAACTGCGTTACATAATTGAGGGAGAGGATTGTAAACGATTATGGTGAAGTTAGTATGAGTGTGAATGAACTGCGTTACATAATTGAGGGAGAGGATTGTAAACGATTATCGTGAAGAAGTGAGTATGAGTGTGAACAAACTGCGTCACATAATTGAGGGAGAGTGTTGGTAATAATTATAGTGAGGCAGTTGGTATGAGTGAGAGAGAGTAGATTGAATGTTGGTATGAGTGTGGTAAAAGGTTGGTGCGTGCGGAATTAAGTTGGTAGGTGTGTGCGGCATGATCGGTAAGCGGGAAACGAATGAAGCGCGCTCTCTTGCGTTTGGACGGTGTGCCTGTGAGGTCGTATGGGAGCATAAAAAGCATTGTTTGTTAAGGATAGAAATAGAAAAGAAGTTAAAAGAGATCAATAGTTCTGTATCATACACTGTTTAAATATATATAGTTTAATAGAAATCAACAAAAATATTAAGAGGTGTCCAGTCACATTCTGGAACACACATAAATACACAATGCCACAGCTTCATAAAATAGCACAAAAATTCCTCTGCATTCCAGCAACTTCTGTCCCATCAGAAAAAATATTTTCGAAGGCTGGACAGATTATGTCTGAAAGAAGAAATCGGCTATCAGCGAAAAACTTAGATCAGTTGATATTTTTAAATGTTAACATTTAAATAGTAAGTAAATCTAGATGAACTTCATACTGGAGACAATAATAACTTAAGGTTAGTTTATTTATTTTTGGAATTTTTACCTTGATTTTATTACCACGTTTTATTAGCTTCGCTTTCTTGTCTGTCTGTTTGTTTGTCTGTTTTTTTATTACTAATCTCTACTACGTCAAATGTAGGGTAGTCAGATGCTTCCCAGGCAAAAGCCACGGACTATTTACAGACTATATTATGTCCGTTACTGACGTCGTACGTACCTACGACCTACGTCGTACTCTGGTCGTATATTCTACGATCCTACTACTTACTATACCTGCTACCAACGTATCTTTTCATCAGTAAGTATTCTTCATAACGGTTGTCAAATAATTGATGGTTATTTATTGTCTCTTGCTTTACATTAATTACAGATTTCCTAAAAATCCTAGGATGGCTGCCAATGAGAAGGGTGGATCTTAGTGTAGGGAGGAGGTTTAGTGAGGTAAACCCAGTAACAACATCATCAGTTACTGGGGAGTCCCACACTTCCCAACGAGAGAACAGTACCGCGTAAAGACCAGTTTTCGTCCGTCGCTGCGCATCTTCGTTATAGCGCATGCGCGCAGCGGCACTGAAGTGACGTCACGTACTGCAGCGCCGCAAGCCGTTACATTCGCAGCTATATACCGGGTGTGATTGTTGAAGTGTCTTTTGGCGGCAGAAGTGTAAGTACGAAAAAGTAAAAGTGTAAATTCAAGAATATTTAAAATGGAAGAAGAAGTTGCTGGCTCATCACATATGTCACCACCAAAAAGAAATCCGTCAGGAAAGGTAAGTTCGCATTATAAATATTTAGCATGCTTGCTCATGCATGGTTTTTGGCGATGTGTTTTATATATTATGCATGATTGGAGTTTGATTTTGTGTTTCTGTCTAAATTTAGTTTGTGCGATCTGCTCAAAAGCAGATCCTGGTTAATCTCTACAAGCATGCAATTATAGAGAAACCAGATATATCGTATAAGTCTCTCGTCCAATCCCTCTCTAAACAGACAGGAATTAGACGGGATACTGTATACAAAACTCTGGCGCAGTATAAATCAACAGGGACCGTGACATCACCAAATAAGAAGAAGCGCCGATTAACTACTTTGGAGAAGACCTCAGAAGAAAACCTGTTAGCTATAAGGAAGAAAGTACATAGCTTCTGGATGAATCGAGAGATTCCAACGTTGGACAAGATTCTAGCAGCTATAAACAGCGACCAAGAACTCCCGTCGTTCAAGAGGTCGACACTCCATACACTTCTGAAGAGTATGGAGTTCAAATTCATTGCGAGGAAGCGCAAGAGTGCTCTCATAGATCAACCTCATATAGTACTTTGGCGGCAACAGTAAGTAACAATCTATATACATTCAAAAATGTTTTTTGCACTATTGTACACTTTACAATTTACATTGTATTTAGGTACATTGAAACAATTAGGACGGTCTATTATCTGGATGAAACTTGGATGAACGCCGGGGACTGCAAGAGGAGATTGTGGGTGGATACCAGTGTCAGCTGCCCAAGGAACGCCGAAGAAAGGGGATTATCGATGGGCATACCCCCTCCCTCCGGAAAAGGTAAGCGTTTAATTATTTTGCACGTCGGGTCAGCAGACGGGTTTGTACCTAATGCCCTCCTTTGTTTTGAGTCGAAGAAAGATACAGCCGATTATCATCATGAGATGAACGGGGATACATTTTTTTAATGGTTCTGCAAACTTTTGCCCATGCTGCGAGATGGGGCAGTTATTGTTATGGACAATGCGCCATACCATAGTGTTAGGAAAGAGAAGTATCCAACCAATAGTTGGAGTAGAAGCAGCATTATTACGTGGCTCGAGGGTAAGGGGGAAAAGGTGAATCCACGGAATGTCAAAGTTCAATTATTAGCATTGGTTCATAAGTATCGACAGCCGAACAACTATGTCATTGATGAATATGCCAAAGAACATGGATGTACCGTGGTACGCCGTCCCCCTTACCACTGCGAGCTAAACCCCATTGAGCTTGCATAGGCAAAAGTGAAGGAATTTATTCGAATGCGGAATACGACATACAAGTTGGCAGATGTCCGCCAACTTGTAGACGAAGCCATCGGAAATGTGTCCACCGAGAATTGGCAAAATTTCATTCGTCATGTAATAAAGGAGGAAGACAAGCTCCACGAACTCGACCATATTATCGATTCCGTTTTGGAAGAAAATGGTGAGTTGTTGGAGACGTCTGATGACTCGGACATCGACGTGTATTGAATATAATTTGTAATAATGTAATTGTATTTAAATATATTTGTATGCAATGTATGTAAGTAATGTAAATATATTTGTATGTAATGTATTTAAGTAATGTAAATGTATTTGTATTTAAGTGTATTTAATTAATATAATAAATCGCACTCTTGGCGGACGGCTTCACCGTCAATAGTTGTTATTACTATTTGAACACCCACACCAGTCATCCTTTTCCATATTGTATTAAGTTTACTACTATTTTCCTACATAGTTGTAAGTTATAATTAGTAAATAGTTTGTAAATAGTTGTAAGTTGTAATTTTTAAATAGTTGTAAGTTATAATTTGTAAATAGTCTGTAAATTGTAATTTGTACATGTTTTGTCAATATAAATATATGTCGTGGCGCGAACGGTTGAACGCGACCGGGGCGCTTCTGCGTTTCCCTTTCCCATTGTTAACTTGTCTGTCTGCCGACTAATCTGACCGATTGACTCTGCGGAGGCGCTGATCTTTTCCGTTCGAGTGCTCAAAAAAATCTGCCGGCCGGTCTCGGGCCATCGAGGGCCTTGCCTCGTATTTTTCCCACTCCGCAGAGTCACTCCGTCCACGTGCACGCATTGGAACGAAACCGCTTCCGATTGTCGCAGCCGATCAAACGTTTCGGCTGCGCGTAAGAGAAACCGATCCTAACTGCCGCGGCCGATCAAACGTCTCGGCCGCGCTACAATGTAACGTGCACGTGCGACCACTCGGCAACCGACTCCGGCAAACGCTTACCCTACTCTTAATCTACGACACGGCCGGACTGACATATCACGCGTCCTCGCGTGTATCTATAACAGAACAATTTCTCTATATTACATTCGTAGTTCGGCCTTCCTGACGTACAAGACATAAAGAAAGTATTGACTTTTCATTACAGTTTGCCCAGTTTCGATCAGTTCATGAATAGTTCGAGGAAATTTTGCATTGTAACGGGTTCACACAGAACGCCGACTATATTGATAGTCGTAACAGTTCACACAGAACGCCGTCTATACCCCTAGTATAGACGTAACAGGTCACACAGACCGCCGACTATATTGATAGTCGTAACAGTTCACACAGAACGCCGTCTATACCCCTAGTATAGACGTAACAGGTCACACAGACCGCCGACTATATTGATAGTCGTAACAGTTCACACAGAACGCCGTCTATACCCCTAGTATAGACGTAACAGGTCACACAGGCCGCCGACTATATTGATAGTCGTAACAGTTCACACAGAACGCCGTCTATACCCCTAGTATAGACGTAACAGGTCACACAGGCCGCCGACTATATTGATAGTCGTAACAGTTCACACAGAACGCCGTCTATACCCCTAGTATAGACGTAACAGGTCACACAACACATCTTACATTATTGTTAATCTGACTCATTAAACTCATTCGAAACTTGGCACTCGGGCATTTTTCGAACTCGATCATGCGCATACTTATATGTACGATTACTGGTTAAGGATTTTAAAAGATATCTGTCTCCGTCAAGAACTTCAATTATCTTAAATGGGCCTCTAAATTTTGGGTCAAGTTTGGTCTGATTTCTTTCTGAATTTCGAATTAACACGAAGTCCCCTGTTTTGAATTTAACTAGTTTGGACTTTGTGCTGTCAAATCTGGTTTTGTCGCATTCAGCATTTTTCGTTATATTGCGCGCCGCACACTCTCTCACCTCAGAAAGATCTACTTCGACTTCTGCATCATCTGAAGTTAATAAATTCAAGGGTCTAGCTACGCGTCCTATTAGGAGCTCTAAGGGGCTTGCTTTAGTTACCCGATGAGTAGTGCTATTTAAAGCAAGCTGAATATCACTCAACGCGTCCTGCCATGATCTTTCGCCTGTCTCGACAGACGTCAACATAGATTTTAACGTGCTCATGACCCTTTCAACCTGCCCATTGGCGCGGCTACTACCTGTAGCTATCAAGTGTAACTGAATTTTACGAGAATCACAATAGTCTTTAAAGTCTTTACTCGCGAAGCATCTCCCCTGATCGGCGATTACTCGCTTTGGGGATCCAAATAAGGAAACACTCGATTGCAAAGCCTTAGTAACACTAGCGGTATCGATGCGTAAAGTATGATACAGTAAAACGAATTTAGTGAAGGCGTCGATGAGAACTATGACGTATTCTTTGATGTCATTTTTGCCGCTAAGTTTTCCAGTTATATCGATATGGACGGTGTGCCACGGAACGCTAACTTTCGGAATGGGATGAAGTTCGGCTTGGACTCTACTTGATTGGGGCTTCGATACCTTACACGTAATACAATTGTCAACAAATTTGCGCACGTACTTTGACATATGTTCAAACCAATAGTGTTCGTCTAATTTATCGAGTGTCTTTTCCCATCCTAAATGCATTATTGATTCGTGAATGTGATTGATTACTGACCATCGGAAAGATCGCGGTACAATCGGTAAACATCTTGTACGATTGTGCCGTTGTACCTTGCGGTGCAAGACACCGGATCGAATCTCATAAGTTTGAGCGATTTCGAGTGAAAGTTCGTTGGTTCTTAGCTTTCCCATGATGGACTGGATCTCATCATCTCGCTGTTGTTCAGCGAGGAGCCAGTTTTCAGAAAGGGTGGCTATATCAACGCGAACCTGTTCAATCCTCTCCGAAGCAGGTGGGGTTGAAATTGAACCTGTAGGCTCGGGAAGGTGGTTTCGAGATAAAAAGTCAACGTGACTCATGCGTGTGCCCTCTCTATACGTAATGTCAAAATCAAAGGCTTGCAAATAAGCCCACCATCTATGAACACGTGGAGTGAGGTCAATTTTATTGCGTGAGGCTTTAAGGGAGTTACAATCGGTAATTACGGTAAATTGACGTCCTTCTAAGTAATGGCGAAAATGTTTGATAGCGTTTACCACGGCCAGGGTTTCTAACTCGTAGGAGTGATACCGGGATTCAGGCCCTGTGGTACGCTTGCTGAAATATTCAACGACATGAAGTTTACCGTCCACGTTCAGAAAGAAAATTGCACCATATCCGTCAGCACTTGCATCGGTGTGAATTTCGATAGGATAATCGGGGTTGAAAATGATCAGGACAGGTTCGTTCGTGAGAATAAAGATAATTTTCTTACGGATTACTTCGTGCTCTGGAGTCCAGCTGAGTTTACTTTTACCATTGTTGATTAAAAGAAAAAGAGGTCTCATGATTTGAGAGAAATTCGGGATAAATTTTCGAAAATAAGACGCGAGTCCGATAAACTGTCTCAATTGGTAGATGGTTTCCGGCGGCGGCAATTTGGTCAAGGCCTCGACTTTTCGCGGATTGGGCATGACTTTCCCGGAGGAGACTTTGTATCCGAGAAATTCAACACAGCTTTTTAGGAATGAACATTTGGAGAAGTTCAACGAAAATCCGGCTTTTGTTAGAAGGTCTAGTACAGTGCGCAATCGCTCTAACCCTTCATTTATATCACGCGAGGGAATTAAAATGTCATCCATGTAAACGATGACATAAGAGTAGACAAGGTCGCCTAAGGCCCCAGTGACAGCACGTTGAAAAACGCTCGGGGCATTCCGTAAGCCGAAAGGCCGTCGGGTGTCACAAAAGCAGTAAGTTCGATACTATCAGGGTGTACGGGAATTAAATTAAACCCACTAGCGCAATCAAGACACGTGAAATAATTAGTATCAGCCAGGCGAGCGATTTGATCCTGAATCAAGGGCAATGGAAACCGATCAGGGACTGTATTATGATTGAGTTCGCGGTAATCGACACACATGCGATCCGATCCATCACGTTTCTTTACAAGCAGGATGGGACTTGCAAAGGGCGAACAGCTGGGTCGTATGATACGAGCCTCTAACATTTCTTTTATTTTACCGCGCACTAATTGTCTTTCGTCAGGGGAAAGCCGGTATGGTCTACGTTGAACAGTCTTAGTAGGATCAACGAGCCGTATTTTAAGCTCACCGGTAGTCACACGTGTACGTGGCAAACCATCGATAAAAGTTTCAGAAAATTCATTTAACAAGTTCGATAACACTGTCCAACAGCCAAAAAGGGTTTCGATTCTCACTATGAAATTCTTATAGAGTTTTTTGCGCTGATTCCGAATTTGTCCTTAATTTTTTTCCTAGACGCACAGTTTTTGAGAAATTTGAGTTTGAAAAAAAGACATATTTTTAGACTTTAAACAAATATTGTGATGTTATTATAAAAGATATTGAATTGATCTTTACAGCAAAAGATTCCTTAGACTTTCCCGAATGCAGTGATATCCAATATTAATACATTACGATTGTTTAAACATGTTTAAACGATCATTCAAGACGGAGAGGCACCACTTTTGCACCAATTTTTGACGATATTTTCAAATTTATCTAAAAAAATAAGGGTCCAGCGGAAAATCGAAATATACCACGCGATAGAGCAGACTTTTATCTTGAGAAACCCCCCTTTGAAGTTTGAAACCTCGACGTTTTTACCGAACCAGAAAGCAAAATATTTTCGCCCGACATGAGCTGCTGCCAGTGGTGCTCTTCCACTAGCGCCGCGCCGCGCCGTGCCGTATTCCGTCGAACGTCCGCGCTAGTGGAAGAGCACCACTGGCGGCAGCTCATGTCGGGCGAAAATATTTTGCTTTCTGGTTCGGTAAAAACGTCGAGGTTTCAAACTTCAAAGGGGGGTTTCTCAAGATAAAAGTCTGCTCTATCGCGTGGTATATTTCGATTTTCCGCTGGACCCTTATTTTTTTAGATAAATTTGAAAATATCGTCAAAAATTGGTGCAAAAGTGGTGCCTCTCCGTCTTGAATGATCGTTTAAACATGTTTAAACAATCGTAATGTATTAATATTGGATATCACTGCATTCGGGAAAGTCTAAGGAATCTTTTGCTGTAAAGATCAATTCAATATCTTTTATAATAACATCACAATATTTGTTTAAAGTCTAAAAATATGTCTTTTTTTCAAACTCAAATTTCTCAAAAACTGTGCGTCTAGGAAAAAAATTAAGGACAGATTCGGAATCAGCGCAAAAAACTCTATAAGAATTTCATAGTGAGAATCGAAACCCCAAAAAAAAGTTGAAATTTGTTGCACCGTGTAATTTGAGCTTGTGTTCAGGAGATACGTCGGTATCAATCGTATCAAGGTCAAAGGGTTTAGAAACTTTACAACAATCTACCACTTTAATCTTGGTTAACAAGAAACTATTCGCGGTCATAGTGACAGAAAACCCCTGTTTTAGAATATCGCGCCCGAGCATGACATTATATTTCAAGCAGTTGTCGGGTACTACATGAAATAGGACCTCAAACGTGCATCCGTTAACTGAGACTTCGCTTTGAATCTGACAGGTACTATACACGTTTGAATTACCAATTCCTACGATCGAAATTACCGTATTATGGCGCGTACCAGAAAATCTACTCGCGGTTCCTTCCTTAATGAGTGAGCATTCGGCGCCGGAATCATAGCAAAATGAATACGACTCACCAGATTGTGTCAGCTGACTGATTACGGGTCGGACTTCGCATGCATCGACTCGGCGTTCGACATGCGCGGCGTTGCTGCTGTTGTTCGTTGTCCGGAACGATGTCGCACCCCTGCCGTTGTTGGTCGCTCCTGAATTCGGACAGCGAGTCGAGACGTGTCCTTTCTCGCCGCAGCGATAACAAGTAACACTATTCTTCGAATCTAGCCTCGCCGAACTGGTATTAACAGGCACTTGTCCTCGCGCCATCCTCTTGCGACATTCGGCAGCTTTATGTCCCAGCTTACCACAGTAATGACACTGAACGGGGTTGGAAGACGTTGGTTTATACCGCTTATTCTCCGAAGAATTATTCTCCAGCTCAGTAGAGTGGTGTTTGCGTTTAGAACTGGCAAATGCCTTCAGTTCTTGCTGCAGTCTGCTCCTCGTGGTGATATTGTTCGTAAAAGCCAGGTGGTGTAGACGCCGATTAAACTGTGATGTATGCGCGAGCACAACTGACACAGCGATCTCCTCAATAGTTTTTTTCGACCATCTTGATGTAAGGGTGGTCATAAGGCGGCTAGCGTAGGCAGCAAGACACTCATCGTCTTTTGGCCGACCGTTCAAAAGGTTGATCACTGTCGCGGCACATGTTTCGATACAACCGTAACGGGCGAGAAAAATTTCTTTGAATTGCGCCCACGTCATGCCAGCAAATGACACCTGCGACAACCACGTGGATGCAGATCCCTTCAATGCCTTGCTCAATGCGATGACGAGTGCTCCTCCATCTAAGGGCTTTTCCGTCAGGCACACGTCAATCGTCGAACACCAAGCACGTGCATCACAGTCGGGTAATTCCGGATTGAACTGAGGTAATGACACCACAGGCACACACGGTAGTTTGATGGACTCGATAAGTCGCACCATGTTCTGGTTTTGTATTTCCAACAGTGACCGTAAAATATCCGGATTAATTAACTGTGAGGTTTGATCAGATCCCACTTCTGATGTCGTGGCGCGAACGGTTGAACGCGACCGGGGCGCTTCTGCGTTTCCCTTTCCCATTGTTAACTTGTCTGTCTGCCGACTAATCTGACCGATTGACTCTGCGGAGGCGCTGATCTTTTCCGTTCGAGTGCTCAAAAAAATCTGCCGGCCGGTCTCGGGCCATCGAGGGCCTTGCCTCGTATTTTCCCCACTCCGCAGAGTCACTCCGTCCACGTGCACGCATTGGACGAAACCGCTTCCGATTGTCGCAGCCGATCAAACGTTTCGGCTGCGCGTAAGAGAAACCGATCCTAACTGCCGCGGCCGATCAAACGTCTCGGCCGCGCTACAATGTAACGTGCACGTGCGACCACTCGGCAACCGACTCCGGCAAACGCTTACCCTACTCTTAATCTACGACATATATGAATGTAAATAATAACATCAATGAATAATGTACGAATTATATTTTCATTTTAATAAAATATATAATTCATTACGTGTTCAAATAGTCGCGATTTTCTATTCCCTATAATTTCATCCTAATCCATTTCATTTCGGGACACCGCGTATATGAAACTCTCAGTCGAGACAGTGGGGAGTGGGTAGTGGAGTGGGAGTTGACGGGCTCGCTGCGCCGTCTCGCGATCATTCAAGCTGCGCGAAACGGTACTGTTCTCTCGTTGGATAGAGTTTAGGTAAAAGCACAGTTAATCATAAGAAAATATGCCGTAGACTAACAAAAACTATTTGTTTTGTAATCAATAAGTGTGATAACTTTGAAATTTTGTGTGCGTCTGTTGTAAAATCATTGAAAATAATATCGAGCCAATATATAGCTGCAGTTAGAATTAATACGCTATTGGCAAATTTAATATTAGTTTGTTGAGAATTATATTCTCTTCTATATAGTTACGATGGTATATATAATAACTAATCACAAACGAGGTAGATTTATTATGTAAAAATGATCCTGCATTCCTTATGTATGTATAAATAATCCTGTATTCCTTATGTATGAATACATAATCCTGTATTCCTTATGTATGTATAAATAATCCTGTATTCCTTAAGTATGTATAAATAATCCTGTATTCCTTATGTATGTATAAATAATCCTGTATTCCTTATGTATGTATAAATAACCCTGTATTCCTTATGTATGTATAAATAATCCTGTATTCCTTATCTATGTATAAATAATCCTTATGTAGAAATTATTCTGTCCATTTTTTCCGTGTACTGTGTAACTGTGTACACGACGCGCCCGCAACCAGTAACTGGCAGTAACTAAATTATCGAATAATTTTCGCCGTGGTGGGGGTTACTAAACTATCGAATAATTTTCGCCGTGGTGGGGGTTACTAAACCATCGAAGAATTTTCGCCGTGGAAGGGGTTACTAAACTATCGAATAATTTTCGCCGTGGTGGGGGTTACTAAACCATCGAATAATTTTCGCCGTGGAAGGGGTTACTAAACTATCGAATAATTTTCGCCGTGGAGGGGGTTACTAAACCATCGAATAATTTTCGCCGTGGAGGGGGTTACTAAACCATCGAATAATTTTCACCGTGCAGGGGGTTACTAAACCATCGAATAATTTTAGCCGTGGAGGGGGTTACTAAATCATCGAATGAATTCCGCTGTGGTGGTGGTTACTATTTCAGTCGACTGAATTATCGACTGATTTTGGGAGGTTCCTTGGGTCATTTGAAGCAACATTTTCCTTAACAAAAATGGCGCCCGCGGCTTTGTTTAGGAGTTATTAACGAAAAACACGGACCAATCAGAGCGCGACCTAGACGTTCGTTGGCACGTTCAGCGTGGCGCGGCGAGCCGGCAGGCGGTTGGCCAACGAGGGTCTAGGGCACGCTCTGATTGGTCCGTGTTTTTCGTTAATAACTCCTAAATCACAAACGAGGTAGATGTAAATTATGTAAAAATAATCCTGTATTCCTTATGTATGTATAAATAATCCTTATGTAGAAATTATTCTGTCCATTCTTTCCGTGTGTCGAGAACATAGTTGGTTGTAGGGAGCTTGACGAAACTCCCTAGTTAGTCGCTGCAGCGCCATCTGCGGGAGTAACTAGGAAACTATCGATTGAAAACTATCGAATAATTAGTCGATAGTATATCGCAACTAAATAGTAATTATTCGATAGTTGAAATTATTCGATGGTGCCCATCACTAACGGTCACTTTCCGTACAGTCGTTTCCCATAAATTTCGAGCGGGTTGACACGTTCCGCTGTGCCCCTGCTGAGCGTGGCAGAAAAAAAGGTCTCTATGGGCTCCATAGCTCCTTAGGTCTTACAATTAGGTAAACAACTATCGATAGCTTTCCTTTAAGATATCATGGAAATAGAGAACGTTCCTGCCACTTGGTGTGAATTGTTCTTAAATAATAATTTAAAATAATTGTTAGAAAATATATTAGACACATCATTGTTCTGCAAATTTTTCCACTGGTTCAAGTGTGTGAAAAAGTTTTTAAAAATACGATTCTTCCTCTTTGAAATTCCGTTTTTTCCGCATTATTTGTAACAACTTGTTGCCATCTTTCAGGTAACCAGTCAATTCCCGTATCCCAATGACTCCTCGCAACATGTGTTTTCGATGTACAAGCAAAATCGCTTGCTTATTTAAAATGCGACAGAACTTGTCTGCCAACCACATATATGTGGTACCAAAAATTATTTCGGATACACCGGAAAATAATAAAATGTTCATTTTAGGGGAACCAAGTAGTAAGTAGTAAGTAAGTCAATGTTCCAACAGACATGCAGAAGCCAATAACAAGTACATGCAGTCGTATGATCCATCGAAACTATCATCGTACTTGATGTATTTTGACGTAAACAATTTGTATGGATGTGCAATGTGTCAGCCTTTGCCATATGCCGAATTTCAATGGGTTAAAAACATTGCAAATTTTGACATATCTTTGATTGCCGCTGATTCACCCACAGGCTACATTCTCGAGGTGGATCTAGAATATCCTCAACGTCTGCACGATGTTCACGCTGATCTACCGTTCTGCCTGACGCGTGACAAACCAACTGGTAAAAGAGAGACCAAGTTGCTCGCAACGTTATACGATAAGCAGCGTTACGTTATTCACTATTGTGACCGCGTTGGCCACATATCGATATCTCGTGCAATGTAGGCAGCGACATCGATCCCCACAACGACAACTCACTGCGGCACGCGTCATCCTTGTCGTAGAAAAGGATCACAGGATCTGTCCACTTGTGGCATGCGCGCGCATCGATCCCTTCTCGATCGCGATCGAGGGAGGTCGATGCGAGCAGCAGATAGATCACTCTGCGTCTGGACACGATCCTCAGCAAAACGTGCAATATTTAATTTACATGTTGCCCCCACTGCAGGAAAAATGGGGGGGGGGGGGGTCTGAGAAGCGTCCGATCCATCATTCTCGGTTAGATCGTTAAAGTATGTGGTTCGTGCGAGAGGATACCGCTGTCACCTTTGTGACGTCACAACAATCCACCGGTCTCCACTCCACTCCTATCCTTTGTGACGTCACTCCCGAAAAACATTCGCGAAAACATTAGGCCGGTCAGGCCTTGACCCTCGAAAAAATCCGCGGCCCCAGAAAAAGTCGGCCCGGTTAGGCCTGGGGGTGACTCCCCCCCCCCCCCCCCACAAAAAAGACCGCCCGGTTAGGTCTGAGGGGTGACCCCCGAAAAAGTCCGCCCGGTTAAGTTTGGGGGTGACCTCCGAAAAATCCCCCCTCCCCCTTGGGGGAGGGGGTGTTGGGAATGGGGAGGGTAAAGGGGGCGAGTCCCCCCCCCCCTCCGAGTTAGGACTGCTTCGAAAAGTCGTTGACATTGATCCAGAATGCACACTACCTTCTTACTGACTGCGTTGAGTTTGAGGAATACTTTTCGACAGTGCACAACAATTCCAAAGACGTTTTTCTCAAGTGATGATGAGTCACTCGAGAAGTCTCTCACTAGTCTATTCACATATTGAAGTCTTATTTATTGAGTTTAATAAATTATAGTTACTTATATTAGTGCGTTTAATATACATATATATTATAGAGTTGAAGTACGAATGCTGTACGTATACAGGGTGAATTCGATAAAGCAGGACACCTAAATATCTCCGTTACTTTTCGTTGTACAAAAAACCTTCGTAGGACAAAGTTACACTGTTAGAAGGGCCACATATAACGGTGTAAGGGAAAAAAACATTTCAAGGTCATTTTTATGAGATTTCAAGGTTATCGATGTTTTTTTAAATGGAATGATATATTTTCGTTAACATAATGTTGTAGCTGACAAAATAACGAATTCATGCAGGTAACACAATATGACCTTCAAATGACCTTCAACCCAGAAAATTGGTATAAATAAAATTCAACGTGTAAGATTCATTTGATGTATTTCTGTTACGCCAAATGTTCAAAAATATTCCCTTGAGCTGCTATACATTCATTCAGCCGTGAAGTTACAGAACGTACTGCTGCGTAATTCATTTCTGAGGAAATCGACGCACAAGCCTGGACGATTCTTTCTTTCATGTTGTCTATAGTCGTTGGTGGTTCACTATAAACATCGTCTTTCAGTTTTCCCCATAGATAAAAATCAAGGGGTGTAAGGTCTAGTGAGCGAGCTGGCCATAATACGGGTCCGTTACGTCCAATCCAACGATTTGGAAACTTGTAACAGACCTGTAACCCGACAGGCCTGTTACCAAGAAAGCGCGTACCGTCCAGAAACACGACCGACGCCAGTACCAGGAATCGACCGCCAGAGGGCCACAATGCCCGCAAGTGAAAGTGTACGCAGGCGAAAGTACGCACAGTACACCTTCGGGAATCGGCCGCTAGATGGCCAACGCCGCGACTACCGATTCCCGCTAGCGAAATTGCTCGGTCGCGGGAATATAGCACCCGATCAATGCAACGAAAGACAGTTCGATCCAGCACAGTTCGAGTAGTTCAAACGCGAATTCCAGTAGAGTTACCGACACAGTCCGCGATCTATCTTACCGACACCAGCCGAGTCGAAGTACCCCGACCATCCCGTAAGTACCGTTCCGACCATTTCTCTCTCCTCTGTTTCTTCGGTGACGTCTTGAAGGCGTTATCGAGCCCCGAAGTCAAGCGCCTCGTCGTGATAACTAGTCGTGCGACTCTCCCGTTCCCGCGGCTTCGTCTTGAAGGCGAAGTCCTTCCCACGCCACAGCGCCTCGTCGTGATAACGAGCCCGCTCCAGCGATCCTGCCCCGTGACTTCGTCTTGACGGCGATCTCCCGTTCCCGCATCGGTACCTCTCTGTGACGGCGAGGCCCACCGACGACTCCGCAACCCCGACCTCGTCTTGACGGCGATGTCGACTCTCCGCGTCGGCGCCTCCGTGTGACATCGGCCTGCACCGACGGCCCCGTACCCTCGACCTCGTCTTGACGGCGATCTCGAACTCCGCGTCCGCGCCTCGTTGCGATGACGAGCCCGTACGACGTTCCTGTACCCTCGACCGCGTCGTAACCGCTCTTGCGATCCCCGCGTCGGCCGTCCGTAACGTAATCGACACGATCCGACACCGACAGTAACACGGTCCGATAAACCGTCTTTCCACGTCCCGACCCCGCCGCGATCCTTGCGCCTCCGCGAGCGTTGCGCACGACGAGCATTTAATCTATATAAGTCGCTTCATTTTACCTCGTCCCTCCTGACCCTACCGATCCCCTCGTCCGACCGCGGACCCTGGCACGACGAGCTCAATCCGGCACGAGGAGATTCCGTTGCAACGAGCGAGCAATTCACGGACTCGTTACAAACTTGTTATTTAAGAATTGTGTTACGACACGGGAAGAATGGGCCGGACATCCGTCATGTTGATACCACATATTTTCACGAATGTTCAAGGGTGTATTTTTCAGGAGAATTGGTAACGATTCTCGTAAAAATGCAATGTATTTTTCTGCATTTAATGTTCCGGTAATAAAGTGAGGCCCAATTATTTGGTTATCTAAAATTCCGCACCAAACATTGACGGACCATGGTCTTTGTTTGTCGACTGTCCGTAACCACCGCTTATTTTCAGATGACCAATAATGCAGGTTTTTTAAATTTATTTGCCCGTGATTTGTAAACGAAGCTTCATCGGTAAATAATACATTATTAAAAAATGCTCCATCGTTTATCAATTGTCTCAATCCCCTATGGCAAAAGTTTACACGATTTACAAAGTCTCTACCATGAAGTTCTTGATGAATTGATAGGTGAAAGGGGTAAAATTTGTGTTCCTGGAGTATTTGCACTACACATTTTTGACTAATGCCACTTCCTCGTGCGATTTGCCTCGTACTAGCATGAGGGTTTGTATTCACTGCTGCCAGAACATTAATTGTGT
This sequence comes from Lasioglossum lativentre, assembly GCA_916610255.1. Taxonomy (NCBI): domain Eukaryota; kingdom Metazoa; phylum Arthropoda; class Insecta; order Hymenoptera; family Halictidae; genus Lasioglossum; species Lasioglossum lativentre. Next base: position 3,166,940 of record OU744367.1, read on the forward strand.
TTGCTTCATTTCTTACAGTCCTCACCTTTGTACGTTTTTTATTTTCGACACTACCAGTTTCACGGCATTTATTTAACAAATTGGAGTAAACGGAAACTGATGGACAATTACGATTAGGAAATCGGTCCTTGTACAACTGCACGGCTTCTCTTAAACACTGTCGACTTTCTCCATAAATGAAAATCATATCAATCTTATCTTCCTTCGAGTAACGCATTGTGAAACGTTCATCGATAAACTGATCGAGAAATCTTAGAAACACGATTAGATAAACACGATTTTGTACGAACGTATAGGTGAAGGTACATCATAATTGTTCTCCTGTCAACACCGAATGTGTTATTATGTTGTGTATTGCGATACATTTGAATGTATAGCAGCTCAAGGGAATATTTTTGAACATTTGGCGTAACAGAAATACATCAAATGAATCTTACACGTTGAATTTTATTTATACCATTTTTCTGGATTGAAGGTCATATGAAGGTCATATTGTGTTACATGCATGAATTCGTTATTTTGTCAACTACAACATTACGTTAACGAAAATATATCATTCCATTTAGAAAAAACATCGATAACCTTGAAATCTCATAAAAATGACCTTGAAATTTTTTTTCCCTTACACTGTTATATTATATGTGGCCCTTCAAACAATGTAACTTTGTCCTACGAAGTTTTTTTGTACAACGAAAAGTAACGGAGATATTTAGGTGTCCTGCTTTATCGAATTCACCCTGTATATGCGTGTGTGTTAACAACAACCCTGTATATGGGTATATTTATGAAAATGGAAAATCGGGAATGACAGAAGTGTTGCAAAATTTCGATCGCCAAACGGATTACAAAAAGAAGACAGATCGTAACAAGCGTCCGCGACAAACACGTCGCGTCGGTTGTCAACTGTGGTTATCCGTGTGCCCAATTTGATTAATAAATGCGTTTACGGCTCTTCCTTACAAATATCAGAAGTGGGATTGCCATCTGTTCGACAACGTGTATTTAAAGTGAAGTGTCGCGGGTCGGAAAGGGTGTAGCCGGATAAAGGTCGACGCATACTGACTTTTTCCCTGTCAGGGTAAAAATATACTAATGCGCTATTGTATCTTACGCGCATACTGAGCTTTCCGGTGCGTTTCCTTTAGGATATTTTGTTTTGGTACCGTCAGGGTTTTCAGCTCGAATTTCGACATGGCTTTTCGAGAGCGGGTCGAGAGTCCCTGCTGTGCATGGCACAAAAAAAAGGTTGCAGGAGGGAGCTCCACAGCTCCTTACCTAAACTATCGTTATCTCTCTTCTAGAACATCATGGAAATAGGAAACGTTCTTGCCACTTGGTGAAACAGCATCACACATCCTTATATTATACGTAAATTATATATATTATAAAATTCTTCTTAAATAATTTATCATTTCTTATGTAATGATGTAAATGTAATTTCTTAATGAAAACATATTAGAAATATCTTTGTTCTGCAAATTTTACCACCGGTTCAAGTGTGAAAAAATAAAAAAAAATGTGGTCGTATTCTACGATGTCTTCCTCTCTGAAATTCCGTTTTTTAACCGACTTTGAAAAAGGAGGAGGTTACTCAATTCGACCTGTATGTGCCTTTTTTTCGCTTTTTTTCTATGTATCACCGATTACGCCGAGATGGATGGACCAATCGGTACGAAACCCTTTGCATCTTGTAGAGAGTATGTCCCCGGGGTGGTCCCGTTATAAAATTTTTTGCATTTTTTCATTCCTAACGACTTTTATGGGAAAAAACGTAATGCTTCATTTATTATATTTAACCGACTTCTTCGACGTTTGCTCAGCAAGGATTGTACCACTTGCAAAAATTTATGGAATTTGTTATTGTTAATAACAATTGTTATAGCAAAAATCGTGTGCGTGGAGTCCATGCACGACAGAAGTGAAACTTCTTGCTTAAATGAAATAGATAGAGATATATAATAATAAAAATTAATAAATCTTTTTTCGCCGCCAGATTTGCCGTTTTGCCTGCGAAGGAAGCAATGTTCTTTGCATCGGTTACTTTCTCGCCGTTCCAAGGAACATTTTATCGGTAGGATATTTTCTGCGCGTACTCCGTCAACGTTTTTCAGGACGGCAAAGAACCAGAACGTTCAGAACCTCCACCGTGTTTAGTTGAGTTGTTTGACAAATTGTTTCACCGCACAGATTTTCAGATGATATTCTTTTTTTTATTACCATAGTAAAAAATTGTTATTTTATTGTTTAACAGCGTATTCCCACCTAATACAACGAAGAACTCTAAAAAATTCTAGTTAATAGCTATTTAACATAAACAACGCCACACTTCCGTTTCCGGTCGTAAGAGAGAAAGACGTGCGATTTGGTGGGAGAGAGAATTCTGAGTGAAAGTGAGGAGCGCAGGAAGTGAGAAGGGTGAGAGTGTGAGGTGAGGGGTGAGTGAGGATAAGGGGAGGTGGTAGAGGAAGGGCTAAGGGCGAGGAAGTAGGACAGAGAGCATTGGGGGAAGGTTAAAGGGAGAGGAGATTGGAGGTTAGGTTCGCGTGAAGGTAGAGAGCGCGCGAGATTACCGCTGGAAGGAGTGGAAGGTAGCGCGATCTAGCGGGGGAAAGATATTGTAAGAAGGCGGGAAGTTTGAGTAGGAGAAAGGTAGAGAAAAGGAAAAAGTGAAGTTGGAATGGCTGAGAAAGGTGGTGAAGCCAAGGGGGTGGGAAGGGTAGAGGGGGAAGCAGGAAAAGGAAGAGTAGGGAAGATTAGAAGAGATGATAATTTAGAGCGGTGGTTAAGCGCGGAAAGTCTGGAAAGTGGGGAAAACGTGGGGAAGAAAAGGGGAAGAGAGGAGGATGAGGGGGGGGTGGAAGGCGATGGTGGAATTTTTAAAAAGAGTGACAAAACAAAAAGGTCGCCGGGGAATACAAAAGGTGGGGAGGGAGTAGAAATGGGAGGGATGGAGGAAATGATGAGGGGATTATTAGGGGAATTCCAGAGGATGAGGGAGGAGTTAGAGGACGAGAGGAAGGAAAGGAAATGGATGATAGAGGAGTGGAGGAAAGAAAGGGAGAGCTGGAAGGAGGAGAGGAGGCAAGAGGGGATAAGAAGGGAAAAGATAGAGAAGTGGCTAGAAAGCATGGAAGGAAGGATTGTAAAAATAGAAGAAAAGATAGGGGAAGGGGGCAGAGGGGCGGAGGAAAAGGGGAAGGAAGGTGAAAAAGGAGGGATGAGGGGGGAAGCGGTGCTGGACAATAGAAGGAGAATAAGGAGGATAGAGGTAATGCAGGATAGGAGAGAAAGAGAGGAGAGGAGGAAAAACATAATAATAAAGAGGATTCAGATAGAGGGTAAAGATATGAAAGAGGAAGTAAGAAAGGTGTGGGAGTTGGTGGGTGTGAAAGAGGAGGGTATAGAGGTGATAGGGAAGATAGGGAAAGTAGGAAAGGATGGGAGTGGGATGGTAAGGGTTAAAATGGTGAATTTGGAGCAAAAAAGGAAAGTAATGGAGAGAAGGAGAAACTTAAGAGGAAAGAAAGAGTGGTTAGATGATGATCTAACCGAGGAAGAAAGGAGGGCTAGATGGAAAATAGAAAGGGAAGCGGAAAAGGAAAGAGAGAAAGGAAAGAGCGTACAGGTAGGATATATGAAAATGTGGGTGAATGGAAGGATGAAGAGATGGAACGAAATAGAGGAAGATTGGTATGAGGAACAGGGAAACGGGAGTGGGGGGAATGGAGGGGGGAAAGAGGGAGCGGAGGGGGAAAGAGAAAGAGCGCAGGTTACAAGATAGGTTTCTGGAATGTGGCTGGGCTGAGGAACAAGGATATGGACTTTTGGAAAGGATTGGAAGAGTGGGATCTGGTATTTTTGATGGAGACGTGGGTGGAGGAGAAAGGTTGGGACAAGGTCAGGGAGAGATTGCCAAGGGGGTACGCATGGAAGGCGCAATGGGCCAGGAGAGTGGGGAAGATGGGAAGGGCAATGGGGGGCATGGTTATGGGGGTAAGGAAGGGGTTAGAGACTGACGGAGGAGAAGTAGAAGGGAGGGAGGGAATGATGGCGATAAGAGTGAAGATAGAGGGGGGATGGTGGAGGGTGATTGGGGTTTATGTGAATAGGGACTTGGAAAGGAAGCTGGTAGACCTGGGGGAGTGGATTGAGGGAAGGGAGAATGGAGTAAGGGTAATTATAGGGGGGGACTTCAATGTAAGAACAGGGAGGGAAGGGGGAGAGGTGGAGGAAGAGGAGGAAAGGGGGGTGATGGGAAGCAGGAATTCCAGGGATGACAAGGTAAACGCTGAGGGGAGGAGGCTGTGTGAGTACTTAGGCGAGAGGGGGTGGGGGATTCTGAATGGAAATATAAAGGGGGACGAGGAAGGGGAATGGACGTACATAGGGGTGAGAGGAAATTCGGTCATTGACTATGTGCTAGGAAATGAGGAGACAAGAAAGGGGGTGGAAAAGATGGTGGTAGGGGACAGGGTTGACTCAGACCACGTGCCGCTGACTGTATGGATAAAGGGGGAAAGGGGAGGGAGAAGCAAGGAGGAGGGTAGAAGGAAGGAGGCAAAGGTAAGGTGGTCGGAGGAGACGGCGAAGGAATTTAGGGAAAAGTTTGGGAGAGAGAAGGAGGGAGAAGAGGGGGTAGAGGAAGACTGGAAAGGGTTGAAGGAAAAAATAAAGGAGGTGTTAGGGGGAATGGGGAGGAAGAGAATGGGGAGGAGTAGGGGATGGTGGGATGAGGAATGTAGAGAGGAAAAAAGGAAAGTGAGGGAGGAGTTGAGGAGCTGGAGGAAGAGGGGAGGGGTGGGAGCGGAGTATAAGTTAAGGAAGAGGGAATACAAGGGGTTGTGTGAGGAAAAGAAGAAAAAGGAGAGGGAGAGGTGGGAAAAGGAGATGGAGGGAGTAAAAACGGAGAAACAGGTGTGGGAGGTGGTGAATAGGGAAAGGAGAAGGAGAAATAGGGTGGACGAGAGAATAAAAATGGAAGAATGGGATGAACACTTCAGGGATCTATTGGGAGGAGTGGAGTGGAGGGTGAGGAAGGGAGGGGCAAGTAAAAGGGGGGATGATGGGGAGAAGGGTATAGAAAAGTGGGAGGTCAGCAGGGTGATAAAGGGACTGAAGGAGGGAAAAGCAGCTGGGGGAGATGGGATACAGAACGAGGTTTGGAAGCATGGAGGCAGCGAGGTGGTGGATTGGTTATGGAGGGTGTGTAGCAGGGTATGGGCGGGGGAGGGATGGCCAGAGGATTGGGTGGAGGGGGTAATCATCCCAATCGCAAAAAAGGGGGATGGGAGCAAGGTAGGTAACTACAGGGGGGTAACACTGCTGCAGACAGCCTACAAGGTGTACGCAGCAGTGTTGGCGGAAAGGCTGAGAGAGGAAGTGGAGGGGATGGGGCTGCTACCGGCGAGTCAAACGGGATTCAGGAAGGGGGTGGGATGCGTCGACAACATATACGTGATCAACTATTTGATTAACAGGCAGGTGAGGAGAAAGAGCAGAAGGCTGATAATCACGTTTGTAGACCTGAAGGCGGCTTTTGACTCGGTAGATAGGGAGATACTGATAAGGGCCATGAGGAAAAGGGGGGTGAGGGAGGGGCTGGTGGGGAGGTGCGAGGAACTGTTGAAGGAAACTAAAAGCACGGTAAAAGTGGGGGAAGAGGAGGGGAAAAGTTTCTGGACGGCAAGGGGGGTGAGGCAGGGGTGTCCGCTCAGTCCGCTGCTTTTCACTCTATTGCTAGCCGACCTGGACGAGGTGCTGGAGAAGGGAAGATGGGGAGGGGTAATGGTAGGGGAAAGAAAGCTTTTCACGCTGGCATACGCGGATGATATCGCGATGTTGGCGGAGGAGGAGGAGGGGATGAGAGGGATGCTGGCGGTGCTAGAAAGGTACCTGGAGGAGAAAAAGTTACGGATGAATGTGGAAAAGTCGAAGGTGATGAGATGTAGGAGGGGTGGGGGGTGGTGGAAAAAAGTAACCAGGAGATGGAAGGGGAAGGAGATTGAGGAGGTGGGGGAATATAGGTATCTGAGGTACATTATCACGAGAGACGGGGGACAGAGGAGGCAGGTGGAGGACAGACTAAGGAAGGGGGCGGCGGTAATGGGACAGGTGTGGGGGATAGGAAAGAGGAAATTTAAAAATGACTGGGGCAGGAGGTTATGGTTATTCGACAGACTGGTATGGTCGGTTATTAGCTATGGCGTGGAAATCTGGGGATGGAAGGAGTGGGAAGGGCTGGAAAGACTCCAGGAAAGATTCCTGAGATGGGTCCTAGGGGTCGAAAGGTGTACACCGGGATACCTGGTAAGGGAAGAGCTGCAGAGGGAGCTGTTGAGGGGGAGAGCAAGGCTTAGGGCTTGGGGCTTTGAAAAAAAGCTGGGAGAGGGCAAAGGGGGGGAGCTGGCGCGGCTCTGCTGGGAGGAGGTAAGGAGAAGGGGCAGAAGAGGGGGTATAGTGGATGGATGGGAGAAGGAGAGAAGGGATTATTGGGAGGAGAGGGGATGGTCGGCGGAGGAGGCGGAGGGAAGGTTGGAGGAGAAGAGGGAGACGATAAGTGAGGGGATGGTAAAGTGGGAGAAAATGCGACAGAGGGAGGAGAGATGGGAAAGAATAAGGGGGGCCAGGTACAATGTGTGGTACGGGATGGTGAAGGGAGAGGGAGTTCCGGGGTATTTGGGGAAAGGGTGGGGAGAGAGTAGGTGGCAAAGGGTGGCCAGGTTCAGGCTAGGGAGCGGAATGAAAGGGGGGAAATATTGGTTGGAGGAAGATGAGAGAAAGTGCAGGGTGTGTGGATGGGAGAGAGAGACGTGGGAGCATGTTTGGGAAGTATGTTTGAGAATGGATGAGAAAAGAGGCTGGCAGGAGGTGATGAGCGAAGTGTTAGGGGACGATGGGGAAGGGGAGATGTGGATGAGAAAGGTGGAGGGGTGGAGAGAGAGAATGAATGAAAGGAGTAAAAGAGTGGGAGAAAATGTGCAAGATTGGAATGAGAATGGAACGGCCGGAAGAGGGGGTCCAATTGGTTAGGGAAGGGGGGGTGTGTGTGTGTGTGTAGGATAAAGGGGAAAGCGAACTGCGGCGAGCGTTTAGGTTTTAGGTTTAGGTTAAGATGTATATAGAGGTTTAAGCGGAATAGGTTAAGTTAGGAATAAGGTAGAGTAAGGTGGCGTAAACATTGTAACCCTCAGGGGAACAAAATAAAGTTATATATATATATATACATAAACAACGCCACTTCCCTGACAGAAAAAATAATCTTGGAGAATACTTGCTAAGCACTTGTCAGGGTTCAGCAAAGGCATCTCCGATTTTGGGAACCCCTAGGGTTTGGGTAGCAGACGTCACGTTGTGCCTTTCTTCGTCGAGCATCTCGAACCCTCTTAATTGACCTTCCGGATCCAAAAACTGTGTATGCGTTAGGAAAACGGTGTCAGGTGTCTCCGTTTTCCCGGAGACTCCAGTATGCGTCGACCTTAAGATGGTCAAAAATGCCCTTGAGCCGAATAATATCGGGAATGGGCCATTCGATAGGGCATAAAAAAAAACATACTGTGTAAAATTTTAACCCTCTATCTCGATCGGGAGGGTAGTTATGGGATAAAATTGAAAAATCAGTTTTTGGTGTATTTTCCCTAGTTAACGATGTTTAGAAATTCTGAAAAAAATCTGACACATGTCCAGCACCCGAATACATACTCTGCAATTCGTTTCAGATTTTTTAATTGAAAATCCTGCTTGTAAAAAATCAAAAACCTCAAAAAAATCGAAAAAATGCAGATTTCGCATGGGAGTTTTATCAGGTCACCGGTTAGGCGCAGAGTCTCCCCGTAAACCATTTCTGCAGGTGTTGTTCCACTGTCCTCCTTCACTGCTGCTCGGATGCCGTGCAAGGCTGCCGGGAGCGACTCTGTCCAAGTCCCGATGGCAAATAATCGCAGCTTTCAGCTGCCGATGAAGGCGCTCGACAGCCCCGTTGGCTTGCGGATGGTAGGAGGACGTTCGGTCATGCTCCGCTCCCAACGCCCTTGCCCAGGATTTGAACAAAACGGACTCGAACTGCCGGCCCTGGTCCGTTGTTACCCTGAGGGGCACACCGTAGCGTGCAATCCAACCTGCAAACAGCACTCGCGCGGCGGTCTCCGCACTGATATCCTCCACAGGGAAAGCTTCTGGCCATCTGGAAAACCTGTCGATCACCGTTACACAGCACGTGTATCCTCTGGAGTGCGGCAGCGGTTCAACGATGTCCACATGTATGTGATCGAAGCGCGCGGTGGGAGTAACGAACTCCACGACCGGCGTCGATACGCGCCGTGTGACTTTTGTTCGCTGACACTCCAAGCATCCTTTGGGCCAGTTACTACAGTCCTTCTTGACTAACGGCCAGACGAAACGCTGCGTAACGAGTTTCACTGTTGCTTTGCGTCCGGCGTGCGCCAGACCGTGTACGCTATTGAAAATGCCTTTCCGGAAAGCCTCTGTGACAAGAGGCCGAGCTTGTCCTGTCAACATGTCACAGAACACATCCACGCCCGGCTGCATCAGGCGGACCCTCTTAATGACCAGACCTCTAGGGTCTGCTATCAGCTGTCTTGGTCCTCTCAAAAGCGGCTTCGGCTTCGGGCGACCAGTCCACCTTGACGCCTTTCTTCCCCGTTGTCACGCAACTTACCCCGGTGGGTTTGGTTCTCCGCTGCTTCGGGCATGCAGCGTCGGTAAAAATTGATCATGCCGAGGAACCTGCTAAGTTCTGCCTGATGTACCGCCTTTTTTTTTTTTTTTTTTTTTTTTTAATGGGAAGAAATGCGTTACACATACCCCGACCCCCCTGGGGTGCAGCCAGCACTCTAAGCCAGAGGTCCCCAAACTTTTTTGTCTCGTAGACCACGTACCAATTTTTTCTGTTCTGGGTAGACCACCGCCTTTCTAATATTGAATTGTTACAGATTCATCAACTTCAAATGTGTTTTTGACAGCTGACACAGTGCTACTCACTTTGATAGGTTTAACTGTAGAGTGAAAAAGTTAAATAGAGCACATGTTACGTTTTAGACATTTATTAATTAAAACGACACAAAATACAAATTCTACAAAATACAACATAAAATACAAAATAAAATTATAACATAAAATAAGTACACATAAAAATAAATGCTTTTAATGGGAGGGAATATTAATATTAATATTAACTATTAAGGAATACTAATGTAATTGAGGTTGACTTGAATATTATACTACTATTACCTCAAGTTATGATCGGCGTATCAATGCAATCGGAGGAACTACGAAAAAAAATTATAAAAAATAATTTACTTACTTTTCTCCGGCACTCCCAAACAAGATGACGTTAATTCACTTTAACTTTACTGTATATTCACTCGCGTATGGGTCATTCCATGCCGAATCGATCACTTTTTGCGATCACCATCTTCGATTTTGTTCTAATTGAAATATGTTGTAGTCCATATAAAGTTAGGGGGGGTTTAAGTCATCATTTGCCGATTTCGACTTTTTTAGAAATGGCAGACCTTCAAAGATTTCGATTTTTGCCCATTTTGGCGAAAATAGGCCTCACTTACAAATTTTTATCTCAGGAACTGTTTGTCCGATTGAGCTATACTTTTTTTTTTATTCGGGAAGAATTGGGTTATTATGAAATAATTTTTTCATCCTCGATAATTAATTTTATAATGTCAAAAAATTTAAACAAATTCTGTTTTTTTCAAATTTGGCCGGTTATGAAAATTTTGAAAAAATATGGTTATATTCCTTAAACGGAGATTTGAGGCTTTCACGGCCCGGCATCATACAGTTACTTCTGTTGAGGCTTTCGGGTGTAAGCCGTGTCCTAAAGGAAGAGATTTCCCAACGTTTCGCAAGCATTGCAGCTAGCTTCATCAGGGGGTCGGAAGACACACTGATACTGGTGTGTGCCTGATTTGTGCTCCACTTATATAGTGGAGGTTGCTCATGTTCCGGTTCGGTGAGCACCAATCAAAGTAGACTTTTAATTGGGCGGCCGAACAATTAAAAAAAAAACTGGGAGGAGCGTGTTCCATATTGGACTTAGGTTGTAACCTGCATCCCTGTTGATGTTATTAGGGTGTTTCTTAATTTCCAATGATTCTCGGTATTTTCTGGGAAAATATCCCTTAGCTCTAGCTAGAACTTTGGCTTCATTGAAAAGTATGGTGTGTCCTGTTGTTATCTGATGTTCAGCCACAGCTGATTGAATGTAGCCTAACCTGGCGCATCGCTCGTGTTCCTTGAGTCGAGTGCTCACACTCCTCCCAGTTTCGCCGATGTAAATTTTACCGCATGAGCACGGGATTTTGTATACCCCTGATGTAGATAGTTGCGGCTGGGGATCCTTGGGGGAGGTGAGTATCTGTCCTATTTTTGTGTGTGTGGTGAAGACTGTCATGATGTTGTGTTTTCTGAGAATTCTGCTAATACGGTCGGTTGTACCCTGTACGTACGGTAGGAAGGTGGTTATATAATCCTTGTTGTTGTCGGGTGTAGTCTGTTTGTCTCTTGGTTTCGTGAGTCGGTCTATGGTGCGGTTGATTTTTCGTTTGGAGAAACCATTTTGGTACAGTGTGGTCCTTAGGTGATCAAGTTCTTGGGGTAAGTGTTGTTCTTCACTGATGCTGATGGCTCTGTTTATGAGAGAACTAATAACCGAATTCTTTTGGGCTGGGTGGTGGTGGGAGGATGCATGTAAGTATCTATTGGTGTGTGTGGGTTTTCTGTATACCTGGTGACCAAGGGATCCGTCCGGTTTTCTAGTGATCAGTACGTCCAAGAAAGGTAGAGAGGAGTTTGTGTCTTCTATTTCCATGGTGAACTGTATGTTGGGATGTAGTGAATTTATGTATTCGAGGAAGTTATTGAGTGTGTCTCTTCCATGACTCCATACCACGAAAGTATCATCTACATATCTGAACCATTGTGTTGGTTTTAGGGGTGCTTCGTTGAGAATTCGATTCTCTAGATGCTCCATGTAGATGTCAGCAATAATGGGAGAGATGGGTGATCCCATTGCTGCTCCAGATACTTGTTCATAGTAGGTGCCCTGGAAAAGGAAGTAGGTAGAGGTGAGGCAGTGTTGGACTAGAGGTATAAGGCTTTCGGGTATTTTGTTTTTGATGATATCAATACTGTCACTGATTGGAACATTTGTGAAGAGGGACTTCACATCGAAACTGACAAGCAAGTCTTCTGGTTGTGTTCGGATGGCCTGTATCTTATGTATGAAATGGGAGGAATTTTGAATGTAACTGGAAGTGTTACCTGTAAGTGGTTTGAGGATGGATGTCAGGAATTTAGCTAGGTTGTAGGTTGGGGATCCAATGGTGCTGACTATGGGCCTGAGTGGGATGTCGGGTTTGTGTATTTTTGGAAGACCGTAGAGTCTGGGTGCTTTGGATTCTTTAGGAAGGATGGATTTTTGTATATGGTCGGGGAGTTTGGCTTGTTTAATTATGGCCGTGGTTGTTCTCTCTAATGATTTTGTGGGGTCTTTGCGTATTGTCCTGTAGGTTTCGTCGTCTAGTAGGTCATGAGCTTTTTGGATGTATTCGTCCTTGTTGATGATTACTGTTGCGTTTCCCTTGTCTGCTGGTAGAACGAGAATATCTTTGCGTTGTTTGATGTCGTGCAGGGCTTTGATTTCACCTTTGGTTAGGTTGGATTTGGGAGGTTTCGCTGTTTTCAAGGCATTGGTGGTGAGCCTTCTTACCTCGTTTGCTTGTTCTGGCGGGAGGTTGTATATGGCATTCTCAACCTGGCTGATGATGTCTTCTGTTGGAATGGATTTGGGAGTGATTGCAAATTTGGAACCTTTGGATAAGACTGACAGGGCGTCGGTGGATAGCGGTAAGTTGGTGAGGTTGATTACAGTGTCTTTGAGGGGCTCGACTTGAGTTTTGGGCACATGGAGTTTGTTGAATTTTTCCTTCTGTTTTTGTGTTCGGATGGTATATACTTTTGAAGCTTGCTCATAACTCAGTCGGTCTACCTTGTTCCACAGTTCCGGGTTGATGATGTTACTCAATTCAAGGAATAAATGAAAGAGTTTTTCGGATTTTGAGGATATCTCCTTTTTGATGTGAGCAATCCTTTCCCGTAGCAAAGCAAAACTTGTGCGTTCGAGGATGCGTCTGCTTTTGGTGGTAGTGAAAGGGCTTTTAAGTTCGAGGAAACGGGGCACTGTGTTCTGGTCACGGCACCGCTTCAAAAAGGTCAAGGTACAGAGGTGTTGCTGTACGCTTTTTCGATGTTTTGAGAAAGAGTTAACTTTCTGAAGAATGGCCTCCCCGTGGAGTTGCCTTATCAGTGATTTGAGGCTTTCACGGCCCGGCATCATACAGTTACTTCTGTTGAGGCTTTCGGGTGTAAGCCGTGTCCTAAAGGAAGAGATTTCCCAACGTTTCGCAAGCATTGCAGCTAGCTTCATCAGGGGGTCGGAAGACACACTGATACTGGTGTGTGCCTGATTTGTGCTCCACTTATATAGTGGAGGTTGCTCATGTTCCGGTTCGGTGAGCACCAATCAAAGTAGACTTTTAATTGGGCGGCCGAACAATTAAAAAAGGAATATCGCGTGGTTCTCGCAGTTTCGGATTGTTCTTTCGTGCCTCGTGTCGTTATTGCGCAATTTGCTTGACACTGCCGAGTGTCTGGCGCCCGAAAGTAAATTCCTTAGCGTCTTCTTTCGTGAAAATCCGAATCTGCAAGACAACTTTTGTCCCGGGTGGACCACGTATCTTGCGGCCGAGCGTGGCCCGGCTTTTAGCCAGTAAATACCCGGTGTCGCACGCGTTCCGTCCTTCCGACGGCAACGGTAAAACCGGCGACGTGACACAACATATGTGAAGATGAAGGTCATCGGAGTTGGGTCCCTTTTTGTCAATATTTACCTAGGAGTCATTCCATGCCGAATCGATCACTTTTTGCGGTCACTTTTTTGGATGGTTTGTGGTTCGCACTCCTATAGTCGAATAAGTATGATAAAAGATTATAATTTGAAATAAAGTTATAGATTAAAATAACTGACAATTAATGATGGGATACATATTGAATATAAATAAAAGTTTGCAAATTCACAAATTCTTAAATATTTATATTAGAAAATTTATTAGAAATTAACAAAATTTTCATACTCATTTATAATAATTACAGTTAATTTAATTTCACATTATTCGATTCCGGTGGATGTAATATGTGGTTTCATACGATTCAGCGTATATGTTAATAAATGAAGGCTTTGCAACAATTTTGTAACTCTTGTATAATGTCGTTCAGTATAAGGTATTGCGGATTCCAATACGAACACCGAGTTTTTATGTGATTCCCCTTGTTCCACTATTAGAGCGTTTAGAACAACCTATTAAACAGAGATTAAATATTATAGTATTCATAAGTGTAAATCCGATAAAAAGTGAAGATAAATATTCAAGAAGTCAAGTTATAATTGAAAGTTATTGTATTTGTCATTACAAAGATGTAATATTATAAAACATTATTTGGAAACTTACCTGAGCTAATTGACAATTTTTGCTGTTAGTATTCCACGCGATAGCACATTTTAGCAACTCCTCCTTGTATGACGGTTTTAGGTCACTAATTGCTTGTATAAGTTGAGAATTACTCTTGTTTAAAATACCTGTATCAAACAAGATAAAAGTAATTAAAATCATAGAATCTATAATTAGAATCTGATTTTTACGATCGTTTACCAAAAATGCAATCAGGTAAAAGTCTACACAATTTCATGAAAATCTAAGAACACGCGTGAACAAACTATAATCACTTAATGAATATAGCGGAAGTCACCGCTCATTATATCAAAGAATCATCAACATACACTCTTTACAAAGGCTATAGCCGGGTTTGGAGCTTCGACTATTCGATAGCCTACCCAAAAAGACCCCGATCTGCCAAGTTACAGCCCCATATCTCATCTGTAAGGGTAGTTATTGAGAAAAATCAAAAAACCAGTTTTTGGCCCATTTTCCCTATTTATTGACAGTTAAACATTCTGAAAAAATTCTGACACATTTTCCGTTGCAAACTCTGGTCGGAAAACGCGAAAAACACGAAAAAAATCGAAAAAATGCAGATTTCATATAGAAATCGAAAGAGCACACCTACAGATTTAATTCAGAAATGAGATATTATCATAAATATTATGCTCAATTTTTTTAAAATCCTTGATGCGTGTGGTGCGTCATAGTTGAAAAAAATAAAAACCACTTTTTTTGGCGTTTTTCCTAAGTTATATCTATCTTCTCTGAATTAAAAAAATATATTATATAATATTAAACATTCCTACGTTCTGAGAAATATTTTCCAGACTTCAAAACTTGCGTAGTACAAAACCGAAAATAATACTGAGGCGTTATATTCGAATATTTCGAAGGTATTTTCAACGGCGCCGGTTGGTGCAGCAATTTTAGTGTTTTTTGGGTTTTACAACCAGAGTTTGCAACGGAAAAATCTGAAAATGATACCTAATATGTGGCTTGGTATCCAAAATGTGTCAGAATTTTTAACTTTCAACAAATAGGGAAAATAGGCCAAAAACTGATTTTTTTATTTTTCTCAATAACTACCCTTACAGATGAAATATGGGGCTGTAACATGGCAGATCGGGGTCTTTTTGGGTAGGCTATCGAATAGCCAAAGCTCGATGAAAAACTCGTCGGGGGCGAACTTCACCACTGTTCCGGCTGAGCCGGTGCTCTCGATCTCGTTGTCAGGTTTAAATGTATACGTTTCGGTTAAATTCCAAATCCTACCGACTACCGCTAGCGCTAACGAAGCCGTCTTGCGAAGGTGACAAATAATGCGAGCGTCGCGAAGTCACCGTTGCCCTTGTGCGGGCAAAAGCGTTTTGAACACCGCATCGAACACAGCTAACAGCGAAAAGTAGAGCGTCGCGCCGAGCGAACGAAACGAGTGCGTAGAAGCCCGTGCTCCAGTTAATTAATAAAAGTTTATTAATATATAATTAAACGTGTGTCGAGTGGGTTTAATACGGTGCTCTCCCGTTTCTCAACCCCAACCAGTCAACTTCCTTCCTCACTTCAACCGGCATAAAAATAAATATTTGGAGTGTAACGATAAAATCGAAGGTATCGCGAACAACCACCAAACCCGGCTATAGCTTTTCGTAATGTAGAAATTGTTTCAAATTATATCGCGACAATACTGCAGTTTTGCTGATTAAAGACACGAGTAAATATAATATACGAATTAAATTTTAGTAAAGTCTGCGCATGTAAGTAATATATATAACCAGAGACGTTCGCAACTAGGTTTTGTCGATTTTTACAAACCGATTTTAAATGGTAAAACAAAAATATGAAAAAATTAATTATTATCTAATTCAATCATTAACATTTTGACTTGATTAAAAGTCTAAGAATTGTCTAATGGTTATCGAAACACAAAGTTTAATAGTGTTACATAGTAAAGAAAGTTTATATTAATAATAGTAACATAAAGACATAACTTACTTTCTGTAATCATTAGTGTTTGCAGGGGTCGTTTCAATTTTAAACTTAAATTCAATGCAGAACTTAGTTTATTTGCTTGAAGTAAATTCGCTAATTGTTGTTCTTCGAGTACAAGCTGTTTCATTTCTGATACTGTTTTTTCTTTGTTTTCTTCCGTTATATCTTTCCAGATAATTAGGAATGAATCACTTCCACCGCTAATTATTGTCTTTTCATCTTTCCTAACTACATTTAAAGTATTATATTATTATATCATAAGATAATTTAAATTTAAAACGTATCCAAACGATATTTACTAGCTATTGCCCATATACGGCTATTATGCTCTTCTAAAGTGCATAAACACTCGGATGTTTTGATACTCCAAAGTTTCAAAAGCCCATCTCCACTTGCTGTAATTAATTGCATACCACGTGTTAAAAATTCTGCTTTCAATACCGAGGACTCATGACCCTCCAGTGTCTATAGTAATAAAATTATTAAAGATAATACATATACAAGGCGTTCAATGGTAGATGATCGTCCTTTTAGAGTGTGATTCTATATGTCAAATAAGATACAAATAAAAGATGACAAGTTAGCTGTAGATTTCGTATTCAAATTATTAACAATTCAAAATATCATTAAATTATGATAATTGTCAATAAAGGAACGGCGAGTCTAATCACCATGAGTATTGACAGTGACAGACCATGTAAAAAATAAACGCTTACGTCGAAATTGTTTTGAGTACCATATGTGACATTTTTAAAACGCACTTTTTATTCATTACACGATAATAGATATGTTTAATCGCTGAAATCCATAGAAAGTCATTACTATCCGCACTACTGGATTTAAAAAAAAAATACTAATACATTTTCAATACACAAACTTGACAAGCAATCAATTTGTACTTCAAACAATCGATTTTTTTATGTATCAATACTGCTCTACCAATTTAGGCTTCGTCTTATTTTGGTACATAGAATGACTCTTTAAAAAAATAACCACCTATAACTATTAATGTTTTATTTTATTGTAATGTCTACAATCTCGTGAATTACTTACTTTTAAACAAGAAAGATCTGTTAGTGACCAAAGTTTCACTGTACAGTCTGCTGATGTTGTCAAAAGTACTTGATCAATTGGAGAAAACCGTACACACCAAACACCTCTTTTGTGGCCATGAAATACTCCAAGTAATTGTAAATCATTAGCTGACCACAACTAAAATGCATAGTAAAAACAAATTTCTAATTACAATATACATTTGCTGCAAAAAATATTAGATATGTATCGCTTTAAATTTAACTTATCGCACTTTCGCTGTTTTGTCTTGTGACCCTGTTGCTATTAATTTGTCATTTGGTGAAATAGTCACACTATTAATATCTTTTTGATGAGCTAAAACAGTGTGGACTACATCTAGAGAATTCTCATCTGCAATTATTAAATATCTAACATAGTATTAGGGATAATATAAAACATTAATGGTATTAAGGAAAATTATACTTACCGTCAAATTCTAAATTGTTTGGTAAATTCCACAATTTAAGGCATGAATCCAGACTAACAGAAGTAAAGAATTTACATGATGTTTGAGAAATTGCAATAGAACCAACAGAAGCAGTATGCCTAGTAGCGGCTGCAATACAAGAAACTTTTAAAGTTTCTTTATTCATATACCACACACGAATACTATTATCCTATAAAGATACGTATTATATTTTATTGAAGATTACTAACATTTCTTACAAGGAAAGGCCTCAAACGTAAGTGGTAACTCAAACTATTATATTATGATAGAAAAATGTTTCTTAGACAAAAATTACATACATAGTTTCTAACGTGTTTCAAGGAAATATTAGAATTAACAAAAAAATGTTATAAATGTCATAAAAAATTACGCCAGTAATGTTTATTCTAAAAAATATCGCGATTTATTGATATGTAATTAAAAAATTACATATTGTATTGCAAAAAGAACGGTTTCTATAATAGTTTTCGAGTTACCTCTTAGGAGTCAAACTTTGGAGAGTGGTATCACACCTTACACTTGAGTTATCGCAGCTAAAAAAATACGTTTCTACAATTTTTTGCTGTTTTTCAAGCTTATAAAGTTTAATCTACATTATTGGAACCATTCGAGGCCTTTCCTTGTTAGTAGATTACTGTAGAAACATTGTCATCATTTTGTTAGTTTCGAATCTGTTTAAATTTTTGATTTTTCAATTCTTATCTATCTGATACATAATGAGAACCTAGTTTCAAGATACCGACATGAAAAATTCCAGAGAATTGCAAGAATCAAAAGAGATTGAATAGAAGTTTACGGTATAGAAACCGTAAAAGTAGTGCAATATTTAAATATTTATTATATCTCTCAGCGCAGAATACTTGAAAAATGTATTACACAGCAGCATTTAAAGAAAAGAAGTCAAGAGTAATCCAATAATCTCTGATAAAATTACAATTATACTTCGTGTCTTGTTCTTGAGATCACTAATAGAAAACAATGTATAATAGTGTCGTTACTGTACGTAGGTGTCGTCACAGTTTTCAGCCGAAAAATCGAAAAAAAAAACAAATATTTAGGTGGACGTCAAGATGTCCTATGGTATTGCTATCTTGGTTACTTGGTTTAATAACAGTTTTTTTTGTGGGGAGAAGCCATTGGGAAAGTTTTTCTTTAAGAATTACTATCTTTTTTCATTCATTCAAAATGAGTAAGTCATAGAGTGTGGGAGAGCTTATCCACTACGTGTGGATAGCGTCATGGTAGAGATAGACAAGGAGGATTGAGGGGATGAAATAGATGACAGGTACTATTTTTCACATCATCACATTCCTATTTCCTTTTCCCCATTTAAACGTGTTCTGACTAAGAGCTTTTGCATCCCAATGGCGGCGAGCTCACACTATAGGTGAGACAAGACCGTACATTACGACTAGGTACACGTTCGCGTAGGACGCAGATCTCAAATTGGAGTCCGCGGAAGACGTCGAACGAATGGTAGAATCGCTGACAATTTAGTCAGTCGAACAAGACGAACCCGTTGTCTTAAAAAAATACTATACTCGTCGTCACGAGAGAGTATACCCGTTTCGCGCATACTGGAAGTCGGTGGTGGCCCACCGAACCCATCAAGGTCACTATTACTCACTCCCCATCATCTCCCCACTTTGTTTAATATATGCGGTATGGAGTGGGAGATGCGCAGAATGAACGAAAACCGATCTCTACGCGGGTATACTCTCTTGTGACGGCTACCACAACCTACCGCTTTTCTTTGCGAAGGTATAGCCGAAAGACGAAAAAGGTGAAGCTCGAGAGGCAAACTTCTGGCGAACAATTTCCGAGTCGAGAGGGTGCCAGACACTGCCACCCTGCTACTGGAAGTGCACATTCCCAAAAGACTGCGAGGAAGAGGACACTGATGCACGAAGGTGCACGAATTACGCCCAACTCGGGAGACACTGCCCTATTCTTCAGGGAGGAAGTCGACAGAGCCGCAGTCTTGTGACCGTGTTGGCCACACATCGATGTCTCGCTGCGTCACGCGTGATCCTTGTCTTAGAAAAGGATCACAGGATCTGTCCACATGTGGGATGCGCGCGCATCGATCCCCTCTCGATTGCGATCGAAGGAGGTCGATGCGAGCAGCAGATAGATCACTCTGTGTCTGGACACGATCCTGTCAAGACGCAGCAGTCACCGCGTTAAACTCAGTCTTAGCGTAGGGCCCATGAGTGGCTAAAATTCAATATTCAAACTTGTACATTGCAAGTCTTTTTCTAGTCTACAGACAAATTCTGTAAAGCCCAAGAGTGGCTGATATTCAAAGATTGATTCACGCGTCGCGAGTAAATCGCGGATTATTAAACGGAATCGGTGCTCGAACCTTGTATCGCCAATCGCGTTCGAAAAGTAAAAAGGCGTCCCGATTAACACGATGCAAGATAAAGAGGTCTAGTGATTCAGCATAAAGTAAAGTGAACAATTACTTGTACGTTCACGAAATTGGATAAATAGTGTAGTGAATCACAAGGCTTTCGCTATTGTGCCAAGTGAGAAACCTTGTATCTTGCGCCGTGTGTTAGGCAACCTAGTCAGCCACGAAACCGGGCGGAACGTCGACGTCGGTTTCGTGCACAATAATAAGTAGAGTAAATTCAATATTGCCCTCACAGAAACGTTTGGAGATTGAGGAGTCGCCCAGGCCACGTACCTGCCGACAATTCGTTATCTGCCATATACGCTTTTGTGGAACATCTAACGGATAGGTGCCGCTCACCCCTCCCAATATCGGCAGGGCTGTTCGTGCATCCTGTTTACGTCAGCGCTCTCGAAAGAACACAATTGGGTCTCGTACAATTGTGCAAAGCTCACTGAAACGTCCGGAGATTGAGGAGTCGCCCAGGCCACGTACCTGCCCACAATTCGTTATCTGCCGTGTACGATTTCAGTGAGGTTCCTAACGTGTGGACCTCGATCGGTTCTCCCGTATTTTATACGGCGGTTCCGATTGGCGCTTCCACATCGTTAGCGCGTTAAAACCGCGGAAACATAAATACCATACGATTTTGATATATTATATGTGCACGAGGCCGACGTCGACGTTACGCTCCGCGTTGCGAATAGAGGCGATACGCGAGCAAGCGAGCGTTGGAAGTTTCGTTTCTTGCACGCATTCCGTGCGTACCAAGTCATTGTTCTACGCGCGGGGTCGTCGCGTCGTAAACGCGTCGTGTTAATAACAGATCATCGCTATTGAACTTGTGTACATAACTACAAATCAACACGCAGAATATACCCTACTTATACCAGTCAAATATTCTCCAATGCTCATTAATAATTGCCTAAACCTTTCCGCTTTCCAGTGCCTGGAGGCACGAACCTCGATTATTTCTAATGAGAACTAAGAGATACATCGGATATAGTAACCGATCCGGTGTAGGTCGAAATGAAAGTAACAATAGTTCGGGTTAACGTTAAATAGATAACGGTATCAATAGTTCGGTTACAGTCTCATTCAAAAACAGAAACGCACCAGGATCGGATCTCATTGAGGTCTGCGCGCTGAAGGCAGATGTTATGGTAATCCCCGGTCAGCTGGTGCGGCTCTTCAACGGGTGCCTTCTGTGGGGCATCTTTCTTTCTACCTGGAAGGAAATCTCACTCAGAGTTCTCGTGAAGGGTGAAGACTAGGATGTAAAGGGCCCGTAATCATACCGTCCTATTTGCCTCCTCTCCGTCATAGGGAAACTTTTCGAGAAACCCTTCAAGAGGAGAATAGACCAAACAGTAATATTACCGGAACTGATCTCCGATCGACAGTTCGGGTTCATGGCTGGAAAGTTGATGGAGGACGCAATCGTGGAGCTGCGTCTCGTGGTCGAGGCCTCAGTGCACCAATAAGTGGTGGCGCTGCTCTTCGACACCTCGGGAGCCTTCGATAAGGTTTGTGACCCCTAGTGTTGCAAAGTCCGCAAGGTCGAGCTTAGGGCCACTCCTGTGGAACCTAGGGTATGATGCGGTACTGCGGGTAGTCTTTCTCCCTGGTATTTGCAGAGGGGGAGGACTGGAGGGGAACCAGACACCTCGTGGAGTCCGCCCTGGACTGCGTTGTTGGACTGATCCGAGAAATGGGCCTGACCGTGGCCGCCGCAAAGACCGAAGCAATATGGTTGTATGGACTGCTTCGGTGGCGCCGGCCTCCATTCGGTCAGGACATTGTCGACATTGGGCCTAACTGTCGACAGCCGTTGGCGCTTTGATAGGCATTTCGACCTCCTGGCCCCCAGATTGGAGAGGACAGCGGTCGCATCAAGGCGGCTGCTGCCCAATATCGGGGGGCCTCAGGCGAGAGTGCGCCGCCTCTATACGGGGGTGGTACGGTCTATAGCCCTATATGGTGCCTCCGTGTGGTTCCGGTCGCTCGAGACCAGCCGGCATAGCCAAGTACTCCTTGAGAGAGTGCGGCGCCGGCTGGCACTCCGGACCATATGGGGGTACCGCACCCATCTCCTGAGGTGGCGGGATTCCTGGCCGGGATTCCTCCCTTCCATTTGGAGGCGGAGGAGTGGGCGTCGAATCACGGCGTCGCCTGCTCCTTCCGCTGTCCTACAGGGGAGGAACTCTCGGCTAAGGAGATGGAGGAGGTCGGTGCTGCAAGGCGCCAGGCCCAAATGAACACCATGGCGCGGTGGAGGCAGTTGCTGGCCTCTTCGCAGCGCCCGGTGGTTCGGGCACTCCTGCCCATCTTTGAAAGATGGTCCAGGCGTCGGTTCATCTCGACCTTCCGCCTCACGCAGGTGCTCACAAGGCATGGTTGCTTTGGTGAGTTCCTGCACCGGATGGGGCGTCAGCCAAAAGCGCAGTGTCACCACTGCGGCGAGGAGGGGGACACGGCGTGGCACACCATAGAGGAATGCCCTGCGTAGGCAGGGCCGCGCCGTGTCTTGAGAGCTGGAGTGGGAGAGTGGGACCTCTCGCTGGCGGTCATGTTCGACCACCTGATCGCCACTGAGAGGTCGTGGAAGGCGGTGGTCTCCTTCTCCGATACTGTTATCTGGGAGAATGAGGCCGCCGAGAGAGCCCGGGAGGCTGACTTGGGCTCGGCAAGAAGGGAGTGGCAGCGGGGACGACCCTCGCGCTGAAGAACCCCCTGGTATTGTTTTGAGTCCAGCGGAATAGAAAACTGACCACAATAACGGTGCGCTCGACTCGCCTATACATGAAACGCGGGTACACCGCCGTCCCTTCCCAGCATATTGTGACGATTACAGGAAAGATGCCATATTTTAAAAAGTCTTATTTTGAAGAGGAAACTTCAAGGAATATAACCATATTTTTTCAAAATTTTCATAACTGGCCAAATTTGGTTAAAACATGAAAAAAGAATATGTTTAAATTTTTGACATTATAAAGTTAATTATCGAGGACGATAAAATTATTTTATAATAGCCCAATCCTTCCCGAATAAAACAAAAGAACGTATAGCTCAATTGGACAAACAGTTCCTGAGATAAAAATTCGTATGTGAGGCCTATTTTCGCCAAAATGGGCAAAAATCGTAAACTTTGAAGGTCTGAAATTTCTTTAAAAAATTCGAAATTGGCAAAATGATAACTTAAACCCCCCCCCCCCTTATTTCACATGAACTACAACATATTTCAATTAGAACAAAATCGAAGATGGTGACCGCAAAAAGTGATCGATTCGGCATGGAATGGCCCGTTTGCATTTGTTTCTTCGCTTCGAGATCTCTGAATGTCGCGCCAGATGCAGACACACGCGATTTTTGACCCACTGCTTCCGAAGCAGTCGAGGCGCAGAGCCATGCGTTTTTCGACCCACTGCATACTTTTCAGACAATTGTTTCGGATTTTGTTTAAAGGCTATAGCCGGGTTTGGTAGTGAAATTCGCTCCTGACGAGTTTTTATCGAGCTTTGGCTATTCGATAGCCTACCCAAAAAGTCCCCGATCTGCCAAGTTACAGCCCCATATCTCATCTGTAAGGGTAGTTATTGAGGAAAATCAAAAAATCAGTTTTTGGCCCATTTTCCCTATTTATTGACAATTAAAAATTCTGAAAAAATTCTGACACATTTTGGATACTAATTCACATATTACGTATCATTTTCAGATTTTTCCGTTGCAAACTCTGGCTGTAAAACGCAAAAAACACGAAAAAAATCAAAAAAATGCTGATTTCATATAGAAATCGAAAGAGCACTACTCCAGATTTAATTCAGTAATGAGATATTATCATCGGTATTATGCTCAATTTTTCCAAATCCCTGAGAGTGGTGCGTCATCGTTGAAAAAAATAAAAACCACTTTTTTCGGCGTTTTTCCTAAGTTATATCTATCTTCTCCGAATTAAAAAAAATATATTATGTTATATTAAACATTCCTACGTTCAGGAAAATATTTTCCAGACTTTAAAAGTTGCGTAGTACAAAAAACGAAAATAATACTAAGTCGTTATATTCGAATATTTCGAAGATAGTTTCAACGGCGCCGGTTGGTGCAGCGGCTATGCTCTCAGTCTGCGGAACCGCTGATGACTTTTTGGACCAGGTTCGAATCCCGCCCGGGTCAATCTTTTTTTTTGTTTATCTGATGTTTTTTCGCTTCCTAACCATATGATTGTTGTCAAACCATTGTAAAAACATTTTTTAACTGTTTTTAAATATTTTTTAAAAAAATATTTTTGGAGTACTTTCGTCGTCCAGTCATTCACGGACTGTATTATTGCTCTACTTAACATTTTTTACATGGTCTTGACTATTCAGTCTTTTATCTTTACTGGGTGCCTTATTCAGTAATAAATCCAGTGTTTTATTAGGGTCTCGAGATATTGTTGTATCTGTTTCTCTCAAGTGTAAAGCAAAAATTGTATACATATTATGAAGGATAATATAAGAACGAGGTTTATGCTTCGAACAACTGTAAGCATTCTTGTCTGGAAGAAGTCCTGATGATGGGTATTTTCGATTTCGGGCATTCACCTGACACCGTCGAGCTGTGAACATTGCTTTATTTAGATGTTCCAATATTTTTTTGTGTACACCAGGTTTATAATACGGATAGTAACTTTGCTGCTGTTTATTATATTGTTACGGGTCTACCGGCATACTAATGTTACGCGTCTATCGGTATACCCGTTGTATAGAATTGTTGGAAGATTCAGGTTGGTTACAGCGTCGTTAGGAAAACGACGCTGGAACGAAAGAGAGTCGGAAGACAGACGCGAGAGAAAGCGGACGTCCGAGACGTCAAAGGCGATAAAAGCGATATAGCTAAAGATAAGTTGCCTTCCTCCGAAAGATAACGTATTACAGTTATTGAAAGTGTATTCATTTATTTAGCGAAATAGAGATTTCGTTACAATATCTTTTACTTGTAGCGGGCAACTGTCCTTCGTTTCATTAGCTTTTCGTGACAATAGTGATCACCGTATCATAAACCACGGGCGCGGCGCATCGGTACGGGATTAGTGCTCGGCGTACAAAGCCTTCGGACAACTACTCGGGAGATTCTACCTACCGCGGTGGTCAGGTCACTTTTCGGGAATGCTGGTCACGGATATTACCGATTAACAAAGACGTACTGTAAAACCCAAAAATTCCGAAAATCATAAAAAGGGATTGTAGAAAATGTACGGGGTATTGAAGCCACTCCCTCCGGTACCAGCCAATTAGGAAAGGACAGTATTTGATCCACCAATAGAAAAATATATTTTAGAAGTCGCCAACGTCTCCCCCACTTGCGAAATGTCTTACTCCAAGAGAACGTACGAAAATGCAATCAGTCTTAGACGAAACTCCAAACGGTATCGAGAGTGATCGGCTAACGTGATTAAAACCAGTCTTCGATTTTCTTATCTGGTGATTAAGTTTCTCCATTTCGTCGGTGTCAAAATGTCAAGTAATATTGGTACAACAGTGCGTACTAGGTGTGTTAAGTGTAACCAAGTACTACGAAAATTATCTGGTAAAAAAAAATAAATAAATACAGAACTCGAGTCCGTAAAGTTTTCAAGGATTCTAAAAAAGGTAGTGACCGTGGGTGATATATTCTGCAGTAAGTGCCGTATTCTTGTATATAAGCAAAAAGAAAGTGTGCATCAGAATTTCGTTGATTTTGGCAACTCGTCAGTCGAACCTCCTTTTATTTCAACGTCGTTAGTCGAAGTTGCGTCGATAGTTGGTTCAACGTCCATGGCCGAAGCTGAAAATGCTTCAACGTTCATGGTTGAATTTGAAGATGCTTCAACGTCCATGGTTGAATTTAAAGATGCTTCAACGTCCATAGTTGAATTTGAAGATGTTTCAACGTCCATGGTTGAATTTGAAGATGCTTCTACATCCATAGTTGAAGCTGGAGATGCTTCAATATCTATGGTTGAAGCATCTTCAGCTTCAATATCTATAGTTGAAGCATCTTCAGCTTCAATATCTACGGTTGAAGCATCTTCAGCTTCAATATGTATGGTTGAAGCATCTTCAGCTTCAGTATCCTCATTAGTTTCATTGGAGCCATCGATGCTTGATACATCAAGTGCATTATCTTCAACAAGTTCAATTCTTATATCCACTTCTGAAGATAACCCATTGTCTTCAACAACAGATGAATCGTCGTTTACATGCAATGTAGATAGTCCTAGTATCGAGTTCTTCGAAGTACCATTTGACAGAGTTATTTCAACTCACAAATATTGCTTCCTTGATATCTGTAGGAAGACCGAAAACATCATTACGGTACCAGCTGAAGCAAGGAAACACGCGTTTTTAATGCGAAAAATATATATTCCAAAAGAAAATCGGTGCTGTCCCAATCATTTAATAAGAAAACGTTTTTATAGCCAACTAATTATGAATTTCCGTATTTACTCGAATTCGAGTTCACTTGACGCTAAAGAGCTCAGAACCTACTTTGAATATCTATCGATTAACAGAACTTCAGCTATTAATGATACAGTTGGTGATTTTACTTTATCCGAAGAAAGACTCAGAGTATTCACACGCTTAACCTGGGAAAATCTGATTGAACTCCGTGAGATGATGACATCCATGAAGAATTCTAAACAACGTAATGTCATTCAAGCCCTCGATGTATTTTTATTCAAATTGCGTACTGTCAATTCTAACGAGCTTATAGCTGCAACACTTGGATTAGAGTGTGTGCAGCAGGTCTCTGATTTTTGCCATTCAGTCATCAACTGTTTTGTAAAGGATATACTTCCTCTCCATTTAGGTGTTAGGGCGTTTTCTCGCGACCATTTAATTCAAAATGAAACATCTAATGTCGCTAAAAAATTATACAACATTAATAACGAATTGGCACTGATTTTCGATGGAACATATATTCGCCATCAAAAAAATTCCAATAATGCCTACCAGCGAAAATCGTATTCCGGTCAAAAAAAGGTACCTTTGTGTAAACCTTTTACCGTTTGCACGACGAACGGGTATATCGTCGACATGTTTGGACCTTTTTATGCCAATCAGAATGAAGCAGAAATCATGCGGATCGTTCTTCAAGATCCTAATGGCTTAAAATCTCTTATGGAACGGGGAGACCTTTGTATTGTAGATCGCGGTTTTCGTGACGTTAAGTCAGACTTAGAAGAGTCAGGGTTTTGTGTTCTCATGCCTGCATTAAAAGGCAAACGTCCTCAACTAACTACTGAGGAATCTAATTACTCTCGTAAGGTTACTAAAGTTCGATGGGTCGTCGAGGCCATACATGGTATATTAGGGAAAAAATACCAGCTTTTACATCACCAGCTTGACAACAAACTTCTCCCTACAGTACAATCACATTTCAGGATTGAATGTTTTCTGAATAATAAGTTTGACAAAAGACTAAATTCTGATGTTGCACTTTTCGATGCTGTCACTGATAGAATATTGAGTGAAGATACAATAATAAATAGTTTAGCACATCAAGTGGAAGCACAACACTGGAACCGCCGAAAAACTCCATTTAAAACCGTATCTTCCCGCGAAATTCTTGATTTTCCGGAAATGATAGAAAACTATTTAAAGATCCTTTTTACAGGATCGTATCAATTATCACAAGCTGTTTCATATTTAGCCGAAATAATGAATGGACACTTTATTTAATAGAAAATAGTAATATTGTTAAATTCGAAGTTAAATCGCGACATATTAACCGAAAAACTTACAGATGTTATATAGATTATATACCAAACTCGACTGGTTATTCGGGTATAAAACGGTATTGTTGGGAATGTGCCAATGAGAATCGCACTATTGGATGTTGCTCACATGTTGCTGCTATTATTTATTATTTATCTCATGCTCGATACGATACAGACATGGTACGACCAGCAGAGATACTCACAAGAATTTTTGACATTGAACAAGTATTACCCACAATTGACGAAGATAGTGACGAAGACTGAAAGCGCCATAGATGATTCCACAGCACATCAACCCACCTACAATTATTAAAGATAAGTATTCCTAATAATACTTCATGTATATATTTCCTGTCACAAAAATAATCAATCCCATAATTAACAGATCACGCAGAAGGAGACGTGACACACCAATCCACCTACAATTATTAAAGATAAGTATTCCTAATAATACTTCATGTATATATTTCCTGTCACAAAAATAATCAATCCCACAATTAACAGATCACGCAGAAGGAGACATGGCACACCAATCCACCTACAATTATTAAAGTTGAGTATTCGTAATCATACTTCAAGTGTACCTTTTGTGCCACGAAACTAATGAATCTTATTATTACAAGGACAATAACTACTCAGCATAAAAGACTGAATAGTCAAGACCATGTAAAAAATGTTAAATAGAGCAATAATACAGTCCGTGAATGACTAGAGGACGAAAGTACTCCAAAAATATTTTTTCAAAAAATATTTAAAAACAGTTAAAAAATGTTTTTACAATGGTTTGACAACAATCATATGGTTAGGACGCGAAAAAACATCAGATAAACAAAAAAAAAAGATTGACCCGGGCGGGATTCGAACCTGGTCCAAAAAGTCATCAGCGGTTCCGCAGACTGAGACCATAGCCGCTGCACCAACCGGCGCCTTTGAAACTATCATCGAAATATTCGAATATAACGACTTAGTATTATTTTCGTTTTTTGTACTACGCAACTTTTAAAGTCTGGAAAATATTTTCCTGAACGTAGGAATGTTTAATATAACATAATATATTTTTTTAATTCGGAGAAGATAGATATAACTTAGGAAAAATGCCGAAAAAAGTGGTTTTTATTTTTTTCAACGATGACGCACCACTCTCAGGGATTTGAAAAAAATTGAGCATAATACTGATGATAATATCTCATTACTGAATTAAATCTGGAGTAGTGCTCTTTCGATTTCTATATGAAATCAGCATTTTTTCGATTTTTTTCGTGTTTTTTGCGTTTTACAGCCAGAGTTTGCAACGGAAAAATCTGAAAATGATACGTAATATGTGAATTAGTATCCAAAATGTGTCAGAATTTTTAATTGTCAATAAATAGGGAAAGTGGGTTAAAAATTAATTTTTTGATTTTCCTCAATAACTACCCTTACAGATGAGATATGGGGCTGTAACTTGGCAGATCGGGGTCTTTTTGGGTAGGCTATCGAAAAGCCAAAGCTCGATTAAAAACTCGTCGGGGGCGAATTTCACTACCAAACTCGGCTATAGCCTTTGCTGGATATTCCTCCAAACAGAATATTTAACTGCAACGAAACAAGTATATCATTAAGTCCTGACTCTGACAAAGTTTTAGCTGAAAAAGGATGTCGCTCTACATACAAAATTACAGATACAGGAAAAGAGAATCTGACTGTTCTTTTTATGTACAGTGCAGCAAGTACTCGTGCCCCGCCTAAGTTAATATTTCCATATATTGAAAAACTGCCAAGGGATACTATAGAAAATACTCCAAAGGGCTGGGGTATTGGAATATCAGAGAGTGGATGGATGACCACTGAAATATTTTACGAATACATAACAAATGTTTTTCCAGTAATATTATACTTGGATAACCACACGTCACATATTACTATACCAGTAGTGTCCTTCTGCCGAGACAAAAAAATTGAACTCATAGGACTGTATCCAAATTCCACTCACATACTACAACTTCTGGACATAGCCTTTTTCCACCCTTTTAAACAAATATGGAGGACGAACAGTACCAAAATGGCAAATGCAAATTAATAGAATGCATATTAAAAAAGGAGACTTTCCACTTGTGTTAAAAATGGCACTAGATAGTTTAAAGGATGAAAAAAACATTATACAAAGTGGATTCAAAGCATCTGGATTAATGCCGTTTAATCCTAATGCTGTTGATTGACATTTTACAAAAACCAAAAAGAAGTATTTCTACTCGTACAGAAGGAAATGTAAAAGAGCATCAAGTAACATTTGCAAACTTTTGAGAAAAATATATCTCCTGAACAATTGTTAGAATTAAAAAATGCAAATGGACAATGGACTGGCAACATTGAGAAGAAAGCACTTTTTGAATACTGGCTTCAAATTGGAGGAACATCTTTTGGTATAAATACTTATGAAGATTTTAAAATCAGAAATTAAAAGTCTTTTTTAAATATGATTTTATATTTACAAATAATTTATTTGCTTTTAATCAATTATTTTATGTGTATGATGCATGATTTTATACCTTTATTTATACATTTAGATCATAGTTTAAGAACGAAACCTACCATCAAGAGTGTGGAAAATTTAATTGATTTTAGAGTTAAAATAATGAGTCAAGATACAGCTAATGAAAATAAGGAGGACAATTTAATTTTACCTCTGGATAATATACTTTTTGACAATGATCTACAACATACCATACCAGAAACATCCGTTAGTGCAAACAACGAAGCAATGTTGCAGATGATACCTGTATCAGAAAGCAAGCATCAAGAAAATGTTGAATTACAATTTGTAGATTAGACTGTTCTATTAAATGATACTACACTGGATGGTGCAATCATATGTGATATACCAATCAATGACATTAACATATCACCTGAAAAGAACAAAGCTTTAACTAGTCATAGATGGATAAGATCGATGTAGACAAGGAGAATACTGAGGTGATATACAGGGTGTCTCAAAATTCTTTCAGCTCCCGGAAATGGGCAGTTCCTGAGGTCATTTGAAGCGACATTTTCCTTTTGCAAAATGTTGTCCGCGGCTTTGTTTAGGAGTTATTAACGAAAAACACGAACCAACCAGAGCGCGCCTAGTTGCTCGGTGGCACGGTCAGCGCATCGAGCCGGGGGGAGGAGTGTTGTCGGTACGCCGCGATGTAACAGACAACAGTTTCTCGATTATGTCCCGATTTCAATGAGCTTTGGATATGTTGTAAAGACCACGATTCTGAACAACATTTCCCTTTAGACTTTTTGCCTCGCGTCTTTAGTTTACGAGATATCGTAGAGTTGTCTCGCGTGAAGCGTGATCGTTACAACACTAATACACGCACTACAACTAAATAGCGACTTAATTTTATATTTAATAGTGACGCTGTTATAGTATGTATTTCGCAGTGATACTTTTCTTCAATAAACGATATATATGTATGTATAAATATGTATATATATCAGTACAAAAATCCACGTTTGTACACTAGAAATACGCTCTCGCAAAAACTCTACCTCGAAGTTCACTTCACAGTGGCTCACACAAAATGACAAAACTCAGCTCGAGGCCTCCTTATATACCATTAATTCTGCATCTTCAAACATATTGCATCTTAAACACACCGTCACTCAAACAGATCGCCGCGCTGCTTGATCGCTCGCCGCTCGATCGCTCGCTGCTCATCTGCACGTGGCTTCAAACACACAATCGTACCGCGTCTTACTAGTTGTAAGTTATTAATTTTATTAATATATATATTATTATATATTATATATTATATATTATATATTATATATTATATATTATATATTATATATTATATATTATATATTATATATTATATATTATATATTATATATTATATATTATATATTATATATTATATATTATATATTATATATTATATATTATATATTATATATTATATATTATATATTATATATTATATATTATATATTATATATTATATATTATATATTATATATTATATATTATATATTATATATTATATATTATATATTATATATTATATATTATATATTATATATTATATATTATATATTATATATTATATATTATATATTATATATTATATATTATATATTATATATTATATATTATTAGTGCGTAGGTACGCGGTACGATTGAGATTCAATAATAAAAAAAAAGTAAAAGCCCAGAATTATACAAAGTAGCAGAAGCTGTTTTAGCAATTCCACCGACGCAAGTAAGCGTCGAACGTTTATTTTCGGGATTGAAATTTATTTTATCGCCGCATCGTTCAAAAATGACTGCACAAATGATTAATGATGTATTAATTATAAGATTAAATTATAATAAAGTCGTACCAAATTAAAATGTCAATTCTCACATACTAACATGTTTTTTTCAAACCCAATAAATCAGGACCCAAATCAAACATAGTAATGTATCGATGTGATACTGCATAAATATTGTATGTCCAAATTTTGTAAAATTTTAATTTTGATATGCAATAAATAATTCTTGACTGTTTTCTATGCTGTATAGATATCACAGACATATCTACGTTACAAATGTATAAAAAACAATATTTTTATAGATTATATGTCCCCGAATCTATTACTTTAGTGCAACTTTTTCGGAAACACTAAATGAGGACGACAACATTTATGCGGTAAGCCACCAATACGTATTACTTATTATACATATACCATACATAGAACCGAACTATAGCCGATACGGAACCAAAAAATATCAGTTGCAGAACTGCAAAACCGATATGAGACCTATGCGGAACATATTATATTATAGGTTCTGATGTCTCACGAATCGAAACTGAAACCGAAATCCAGAACCGAAAAATAACAGTTATAGAACCGTTATACATAATATTGGTTCCCAGGAACCGTAACCGTAACCGATATAAGCCAGAACCGATATTCACATAACTGTTACAACATCATTTCGGTTCTTCATAACTGTTTCAGTCAGAACCGATATATAACTGTTTCAAACAGTTATTTTCAGAACCATTTCAACCCCTGCTCTCCTACGCATTACAGCATGGTGCTTTCGTGCCATTGAAAGATTTCGACGTCATAAGGGCGCCGCAGTTCAGGCTTCAGGGCTCACTCCCGACGAACTCAATCACGCTAGTCTGTATTGGGTGAAGGTCACTCAGACAGCGTTCTTCAAGGTCGAAATTGACCAACTCAGGCGAGGCAAGAACATCTTACGGTCAAGCTCCTTGCTTCGTCTCGGCCCATTCGTCGATGGATTGGATCTACTGCGCGTTGGAGGACGGCACCAGAACTCTCTTCTCGATTATGACGAGAAATATTACGCAGGAGTCGATTACGCTGGTCCTCTACCTTTTCGAACGTTTCGCGGCCGAGGCGCGAGGACGTACAAAGGTTACATCGTCCTCTTCGTTTGTCTCTCTTCCTCAGCTGTGCATTTGGAAATCACCACCGATTATTCTACCGAAGGTTTTACCGCTGCTTGCAAACGTTTCACAAGTCGACGAGGCATCTGTGCAACGCTTAGCAGTGACTGCGGCACAAACCTCATCGGTGCTGACAAGGAACTGCGAAAACTGTTTCACGCTTCTTCCAAAGAAGCAGCAGCCCTCGTCAACACTCTCTCGAACGATGGTACTCGCTAGAAATTCGGAGGCAAATGGGAAGCTGCTGTTAAGTCAGTCAAATTCAGTTGACACACCGGCCTCACCTACGAGGAGTTCTCAACACTGCTCTCGCAGATCGAGGCTATACTCAATTCGCACCCTCTTTGCCCGCTCTCAGATGACCCAACGGATCCATCAGCTCTAATGCCGGGTCATTTCCTCATCGGCACGGCTCTGACTACAATACCTGAGCCTACAATCATCGATTTGCCAAGCTCTCGACTTGCACGATGGCAACTAATTCAACAGATGCTGGAACGTTTCTGGAAACGTTGGAGCGCCGAATATCTTCAACACCTCCAGACAATGGCAAAGTGGCAACGCAGCTCTAACAATTTCAACATTGGGTCACTCGTTCTCGTTGCGGACGAACGGTATCCACCGTCAAAATGGGCTCTCGGAAGGATCATTGACGTGCACCCCGGTCAGGACAATCTCGTTCGGGTCGCTACCGTAATGACACAACACTCGGTGTATAAACGACCGATTGCCAAACTCGCCTTGCTTCCGATCCCAACCAACGAGAACCAATCAAAGGACTCAACGCTCTCGACCGATGATTAGTCGGTTCTAACTTATTGCCATTCTCCACGAGCTTGGCAAGGTGGGCGGAATGTTTCAGCAAAATCATCGTTCCAGTACTTCAGACCACCCAGTATATTCGCGAACGCTCTCGACAGGTCACCCATTCTGTTTACACTCTCACACCTTGTATCTCCATTGACGCACACAGTCTCATCACTCTCTCTCACGCATTCACACATCTTCACATTCATCATTGTTTTCGTTTCGTGCCCTGTCGAGCAGTCAGTATCACGCAACAATCCAAATTGTCGTTCATCTATATCGAGCACGTGTTCGCATTCTATACCCTGGTTCTCTCTGTTATAATGTCCACGATATTCTTTGGAGTTCTCTCATAACACTTACACATTCTTCATTCGTTGATCGATCAGTTCGATAAGCGTTTCATCGACTTCGACTCGTTTAGAAATGATCTAATTCTCTTTCAGCATCCCCCCATTGTCAAAATTGCAGATCGAGCCATCAAGACATCTCTCTGAAAACGGAGGAAGAAAAAGGAGCCGAATTCTTCAAAACACTTGACGAATCGACATACCCTATTCTTCGAAATTTCGCGATCCGAATATTCTCAATGTTCGGATCAACTTATTTATGCGAATGTTCATTTTCAAAAATGCGCTATATATCTGAACACCGCACATCCTTAAATGATTCTTCGCTCGCGTCTGCGATGCGAACAATAACATCTAAACTTCCGGTAGATTTGACCAATTTTCCAAGCTCATCTAAATGTGCGCGAAAATCATGCTATTCCAGATGGTATTAAAATTTGAACAATAGAATTAATAACTATTTTTAAAATTTATTTTACGAATTTATTTTTCTAATTACTTTTCTACAGCTGTTGTCTGAAATTATTGTGCGATATAGTGGAATAGGCCTACAGGGGATACCACTAACAAAAAAAAACGCATTGGCAATAGTACCTCGATGGTAATGCGGAAACCTATTGACACACGTGTCGACCTGAAGCGCCACGAATAGCGCCTATGCTATGGTACGCGCCTGAGCGGCTCCAAGCACTAGGACCGCCACGGGGAGCGAGACGCGCCGTCGGGTCGAGGAAGCGTAGCCTTCGAGAATCGGCCGTCGTGAGCAAATAAACGGCAGCCCTGTTCGAGAATATTCCTCGATGATGTTTCGTAAAAACAATATCGCATTATCCTGTAGAATATTTTAGAGGATATTGCGATATTGTTTTGTGGCGTACACGCAGCCGCTCGCATCTGGACCCAGTTCTGATGAAGTATGACGAATGGAGTATAAGAGGAGCTAGGATCGCAAAACGCGGCGTCGAGACGCGCCTAGGAGATCCCACCTTTAACGCTGCGTCTGCGAGGCAGCTGCGAACTGTACGCGTTTCTCGTCGCTAAAAACCATTGGGAGCGGGGATATAAGCGGATGATAAGACGATACGTAACAAAAGACGGCACCGAGAGTTCGAGAGCTCTATACGCGACGACGTTCTAGTCCCTGGCCCCGTGCCCTAGCCTGTAGTCCCTATGTCGCAAGGCTACCGCACCAGCCGAGAAACCCCGCTTTATCGTTTAGCTGTATGCCGCCTAATTGTAATTGTACATTATCGTAGCAATAAACAGATGTTAAAGAAAGAAAACTCTGTTCTTTGGCCAAATGAAATAACAGAACCGAATTATAACCGAAACTAGAACCGGAAACTAACAATTAAGGGAATGTTGTAATTTTGGGACACCTTATAAGTTGAGCACGTGTCTGCTCATAATGAGTCCACCGACTCATCTGGCAGCCAGACTTTTCCAGGCCGATATCGTCCCGCCAGCGAGTGTCCTTGGTCCGTGACGAGCCCAGCTACCTCAGGTACTTGTACATACCTGATAGCTGGCCTCGCACGACCAAGGGACTTCTTCGTTGCACGTTTTCGTGGCTGGCGGGTTTTTCTCGCTAGCCTTCGTCCATCTCTTTTCCGCGGGACACTCTGTTCTTTTCAAGGACCAAATAAATAGCCCTCCGAAGGCGTCGGAGGGCCTCATTATCTGGCTTAACTCTGACGAGAGTAGTTGTTCGGGCTCCGTCATTTTCTACGATCCATGATCACTCTGAACGTGATTTTTACTTTCGTGTAAATAGTCTTGTAAATAGTTCTTATAGTTAGTTTCTTTAGAAAATAAACTTCGCGTGATCAATAAGAGTGTGGTTAGGTTATTGTGTTTATTTATTGTTGTACCTGCCACCTCAACTGGTGACCCCGACGTGATTTGTCGACGCGAAGTACAGTGTGTATTACGTGAAGTAAATTGTGGTAATTGACATTGAGTAACTTTCAATTTTTTAATTTAAATGATGGCTACGGTAAACAGCCCTGAACGTGCGAGTGCGTGTCCCAGATTTTGACGCTCAAGATCCGGAGCTATGGTTCTGCATCGTAGAGCGGATTTTCCCCGCGGCCGGGATAACGTCCGATGCCGCAAAGACGAGTTACGTGACGAGAGCACTCGGTCCACGATGCACGGCAGAAGTGCGCGACGTATTGCTCGCCCCCTCGTCTGCGGATTCCTATCAGACGCTCAAAACCGAGCTCGTGCAACGGTTGAGCATATCGCAGGAAAAAAAACGCAGCAACTGTTGGAAGGCGAAAAGCTAGGGGACCGTAAACCATCGCAGTATTTACGACACCTGCGGAATCTATCAGGCACCTACGTGTCGGAAACGATCCTACGAACCTTCTGGCTCGGAGATTTACCGGCGAACGTTCAGGTGATTCTTGCAACTCACAAGGGGAGGGCGGGGTCGAGGTAACACCGATTTTCCTGAATCTTGCAGTATTTGAAGATGTCGTCTCCATATGTAATTTCGCAAAGCAGTAGCGCGCACTACTCAAGATTTTCCGAGAAAATTGCATTTGAAAATCGCTTTACTCGGGTATAAAGAGTTTGCGTTAAGGAGTCAACAAGAAGATGAGTGGCCGAGGGCGCAGCGGGAAGGTACTGGTAATCAGTAGGTTATTGGTTCGAATCCCGCTATCGACATTTTTTTTTTCTTGAAATTTATATTTACTTCGATTTTAATAAACCTAAAATCTATTATTTAATAGTTATTTTTATTTTTTAAGTAGAAAATACATATTTTTTATTTGTGGGAAATGGGGAAATAAAATAAATCGAACATAAAAATAATAGGAAATGTTACTTTAATAGAACTTACTGTATTATTGCACATGCTCTTTATTAATTACATGCTAGTATGTGTGTGTGACACGAGCCAGGATGATATTGATCTTAAAAACATGGAAAACAATAATTTTGGCGGCATCCAGCACATACTATAAACGTCGCGTTCGTACAAGTGCACGCTTTTTTGAGGACTTCTATCGGAAAACACACTTCGTTTACATTCATAAATATTGCTCTATCATCATAGAGTTTGGACGCAAACCACGCATACTGTAACATATTTAAAAATATTGGAGAAGGCAGCTGATGGTGAACAGCATCGCTAATT
The DNA here is from genome assembly GCA_916610255.1 of Lasioglossum lativentre. Classification (NCBI taxonomy): domain Eukaryota; kingdom Metazoa; phylum Arthropoda; class Insecta; order Hymenoptera; family Halictidae; genus Lasioglossum; species Lasioglossum lativentre. The sequence goes on from OU744367.1 coordinate 3,203,853, forward strand.
TTGTTGTCGTCGCTACCAGGTCCGGGGAAATTCTATTCTCCCTTCTATTAAAGGGGGTTTTTTAGTGACTTTACCTGGTCCCAGTATGAGCTCGTTCATGATGGGTCGTTTATGATGGATCGTTTATGGTGGTCACATCTGGCAACCAGATTCGCCTAGCCCGACACTTCCTACTACCTCATAATCAGGTATACGTACATACCTGATAGCCGGCCTTGCACGACCAAGAGACTTTTCGTTGTACATTTTCGCGATGAGCTGTTTTTTCCGGCAAACCTTCATACCTCTTCCACCTCTCCAAAATTTGGCCCTTTTCAAGAATCATATAAATAGTCCTCCGAATGCGTAGGAGGGCCTCAGTTTTTTTACAACGACTTGCGAACAAACACGTTACCTCCAGCGACGTTCTTTTTCCGGTATTTTGGTTTTCGAGATTTACGTTTTTTTCGATAATGTCGGACGTGGAATTTGTTGACGTGCAAAGCCCTTCGACAGCAGAAGAATCGGCGTGTCATGAAGAAAGTGTGCTCAATGATATTGCAAAGTCGCGGTTGAAAGATGCCGTGGTTTATTACGAACAGCTCCTTGCTAATAATGACATGATTGCATCACAGGCATCAACAGTGATTAATGAGGAGGCTATTCTCATGGGAGAAGAAATCTATCACCGCACGATGGAAATGTTGAACGAGAAGAATTTCATCGTTTGCGATGAACTTTTTATGAATGTTGAATCTGTCGAGGAAAGCTCGTATGAAGAAGTTGGATCCAGTTCATCAGAAGGTTACCAACCAGAGGAGAAGAAGAGTAAAAGTGAATACATTCCACTAGAATATAAAGTTAAAGTGGTGAACATTTCAAAAAGCCATCCAACTTGGACACTGAAGACCCTGCATAAGAAAGGCTGTGCCCGCTGGAAACGGTTAGGTCTTTTGGCAAAGTGGGAAGAACAAATCAAAAGTGGTGGGACCTCATTTGATAAATATGCTACCATCGATTCCTGGACAAATGACCGTTTCCAGGAAGCGCGGAAAAATAGTCAACAAGTGACAACACGTAACCTGCAGCAGTGGGCTCTATCTGCTGCAAGCCAGTTCAGGGATTTTGAATTTAAAGCATCGCAGACCTGGGTGAAAGAATTTAAACGGAAGCATGGAATCCGGCAACGAAAAATTACGAAGTATGTTTCGGAAACTGAAAACATGACAGTAGAGGAAACGTTGGCTGCAGCCGAAAATTTTCGAAGACAAGCTCGTGCTCTGATACCGAATTTCAATTCGGATTTTGTTATTAACACGGACCAAACAGGCTGTCAGTATCAGTCAACCTACGACAGGACGCTCGCCCACCAAGGATCGAAAGATGTCACCGTCCAAAGGAAAAACATAAATAAGGTGACCCATTCTTATACAGCCCAGTACGCTGTCACTTTGTCGGGAAAACTATTACCGACTGTTTTTGTATGCCTGCAAGAGGTATCAGGAACATTTGGACCGAGGGTTCGCATGTTGGTAGAGGAGTATTCGGCCAAATACAACAACGTCATTGTGACATGTTCCAAATCGGGGAAACTTACAACTGCATTGTACAAAGATTTTTTAAACAATTGTTTAAAGCCGTATGTACAAAAAGAAAAGTTCCTACTTTTAATAGATTCTTGGGAAGGACAAACTAATCCGGGAATGTACGACGAGGTATTCCAAGATGACGAGGGTATGCCAACGTGCACCGTGAAAGTTATACCTCCGAAATGCACTCCGTTGGTCCAGCCATGCGATGTCTACTTTTATAGACAAGTTAAAAATTTAATAAAGCGATTACAAAACTGTTCACATTTAATCCAAGAGAAACGTGAAATAAATTCGAGAGAGGATTGCGTAAAAATTCAATCTATTGTTCACCATCAGCTCTCTTCTCCGATATTTTTAAACATGTTATAGTATGCGTGGTTTGCGTCCAAACTCTATGATGATAGAGCAATATTTATGAATGTAAACGAAGTGTGTTTTCCGATAGAAGTCCTCAAACAAGCGTGCACTTGTACGAACGCGGCGTTTATAGTATGTGCTAGATGCCGCCAAAATTATTGTTTTCCATGTTTTTATGATCAATATCATCCTGGCTCGTGTCACACACACATACTAGCATGTAATTAATAAAGAGCATGTGCAATAATACAGTAAGTTCTATTAAAGTAACATTTCCTATTATTTTTATGTTCGATTTATTTTATTTCCCCATTTCCCACAAATAAAAAATATGTATTTTCTACTTAAAAAATAAAAATAACTATTAAATAATAGATTTCAGGTTTATTAAAATCGAAGTAAATATCAATTTCAAGAAAAAAAAAAATGTCGATAGCGGGATTCGAACCAATAAACTACTGATTACCAGTACATTCCCGCTGCGCCCTCGGCCACTCATCTTCTTGTTGACTCCTTAACACAAACTCTTTATACCCGAGTAAAGCGATTTTCAAATGCAATTTTCTCGGAAAATCTTGAGTAGTGCGCGCTACTGCTTTGCGAAATTACATATGGAGACGACATCTTCAAATACTGCAAGTTTCAGGAAAATCGGTGTTACCTCGACCCCGCCCTCCCCTTGTCAGAAAGAAACGCCCCTGGACAAAGTGGCAGAATTGGCGGACGCCATCATGGAAACGCACCCCAGCCGCCCAGCCATCTCCGAGGCGACATACGCCAGACCAGAGCCAGCAGGGGCAATAAATGCAGCAGCTTCGCCGTCGCCATCAGACGCTTTGACGGAAAAAATGGTCCAACTCCTCATCTCCCTGCACGAGGGGACTGAAAAATTGAGCGGGCAAATTGAGGAGATTCGTTCTTCCCGCAGGGACAACTATCCGTCCCGCGGATATGATAACTTTCGACGCCCGCGAGGTTCCTCGCGTGGGCGCTCACCGGCAAGACCACATGCAGCCAACGGGAATTGCTGGTACCACGACAATTTTAAATCGAAGGCCCACCGTTGCATTTCACCCTGCACGTTCCAGGGAAACTCTCAGGGCCGTCGCTAATGACGGCCAACAACCACTGCCCGACATTACGCCGTCTCTTTATTCTTGATCGGAGATCAAATACGCAATTCCTGGTCGATACTGGAGCCGACCTCTGCGTATTCCCTCGAACGTCTGTCCGCGGCCTTTGCTCGAAAACCGACTACGAGCTCGCCGCGGCCAACGGCACGACAACCCTTACGTTAAATCTGGGTCTCCGTCGGGATTTCACATGGCGGTTCGTCATCGCTGACGTCGCTAAAGCTATTATAGGCGCTGATTTTCTGGCGCATTTCGGCCTATTAGTCGACGTCAAAAATCAACAACTCATCGACGGAACGACCGAGTTGACCTGTCGAGGAGCAACGGTGAAAGAAGACACCATTTCCATCAAGGTGATCCAGGGAGAGTCGAGGTATCACCACGTCCTACGGCGGTTTCCTGAAATCGTGAGACCGGGAGGAATGCCTACGGCAGTACGCCATAGCACCCTCCATTTCATCCGGACGACACCTGGACCGCCTGTCGCCAGCAAACCACGACACCTCGCCCCGGACCGGCTTCAAATCACATGGTACCGAAGAAGGACAGCGACGACTGGAGACCATGCGGCGACTACCGCGGTTTAAACGCACGGACAATTCCGGACCGATATCCCGTTCGACACATTGAGGATTTCACCCAGGCGCTGCATGGTAAGACGGTTTTTAGTACCCTTGATCTGGTAAAAGCTTACCACCAAATACCGGTGTACGCGGAGGACATTTCTAAAACGGCAATAACCACGCCGTTCGGTATTTTTGAATTCCCCCTTATGTCTTTTGGCCTTCGCAACGCGGCACAAACGTTTCAACGTTTCATACACGAGGTTCTTTGGGGATTGGAATTCTGTTTTGCGTACATAGACGACATCTTGATAGCATCCGGGTCCGAGGATGAACATGAGGAACACTTAAATATAGTTTTGGAACGTTTCAAACATTACGGCATCATTTTGAACCCCAGTAAATGCAATTTAGGTCAAAGGGAGGTAAAATTCCTGGGTTTTGTCATTTCTAATACAGGATCGAGCCCCTCGCATGTTAAGGTAGAAGCAATAGCCAATTTCCCTATTCCGGAAACTGCCAAGCAATTACGCCGTTTCTTGGGTATGTTAAACTTCTACCGTCATTTCATACCCAAGGCGGCCGAAACCCAGGCACCTTTAAATGACCTCCTCAAGGACAATATCAAGGGCAATAAACCAGTAACCTGGACGGATGAGGCCCGCAACGCGTACCGTCGCTGCAAGGAAAGTTTGCTGTCTTACAGGCCACTTTGCTGTCTCATCCGCAGGTAAATTCCCAGTTAGGAATTTTCTGTGATGCCTCGGATACCATGATGGGTGCTGCGCTGAATCAACGCGCCGGTGATACTTGGCAGCCGCTAGCTTTTTATTCAACAAAATTATCACCCACTCAACACAAATATTCAGCTTTTGACCGCGAACTACTAGCAATTTATGAGTCAATAAAACATTTCCGCCACATGTTAGAGGGCAGAGAATTTTCTATTTTTACAGACCATAAACCGCTTATTTTCGCGTGCAATGCTAAACCAGATTGTTGTGTATGTGTGCGGTGTCATATGTGTGAGTGGAGCGGGCGATTGCGCACGCCAGTCGCGCATCACAATACGTGAGTGAGTCCTGTGCGATACAAAGCTAAGACCGCATGGCGAGTGTTCCGAGATTCGGTAAAGAGTATTAATATTGCACGTCCATTAAACTATTACTCAGTAGTGTACACCACGTCGAGTTATTTTAACCTGACCCTAAGTACATCACACAGATAGACACACTCCGAGGCAAATTAGACAACTAGATTTCATCAGTCAATTTTCAACTAATATTTACCATATTTCCGGATGCGACAATGCGGTCGCAGACACGTTATCTAGGATTGAAACGTTGGATAGAAGTATTAATTTCGACGAGCTAGCGGCGGCCCAGGCAGTTGACTCAGAGCTGCAAACGCATATTGCCAACAATGTCAGTCTAAATTTAAAAAAAATTCAAATCCCCGATTAGACTGAATCTATCTTCTGCGACGTGTCCACAACATCTGCGCGTCCATTCCTTTTAGACGAGCTGCGTTTAATTCATTGCATAATTTGGCCCATCCCGCTATCAATGCGACGGTCAAAATCGTAACACAACGTTACGTCTGGCCGTCCATTAAATTGGATTGTCGAGAATGGACACGCAATTGCATACCGTGCCAGCGCGCGAAAGTATCTAGACACGTCACGGCACCCCTCGGGCCTTTTCCTATACCTTCGGCGAGGTTTGAACTCGTTCATATAGATATCATGGTCCTCCCCGTTTCTGAAGGTTACAGATATTGTCTGACGTGCGGTGACCGTTTTACGCGTTGGCCAGAGGCTTTTCCGTTGAGAGACCAAGAGGCCGGCACGGTTGCCCGTACCTTTTATGAAGGTTGGATTTGCCGTTTTGGAGTACCTTTGCGCCTTACAACCGATCAAGGGAGGCAATTCGAGTCGCACTTGTTTAAGGAATTGTGAATCTTAACAGCTACGACTCACTTACGCACCACCGCATACCACCCCGCAGCTAACGGAATGGTCGAACGGTTTCACCGTCAGTTCAAATCAACCATACGTTGTTATGGAAATTCACGTTGGACAGAGGTCCTCCCGACAATATTATTGGGGATAAGAGCGGCTTGGAAGGAGGATTTGAAAGCAACCTCAGCCGATTTAGTTTATGGGGAATCATTAAGACTTCCAGGGGAATTCCTCCGCCCAACGCCGAATAGCAGAGAAACTGGCGCTTTTACGTCCATTTTAAGAAAACGTTTCTGCGATTTAACCCCAACAGGCGGCACGCATCATAACAAACCGCGTGTATTTATTTTTAAAGATTTAGACAAATGTAGTTACGTATTTTTAAGACACGACGCGGTAAAAGGAATTTTAGAAAATCCGTACGACGGTCCATACAAAGTAATCAGCCGTAATGATAGAACATTTAAGTTAGACCTAAACGGCAAGCACGTTACAGTAACGATAGATCGCTTGAAACCGGCCTATATAATGTGCGAAGACATACCACCGAACAATAATAACGACAATTTTATTTCATTTTCCGACGACGCGACTGTACTTAATACAAATACAGATTCACATGTTGTGACGTGGCAGTTTTGCCAACGTCCTCCGACACCGGATATCGGAAGACCGAGTCACCCTCTGGCAGTATTAATGCGAGATGGGCCGTGGCGAGCGCTCGCCCTGGGCACAAGCGAGACCCATGGGCGAGTACTCATACTTTTGAGCGTCGCGCCAATTTGCGCGACGCGATTTCGCAGGACCGTAGTCAGGTCCCGGCGAGGACCTGAAAGAAAGTTTTCCCCGAAGGAGAGGAACGCAGTCGGCTCCGGCGAAAACTCCGGCACCGGAAATCGAGGGATCAACGCGGCCCAGGAGGGACAACCTGGAGATGCTGCGGAGGACATGCGGTGCCGAAATCGGAATCTCCGCTGCCTCGCTGTCACCTCATCCGGAGGAAAACCTGGCCAGTTTCCGGACAGGCTCGCGTCGATCGCCGCACGATGAAGCAGCCAATCATGGAACGCCGCTGCCGGGGAACCGTGGAATCGCCGATCGCCAGGGACCGTCGCGTCGAGGCTAGGTCCCGGCCGAAAATCTATTCGCGATAGGTCGGATCGCCTGCGGGGAAAGAGCGCGGAAAGGGGGGGACGCTCCGCTTCCGCGTTCCCGAGTCATCGCGCTGGAAAATCACTTCTTCGTTGGCTCTACTAGAAACTAGTCGCGGATAGTCAAGTAGTTATTAATTAGTGCGACCTGCTGCCGGAGAACAAGGGACGAGTACGCCAAACGTTGCCGTTGCCGGGTAAGCTTTCGTCAGATTGCCTTTGGTTACAGTGATTTTCTCGCGTTGGCTCGGTACGCGTGTTCGCGATCGCGTCGCCGAAACCCCGAAGCGGTTTCGAGGCTGCCGGTATTCGCGAAACTGTAGGGCAACGAACGCGCGGGGAAAATATTATTTGGTGGGGGCTGTGCCCTATTTATTATTTAGTGAGGATCCGCGCGTCGTTGTAGTTTTCACGCCAACCTCGGCTCGTTCCACGGTGCGACGCCGCCACGTGCTCTCGCCGTATTTGCGCGACTTGTTCCGCCAACGAGAAACTACTTGTTACGCGTTTTCCATCGGAGTTCGGGCGTAGAACGCGAGTATCGGGTACGTCGACGCCATTACCGCGTTGCTGCCGGATTCGACGCGTCTCGAAGGAGCCCGAAGAGGTCAAATCGCGCGTGTACCGATCTCCCGTCACGCGCCGGCTAACATAAAAACGCTGCCGGTCGTTGCCGGCATCGCAAATGTTAACGGGCCAGAAATAAAGAATTGTTAGCCGAAATTCCGAGAGTCTTATTGCGTGAGAAACCTTCCCGCCGCGGGGAACGCCTCGTGTTCGCCCCGCGTAGTACCCTGCGACCGTTCGCGGAAAATCGCGATCTAATATCGGTTGTCGCAGGCGCGTCCGAACGCTTCTCGAAAACGTTAGTGGCTGTAATCGCTTAGCGTGGCACCGTCCGTGCCTGGCGCCCGAAAATCTAGGCAGATTTCGAGAAGTGACGTGCCTGCGAACAACTTTTGTCCCGGGTGGACCGCGTCTCGTGCGGCCGAACGCGGCCCGGCCTCCTGGCTTATAAAAACCCGGTGTCGTCAGGATTTTCGCCCTCCTGGCGACGGCCAAATCCTGGACGACGTGACAATGTAAATACTACACAAAACACACACACAGCAATAAATGTAAATTCAGGACAAAATACAGAAACAACAGCAAACAATACAACTCGTTACGGAAGACGGGTGCGTTTTCCAGATAGATACCAAGCCGGTTTCGCGTTGATTTAAAAAAAAAAACAAGCGTACATAGTTAGGTAGGATAAGTTGTACATTAGCTGTAAATAGAGGTTAGAAAGGTCACGCGTATTTTAAATTTCTTCGTTGCACGTTTTCGTGCGTGGCGGGTTTTTCCCGCTAGCCTTCGTCCATCTCTTTTCCGCGGGACACTCTGTCCTTTTCAAGGACCAAATAAATAGCCCTCCGAAGGCGTCGGAGGGCCTCATTATCTGGCTTAACTCTGACGAGAGTAGTTGTTCGGGCTCCGTCATTTTCTACGATCCATGATCACTCTGAACCAGGGGTTGAAACGGTTCTGAAAATAACTGTTTGAAACAGTTATATATCGGTTCTGACTGAAACTGTTATGTAGAACCGAATCGATGGTGTAACAGTTATGAGAATATCGGTTCTGGCTTATATCGGTTACGGTTACGGTTCCTGAGAACCGATATTATAACGGTTCTATAACTGTTATTTTTCGGTTCTGGATTTCGGTTTCGGTTTCGGTTCTTCAGACTTCAGAACCTATATGTTCCGTATCGGTCTCATATCGGTTTTGCAGTTCTGCAACTCATATTTTTTGGTTCTGTATCGGCTATAGTTCGGTTCTATCTATGGTATATGTATAATAAGTAATACGTATTGGTGGCTTACCGCATAAATGTTGTACGTCCTTGATTTAGTGTTTCCGAAAAAATTGCACTAAAGTAATAGAATCGGGGACATATAATCTATAAAAATATTGTTTTTTATACATTTGTAACGTAGATATATGTCTGTGATATCTATACAGCATAAAAGACAGTCAAGAATTATTTATTGCATATAAAAATTAAAATTTTACAAAAATTGGACATACAATATTTATGCAGTATCACATCGATACATTACTGTTTGATTTGGGTCCTGATTTATTGGGTTTGAAAAAAAACATGTTAGTACGTGAGAATTGACATTTTAATTTGGTACGACTTTATTATAATTTAATCTCATAATTAATACATCATTGATCATTTTTGCAGTCATTTTTGAACGATGCGGCGATAAAATAAATTTCAAACCTGAAAATAAACGTTCGACGCTTACTTGCGTCGGTGGAATTGCTAAAACAGCTTCTGCAACTTTGTATAATTCCGGGCTTTTACTTTTTTTATTGCTCCAATATAATAAAATATTCGATGACGATTGTAATCGTGGTTCCTTTAAAAAATCTTCCAGTTCATTTTCAATTCTACAAGGGATCATACCTTGTCTTAATTGTGTTTGAGAACGGGCGACTTCTGCATTTTTCAATAGGCTTTCGAATTCGTCTTCCTCAGAAGCAACATTGGATCTATTATCTATAGTATTACTGCTTTCTTCTGTCGACGTATTTGCGTTCTCCATACGAATTTGCTGTATTCTTTTGTAAGTTTGTAACAGATAATTTTTGGCAACACAAATTTGTGTATTCGTCAAAACTACATTATACCTGGGATCCATACATAGCGCAGCTAAAAAAATTTCATTTTGAAGTATTGATGTCTCTCGTTTTTTTAAATTATTTATAAATATATCTCCAAATTCGGTCTTTTCTTTTTTTACGTCAATGATGCATCGTTGCCAAATTTCGTATAGGTCCCCAAGTAATAATTGTTCGCTTTGTAAGCGCTTTGTAGCGAACCGTGCCGGTTTTAGCACATTCATTAATTGAATTATTGTTGTCCACTCTGCTTGCAATAGCTTCAAACCTTCAGCACGAAATTGCTCACAGTATTCTTTTAACTCGAATAGTCTTTCCAACATATCGTATGTCGAATGCCACCTTGTTGCACAATCAAGTATTGCACTTTTTGCATGTGCTGCTATTAGAGCGGATTTTAAGAGGGGTGTGCGTAATTTTTTAACTACTTCTCTAGCTTTTTCGACGATTTTGGAAACTCCCTCTTTTTTCAATAAATCGCCAACAGCTAACTGTAGCGTATGAGCTGCACATCTAACCGTCATTATTGTAAAATCGTTTGTGCTTAAAAAAACATTATTAATATTTTGATTTGAATTGTCGTTCATTAATACTTCTGTTATTTCGGATCCCGTAATTTCGTGCATATTGTCGTAATTTTTATCGAATTCATTTGCTTCCTCATTTAAAATTCGTACTACTTTTAGCATATTAGCCGCATTATCTATTGTTACGGTATATATTTGTTTCGTTGAAATGTCATATTCATTACATGTTTGTATAATAACATCCTTTAAATATTCTGCAGTGTGACTATTATACAATTCAATAACTCCTAAGGTGCGAATATGTATTTTATTGTCTTTCATGAATTGTATATTTACGCCGAGGAAAGATCTACCCATACAAGTGGCAGCATCTACTTTGACAGAAATTAATTTGTTTTTTATTTCTGTCTTTATTTCATTCCGTATTGAAATAGCTCTTTCCGGTATTAACTCTCGAATTTTATGTGAATTTATGGTTTCCGTTTGTGAGGGAATCATATTAATGATATCCCGAAATGCGTCATCATCTATGAGAGAAAATGGTCTACCATGGATGGTGACCATTCTAACACACGCATTCATTAAATCAACTTTTGTTTTTTTAGTGCGTTCCTCTATAGTGCTATTATGAACGTCAGAGTCATTTCTCTTATTGCATTCTTTTTCAATCATAACAATTGTAAATTCGTCTGGATGCTGCACTTCCAAATGTTTTTGTAAATTAGTAGAATGGTCCTATAAATATTATATTTTTATCATATGAAGTAAAACATTAAGGCCTAGGTCGGACACGGCGGAATCAATCCACACGTACAAATCGCGCGGTCGAAAACGCGAGGATTCCGCCGTGTTTGAACGGGAACTTAGACTTATATTAAAATGGTAACTTTACATACCGAAATGATTGCCATGCAGTTGTTAATTGAGCATCGTAATTTTGTGCCGCCATCACACATTTCGAAATATCGTCTGACAATATTGCACTTTCTCCTGCCCATTGTAGTAATTCTCGTTGACACTAATACACGCACAACAACTAAATAGCGACTTAATTTTATATTTAATAGTGACGCTGTTATAGTATTTCGCAGTGACGCTTTTCTTCAATAAAATACAATCTCGCAAAAACTCTACCTCGAAGTTCACTTTACAGTGGCTCACACAAAATGACAAAACTCAGCTCGAAGCATTTTAAACAACCGCCGCTCGATTGTTCGCTGCTCAATCGTACCGCGTCTTACTATGGTTCGCGTTCCGCAGTCAAACCGTTCAAGAAGTGATACCTTATGTAAGAGTTGGCTGAAGACTGAAGACTAGAACGCAAAGATACTTGTTAACGGATGTAAAAATTGTGGTGGAGATGGTAAAGAAAAGTGGGAGAAAATTGGGGGTGAGCTCTAGAAAATGGTCCAGACATTGTCTTAAACTGCAAATGTTATGGCGCCGGAAAGTCGCACATAAAATCGGACGAGTCCCGGTCGCTTCGAGCTCAAGAGCCTTCGACTCTTCGACAGATTCATCTTCTAGTCGAGTGGTCGAAGTCTTGGGATTTGGTGTCAAATTCATTCTAGAGACACTTTCGTGGGTCTCACATTGTATACGTTGCGTCCCAACACAGATTTCTCGCTAATGAATGAATGATCTCCGCTGCAACAAGGCCAGGACCTCTCCCTAATACTTTGACTGCAGTTGAATGTTTATATTTTCTAGCGCCGCGAGTCTAATCTCCAGACTCTGTTTAGAGAAATCCGAGAAAGATCTCGAATAGGTTCCAATACAATGGGGAGTCTGTACTACGAACTTTTTAATCTTATACAGATCAATCACGTTGCGTGAGACATAAGAGTTACGATTATTGTTCGTGCAACTTAATTTTTATATGCAATAAATAATTCTTGACTGTCTTTTATGCTGTATAGATATCACAGACATATATCTACGTTACAAATGTATAAAAAACAATATTTTTATAGATTATATGTCCCCGATTCTATTACTTTAGTGCAATTTTTTCGGAAACACTAAATCAAGGACGTACAACATTTATGCGGTAAGCCACCAATACGTATTACTTATTATACATATACCATAGATAGAACCGAACTATAGCCGATACAGAACCAAAAAATATCAGTTGCAGAACTGCAAAACCGATATGAGACCGATACGGAACATATAGGTTCTGAAGTCTGAAGAACCGAAACCGAAACCGAAATCCAGAACCGAAAAATAACAGTTATAGAACCGTTATAATATCGGTTCTCAGGAACCGTAACCGTAACCGATATAAGCCAGAACCGATATTCTCATAACTGTTACACCATCGATTCGGTTCTCATAACTGTTTCAAGAACCGGAATCGATATCATAACTGTTTTCAACCCCTGCTCTGAACGTGATTTTTACTTTCGTGTAAATAGTCTTGTAAATAGTTCTTATAGTTAGTTTCAATAAGCGTGATCAATAAGAGTGTGGTTAGGTTATTGTGTTTATTTATTGTTGTAGTGTCTCGTGTTTTAGTGTCTCGAAATGGCGTTTTTTGTACAGGTTGGGACAGTCGTGCCGTATAAGTTGGGATACAAACTTTTTTCTTTGTTTTGCATACAGACGTCATTTTTATGAATAGAAACCACGTTTTAAGTGTTTTTATGAAAAATAATCAAATTGTAAAGGCAAGAACTGTGTCGAACGGCCAAAAAGTCCTATCATGGACGACAGTAGATGAAAAGCTCTATTTTGATTTCGCCAGATAATCTTTCGATATTAATTGAAAAACAATCAAAAAGCGCTACTGTGAAGGAGAAAATTGTGACACCGAAAAAATTGACAGCGAAAAAAACACTAACCAAAAGATCAAAACCGTCCGCAGCAAAACGAACGAAGTGGGAATTGTCATTTTCCTCTGATTATTCGATTCATCCTGTAACAGACCTGCTCGCAGGACTGGTACGATCTAAGCCCGCGACCGAATACCGCCGAAAGTAACCGACAAGGACCGAGCCGCGTCGCCGATACAGCGCGATTCGATACACCGCCCCGCGACCCCTCGCCTACAAACACGTTTGGCGCGAACCGGATGCGTATTTTCCGCGGAATTGGCGGGAACCGGAAAACATACGTCATACACTTACCGCACCGCACCACTACCCCTCACCACCCACCGAGAACTATATAAGGCGCGACGGATTCGGCATAGCTCTCGTATTCCTCGACTGGATTCCCACCAGTCAAGTTCCAGCTCCCGCTATTTCCTGCCTTGTAAGTATTTCTCTCCACTAAATACCTAGTCCGCCGTGATGACGAGTCTTACTGTCGCACAGAACACTCCGAATCACTTCCTCGCTTTATCAGTGAGCACAGCGTGCCACTGAAGCCCGGTGTTCTACACTGGCACACAATGTCCTCAATGTTCGTCCTCCACCGCGTCAAACGTAGAACCGCCACGGGAGGCCTCAACGCCGGCACGCTGTCGACGCTGAGGATCCGACAAACCAGACCCGTGGCAGGGGAGATCGTGGCACCCACCACGATCGGAAATCATCTCCTGCACCCGTATTACCCTTCGCGACGCGTAACTAGCACCGCGAACCGCGACCTCCGCGACAGACCGAGCGACGACCGCGGAACTCTCACCGAAACACGTGTTATTCTTTCACACCCGCACCTAGATTCCCGACACACGCGATTTCACCGTCCTCTCGCCGACTGTCACCCTGGCACGGCGAGCTTTCCAGGCACGAGAGGATCACGCCGCGAACGCGGAGAATCGGACCCGTTACATGGCGCCCGAACAGGGACCTGGTGCACACAGCACACCGCGAGCACGATGCGATTAGACCTGGTGCACACAGCACACCGCGAGCACGACGCGATTACACCTGGTGCACACAGCACACCGCGAGCACGACGCGATTAGACCCGGTGCACGCGACACACCGCGATCACGCCGCGATGCACATATCGCACCGCGAGTTAACCGAATACACGCCGCGATTTAACCGGTTACTCGCCACGATTTTTCCGGGTGCACGCGTCACGCCGCGAATTCGAGGTTAGACCCGGTACACGTGGCCGCCGCGATTTCAAGGTTAGACCGCGACCGATCGCGATACCACGCGATTTTCGCGACACCCGCGCCGCCTCGCGACAGCAACGCGAACTAGCGTCGCAACAAGCACGCCCGCCGCGATACAAGACGCGCTACCGCGACGGAACGCGTGACACAGGACGCTCGCGCCATCTAGTGCCGCCGCACGGTACTAACGCACCGCGACGCGCGGTGATTCAAACCGCGCGACGGGAATGAAGAAGAGCACGCTACGGTTAACAAAGGACCGACTCATCGCTGACCTCCGTCGAAGAGGATTACCGACCACCGGGGACACCAGGGAGCTCCGCCAACGTTGGGCCGACTATATCGGTGAACAAGCCGCCGAATTATTTACGATGCCCGACGCAAAAATACCAGTGGCCAGCGAGCCGGGGCGCGATCGACCGGGGCCGTCAACCGAGACACAAGATGGTGCGGACGACGCACCACGAGGGACCGAAGAAGATAAAAAACCGACCGACAAAATCGATCCCCGGCGGAGCATCGATAAGATACGGAAATGGGGCTGCACGAGCGACGGGAAGGACCCGTTCTCGTTCCTCGAACGCGTAAGCGAGCTAAAAAAGGCCTACCATATAACAGACGACGAATTGCTTCAGGGACTACCGGAATTATTACGCGGAGACGCCCAGTTATGGTACCGGAACGTCGAACAGCAGATACATACGTGGACCCAATTCACCAACAAATTCTCGATCTTTTTCGCGGCAAACCGAACCCAACGGCAACGACAGCGAGAAGCGCTAGAACGCGTGCAACGTCTCGGCGAGCCCTTCCACTTGTTCGCCATCGCGCTACTCACGCTCATGCGGCGAGCCCGAATACCGGCCGACGAGCATCTGGAAATAATTATGGAGAACATGCTCCCGGAATACGCGGCAGTCATCAACCCCGATGCCGTCGCCGACCTCGATGACCTGCTCCAGCAGGTACAACGACTCGAGAGAGCCGAAGAGAGAAAGCGGCGTCGGCAGACCACCCCGGCCCGACACGTGGCAGCGACCAACGTAGGACCTCCCGTGACACCTCCTCCGCCCGCACAGGGCGCACCGATCGAGGCCAGGCTGGCCCAGCTCAGCAACACGCCACTAAACAGAGGAAACACCGGGGCCGACACGTATCATCCCGACACGCACTGTTGGCGGTGCAAGCAGCGAGGACACCACCGACACGAATGCCGAAACGTTTACCGGAAATTCTGCTCCCGGTGCGGCCGGGATGGGACACTGACACGAGATTGCCACCCAAGGCCGAACCCTCCACCGTCGGGAAACGAGCCGAGGGGCCCATCTTCAACGGGCGGCCAGCGGCCCCGGCCATAAGGTATACTCCCCGCCCGTTACTACCAATACGCATCCTGGATCGAGAAATAGACGCCCTGCTCGACACCGGGGCCCAACTATCGTGCATCAACGAGGAGGTGCAGGAATGGGCACGGCAATGTGACATCTGGCCAACCACTACGACCAGCCTCGTCGGCCTTGCCGACGGATCCGACGCCAGTCCAACCGGAATTATCCGACTCCCGTTCGTCACGATGGGACACGAATGGGAACAGGACTTCACCGTCCTGCCGAAGATGGGACCACGAGTACTTCTCGGAATACAGACCATCGCCGCACTCCGGATTCAGTTAAGCCCGCCGCCACACATAGCGTCGTGGCCTGCGGAATATTGCCCCGAACCGTGTCACCAGGCTGGCCTTCGCACGCTGCGGGGGATAGACCAGCAACAACTGGAGCACTTCCTCAAGGAGGAATTAAAAGGGTTCACCACCGTCCCCGGCAAAACTACAATGATACAACACCGTATCAAATTAAAGGACGAAACACCGGTCAAGCAGCGCTACCGGCCCCGGAACCCAGCCATGCAAGCCGTCATCGACCAGGAGGTCGAACAGATGTTGCGAGACGGAGTGATCGAGCCCTCGCACAGCCCGTGGAGCTCGCCGGTCGTAGTCGTCAAAAAGAAGGACGGGCGACCCCGGTTCTGCGTCGATTTCAGAAAGCTCAACGAACGATCCGAAAAAGACGCATATCCGTTGCCACAAATACAGGCCACTCTCGATAAGCTGCGAGGCGCGAGATTCCTAACCACCTTGGACCTGAAGAACGGATATTGGCAAGTCCCACTCGAAGATAGCAGCCGTCCGCTCACCGCTTTCACCGTACCAGGGAAAGGCTTATACCAGTTCACGGTCATGCCCTTCGGGCTACATTCGGCTCCAGCCACCTTCCAACGACTTCTGGACAGCGTAATCGGCCCGGAATTCGAGCCCCATGCGTTCGCGTACCTAGACGACATAATCATTGTCAGCCGAACATTTGCCGACCACCTGCAGCATTTACGCCAAGTATTTCGGCGACTACGCGAAGCCGGGCTCCGGCTAAACCCAGAGAAATGCCGATTCTGCGTAGCCAGCCTACGATACCTGGGGAATATCGTCGACCAAAACGGTATACAGACGGACCCGGAGAAAACCAGTGCGGTAGCCAAACTCGCCGCACCGAAAACGATTAAAGAGGTCCGGCGATTCCACGGCATGGCGTCATGGTACCGACGGTTCGTTCCAAAGTTCGCCGAGATTATTGAGCCACTAACTCGGCTCACCCGGAAAAACGCCAAGTGGAGGTGGACCGAGGTCGAGCAAACGGCTTTCCAGACCTTGAAGGACCGCTTAGTCGCCGCGCCGGTACTAGCGTGCCCGGATTTCGAACAGCCTTTTACGCTACAGACGGACGCCAGCGACTCCGGGCTAGGAATAGTTCTCACCCAGGGGCCCGACAACGACGAACGGGTGATTGCATACGCCAGTCACACACTGAGCGCAACCGAGCGCAACTACAGCGCAACGGAAAAAGAATGCCTAGCGGTAGTCTGGGGTATCCGCAAGATGAAACCATACATCGAAGGCTACCACTTTACGGTAGTTACCGACCACCAGGCGCTGCGATGGCTACAGCAGATCGATAACCCGACCGGACGACTGGCGAGGTGGGCCCTCGAGTTGCAGCAGTACGACTTCGAGGTCAAATACCGACCAGGAAAGCTCAACCACGTAGCAGATGCGCTGTCCAGAACCGAACCTGTACCGGAGGTAAACCTGCTCCGACCGAAACAGCGCACAGACACGTGGTACGAGAGGAAAGTCACAGCCGTCCAAGAGAACCCCGCCGCCGCTCCAGATTACCAGCTACGGGAAGGAAGACTGTACCGATATATCCTGCACCAACTGGACTACAACGAGCCCACCGCCAACAACAACTGGAAAATATGCGTACCGAGCAGCGAGAGAAAGGCCCTACTAGGAAAATATCACGACGATCCCACCGCCGGGCACTTGGAAATCGCCAAAACAATAGTACGGCTGGCGCAACGGTTTTATTGGCCAGGAATGTTTCAAGAAACCGCTCGATACGTCCGAAGCTGCGCTAGCTGCCAACGCTATAAAACACCGCCACAAGCACCGCCGGGGCTACCCCATGCCAATCCCGGAACAGAGCCATGGCACACGGTGTCCATCGACCTGGTCGGTCCTCTGCCACGATCGCGGCGAGGACATATATGGTTACTCGTGGCACTAGACAGATTCACAAAATGGGTTGAACTCGCTCCACTCCGAAAGGCCACCAGTACCGCCGTCGCCGAAGCCGTCCAAAAGGAAATAGTCCTACGCCACGGAGCTCCAGAAACGATAATCACCGATAACGGGCGCCAGTTCATAGGAGAACCATTCACCGCTCTCCTCCAGACAACCGGTACCGAACACCGGAAAACACCACCATATGCACCTCACTGCAATCCAGTGGAAAGGGCTAACAAGGTGGTCAAAACCATGCTCGCACAATATGCCAACAATCACCACGATAGGTGGGACGAAAAACTGGACGAGGTAAGGTTTGCCATCAACACCGCATGGCACGAATCGACGGGGTATACTCCGGCCTACCTAAACCATGGCAGAGAGCTGCGAGCACCCGGACAAGTATCAACAGGAGAAGCGACCATCGCACCACAACACCGCTGGAAGATCCTCCGCGAGGCTCAAGAACTGGCCAGGCTCCACCTAGCGCAAGCATTCGGACGGCAAGAGAAGTACTACAACCTACGGCGACGAGGATGGAAGCCCACCGTAGGAGACACCGTCTGGAAGAAGGGGCACACACTGTCCGACAAGGGAGCAGGAGTTGCCGCGAAACTTGCGCCGAAATACAGCGGTCCGTACACGGTCGAGCGCTTCGTCTCCCCGGTCATTGTCGACCTCCGCGACGCGAACAACCGGTGGGCGCGCCACGTCCACATCCAGGACCTCAAACCCGCCACGAACCCCATCGGGGACACAACCCAGGCACCCGTGGAGACGAGAGTCCAACCCAACCCGCCCAGAGACGAGACCAAGGCGAACAACCCCGCCCCCGCCACCACCCCAGCACCACGCCGCCGAGGGCGGCCCAGAAAAATAACACCTTCTGTCGCTTTTGTTAATAGGCAGCCTAAGATGACGCATTTTTACGAGGGTCAGTGGGACATCTTCGACGATATAGACGTCGAAGATCGTCCCCGCACGCCCGACATAGCTATAAATGACGGGACAGACCCGCGGACCGCTGCACCGGCCGCGCCGACAGACGCCGCGGAAGCTGCCCTCTTACC
The DNA here is from genome assembly GCA_916610255.1 of Lasioglossum lativentre. Taxonomy (NCBI): domain Eukaryota; kingdom Metazoa; phylum Arthropoda; class Insecta; order Hymenoptera; family Halictidae; genus Lasioglossum; species Lasioglossum lativentre. Next base: position 3,222,555 of record OU744367.1, read on the forward strand.
TCCGGCCGCGCCAACAGCCCCCGCAGAGCCTGCGGAAGGAACGGGGAGCGGGGAGACAACGGCCGCGCCGACAGCCCCCACAGAACCCACGGGGGAACCGGCGAGCGGAACCACAGCGGCCGCGCCGGCAGCCCCTGCGGAACCAGTAGGGACCCCGGTAGGCCCGGAAACGACAGCCTCCCGGGTCGGCACGGAGCCGAGGCGGACGAGAGGAGTAGCAACCGGAGACCCCGGGACAGGGCCACCAGCGACAACCGAGGCCGCCACCAGGAAGGCCACAAGGCCACGACCAGTCGCGACCTCGCGGCCGAGAATCCCAGCGGGATTCGCCACCGGCACCACCGTCAGTTACCCCACCGGGGGACGAGTAAAACGAGGGCCCAGGATCACGAGGATCCTGCCGGTAATCTGGCTGGAACCGGAGGTCCTGGAAAAAATCCGACAACGCCGCACACCGCAAAGCACGAGCCAACCCGGGAGGGTGCAACCAGCAACACCGGAGCCGGAGAGCGCCTCGAGCATCGAGCCACCAAAGCCAAAGGACACCACGCAGAAACCCAGATACTACACGGGACCGTCCGTGTTCGACCCGTTCCCGGAGCAGGCAACCACGGCCCGCCACCACCAACACGCCGCCGAAAGTGGAACGGGCCAGGGGGACAAGCAGCCCCAACCACCGACTGACCAGCCCGGCACTAACCGAGATGCGACCAAGGGACCAGTGGGGGTCAACCCAACCCTGCCGGACCCGCGGACGGCGCGACGGCCCGCAGCAGACCTGCCGGTGCCAGTATGACCCGAGCTGGAGGGGCTTTCTCTCTCACCGAGGACGACCTGCGGACCCGAGGCAAGGGACCCGCAACAGTATCGTCCGAACCCGGACCTGTGGCCAATCCGGGAAAACCGCAGGCCAGCGGACCTACCGGGCCCAAAATCGGCCACGCCAGTCACGCCGCCACCGATACGCCGCCGAAGGGAGAAAAGGGACCTCCCCAAGAACGCCCCTCCCCCGTGGACCACGCCAGAGGAGGAACAGCCCGGGAACGGCGGAAATCCCGTGACACCCTGGCGCGCCGCCCCCCACGCCTTAACACCTATAACCTATACGGGCAAGCATGCCCCGTGTCCCACCGCGTGGTACGCGCTACCAAACGGCCGACGAGTAGAGGTACCAATGCGATTCGTGGCAACCCGGCAATATCGGGCGTCATTGGGGGACGAGAGGTGGCACCTCTATTTTGACGCCAACGGAAAATTATTGCGCTGCCGCCGGCGTTAACCAGGCGGAGGGACCGGGGCAGGCTTGCACCGTAGAGGCACGCGCGCCGCAGCCCCAACACATCGTGTTCCGTAGTTTGTAAGTTAGTTCTAAGTATACCGGTACGTCGTTAGTTCGTAAGTAGTGCGTAGGTATAAGTGACGCAATGTCCCGCTAGTGTATAAATACCCAGTTAAGTATTACCGTGTAGACTGTGAATATCCGGTTAGACCGTTCCAGCTCAAGTCATTGCGTTAGACTATAAGCTTGCGTAGCTGCGTTAGGTTGTAAGTGCGCGTTATTACGTTAGATCTTAAGTTCGCGTTAGATTTTAAGTTCGCGGTACTGCGTTAGTTGTAAGTTGCGCGTTAGAGTATAAGTGTTGCGCGTTGCGTTAGTATAAGTTTTGTTGACCCTCTACGGCCAGTATTCTGCGGCAGTTCCGTATTAATAAGTTTTGTGACAGATACCGAGAAACCATTTATTGTTATATACAGATATATATTTATGTTTTTTTGCAAGACTGAGGCTAAGTTTTGTGCCGTCCATAACCTACTGTTGTGTTTTGTCCAACCCCTCCCATAGCTCTAAGTAATAATTATGTAAGAGAAAATTGTTGGAATAAAACAGAGACAGGTTCGTCGCTCGCTCGCTCGCTACCCCGAAGAAGGAGGAGGGTGTAACAGACCTGCTCGCAGGACTGTTACGATCTAAGCCCGCGACCGAATACCGCCGAAAGTAACCGACAAGGACCGAGCCGCGTCGCCGATACAGCGCGATTCGACACACCGCCCCGCGACCCCTCGCCTACAAACACGTTTGGCGCGAACCGGATGCGTATTTTCCGCGGAATTGGCGGGAACCGGAAAACATACGTCATACACTTACCGCACCGCACCACTACCCCTCACCACCCACCGAGAACTATATAAGGCGCGACGGATTCGGCATAGCTCTCGTATTCCTCGACTGGATTCCCACCAGTCAAGTTCCAGCTCCCGCTATTTCCTGCCTTGTAAGTATTTCTCTCCACTAAATACCTAGTCCGCCGTGATGACGAGTCTTACTGTCGCACAGAACACTCCGAATCACTTCCTCGCTTTATCAGTGAGCACAACGTGCCACTGAAGCCCGGTGTTCTACACTGGCACACGGCGAGACGCGCTGTCCGCCGAACTCCGACCGCGTTGGAGTCGTTTGACGTGCGAGGTTCGTCCTCCACCGCGTCAAACGTAGAACCGCCACGGGAGGCCTCAACGCCGGCACGCTGTCGACGCTGAGGATCCGACAAACCAGACCCGTGGCAGGGGAGATCGTGGCACCCACCACGATCGGAAATCATCTCCTGCACCCGTATTACCCTTCGCGACGCGTAACTAGCACCGCGAACCGCGACCTCCGCGACAGACCGAGCGACGACCGCGGAACTCTCACCGAAACACGTGTTATTCTTTCACACCCGCACCTAGATTCCCGACACACGCGATTTCACCGTCCTCTCGCCGACTGTCACCCTGGCACGGCGAGCTTTCCAGGCACGAGAGGATCACGCCGCGAACGCGGAGAATCGGACCCGTTACAATCCACTTCTGAAGATATAGATTTCTGTATTATCTGCATGAAGAATATACCAAAGAAATTAAGTCGCTCGAATTCCATCGAATGCAACACCTACAAGAGAGCTGTGCGCTTTAAATTCGCTAATATTCGTGTAACTTATTTCACGTGCAATCATTGTGAAAGTGATTCAGACGATTAAGCTGGTTATTATTAAGTAAACAATGTTTCCTTTTGTGTAAAATCATGATTTAAGAAATAAATACTCAATAAACATTCATTATAAGGCGTTTTGACTTCATTTCAACACTTACTTTTCAGAGTTTTGGTGTGTCCCAACTTATACGGCAAAATTCTTTTTTGGCGCAAAAACTTGCCTTCAGAAAATTGACTATAACTTTTTATCCGTTAACGTTACCTTAATACTTTTTACAGCGAAAATGTAGCTGCTAACTATACCTTCCCAAAGGTATAAATTTTTTTGCGCAATTCTCATCTTATGAAATTTTATAGCTAAAAAAAAACAAAACGCAGCTCGAGCTTCTTGGCCCCTCGCGGGGTATTCCCCTCAGTGGAAGAGGTAGGCGAAGAGACTAAGATCGACGAGCTCTGAGGGAACTAGATCGCAACTTTATTGTACGAGGGTCACCTTCAGTTTTTTAAATGGAATGCCAAATATTTTTTCTCGATTTCGGATAAAGCACCTAATTCTATGTAAAAAAAGTATTGTTCAAAAACGGTAAAGCTAATTATCGCCCTGCCGCCAGTCTATTCCGGACAATAACCCCATATTCGTGGGGTGAGGCATCAGAACGATCGCGTTTCGGGAGTTTTTGCCCCACCGGCGAGCTCGTCTGTTTGTGTTCTGCGACAATAAAACACGACGTAAAACAAATAACTTACAAGTTATTCGAAGTTAACATGGTACGACAAGTACCCTATATAAAAATCGTACTTCTGTAGACCATTGAATTAATCTTGACCTCCACTATCATACGATGATAATAAAAATACAATATAGCACCAATTAAAAATATAAATGACCTCCTCAAAGTTCTGTTACCAAAAAGGAGTTAGATTTTAATTGCGTTAGAGAGACATCCTATATAATAAATTAATTTAACATTTCCTGTGCACATCACATTGATATAAAACTTACCTTTGCCGATGACAGAAATAGACAGACATTAGCAGGCGTTGTTCCAAGAGATAAAACAATGTCTGTATGTCCACGTAATAATTGACAATTCATAGTTGAAATATCATACAATTTTATATCGCAACTATTAGTAGCGACGGCTACATGCGTTCCATTCTCACCTATGTACACAACATCTAAAATTTCATCGCTATACCCAACCAACTGTAAAAAGTTCGATACTTTTTATTACTATCAACGAGTATTTAAATATAAATGAAATGTAAACACTTGTAAAACTTACCTGTTTAATACATTCGAACGTTTCTAAAGAATAGATCATTACATTGTGATCAATAGTAACCACAGCAAAAGTATTACTATTTTCATTATAAAGTAGACGTGTAATAGATAGGTTTCTTTCTTCTTTTGCTACCGATACGTCAGAAAATTTTTGAACATATATTTGTCTTCCGGTTTTCATTTCCCAAATTTTGACTGCACCTGTAATAAATGAAATCATCTATCCTTATAGAGATCGTAAAAATTACAACATCCTAATGCGTAATTGTAAAGATTCGTATGTCACACACCAGTGCTACCAGAAGGATTCTTACAAATGTAAAAATAATATTCAAAATTTAAACTCGACAATTCATTTTGTGCAAGAATTGTAGGGGTCTGAAGAGACTGTTAACATACAAATTCGCTAGCAATCGTTGTTTATTAAAATTTCTTATGAGGAATATTTATGAACTATAAGAATTCGATTTTGATGAAATTTTGCAGGCGTACAAAATAGTCGAAAATAAACGATACATATTTTTAGCTGCTGCAGTTTGCAAAAGCTCTACTGTAATAAATCAACAATTAGAGAAGAAAGAAGGATATGTCATTCGCACCTGTATCCGCATGTTATTTTGTCACGTGTTCCAACTGTTTCCACCAAACCAATAGAGCAACTATCAACTGTACAAATTTTTTTACTTACATAATAAAGAGACAAATGTATTCGATAATAATAGAAGAACAGTTTATTTTATATTATATATTTATTTAGGGAGATGTTCTGGTTTTGCACTTTCAAAGAACCAATTCTTTACCACGTTTTTGTTAGCTCGCTTTCTTGTCTGTCTGTATATCTGTTTGTCAATTTGTTCGGTACAAATTTTGCAATTGATTTTAAACTAACTTCCCGATGAGCTAGAGACTTGAAATTTTAAACATAGCTCAAAACTGGATGACAATGCAATATTTAAAAATGTTTTTTTAAAAAAGCCTATGCGTTTAGGATATCTAAATTATTAATAAATCTAACCGTTATATCCCATCACGTGACCCTCGGTAGTACGTCATCGCGTTCAGCGTCCCCACTCTGCTACGTGTTCCCACCAGTGATGGGATATTCGAGGGCCACGGCCCACGGTTTACGTTCCCTTGAGCGGCTGAATTTGCCCACTCTGACGTATCGTCACCTCACTGCGCACGCGCTACGCGCTACACACAAACGTACCTCTACTCTCCCCGTGTGAGTGCCTGTTCGATTGCGCGGGCACTACACACACAAGCGTACCTCTACTCTATCCGTGTGAGCTGGCTGTTCAACTGCTCGAGCCTCGTCGCGTTCATTCGAATTTCACGTTACCGAAGTTTCGGATGCATGAGTCGGAATCTGAAGATAGCGCGCATTAGATTACCGGCGCGGCGCGGCGCACATTTTGCTATAACTTTTGATCTAAACAAGAGATCAAAGTGAAATTTGGACTAAATTTTTTTTTTTAATCGGGTTCAATGATGTATACTGAAATAGATTTTTTAAATTATGTTTTTGTTGATTTTTAAGATATAGCCGGATAAAGGTCGAAACATACAAGACCGGTTTGGACGTCGGTCTTGTCCGTCCGCTAGATACGAGAACAGGGTTGTAGAAACTCTGTCGGTAAAGAGGGAAGAGTTTCTACAACCCTGTCCGATGGATCGGTTCTTTGGCTTATAAGAAGAAATAGAAGATGAACATCTTTCAAGACTTGGAAGGTAATAGTGATTATGATCGATTACATTAGATATCCGATAAACAGCAGATAAACAACAATACAAACTGCTTGCTTTATTAGAAATAACTCTGCTATTATTTTTTATGCGAACGGTTGAGTTTTGACCTATAGTTTCTTTGACACTTTTTATCCTCATGATGCGTAGAATACAATACAATAAAAAAAATTTGACCTTGAAATTCAAGGTCAAGGACAATTTTGCGGAAACTTTTTTTTACAGATCTATAGTACAAGGTGTATAAAAATTATACGTCGAGACTACCATAGCGGGATTCTATACTTCTAGATCGGTGGAGATCCGTTAAAAGAACTTCCGTCAAAATTTTGTTTGTTGCTGCGTACAGTACATACTCATTGCGAGGAACAAAAGTCCATAAAGTAACATGGGTCTCAAGTCAATCGTTCGCATAAAAACCGACTTCAAAGTTTCGTAACCAATTTTATTCCATATGACTACAGAGTGTCTCAAAATAGTATAAACGTGGAGGGGGTGATTCTACATAAGAAAATAAATCGAAAATATAGAATGCGCAGATATCATAGAAAAAGTTAAGGAGCAATTCTGTAACTAGTGGCTTCACGCTTTAAAATAAACCCGGGTATATTATTATACGACTTTCTTCACAAAATTGTAATAGTTTAAATATAAGCAATTTTGGTAATTACACAGAAAAGGGTACACCTCACCGATTTTGATGAAACTCAAATACGTTGTAGAATTCATTCTAAGCAACTGTTTCCTGTACGTCTTACTGCCGCCCTTACTGTTTTGGAGATACTTATAAAAATAGTTTTCGTGCTCTTTTGTTTGGTTAGAGTTAGATTTAGAAGGTTACGCCCCCTTAACCTGGCCGAGCGTCTCGCTCCCCGTGGCGGCCCTAGCTCGGAGCTTCTCAGGCACGTACCATAGGAGCTGTCCGTGGCGCATTAGGGCGTCACTCGTATCAATAAATACGTACGATTACCAATTTGAGTGAAAAAGAAGTGTTCTCAGACCTTATTAAAATCATTATAATGTCCGGGCGTTTTAAGCATATTTATACTGTACAACAAAATTCACTAAAAACACTGCACGAAAGTCTATCGTGCGAATTTATTATACGCAAGAAACACAACCGCACTTACCAAAACTTGACTTCCTACACTACAGAATCTCGCTATTCTCACCATTCAATAACTGATTCGCGACTCTAATCACACGACGATGTTCCCACTCAACGGATAAGAGGAAAAAAAAGTTGAAGGTGCGCGACTGAAGCACGGACCTAAAGGACTGAGCGTAAGCCTGCGGGGCCATCAGAAAAGACGGAAGGGGTATCAACTTGTCGGCCATCTTGGTACGGTCACAATGTGGTGCGCTCTATAGGCGGCTTTAAATACTAGTGTAGCGTCTAAATAACTCGTAAGGCAGGGCTGCCGTTTCAGCGGCTCGCGACGGCCGATTATCGAAGGCTACGCCCCTCGACCCTCGAGTGGAATAGGCCTACAGGGGATACCACTAACAAAAAAAAACGCATTGGCAATAGTACCTCGATGGTAATGCGGAAACCTATTGACACGCGTGTAGACCTGAAGCGCCATGAATAGCGCCTACGCTATGGTACGCGCCTGAGCGGCTCCGAGTACTAGGACCGTCCCGGGGGACGATACACGCGGCCGGGTCGAGAGTCGAGGGGCGTAGCCTTCGAGAATCTGTTCTTTATTACTTTACGTTTTTATTGAGATATTATAGAGTCACCTTCGGTTTTTTAAATGGAATGTCTAATATTTTTTTTTGAATTCGGATAAATCATCAAATTTTGCATAAAAAAGTATTGACCTTCATATATTCTAAATCTAATGGTTAACGAGACATTATCGAATTAATTCTCCATATGTACTTAGCATATTCCAATTGAGGAATATCAGTTCAAGCATTGACTAGCTTCCTGGTACATAGTAGGTACATATGGAAAATTAATTCGATAATGTCTCGTTAACTATTAGATTTAGAATATATGAAGGTCAATACTTTTGGCACGATTACGATTTCCGTTGCCCCTCGTTTTGAAGTTATATTTGTGTTCTTGGAGTTATTTCAAGAAAAAAATGTATATATAACAGTGTCAAATCGGCCTGGTTTAGCCAGGAAAGTAGATTTCCTGTTTTTTATAAACCTGCAAATATCTCGGAAACTATGCGAAATATGGCAAAATATCAAGAGACCTTTCTTGTAGGAAATTGAATTTTCTGTAAAAACCGTTAAAATGATGTTAAAATTCCATTTTTCACGAAAAATATACTAAAAATAAAATAATGGTAAATTTTAAGTTTAGTGGAGGCAGCTTCGATGACCTTGACCTTAACATATGTTGTCAAGGACAACATTCTGAACAACTTTTTTCATTACAACTACCCGGTGCTCGGTCTTAGTTTTTGAGATAATTACAAAAAACTATTGCTAGTACTAAATTGAATTTTCCGTATTCAATTTTCCGCTTTTAGTTTTTGAGATATTCACAATTTCGTCTGCGTGGTCGGGTCGGCCTGACGGCCGGCCCTCTCCGCCCCGCAATCTAACCCAGACCTCACTCTGTTCACATAATCTTCCCATTGTAAATGTCTTCCAAAATTTGATCTTTTCAGAACGGAGGCTTTACCGACCATTATTTCGGGGGAGAGGCAGTTGTTCTGCAAATTCACCGAAATATAAATATACTCGGAAACTGCGCAGCTGATAGAAAAATGTCATACGACATAAATTATTGGAAATTTAATTTTCTACAAAATAGATCTCTTGATATTTTGCCATATTTCGCATAGTTACTGAGATATTTGCAGATTTATAAAAAACAAGAAATCTACTTTACCGGCTAAACCAGGCTGATTCGACACCATGTTATATATACATTTTTTTCTTAAAATAACCCCAAGAATACAAATATAACCTCAAAACGAGGGGCTACGGAAATCGTAATCTCCCCATACTTTTTTACGCAGAATTTTCTGCTTTATACATATCTGAGTTCGAGAAAAAATATTGGGCATTCTATTTTAAAAACTGAAGGTGACCCTGATATCTCAATAAAAAAGTAAGGTAATAAAAACAGATTAGAGCACTGTATGTCCCCCTAGATACCATGCAACTTTTGTTTGAAACATTTTTTCGTACAACGAATACCTTACGAGTTATTTAAGGTCGTCATGTTAGGAAACTCACCCTGTATAAATAATAATACATAAAAAAATTAAGTTGTATATAAATATGTATTTAAAATTACAGTAAATAAAATGTATTATAAGAATTTCACAAAAATTAATTTAAAATTTAAACGCTATCCAAATCCCAATCTTTGGATTCTTGAGAAATTGAAAGGGGTCATTCCATGCCAAATCGATTACTTTTTGCGGTTCCCATCGTCGATTTTGTACTAAATGAAATATGTTGTAGTCTATATGTGAAAATAGTGGTGGTCATCATTTTGCCAGTTTCGAAGTTTTTTTTAGAAATGACAGGCTTTCGAAATTTTACAACAGTATACGGACTGCTGGTATAGCTTTGAGATCAGAGGTATAAAAAACTGACCATAATAGCGGTGCGCTCTACTCGCCTCTATCTCAAAACGCGGGTACAACGCGTCCTTTTTTAGCTCATTCTAACGTTGATATGCAATGCCATTTTGTTCAATGGCTCATTATGAAGGTGAAACTTCGGGGAATATAACCATATTTTTTTCAAAATTAACATTACTGGCCAAAATCGAAAGAAAGAATTTGTTTACATTTTTCGACATTATAAAGTTAATTATCGAGATTGAAAAAATTATTTCATAACAGCCCGATTCTTTTCGAATAATACAAAACAAAATGTAGCTAAATCGGACAAACAAATTTCGAAAGCCTGTAATTTCTAAAAAAATTCGAAACCGGAAAAATAGTGACCCCCACTAATTTCACATGGACTACAACATATTTCATTTAGAACAAAATCGACGATGGTGACCGCAAAAAGTGATTTGGCATGGAATTTCTCAAATGTGCATACCGAATCCTTGCAAGCCTCGTAGGCACACGTACACGCCGACCGAGCGTTGTGTGTGTGAGTATGCCGCGGAACGGCTGCTCGAACTACGTACCCCCTTAAATGTTCCCACTACGTTATATAGATGGCACCACATTGTGACCGTACCAAGATGGCCGCAATGTCAACCATCCCACCCCGCTCGCTTGGTGCCTCATCTCGCCCAGAACCCTACCTTACGCTCAGTCCTTTAGGTCCGTGGACTGAAGATGCTCATCTTCTAAAATGCGCTACAATGTAGGTAGCGGCTACATTAAAACGGAACAGCTCACATCCATAACTGATTCTTCGCTAGCGCCTACGATGCAAACAGCTACGTTCAAACTTCCCGTGGATCTTACGAAGGTGCCAAGCACGTCTGAATTAAAAACTATTTTCAAAAAGGTATAGCCGGATAAGAAGGTAAAAAATTCCCTTGAGTCGAATTTTTATGACCGATGGGTCATTCGATAGGGCATCAAGAAAAAACATACTGTGTAAAGTTTCAACCCTATATCTCGATCAGGAGGGTAGTTATGGGATAAAATCGAAAAATCAGTTTTTGGCCTATTTTCCCTAGTTAATGATGTTTAGAAATTCTGAGAAAAATCTGACACATGTCGAGAACACAAATACATTCTCTGCAATTCGTTTCAGATTTTTAATTTGAAAATCCTACTTATTAAAAATCGAAAAAATGCAGATTTCACATGGGAGTTCTAGTCTCCACATTTATATTTCTACCGGTACAGATATATTGTAATAATTATTGGTTATGAATTTTTTTCAGATTTTTCGGCTGTCTGCGCCGTTGTTAAAAAAAATAAAAACCGATTTTTTCGACGTTTTTTCCGTGGACAACTAAGCTAACCTTAAAATTGTTACGTTCTATTTATTCTGTAAGTCTATTAGGCACTGATAAACCTTGAACATTTCACAGAAATAATTAAATAATTAAATCAACTGGATTAGTATTTCTACTGAGTCAGTCTATTACATCTAGAAGTTTTAACCATGTTTCCAACAGCCCGGTTGGCCGAATGCGTTAGACGCGGGAGTTGTCCTAGAACCTTCGTACAGGTAGGACGTGCCCGGTGAGCCGATACGAGTCTGGTACCCGCGGGGTAGCTAAGCGAATAAGAGTACATAGTGCGAAAACGGGCAAACAAGAGTGTACATTTAACGCGGTGCACGCAGAAAGACAAAGATCATATCAGTGGTTAACAAAGTGCAGTTTCACAGAGCCAATATTATCACCGTTTCTAAAAAGTGAGTGCTATCAGATAAAGAGTTCCAAGCGCGAAAGCGCTGCCCAACCAGGGGCGTGCACCCCAACAACTGCAGCCCACAGCCAGCAGGCTCTGTAGGCTGGTAAACCAGATATTAAAAAATAACAAAAACGCAAAGCGGGTCAACCCAACGCCAAACCTAATAAAAAAAATTAGCATAGCAAAAGAACATCAGCATGAAAGACTTACTTAAAACGATTGAAAATTTAAATAAAACGATAGAAAACCTGTCGAAACAACTGGAGGAGGAACGAACAAAAAACCGAACAACAAACCAAGGAACGTTCACAGACACAAACAGATTCGCAGCACTAGAAGTAGACGACCCATTCCCGACACTCCCAGAATCGGTTGCACCTAAAAATCAAAAGAACGCAGCCATCGCAGGTCAGAAAAGGCCATACCCAAGCAAGGACATCTATACGTCCACAAAGAAAAAGGACACTCCAGAGACAAACAAAGCCAGGAGCCCCACCATAAAAAAACACATCGCAGGACAACTCTATCACCAACGTCGAGGCAAGCATCGACATAACGGCAGATCAAGGGCTCCACACCCACCATTCCCTCGCAGATCTCAGCAGCTGCCCCTCATAAAATCACCCCACACAAAATACTAAGACAGGTAACATCCAACAAGCGACAATAGCAGGTAAAGATACGCAAATTCAGTTTTCAGCCGTCAATAAAACCCCAGACAGTAACAGTAACACACACACTACAAAACCACCACTAATAACACTCCACACAAACACAATCAAAAACATAATTTCACAGCTCTCAAGCAAAATAAGCGATTTTAACATCAAAAGAATAAACAATAACAAACACATATTACAAACACATTCCTTAGACAACTACAAAATAGCATGTGACACATTAAAACACCTCCAAATTCAATTCTTCATGTACACACCAAAATCAAACAAAAACATCGTAGTAGTTCTAAAAAACATCGAAGGCAATTTCGAGCCAGAAGGGTTAACATTTCTATCAGTAAAGCGTTTTACTACAAAGAGAGCAACGGATGAAGGCAGAATTCTACCTATCTTTATAGTTCAACTATCTGCGTGCAAAAATATTAAGAGCCTGAGTCAGGTAAAATCCATTCTACACACCGTCATAAAATGGGAAAAAATAACAAAGGGGAACCGCATCCAGTGCGTGCGATGCCAGCGAAACGGTCACGTAGCAGTCAACTACAATCTTAAATACAGGTGCGTCAAATTTAAGAATGACCACAACCCGGGCGAATGGCCGATCCGCCGCGTCCCCTTCAGATATTGAAAAATCTCCCCCCTACTGTGTCAATTGCAAAAACCACGGGCACCCTGCTTCGTATAGAGGCTGCCCTAAGCTAAAAGAATGTAAAGAAAAAATTGAAGCCAGAAAGATTGAAGTCCTATTAGAAAAATATAAAAAACAAAAATTTAATTCAAACTCTACCAAAGCTGGCATCTCATTCAGCTAAATAGTTGCAAACAAAACACCAAATACAAAACACACCTCCAAAGAACATACAAACCAAACAATCCCTTCACTCATACTTACAAATCAGCAAACACAAACACAGACACAAAACACATTGTTATTACAAATAAAACAAATCATAGAAGCAACAATAAAAACACAAACCGAACCATTATTAACACAAATACAATCAAACAGCAACAGACAAAATTGCACAAGCACTAGAAAAAGATATCTAAAATGGATTCGCACACTCCTAACAACTCCACAAGCCATAGACACACTCACACACACAACACAGGCACTACATCTCTACAAAACCTTAAAATCATAGAAATAAACGTAAATTCGCTAATCTCGAACGACAAAAGAGCAGCATCTTTGAGTTTTTGGAGGAACACGAGTCGAATGTGGTCCTTCTTTGCGAAACAAAGCTAAACCAAAAGTATCGCGTTAATTTTAAAAATTACAATTTTATAAGGTCTGACAGACTAAACGCAAAGCAGGGTGGGGGAACTGGCATATTTATAAAACGAAACTTGAAATGCAACAACATCTAGCTAAACTGTCCCCATTCTACGACCCTCGAAACGACAATAGTACAGCTCAGAATTCATCAAAAGAACCTTTACTTAATAGAAGCATACGCGCCCAGCAGCAATAAAAAAGAATTTACAGCAGACCTAACAGCAATTTTCAACAAGTTAGACCTTCATAAAATTAGCAACTACTTCTTAATAGCCGGAGACCTCAACGCGAAACACACCGCCTGGCACAACCATAAAAATAACAATAGAGGCACCACACTAAAAAACTGGCTCCAACAAAATGAAATTCAATTTAGAATATCCCTCATAAATTCCGCAAAACCGTCATTCCCGAATAGGGGTTCATTTATCGACATCTGCCTGACAGACAACAGACTAAAATTCCACAATCTCCCCAGCCACGGTAGATTAAACTCACACGACTACGACAGCGACCACAGAGCTCTAGAGATGACAATATCATTAGAAACCGACGAACCGATTGAAATTGAAGAACCAACCACCATTCCCAAATACGACTTTTCCAAAACAGACTGGCACGATTTTCAAACACAGCTAATGAACATAGACGACACAGGAATACCTAACAACAAAAACCTATCAATACAGGAAATCGACAACCATATAGAAAATTAAACGCAAACATAAACACAGCCATAGAACGTAAAATTCCGCGCATCTCAAACGACTACAACTCAACAGACAGATACATCACCCCGACAATAAAAAATCTAAGAAGGACAAAAAGTACGCTAATAACCAGACTCAACAGACTGACAACAGCAAACAACTACACATCCACAAATAGCCGTGTTAAAATACATTCTTATAAAGATAAGACAGGAAATAAAAAAAAAAATTCTACAAGTCTGTAAGTTCACACTGGAAATAAAAAATTGCAAATATATCCACCCACAAACCAAAGGAATTATTCCCTTCTATAAACACAATTTTCCGTACAAAAGAACACACTGAAAATCCACAACTCCAACACAGAAATGACGACAAACGCCAACATAAACACTGACAACGTTCATACAGACGACAACAACCTGCTAATAACAGACATTAAGGGGCTGTGCCCAACCAAATACCATCAACCACCCTACCACTCACACATCGCCAGATCCGCATATACGTATACGCAAATGCAAGGGTTTACAAGAAAAGAAACTGACGCCTCAATATTGCAATGAGAAGTTCAGACCCGGTCGATTATGATTCCTAAGAGTCCTGCGCAGCGTCGTCCAGAGCCCAAATTTCATATTTTTACGTTGTTGAAGAGTAATTTGCAATAATCGGCAGAATACTGCTTGTCTCGAGTCGCGAAAACGGAAATGCAAGGGTTTACGAGAAAAGAAACTGACGCCCCAATATTGCAATGAGAAGTTCAGACCAGGGACTTAATACCGGTAAAATTTTCATACCGGTATTACGCTAGGGTCTTAATACCGGTAAAATTTCTATACCGGTATTACGAATACCGGTAAAATTTTCATACCGGTATTACGCCGTATGATCTAATACCGGTATAATCGTGATACCGGTATTGGGCCAACAGAACTATACCGGTAACCGATATGAAATACCGGTATTTTTCGGTTTCTCCGTCTCTTTCTGTATCCTGCCATACAATGTCGTGCGTAAGCCACCTATTTCTACCGGTATACGAAATACCGGTATGTCGTCATACTGTTTTATGAAAATACCAGTATATTTACTAATATTTACCAGTAATTTTGTCAATTTTCTTATTTTATTTTATTTTATTACAAAAAAATTTAATAATCTTTTTAAATAAAGATTTAAAACCGAGATATGTACCTATATGATACTGATATTTTCTGATGTCGAAACTAACTAATTGTAAGATAATATGTATGTGTTCACACGTGAAGAAGAATGCGATGTTGTAATTGTCGCGTCCGTGACGAGAACTTGCAGACGCATTGGAATATTAGTAACGTTCGAGCCTTAAGCGAATGCATATCTGCACTTTATTGTGTGCTTAGTGTGTGGCCGACTCGAGAGTCAATTTGGGTCTACGCTGTTTTCGATTTTAAATGATGCCATTCTTGAGAGTCCTTTCCGTATCTCTTTGATGAGTTTATTGGTTTGTACGGCTGGAAGGTGTCAGTTGACACCGTTGGAAAAGTCGCCCTAGCCGTACCGCTCTCAGTGGTACTTGACGCAGCGTAGGTCCAAACATAGCGCCAAGAGCCTGTGTCCCTAAGACTAATTTATGGATTCCACAGAGTGCGAAGAACTAAATGTTTATATTTGTCGTTTTTTGTAATTTCGTCTATGGGCGTTGCCCTTATTACGAAACCTCCTACACTGCTATTGGCTGAGGCCCTATTTTTCAATATTTGGTGGAGGAAATTTTCACCCCGCCAAGGTTTCCTTATTCATGGAACTTCGGAGGAAGGTCAGTCGCAAATTACAGTCTTTGTCGATCAAGTCAATTTTTCCGTAGTTCTATATTTTGCATACCGTCGTTCACTCTATTTATTAAAGTTAATAGTTATCCGTTGTTGTATTTATTACTTTATGCTTACTTTTTAGTTTATTAGAATATTTATTATTCATTATAGTTCATTAGTATACTTTTAGTTCTTTTTTAGTGTTTCTAGTATTAATTTTAGTATTAGGGTCAGTGTTAGTGTAAGAAATGGGTCGAAAGAAGATAAATGCTGTTTACGAATACTTCCAGTATCATTCATCGGATAATAAATCGACATGCATAATTAATGAGTGTGGTCACGAAATTACGGTAAGTAGTCGTAAATGCAGTTACTCTCAGTCGTATTCGTACTTCGTACACCGCATCCCACCTTCTTAATTTAGCTGAAAATTGGAATACTGTACATATTGGATGATTAAATTTATATGTACTTTTAGGGAAATCATGGTACTAATCTCCTTTCACATTTGTCTTCAACACATCCGACTGAATTTACGTCAGTTATGATACGTAATAGGAATAGGAAACGGATACTTGAAGAAACGGTAACGTCGGAGACAGATATTTCAAGCTCTCGAAACAACAGTAGTATTAAAGAAAAACTATTGGATAACTGTGTCAACTTAGTTACCGTTCATGGTAGACCCTTTAGTTTAATAAACGACACTGCATTCCAAAATATTATTAAAATGATACCGTCTACTTCACATTCTTCCATATCATCGCAAGAAGTACGAAATGCCGTAAAAATTAAGGCAAACTTGTTTAGGGAAATGCTCAATAGAAAATTAAACGGCAAATTACTATCGCTAAAAATTGATACTGCGACTTGCATGGATCGCTCATTTTTGGGGATCAATTTGCAATATATACATAGATGGAAGGAAAATTATTTTAAATACCTTAGCGGTAAAAGAAATATATAATAGTCATACCGCTCTAAATATAAAAAAAATTTTAAAAGACGTACTTCTCGATTATGGAATATCTGTAAAACAAATTTATTCAATAACAACCGATAACGGCTCCAACATGATCAAGCTTGTAAGACTGGTAGGAGATGATCAAGAAGATTTAGAATCCGATGACGCCAATGACAATGAAGATACTAGTTATAGCGAAAACTCAAGCTCTTTGTCTACAGATGAAAATGATGAAATATATGGGAATAGAAGTAACGAAGAATTTGAATTTTCATTATCAGATGACGAAGATGTAATTTCAAATGAAACGAATGAAAGTATTGAAAAATACCGAACTAGATCAGTACGCTGTGCAGCTCACACATTGCAGCTAGCTGTGACAGACGTATTGAAAGATCGATTGAAAGATAATAATGATGTTTTCTTGGCAGGTATGTATGTTCCGCGATGTACAATTTAACATTGCTCTAAGTCAATAGTAAATTGTATAAGCTAATGGTCATCTCGATGTTTTCTTCGTAGGCATGTTTCTCGATGTGCGGTTCAACATAGTTTTGAATCAAGAACAAATTGTACAAGCTAAGAATCATCTTGCAAGGACTTGGGAATACAAGCAAAAGCTGCATAAAGAATATAGACTATCAATTAATGACACACCAAGTACTTCAACTGCAATTCAAGATGAAGTTGCAGAGGACAGTGTCGAGAAAATGTTACGAGATTTAGAGCATAACAAAAGGCGTCGTTACGATAATCATACCGTACACATTATGAATGTATTGGGGAAATTTGAAGAGCATCCACGATTAGATTGTAAAGAGATGATTTTGGAATTTTGGAATAACCAAAAAAGCCAAATGCCAGAATTATATTCGCTAGCAGAAGTTGCTTTAGCAGTACCACCAACACAAGTTAGTGTTGAAAGATTGTTTTCTGCTTTAAAATATGTATTATCACCATTGCGGTATAACTTATCCGATGATATTGTTAATGATATATTAATACTTAGGAATAATAAAAATGTAAATTTATAAGTTAGTAGTTTGTAAATATATTGTTATTGTTCGATTGGAAAAGTAAATCACGTCTTAATTTTAACCTATCGTGTTACCTTTACTAGCGTACTACCGGCCTCTTTTCCTCAATTTAAATTTTAAATTAATTTTGTATAAAAATTAACTTACAATAAATTTATTATAACAATTCCTCTGAATTTTTGAAAAACTAATTTAATATTAAAATTTCCCTAAATTTAAATTGTAAATATCATTCAATTTTTTAATATTAAAAATTATGTATATATTACATAGGGGGCATAAAAATTTAAAAAAGGCTTAGGTGGGGCATTGCAGAAAAACACTTGGGAAACACTGACCTATACGCTCTCTGTCCCGGGCTCTCGGTCGCGCGCTAGATGTCTACACGCACACATGCACGAATCGCGCCTTAAGCTCACGAATACTGTTACAGCTCAGTTATATAGGTGTCGTACGAACGACATTGTATGGCGGGATACACAAATTGTCAGAGAAACCGAAAAATACCGGTATTTCATATCGGTTACCGGTATAGTTCTGTTGGCCCAATACCGGTATCAAGATTATACCGGTATTAGATCATCGGCGTAATACCGGTATGAAAATTTTACCGGTATTAAGACCCTGGCGTAATACCGGTATGAAAATTTTACCGGTATTTGAAGGTACAACCGAAAAATACCGGTATAATACCGGTATTTCGTATACCGGTAGAAGTCCCTGGTTCAGACCCGGTCGATTATGTTTCCTAAGAGTCCTGCGCAGCGTTGTCCAGAGCCCAAATTTCATATTTTTACGTTGTTGAAGAGTAATTTGCAATAATTGGCAGCATACTCGCTTCCGAAACTAGTGAAATGTCACAAGATGGCCGCCACAAAGTCCACCTTGCAGTTCCGAAATTTTCCACTACTAGCGTTAGTGTCTCTGTCCCATGCATTTGTATAGGGTAACTGCGAAAGAGACAGTGGCGCTAGTAGTGGAAAATTTCGGAACCGTTAGGTGGTGTCAATGGCGACAATCTTGTTACATTTCACTTGTTTCGGAAGCGAGTATGCTGCCGATTATTGCAAATTACTCTTCAACAACGTAAAAATATGAAATTTGGGCTCTGGACGACGCTGCGCAGGACTCTTAGGAATCATAATCAACCAATTCTGAACTTCTCATTGCAATATTGAGGCGTCAGTTTCTTTTCTCGTAAACCCTTGCGTTTGCGTATATGCAACTCGTGACGTATTTCTTGAAATATTCATAATATGAAGGATAAATTTCAAGAAATATAAGATAATTTATAACCAGACATCGGTCATTTAAATTGTCTACATAAATACTAAACAAGCAACAACTAAACAACTTTAAATATTATTTTAAGACAATAAAATTTAAACAATCAATTAAAAAATTATTGCATAAATATCTATTTATTACCATAATTGTCAGTAGATAGAAATAATTTTTTAATGAATTTTAGTGCGAATTTCATCCCCGTATGTCTTACGGTTCAGGAGTTCTAGTAAAAGACCACCTTTCTCGATCCAGCCCACCGTGTGCGCAAAGTTGGGCAAAATGTTTATCTAAATAAAAATTTCGAATAACGAATGAAAGATAAAATAATTTTTATTCGTTATACGGAGGTTCGAATACAAAATGTATGTTTAGTCAACGCGTATCGAATAAATAGTTTCCGAGATCCGTCGGATAAAGATAATTTTTTTATTCGAAGGCTTCGAATAACTCTAATGATAAAACCATTAGATACAGTCCAAATTATATCGTGTTTAGTGTCATTGTAATCGGAAAAACGCCAGGAATCAGCAGGTGCAACTTCTATAAGAAGATTATGAAAAATAAAGAAGTTTTGCAACTGAATTAGCAATGGTTTCACACCGATGTACCTGACCCTGTGTCGGGGTACCCGGCCGTGTTTATTGCACTACTCTGCGACCGAGGCAGCTCGTGCTACTGAGCCTAAGCAGTCGGTGCTCGTCGCAGTTTTTTCGATCTGGCAGAAAATGTCGGAATGTTTAATAATACGTAATATATTTTTAAGGTTCCGGAAAGATAAATATAACATGGAAAAAACGCCGGAAAGAGTGGGTTTCATTTTTTCCAACAATAACAATTATTTCTATCTACTGACAATTATCGTAATAAATATATATTTTTTGTAATCATTTTTTAATTAATTAAAATAAAATTTGAAATTGTTTATTTCTTACTCATTCAGTACTTTTCCAGATAATTCAAATCACAGATGGCTTTGATTATAACTTTCTCTGTATTTATTTGTCATATCCTGAATATTTCAAGAAATACTCCGTTTTCGACTAACAAAGTATGCGAAGAAATGCAGGTCTGTTTCTCATTATTGGACTAGTTTAAATCACCGAAGTGCCGAGCTCGGCGCTTCAACATCAACACCGAAATATCAGATTTCATTCTATCGTTTCAATCAATTGCCAATTTTGACAAATTTATTACATTGTCCTGCTAATGTTCTCAAGAATTGAAGAGCTTTAGTCTACTATTTCAATTATCGCACGCTACCTTATATGAACAAAGTTCATGCCGGTTCCTCTATAGGCGACAATAGATGAGCGAATGATCAGGTAATAAAATAAATTACATTTTACCTTTTTACGTGTACAATGACCGCGATGAATGTTTTCAAAGATTTTATTGCCTAGAGTCAATTACGACGACACTGATTGTTTTATTGGTAGCCGAAGGGTGACGCGGCGCTCATCGACGCCGTGCTGTATGGGTATTGTCTTTTATGGCCATTTCCATAGCCAATATGCTTGGGGATTTCCGAGATCGTTGGGCCTGTGGTAAAAATATTTTTAGTACAATAATGGGAAACACACCAGCATTTCTTCGTTTAGCCGAAGACCGAGTATTTCTTGATATATTCAGGATGTGAAGAATAAATACAGAGAAAGTTATAATCAAAGCCATCTGTGATATGAATTATCTGGAAAACTACTGAATGAGTAACAAATAAACCATTTCAAATTTTATTTTAATTAATTAAAAAATGATTACAAAAAATATATATTTATTACGATAATTGTCAGTAGATAGGAATATTTGTTATTGTTGGAAAACATTAAAAACCACTTTTTCCAGCGTTTTTCCTAAGTTATACTTATCTTTTCGGAACCTTAAAAATATATTATGTAATATTAAACATTCCGATGTTCAGAGAAATATTTTCCAGACTCTAAAACTTGCGTAATACAAAAGCGAAATAATAGTATGTATGGTACAGTATTTTATCGATAAATGTCCCAAATGTCTGGCACATAATTGTCTCTGAACTATCCCCACTCCTGCGGGATATACCCCGTGAGGGGCCAAGAAGCTCGAGCGGCCTCGGTCGCCGAGAAGTGTAACATGAATGTAACGGGTCGAGTATATCAGTATGAGACAGGAGACCACTACTAATCCAATGACAAAACTTCTTTATATTCAATTGTTTTTTTGTAAGACCTACATCAACTAATTCGTGGAATTCTCATGATCAAAATGACACTAAACACGATATAATTTGGACTGTATCTAGTGGTTTTATCCGCGGGCTATACGTAGGCTTCGAACAATTTTCTGCCAAATCGAAGAAACGGTGACGAGCACCGACTGCCTTGGCCCAGTACCACGAGTTGCTTCGGTCGCCGAGTGGTGCAATAAACACAGCAGGGTAACCCGACAACGGGTCAGGTACGTGGATGTGAATCCACTACCAATCCACTTCCAAAACTTCTTTATTTTCAATTGTTTTTTTTATAAGACCTAGATCAACTAATTCGTGGAATTATCATGATCAAAATGACACCAAACACGATATAATTTGGACTGTATCTAGTGGTTTTATCCGCCGGCTACTCGTAACCTTCGAACAATTTTCTGCCAAATCGAAGAAACGGTGACGAGCACCGACTGCCTAGGCCCAGTACCACGAGTTGTTTCGGTCGCCGAGTGGTGCAATAAACACAGCAGGGTAACCCGACAACGGGTCAGGTACGTGGATGTGAATCCACTACCAATCCACTTCCAAAACTTCTTTATTTTCAATTGTTTTTTATAAGACCTACATCAACTAATTCGTGGAATTATCATGATCAAAATGACACTAAACACGATATAATTTGGACTGTATCTAGTGGTTTTATCATTAGAGTTATTCGAAGCCTTCGAATAAAAAAATTATCTTTATCCGACGGAACTCGGAAACTATTTATTCGATACGCGTTGACTAAAGATACATTTTGTATTCGAACCTCCGTATAACGAATAAAAATTGTTTTATCTTTCATTCGTTATTCAAAATTTTTATTTAGATAAACATTTTGCCCAACTCTGCGCACACGGTGGGCTGGATCGAGAAAGGTGGTCTTTTACTAGAACTTCTGAATCGTAAGACATACGGGGATGAAATTCGCACGAAAATTCATTAAAAAATTATTTCTATCTATTGACAATTATGGTAATAAATATATATTTTTGCAATAATTTTTTAATTGATTGTTTAAATTTTATTGTCTTAAAATAATATTTGAAGTTGTTTAGTTGTTACTTGTTTAGTATTTATGTAGACAATTTAAATGACCGATGTCTGGTTATAAATTGTCTTATATTTCTTGAAATTTATCCTTCATATCATGAATATATCAAGAAATACGTCACGAGTCGCGAATACGCAAATGCAAGGGTTTACGAGAAAAGAAACTGACGCCTCAATATTGCAATGAGAAGTTCAGACCCGGTCAATTATGTTTCCTAAGAGTCCTAGCCAGGGTCGTCCAGAGCCCAAATTTCATATTTTTACGTTGTTGAAGAGTAATTTGCAATAATCGGCAGAATACTGCTTGTCACGTAGCGGCTTCTGAAAAACCTACCTAATTGTAGCTCGTCACAGAAAATTAGACCCACACCACCTATCGGGCGAAATTCTTACTAATCAGCTTCGTCTATCCCATCTATCGGTCGAAAATCGTACTACTCAGCTTCGTGTAATCTCCGTTCGTACAAGTTTGGCGTGACGATCAACTCCGTCAAGGTCAAAATCTGGGCGCAGCCCCTTAACGACAAACTGAACGTCTTAAGGACTGCGCATACCGGAGTCTCCAGCAAGCCGGAGATACCTGACTCCGTTTTGCTAGTGCATACCGAGTTTTTGGAGCTGGAACGTCAATTAAGAGTGTTCGAGATGCTCGACGAAGAAAGGCACAGCGTGACGTCTGCTACCCAAACCCTAGGGGTTCCCAAAATCCGAGATGCCTTTGCTAGAGCCGGACAAGTGCTTAGCAAGTATGCCTCAAGACTATTTTTCTGTCAGGCAAATGGCGTTGTTTATTTAAAATAGCTATAGACTAGAAATTTTTAGGGTTCTTCGTGGTATTTTATGGTGGGAAATACGTTGTTAAGGAATTTATAAATATTATAAGAAAGAATAACGAAAAAAAAAAGAATATACATCTGACAATCTGTACGGCGAAACAATTCGTCAAACAACTCAACTAAACACGGCGGAGGTTCTGAACGTTCTGGTTCTTTGCCGTCCTGAAGAACGTTGACGGAGTACGCCCAGAAAATATACCACCAATAAAATGTTCCTTGGAACGGCGAGAAACAAACCGATGCAAAGAACATTGCTTCCTTCGCAGGCAAAACGGCAATTCTGGCGGCGAAAAAAAGATTTATTACCACCTGCAGATCGACGCGACGGCTACGTACAATCGATGGTCGGAAAAAGTCTCCGTATACCCTTCAAAGTAAACCTAAACGACGATGAGTTTCTTCAACAACTTAGAAGAATCATTTTACTAAATGGCGTGTTTACAATTTTTTTTTAAATTCCTATCTGTCAAGAATTCTAGAGAAAATTATGAACATTGCTGTTTACAAATTCTTTATGTAAACCTATAAGGAAAATTTAAAATGTATGTTTAGTAAATTTGTGCCACCTACTATCTGGCAGAGTACAATATTCGAACATTTAAAAAAAAAGACGATGCACAGTGGGGTATTTATTAGCCCGAAAAGTTATGCCTATTTCTTCATATTGTGTTAATCTGTACACTTTGGAGAATACTTTCGTGATTGAAAATTGTTCCTTCATGACAAAATAATGAAATTGCAATAGACGTTTCCTATCTCCATGATGTTGTAGAAGAGAGATAACGATAGTTTACGTAAGGAGCTGTGGAGCTCCCTCATGCAAACTTTTTTTCGTGCCATGCACAGCAGGGACTCTCGACCCTCTCTCGAAAAGCCAGGTCGAAATTCGAGCTGAAACTCCGGATCCTACCAAAACCAAGTATGGTAAAGGGAACTTGCCCGAAAGCTCGGTATGAACGTAAGATACAAAAGCCCAATATTATATTAGAAGTCTGACAGGCAAAAACTCGGTATGCGCATTGCTTTAGGGGCACACTTCGAAAAAGCCCATACACAAAACAACCACATGGGTAAACCTCAACTCACAAACATAATTGACCATAGAATAAAATCACTTAAAGACGAAATAGACGAAGACAGACGTAACGACAAAACAGTATGCACGTTTTCCGACGAGAACAGAGCAGAAAATCCCAACTCTTCCTCATCTCCGCCAAATTATTTTACCTCAGTATACGAACTGGGATTCATCCTAAAAAAGTTAAACAACAAAAAATCGTCTAGTTTCGACAACATACCCAACGTCATCCTTAAACATCTAACCCCACTATACACTTTCAATTATTCCATATTATTTAACAATTGCCTAAATAGCACTTAAAAAGAAAGGCAAAAATAGCAGTGAGCCCTCTAGCTATCGCCCAATTAGTATCCTACCTAACATCAGCAAAGTTTTCGAAATAGTCATAAATAACGCAATAGATTCTTTCTGCTCAATTAATAACTACATTCCTGAATCCCAATTCGGGTTCAGGCGCAGACACTCCACAGTACACGCAATCTCCAAATTCAACGCAGACATCTGTTGGGCAAGAAACGTAGGTGACTGCGTCGGTGCATTATTCATAGACCTGGAAAAGGCTTTCGACCCAGTTTGGCTGGTTGGTCTCTTTTTCAAGTTAATAAAAAAGAACTTCCCCTCACACCTCACCAAAATGCTCTGGTTCATGGTGCACAACAAAAAGTTTCAGGTAACCGAAGGTCTAAACACCTCCTCCAAAACTTTACAGTCCAGAACGGTTTACAACAGGGAGCGATCAGTTCCCCCATCCGGTTCAGCTTATACTTAAGCGATTTACTATCAAGATACGACCTGAACGACAACAACCAAAAAGGTGAAATTGCTTATGCAGACGACCTCCTCATCTACATCAGCAACAACAGATCGTCAATAATAAAAACCAAATTACAAGACCTATTCGAGAAACTGCAAGTCTACTTCTTTACATGGAAATTAAAAATTAACATCAACAAATGCGAGACTATACTATTCAGACCATACATATCAAAGAGATCGGATGCAAACACGGACGTACGAACAAACGCTAAACACTTTCACCTACAGGATAACAGAGACAGAAACACAAAAATCCCGCACAAAAAGGTTGTTCGTTACCTAGGCGTACACATAGATTTTAAGCTAAATTACAACGAACATATCACCATCCAATTAGACAAAGCGCAAAAGGCGTTTGCGGCGAACGAGCGAATCTTCTATTCAAAAGACCTAGACTCAGAAGTGAAACTGCTTTGCTACAAATTGTTAATAAGACCAATACTGACATACCATGTGGTATTGGTCTTATTAACAATTTATACTGGCATCCCCATGTGGTTTAATATTAGCGCCAACACGATGGAGAGGATTCGCTTGTTCGAACGCAGATGCGTGAGGGCCTGTCTAAGCGCATACCGAACACCCGAATCCAACTGCACGAAATACGTCAGCAACTACAACCTGTTATCGAAAGCAAAAATTATCAGAATCGACCTTTTTATGTTAAAACTAATCAGGAACCACTGGGCAAATATGAGAAACATACAAAACAATAGCCTCACATACAGCTCAAACTACTCCAATCCGTTATACCTAGAAAAAACAAGGGTAAACCTTACGTTTAGGGAAGGCAACTCCGATGACCTTAACCTTCACATATCTTATCGATGACAACATTCTGAACAACATTTGTCATTACAACTACCCGGTGCGGTGCTCGGTCTTAGTTTTCGAGATATTTGCGAAAAACTATTGCAAATACTGTATTGAATTTTATGTATTCTTACATGCTCCGTGGCAACGTAAGCCTGTTCCGCGCGGCATCCGTTTATTTTCTGTTTGTAAACACGTTGTGGGGATCAGAACAGAGTGTCACTCTATATAGGGTGAGCTTTCAATTTTGAAAGACTACTTCTGGATTTTCGCATGCGTGGTCGGGCCGGCCTTCTCCGCCCCCCACCAACTAACCCTAACTAATTCTGATCGCATAATTTTTGCATTCTATATAGCCTTCATACAGAATTTGAACTACTAATGGAAAAATCATGCAATCAGAATTAGTTAAGGTTAGGTGGCGGGGGGGCAGAGAGGGCCGGCCCGACCATGCAGACGAAATTCAATACAGTATTAGCAATAGTTTTTCGCAAATATCTCGAAAACTAAGACCGAGCACCGGGTAGTTGTAATGACAAAAGTTGTTCAGAATGTTATCCTAGACAACATATGTCAAGATCAAGGTCATCGGAGCTGCCTCCCCTAAACGTAAGTTTTACCAAAACAAAACACGCAGGATACACACCATCGGAATCATTCATTTACTTAGACACCGCAGGACTTATACAAAAAACTACGGGCGCCCATTATTATACCACTACAACAGAAAAAACTACAACAAGACAATAACATACAACAGCAACATAAGAATAGATGATCCAGACATGAGATTCGGCTACTAACTCACAAAATACGACACAGAAGATGAACACAGAAACAACACAAAAAAATACTGGTGGCTAATATAGTATAGCTAATATTGTATATAACATAAGCTCACAATTCACTATCCTTGCGCTTAAATCGAAACACTCAGCTTCCATAATATAAGTTTATATAAAAACTATAACCCATAATTTATAATCCCTCATACAAATAACCCCGCCAAATATACATAGCTTTAACCACACGCGTTAATTTTATTTTACTTTAGTGTTTTACCTGGCTCAGATTAGCTTTTAAGAAAAAATCACATAAAACTGTGCGTGCCCGGCTCTCCGAGCTTTAGTTTAGTTCCCTAGATTTATATTGCCTATTATACTTGTTGAGCGTTTTAAGTTTATTGTTCCCCCCTGTATATACACATACATATGTATTTTATTTGGCACAATAAACGCTCGTTATAACAAAAAAAAAAAGAAAATGCGTTAGACGCTCGACTGTCAATCTGCGTATACCAGGTTCGCGCCCCCGTCGTATAACTACTTTTTTACCACGTTTTTATTAGCTCGCTTTCTTGTCTGTCTGTCTGTTCGGTACAAATTTTGCAATTGATTTTAAACTAACTTCCCGATGAGCTAGAGTCTTGAAATTTTAAACATAGTTCAGAACTGGATGACAATGCAATATTTAAAAAAAAATTTTTAAAAAAGCCTATGCGTTTAGGATATATTCACTCTATTCACTCTGATTCATCCCCACTCCACTGACCCATTTCGCACCGAAGGAGCTCAGTGTGCGTTCGAGGTCCGTGCGGTGCTTACAAAGTTACTACGTATTATTTGTTTACCAAGCGAAAGAACAGTTACACCGAGATTCTCCGTCGAACCTTTATTGAATAATATTGGTATACAGTATACACCAATATGGCGGCGCCCATATCTATCACTTTCTGAAGTGAAACAATGAAAATTACTATAAAATTACTCAACTTTACATGCTCATAAGTTTTTAACAAGTGGTTTCCGTGGTCTGGGACTTCGATATAGGAGTTTTCTCACCGAAATGAACAAGATAAGACATATAATAATCAAAAATTTCTGGGTTCCGAAGAGAAAGTTTACCCTTTTAAGGGTGCGCAGGAGCCAGACAGAATTTAGAATTGAATTCAGCGACAGATGCGGAGAAACTAAGAAGCTCCTGGACAAGGATAGAGAGATCCTAGTCTCTCCTACAGAGCTGTGACAGAGAGGGAGTCTGTCACTCGCAGGAGAGACAAAGACAGAAAGATAACCAAGCTGCTTATTTTTCGATGAATTTCCTGAACTTTACAACAATTTTCTGAAGCGAAGAAGCAATATTTTCTCACGATTTTTATGTAGAAATATTCGTTGTTATATTCTAAATCTCAACACAGAGCCCTTTTTTGGAAAAAGTGTACAGAAAAAAATTTCTTCTATAAAAACGTACACTTTTTTTTTTATAAAATTTCAAGAGCCCAATTGCAAAAAAGGGCTCTGTGTTGAGATTTAGAATAGAACAAAGAATATTTCTATAGAAAAATCGTGAGAAAATATTGCTTCTTCGCTTCAGAAAATTGTTGAAAAGTTCAGAAAGTTCATCGAAAAATCAAGCCTCGCGGTTACTCTGTCTTTGTCTCTCCTGTGAGTGACATATCTCCCTCTCTGTCTCAGCTCTGTTGGAGAGACAAGGATGTCGCACAAAGTTATGAAATACATAGAATGACAACCTCTACGCCGATAGAGTCACCAGATTGGCTCCTGCGCACCCTTAATCGATAGAAAAATTTCACACACACAAGACTAAAAAGCTGAAAATAATTATTTAAATAAAAATTAATTTTTTAAAAAATACCACGTTTTTAAAAAGGCCACATACAGATAGTCCTGAAAATTTGTGATTGTGAATTTTTAATAGCTATGAAAATACTTGTAAGATTTAAAACGAAAAACGTGGGACGCAAGATAATAGTAAGGAGTGTAGAGAGTAGCTGCCGTTGAGAAAACACACACAACAGTTCATGTCATTTGTAATGCAATAAAATTGTTAGCGACTTAGGTGAACAATTCATGTATCAATTATCTATGTATTGCATGCGCCCCACGTTTTTCGTTTTAAATCTTACAAGTATTTTCATAGCTATTAAAAATTCACAATCACAAATTTTCAGGACTATTTATCTGTATGGGGCATGGGGTTAGGAATCTGTATGGGGTTAGGAACCTGTACGTGGCTAGGAAAAATTATTATATACTTTTTAGTCCGTTTTTTAAACATATTTTTATTTAAATTATTTTATACTTTTTAGTCCGTTTTAAAAACGTGGAGTTTTTTAAAAAATTTATTTTTATTTCTATTTTTAACTATGTAATAATCAATGGCACTTTTGTAGAATACTTTTAGAAGCAGTATTTAAATATTTAAAAAATATTTCAAGGTAAAATACGCAATAAAATGTTTTGGTACAACTGAGTTTTAAATACTTTGTTATGGAGAAAAGAAAGAAATTCAAATTGTAGGAATGGCTCCATTGTTATTCAGTTCTTTTGAGTCATTCGCTTTTGGTACCTCGTCTCTTATGCGGAACAGCTATTGTTGTGTATGAACCACTCAGGTTCGCTAATGAAATTAGTGAAATACAAGGGCATTTTTGACCATATTATCCGGCTATACCCTTTATCCCAATTTAGTTTTCGAATTTATTTTCTACAGCTGTTGCCCGAAATTATCGTGCGACATAATGGAATAGGCCTACAGGGGATACCACTGAAAAAAACCGCATTAACAATAGTACCTCATGGATCATGAGGAAATTGATATGGGTGTCACCCTAATGCGCCACGAATAGCTCCTATGGTACGCGCCTGAGGAGTTCCGAGCACTAGGGCCGCCAAGGGGAGCAAGATGCGCGGCCGGCTCAATGGGGCGTAG
The DNA here is from genome assembly GCA_916610255.1 of Lasioglossum lativentre. Classification (NCBI taxonomy): domain Eukaryota; kingdom Metazoa; phylum Arthropoda; class Insecta; order Hymenoptera; family Halictidae; genus Lasioglossum; species Lasioglossum lativentre. Next base: position 3,252,174 of record OU744367.1, read on the forward strand.
CCTTTGAAAACCGGCTATCCCGAGCACATAATTCCGAGGCCTGGTGTATGTTATTAGTCACCTTAATGTATTTCGATAGAAGAAAGTTCGTGGAATGCATACGCGCATGGGTAGAATATACTATACAGATACAGGCATTCTGATGATAAAATCGTTGAATGACAGAGAGTGCATATAATGATTATTCCAAGGGTCTACAGTAGATGAGATAAAGTTCAATTTTTTCTATTAAATTAAATGGAATATTATTTTTTTTTACATTTACTCAAACAGGTTTGTTAATCTTCATATGTAACCCTCGCGACGCGGGTTTTTTGACGTTTTCAACGAACTTATAGAGTAGCCTTGGAAAGATCCATTCAAATCTATAAGTATTAATTCTCTTTAATATATATTTCAACCTACTTTTTTAAAAATTAACGTTACTCTTCTTACTGGGCCTAATAGGAATAGCTAATCATTTTACGAACGTATGTAACTGTTTGCTAATCTTTGTACATATGTATAGAATTTGTTTATAATAATATGAAATAATCTCTACAAATTCTACAAACCTTTGTTTCCTGCAGCAGCAACATAAATATGATCATCCAACTTGTCATGAAGAGTTGCTGGTAACGACACATTTTTAGGTAGAATGAATGCATTTTCTATTTCTTCATAGACAGGTAAAACACGCATGGGCGACTGTGAGATAATATTCCATAAAATTAATACTTTATCTCTCCCTGAGCTATATGAAAAGAAAACAATGAAATATATTTATCTGAAAATACAATAAATTGTGCAATTTCGTTGTATTACCTCACTAAGTAATCCTCATTCGCATGAAATGATAAAGATGTAACTTTACTAAAATGGCCAGAAAGAGCAATTTCTCTTTTACCAGATAATATATTCCAGCCACAAATTTTAAGATCGTCGTCAGCGGCAAACAGAAGGTTCTTTTGGCTGCAAGGATGAAAATCTAAAACGCTAAAATTATATTAGATAATACTACACGTTTGAAATATCTTTTTACACTAAAAGGCAATTCTGCTTTTAGTTTCATCGATTTTTTATAATCAGAAAGATCTTTTAAAAATTTCAAGTCCTGATATGGAACTAGTGCACGAATTAGAGCATTGAGCCATACTTCAGTATACAGGGTGGGGCATTTAAATAGGAAAACCTAAATATTTCTGTTATTAATGATTTTATTAAAAAAAGCGTTCAGGACAAAGTTGTAATATTTGTAAGGGCACATGCAGCGGGTAAAGTTATTTTTTTCCAAAGTAATTTTTTCAGATTTCACGGTGATCAGTATATTTTTATTTTCAAATTTGGCACATATCCTTTTTTCATATATTGTTAGTGTCACGATTTAGGAAGGTAAGACAAGTAAAAATTGGAAGTTGAAAAACAAGGACCACCCTAGTGGACACACACTATTACAACAAACACAAACGAAGATGTAATTAAGTAGATATTATACCTGATAACTCCTACAACTCCTTTTATGTTATGAATGCATGTATGTTGTTGCAAATCCCACAACTTGATAGTACTGTCACTTCCTCCTGAGGCCATTAAATTTTTTTCACTACAATAGGCAATACATACTACAGGACCCTTGTGAGTGGATTTCCAAACTTTGACCAACTTATTATCTAAAACGGTAAAATATGGTTTAGTTAATGTAAATAGTTGAAAATCATATAGTTAAAAACGGGAATTTGCATTGGAGAAAGTATTGTATGCAAGGAAAAAGGAGAAAGTAGTAAAATGATTAGGGCAGGTAGAGAGTAAATTATGGAAAATTGAAGAAGAGAAAGAGATCTAAAAAAAGTCAAACGATCGTAAATTAAGTCCATTCCTTGTCTTCAAAACTAAAATTATTAATATATCTATTTGTTACAATCAAACTGATTTGTAAATTAATAGTATTGGTAAAAAGTAAATTTAAGAGTACATACTCGTTTTACTACCTGACTTCGCAAGAAATTAAAGAAAAAAAGTTAAATGAATAGTAATTTGAGAAGACAGTGAAGATGAAAATTAAATATTTAATCTTGAATAAATTCTTATTATTGCTTTAATTTGTATTTTTCTACGTCCTACATTATAAAGATGTTGAATTCCCGGTACTTATATTTTTGACTTAAAATGAATAAAACTACATGTAAAATTCGTTGATTTTGTTTTATTCCCAAGTGTCACGTGATACGCACATTTGGGCGAACATAGAACAAATTAACCGTGTTATAGAAATGCTGACTTTATTTAATGATTTACAGTGTAAATTCCAAAGTGTTGTATAATTGTAAATACATTTGTATAATCTAATATACATAGATGTAATGGATTATTGAATTACCTTTCCAATTCCAAAATTTGAAAAGACCACTTTTATGGTGTGTAATTATGTTTATATCGTTACTACTTGCTGTAAATGAATTAATTGCATCTTCCTCTTCGCTATTTGTTTCTTGCAAATGGGATATTACTGTTATGCAATTCTGTATAGATACTATGGAAACTGTACTATGCTTTTGACAAAATATATATTGTCCATCGGTGCTCCACTGTAATGTAAAATTATATGATTGTTTTATTACAGAAAAAAGTAAAGACACATTTAATGGGTTATTCTAGTCATTCTCTACTTTCATACAGAATTGAAAATTAAATAATACTAAGTTCTCGAAATTGTTGAAGTTATAACCGTTTTAAAGAGACAATGCACAGTGCATAAATTGTGTTCAATTAAAAAAACAAAAAATTTAGAAGATGTTAGGTGTTAGGCAGTTAGTACTGACATTTTGCAAGTACGGTACTGAAAACTTTAATTTCGTTTTACTTAGAACTATATTCTTCAAGTTGCCACACAGAAAGAGAAGAACAGAATAGTTATTAGAAAATAACCTTTTGTATGCACGAGATAAGGGGATAGTTGGAATCATGGCAGCTATGCAGTGGCTCACAAAAGTATTCTAAACGAACGGACTTCGTTTTAGCAAAAATAAGCATTGGTTTACTAAATGACGTGAAAAAAATATTTTGAAAAAATTGCAATTGGTAAGAATTATGTTACAAAATAAAATAGGCAGTTTTTAAATCTGTTTTATTTGAGCCCGTAAAGAAAATTTAAAATATTCATCACAGACTTAAGATAAGTCTGTGTATGCGTTCTGTAGACCTATGTTAGTTATACAAATGCTGAAAATTTCATCGAAATCGTTTAACATACATACGAGCTACAAGTGGTTAAAAGTAATGAAAATCATAGTTTTTCACAACTTTTGGTCAGTTTCTACTAAAAATCCACAGATTCTTACATCTTTTAATGCGTATCGTTTGTTTCTGCATCAATCTACCTACAATACCTATGTAACCCTTGGAGTAACATACCTGAACAATTCCTCCAGTGTAAAATGGTCCATTTTTTACTTCAACAGCAAATCTGTAATTTGAAATGACATTTGGAAACTTATATATCACAGAAAGCAATAACTTAATTACATAGGGTGTCTGTTTTATCTCAATACAGTGAAATATCTTTTAATATTATGTGGTATTCTTTTTGTACCTGTTACAGTGATAGAGATTTCAAAATTAATTTGATGTTTTAAATAGAATGCTAAACGATGAAACAAGATATGTCCTTATATCTTAATACAATTATTTCTTCAAGAGGCTATGAGAAAATTATAAAAAATGCCTGTAAACATTCAAATACCGCTGGACATAATACTTGTCCGATTAAAATACATATAAGTATAAATTATATAAATTTTACATAAATATATAAAAGCTCATATATTATAAACAAAAACAATTGTTAGATGACTAGCTGTCAAAGGTTGTCTCATTGACCACCTCAGGGTAGTCATCAATGCCCGTTCCATATTTTCCAGAGTTCATACCAAGGATGTATAGTGGGGTACAACCTCTAGGAATCAAGCATTCCTAAATCAGTAACTAAGAATTCCTAACTAAGCATTCCTGAATCAGTGACTGTGCATTTGTAACTAAGCATTAACCATAGAGTATTCATTACAATACCAGTGATACAACATTTCCGCAATCTATCACTGAATTTCTGTCTAACAGTACATGTACCGTTATTGTAACTCTTTTAAACAAGTTGAAAAATGGAGAAAGGTTGATCGCAAATAAACCACATTATATTATTTTGAGTCCGATCACGTTACTCAGAAATCCAACACAATCAATGTTGGACAATCTTTAAGAACAAAAGTATATTTCAAAACACTATCAGAATCAGTAACATTTAGAAACAAAATGTGTTAATAATTGTAATAGAACCATAAAGTATGAAATCTATAGAAGAAAAGAAAATAATCATAAATTTATATAATGAGGGCATAATAAATACATAATTTCTGGGATTATTAACAGATCATGATCTATAATTCAAGGAATGATCTACCAATAAAAACCACATGAATCTGTTGAGTTACACTTTATAAAATCCTAAATAAGTACACAAATTATGCAAATAAAGGAAATATAAAAAAGAATATACTTTACAAAAATGTATAAACATAACTCGGAATTTTGTATTATTATGGAACAAGGTAACTTAATATCTTTGATATGAAATTTTGATATTTATTTATACTTTTTTAAATACATTCAAATATTACGTTATCAACAACATTTGAGTATTATTATTTAATAAATAAGATCGAAGACATTCAACAAAAACATTTAACAAAATAACTTACGTTTCCTTTAAAATGGAGTTGCTCATTTTTCTGCAAGTATTATGAACACATTATGTTGAGTTTTGTAAATGATATAAAATCACTCCGGTAATTTCACTTTATCTGTCTACTACTCGTAGGTTATGTTATTCTTACACACGTGCTTACATCCAATGCGGTGTGAAGTTTAATGCATACGAGATGCATACATGCATACATATAAAAGTAAACTCATTCAATTCTTAATTTGTTATCGAAGCTTGAGCTCCATCTTCTGAGATATGTTAGTATCTAATCATCAATGGCGGAAACTTCGAAATTTATGCTGATATCACCGGCTAGGTATAGAATAGACCTATCATCACCGACGAGATATAGAATAGACCTATCATCTTATGGGACTTCGTGTCTCATGTTCTGAAATACCGACTGTTCAAAAAACCGGAGGTTTTGGTATGCCCTCTACGATTTAGAGTGGCGAGTTTAGGAATTATGTCGAATTTCAGATTTCGAAGGCGCAGTTGCCAAATCACATCCGAAAATATTTGTCGCGTGGTTGCCAATTTACTGTTACTGCCGTGTAATGCACAGCGCGCATTTCTGCTATTTTCCATGTTACAGTCACAATTCTGGAAAAGTAAACGAAACGAGTCGAGTCAGTCAATACATGATTAATTCCACCTGAATATTTCATCTCTGTTTAAATATAATGCTTCCTGTTTCTGTAATCATTTTAAAGCTGAATAAATGCTTTTTTGATTTATATAAATAAACTGTTATTTATTGATAGCAAAGAAAATAATTATCGTTATCAAAAATAGTGTTGAAAATAGAATTACCTATTTAACGCTATTTTTATCTTAAAATTTATTAATATAAACTGTTGTTGGTTTCTTTGAACCTTTTGCTATAATTAAATACATAATTTTGAAAAGGACGGAAAAATATTCAGAAGATCAGTTAATAAAAAATTTTAAGGACAAGTTATGTTATTGTTAAGTTGGTTTCGTTACAAGTTGTAGCGTGTCTGTTATAATTATTAGTCCTTTTTCAAATATTTTCATAAGTTATGCAAGAATTTACATTAATTATAAACAATAATTAAATGTGTAATAAATATGTATTAAATTCTATGTATAGTATTGATCTGACTTGTCATTATTATTGCAAAAGCATAGAGGAGTTCACATTTATATAGTTGATCTTTTACCATTATTTTTATCAGTTTTGAAACAATATATATAATCACTGTATTATTTTGTGAAATTAGCAATTACATTTTTATTCGTTGTCTGCAATTAAAAGATCACTAACTAATATGAAACAGGGGATGAAATAAATAGTACCATTTTATGTATAAAATATATTTATTAAATAAAGAAATATGTAGGATTCAAAAACTAGAGACAGTGTCAAGGAAAGAAATAATATATTGATACATATGTACTATTTATGTACATATATGTACATATATACATACACATTAGGGTGGCTTTTATTTGTTCTTGTCAAAAATTTTTCAAAATTTCTTTTACACGGCACCCCACAGAGTTATTCCGCATAATTAAAACAAAATCTGTGCAAAGTTTGAGCTCGATCGGATACCGGGACAACGTACCCTAACTAGATTAAACATTAAAATAATTAATTTAAGGTTCATAAAATCGTTTTTCTCGAATATCTTTTAAACTATATATTTACTGCGTCCAAAAAAATGTTCAACAAAACATCCCAATCAGCACACGTCGTCTCAAAGCTGTCTCTTACACGGCGTTTTCCCGTCTGAACGTCTTATGTCCCAAAGATACGTCTTTTAGTCGGCTTAAAGATATCTTTATGGAGACGTCGTTTTCACGGCAGAGGTTGAACGTCTTTTAGCTGTCTCATTTCAGTCGTAAAAACAACGTCTCCATAAAAGATATCTTTTTGGCGACTGAGAGACGTTTTTCCGGAGACGTTGTTTTTGCGGCTGAAGGTAGCTGTCTTTTAGCCGTCTCATTTCAGTCGTAAAAACAACGTCTCCATAAAGGATATCTTTTTGGCGATTGAGAGACGTTTTTCCGGAGACGTTGTTTTTGCGGCTGAAGGTAGCTGTCTTTTAGTACAATGGCTAAAATATACTGGTTTTTAATTTTGCTATTTCTTGGAATGATAAAAAAATTAATTTTCAAAACATTATATATTTATATGATAATATTTATATTTAAAATGAATCTTTATTTAATATTAGAAGTGGAATATTTATTTCCCGATATACAGATAATATTTATTTCATATTATGAAAAAAATATTTTTTTCTAATTATAAAATGAATCTTTATTTAATATTAGAAATGGAATATTTTTTCCTTATATACAGATAATATTTATTTATTGTTATTTCGTATTATGAAAAAAACATTTTTTCTCATTATAAAGTGAATCTTTATTTAATATTAGAAAAAGAATATTTTTTCCTAATATACAGATAATATTTATTTCATATTATGAAAAAAATATTTTTTTCTCCTTATAAAATGAATCTTTATTTAAAATATTAGAAATAGAATATTTTTTTTTAAATATGCAGGGAATACTTTATGTTTATCATGGAAAAATATTTGTTCCAGAATATGGAAGACATACAACTTTCATATTACGAATGAAATATTGGTTTCAAATATAAAATAAATCTTTATTCAATATTGGAAGTAAAATGTTTACTTTTAATTTACTTTGAATTCGTACGTGTCATTTAATTTTTTAATAGAAGTTTATCTCTTCTAATTATATGATTTCATATGATTTGAACTTTTATAAGAATAAAAAGTAATAAACGTAACAATAAGTTCGCATGGCTCAGCGAGGAAGCACATCATCAAGTAAACGGTCATCCCGAGTTCGAATCCCGCCAACTGCATAGAAATTTCTGAATTGTAATAAGGTCCTTTCGAAGACAAATTGGAATATTTCCTCAAGCATTGCATAGAGAAAAGTATATGTATATGGATAGTTTCTAATTTTTGTTATAACTTTTTTTTAAATGATGTCTTTACAAGGTAACTTTCAGATGTCTTTGAAAGATGTCTAAAAGCTGTCTTTCGACGCCCGACAAAGTCGTGAAAGATGTCTAAAACATGCCTTTGGAGGCCTGTGAGATGTAAAAAATACGTCTCTACAATGACTGAAAAACGACCAACAGTCATTCTGTTTATTATCCGCGGCTGATCATTGGTTGATCAATCGGACATTTGATGATTTTGCACTGCGAGGTGCCCGCTAAAACTTTACTCGAAGGACCACCTTCATGAGAAGGACTAAACAAGACGTGTTGTAACAAACAAACTATATTTCAAGTGAAAACTACACAGTTTCATTACAAATAACAAACTATTTCTATATATGTTGAGAATTGAGTTCTCTGCCTGTGCCTATGGTACACAAGAGAGAGAGTTGTTGCTACTTCTAAGTCTATTTCAATTCTAAAAACTAAGGCTCCGAGAAAGCCTCGCCGATGGCTCGGTTATCCCTTCCCTTGCGCAGTTAAGGGTGGGAGAAACAAAACTAAGGGCTCTGATGGGCCCAGAAATCGCAGGGGTACTCGCGAAATGCGGAGAAGTGGTAAAATGGGGGTGGGAAAAGCTAATGCCCGCGTAGCGGCTCACGTGCGCTGCAAATGTTGACCGACGACAGGAAACCCCCCATCTGGCAACTATAAAACGCCAGGGGCATACCTGCAACCGAGGCAAGGCGAAAAACAAGATCCTGATGCTGAACAGGGAAAGCTAAAACTACGACCTGGGTACGGGCGGCAATAACCATAAACGCAGTCACGGTGACAGGCCCAAACCGTAGCCAGATGCCGAAACCTCGTCCCGGTCCCAAAAGACAATCATCAATTGAAACTACCTAAACGCTGGCCGCTACACATTCTAAAGACGACTTTAAGACAGACAGATTTGTAACAAACGACCTTCCGGAGCCCTTCCAGAGACGCTCCGGAGACATTCGCCGACGGCTTTCGGACGTCTGAATGTCTTGCGGCAGACAGCTTTCAGCTCTCTTTGAGCTGTCTCTGTGCTGATTGGGATGTTGATCTGGACAGGCTGCGTATTTTATATCGTTTTACTTTTTTTCGTAAAACACACGGTTTCCGAAAAATTGAAAAAAACCTTGGACCCAAATCCAACCATTTTTTCTGAAAGGAATCGGATATTTTTTAAATTCAGAGAAAAGAGGTATAACTTAGGAAAACCGCTGAAAAAAGTGATTTTTATTTTTTTCTCCTATGACGCACCACACTCAGGGATTTGAAAAAATTGAGCATAATACTTATGATAATATCTCATTTCTAAATTAAATCTGTAGTAGTGCTCTTTCGATTTCTATATGAAATCTGCATTTTTTCGTGTTTTTCGCGTTTTACAAACAGAGTTTGCAACGGAAAAATCTGAAAATGATACCTAATATGTGGCTTAGTAACCAAAATGTGTCAGAATTTTTAACTATCAATAAATCGGGAAAATGGGCCCAAAACTGGTTTTTCGACTTTCCTCAATAACTATACCCTTACAGATGAGATACGGGGCTGTAACTTGGCAGAGCGGGGTCTTTTTGGGTAGGCTATCGAATGGCCAAAACTCGATTAAAAACTCGTCGGGGGCCTTTGAAAATTGAAGTGTGGTTTTATTATCTTTTATCAATTAACATTAGCGACAAATGTATTCTTTTTAACTTGCGGAACTTACTTTTGTTTAATTGCAGATTTTTTTGCTGGATATCCTATATATATTATATATTTTTTTAAAAGTCTTAATTTTTGAGTTCCACTTTCTTAAGGGTCAAGGTCTTATAAAGAGAACTGCGTTTAGAAAAAAATTAACTATACTAACTATTTAGTCGTTGCCATTGGCATTTATACTTTTCACACACATAATGCATATGTACACTGTTGTACACTTGTTTATAATTTTCTTTACTTATTTTACTTTTATTTAGTGTTTTAAATTAGTTATAATATTTAAAAGTTGGTTATTATTACAAAAAAAGAGGGGTTCTACAAACTCTCAGATGGACGCGTACCCTAAGAAAGCTGTCAGCACAAACGAGATATAGGAATCCTATTCGTATATCTCGTTTGTGCTGTCAGCCTATTATAGTTCCAGCAATACCGACGAGACCCTGCCTGGGGCCCCAAAACCGGTTCGCAAATGGGGTACGTAACCCCAGCAATGATGGCCGCCAAAATACATTGGATGATAGCACCGACTAGGTATAGAATAGTCGAAAAACCAGTTTTGGGCCCATTTTCCCGATTTATTGATAGTTAAAAATTCTGACACATTTTGGTTACTAAGCCACATATTAGGTATCATTTTCAGATTTTTCCGTTGCAAACTCTGTTTGTAAAACGCGAAAAACACGAAAAAATGCAGATTTCATATAGAAATCGAAAGAGCACTACTACAGATTTAATTTAGAAATGAGATATTATCATAAGTATTATGCTCAATTTTTTCAAATCCCTGAGTGTGGTGCGTCATAGGAGAAAAAAATAAAAATCACTTTTTTCAGCGGTTTTCCTAAGTTATACCTCTTTTCTCTGAATTTAAAAAATATCCGATTCCTTTCAGAAAAAATGGTTGGATTTGGGTCCAAGGTTTTTTTCAATTTTTCGGAAACCGTGTGTTTTACGAAAAAAAGTAAAACGATATAAAATACGCAGCCTGTCCAGATCAACATCCCAATCAGCACAGAGACAGCTCAAAGAGAGCTGAAAGCTGTCTGCCGCAAGACATTCAGACGTCCGAAAGCCGTCGGCGAATGTCTCCGGAGCGTCTCTGGAAGGGCTCCGGAAGGTCGTTTGTTACAAATCTGTCTGTCTTAAAGTCGTCTTTAGAATGTGTAGCGGCCAGCGTTTAGGTAGTTTCAATTGATGATTGTCTTTTGGGACCGGGACGAGGTTTCGGCATCTGGCTACGGTTTGGGCCTGTCACCGTGACTGCGTTTATGGTTATTGCCGCCCGTACCCAGGTCGTAGTTTTAGCTTTCCCTGTTCAGCATCAGGATCTTGTTTTTCGCCTTGCCTCGGTTGCAGGTATGCCCCTGGCGTTTTATAGTTGCCAGATGGGGGGTTTCCTGTCGTCGGTCAACATTTGCAGCGCACGTGAGCCGCTACGCGGGCATTAGCTTTTCCCACCCCCATTTTACCACTTCTCCGCATTTCGCGAGTACCCCTGCGATTTCTGGGCCCATCAGAGCCCTTAGTTTTGTTTCTCCCACCCTTAACTGCGCAAGGGAAGGGATAACCGAGCCATCGGCGAGGCTTTCTCGGAGCCTTAGTTTTTAGAATTGAAATAGACTTAGAAGTAGCAACAACTCTCTCTCTTGTGTACCATAGGCACAGGCAGAGAACTCAATTCTCAACATATATAGAAATAGTTTGTTATTTGTAATGAAACTGTGTAGTTTTCACTTGAAATATAGTTTGTTTGTTACAACACGTCTTGTTTAGTCCTTCTCATGAAGGTGGTCCTTCGAGTAAAGTTTTAGCGGGCACCTCGCAGTGCAAAATCATCAAATGTCCGATTGATCAACCAATGATCAGCCGCGGATAATAAACAGAATGACTGTTGGTCGTTTTTCAGTCATTGTAGAGACGTATTTTTTACATCTCACAGGCCTCCAAAGGCATGTTTTAGACATCTTTCACGACTTTGTCGGGCGTCGAAAGACAGCTTTTAGACATCTTTCAAAGACATCTGAAAGTTACCTTGTAAAGACATCATTTAAAAAAAAGTTATAACAAAAATTAGAAACTATCCATATACATATACTTTTCTCTATGCAATGCTTGAGGAAATATTCCAATTTGTCTTCGAAAGGACCTTATTACAATTCAGAAATTTCTATGCAGTTGGCGGGATTCGAACTCGGGATGACCGTTTACTTGATGATGTGCTTCCTCGCTGAGCCATGCGAACTTATTGTTACGTTTATTACTTTTTATTCTTATAAAAGTTCAAATCATATGAAATCATATAATTAGAAGAGATAAACTTCTATTAAAAAATTAAATGACACGTACGAATTCAAAGTAAATTAAAAGTAAACATTTTACTTCCAATATTGAATAAAGATTTATTTTATATTTGAAACCAATATTTCATTCGTAATATGAAAGTTGTATGTCTTCCATATTCTGGAACAAATATTTTTCCATGATAAACATAAAGTATTCCCTGCATATTTAAAAAAAAATATTCTATTTCTAATATTTTAAATAAAGATTCATTTTATAAGGAGAAAAAAATATTTTTTTCATAATATGAAATAAATATTATCTGTATATTAGGAAAAAATATTCTTTTTCTAATATTAAATAAAGATTCACTTTATAATGAGAAAAAATGTTTTTTTCATAATACGAAATAACAATAAATAAATATTATCTGTATATAAGGAAAAAATATTCCATTTCTAATATTAAATAAAGATTCATTTTATAATTAGAAAAAAATATTTTTTTCATAATATGAAATAAATATTATCTGTATATCGGGAAATAAATATTCCACTTCTAATATTAAATAAAGATTCATTTTAAATATAAATATTATCATATAAATATATAATGTTTTGAAAATTAATTTTTTTATCATTCCAAGAAATAGCAAAATTAAAAACCAGTATATTTTAGCCATTGTACTAAAAGACAGCTACCTTCAGCCGCAAAAACAACGTCTCCGGAAAAACGTCTCTCAATCGCCAAAAAGATATCCTTTATGGAGACGTTGTTTTTACGACTGAAATGAGACGGCTAAAAGACAGCTACCTTCAGCCGCAAAAACAACGTCTCCGGAAAAACGTCTCTCAGTCGCCAAAAAGATATCTTTTATGGAGACGTTGTTTTTACGACTGAAATGAGACAGCTAAAAGACGTTCAACCTCTGCCGTGAAAACGACGTCTCCATAAAGATATCTTTAAGCCGACTAAAAGACGTATCTTTGGGACATAAGACGTTCAGACGGGAAAACGCCGTGTAAGAGACAGCTTTGAGACGACGTGTGCTGATTGGGATGTTTTGTTGAACATTTTTTTGGACGCAGTAAATATATAGTTTAAAAGATATTCGAGAAAAACGATTTTATGAACCTTAAATTAATTATTTTAATGTTTAATCTAGTTAGGGTACGTTGTCCCGGTATCCGATCGAGCTCAAACTTTGCACAGATTTTGTTTTAATTATGCGGAATAACTCTGTGGGGTGCCGTGTAAAAGAAATTTTGAAAAATTTTTGACAAGAACAAATAAAAGCCACCCTAATGTGTATGTATATATGTACATATATGTACATAAATAGTACATATGTATCAATATATTATTTCTTTCCTTGACACTGTCTCTAGTTTTTGAATCCTACATATTTCTTTATTTAATAAATATATTTTATACATAAAATGGTACTATTTATTTCATCCCCTGTTTCATATTAGTTAGTGATCTTTTAATTGCAGACAACGAATAAAAATGTAATTGCTAATTTCACAAAATAATACAGTGATTATATATATTGTTTCAAAACTGATAAAAATAATGGTAAAAGATCAACTATATAAATGTGAACTCCTCTATGCTTTTGCAATAATAATGACAAGTCAGATCAATACTATACATAGAATTTAATACATATTTATTACACATTTAATTATTGTTTATAATTAATGTAAATTCTTGCATAACTTATGAAAATATTTGAAAAAGGACTAATAATTATAACAGACACGCTACAACTTGTAACGAAACCAACTTAACAATAACATAACTTGTCCTTAAAATTTTTTATTAACTGATCTTCTGAATATTTTTCCGTCCTTTTCAAAATTATGTATTTAATTATAGCAAAAGGTTCAAAGAAACCAACAACAGTTTATATTAATAAATTTTAAGATAAAAATAGCGTTAAATAGGTAATTCTATTTTCAACACTATTTTTGATAACGATAATTATTTTCTTTGCTATCAATAAATAACAGTTTATTTATATAAATCAAAAAAGCATTTATTCAGCTTTAAAATGATTACAGAAACAGGAAGCATTATATTTAAACAGAGATGAAATATTCAGGTGGAATTAATCATGTATTGACTGACTCGACTCGTTTCGTTTACTTTTCCAGAATTGTGACTGTAACATGGAAAATAGCAGAAATGCGCGCTGTGCATTACACGGCAGTAACAGTAAATTGGCAACCACGCGACAAATATTTTCGGATGTGATTTGGCAACTGCGCCTTCGAAATCTGAAATTCGACATAATTCCTAAACTCGCCACTCTAAATCGTAGAGGGCATACCAAAACCTCCGGTTTTTTGAACAGTCGGTATTTCAGAACATGAGACACGAAGTCCCATAAGATGATAGGTCTATTCTATATCTCGTCGGTGCTGATATCACCGACGAGATATAGACACCGACTAGGTATAGAATAGACCTATCATCCAATGTATTTTGGCGGCCATCATTGCTGGGGTTACGTACCCCATTTCCGAACTCGGTTTTGGGGCCCCAGGCAGGGTCTCGTCGGTACTGCTGGAACTAAAATAGGCTGACAGCACAAACGAGATATACGAATAGGATTCCTATATCTCGTTTGTGCTGACAGCTTTCTTAGGGTACGCGTCCATCTGAGAGTTTGTAGAACCCCTCTTTTTTTGTAATAATAACCAACTTTTAAATATTATAACTAATTTAAAGCACTAAATAAAAGTAAAATAAGTAAAGAAAATTATTTAAAATCAAAAAATGAATACGCATTAGTTGTCAAATTTGCTAATATATGGTGTGAAGTGTAAATGTGGCACGAGTGGGAATGCGTGTACAGTATAAGTTACATATGCATTATGTGTGTGAAAAGTATAAATGCGAATGGCAACGACTAAATAGTTAGTAGTTAATTTTTTTCTAAACGCAGTTCTCTTTATAAGATCTTGACCCTTAAGAAAGTGGAATTCAAAAATTAAGACTTTTAAAAAAATATATAATATATATAGAATATCCAGCAAAAAAATCTGCAATTTAAAAAAAGTAAGTTCCGCAAGTTAAAAAGAACACATTTGTCGCTAATGTTAATTGATAAAAGATAATAAAATCACACTTCAATTTTCAAAGAGGCCATATGTACCCGCGGGTTTGGTGGTGAAATTCGCCCCCGACGAGTTTTTAATCGAGCTTTGGCCATTCGATAGCCTACCCAAAAAGACCCCGCTCTGCCAAGGTACAGCCCCATATCTCATCTGTAAGGGTAGTTATTGAGGAAAGTCAAAAAACCAGTTTTTGGCCCATTTTCCCCATTTATTGATAGTTCAAAATTCTGAAAAAATTCTGACACATTTTGGATACTAAGCCACATATTAGGTACACATTTTCAGATTTTTCCGTTGCAAACTCTGGTTGTAAAACGCGAAAAACACGAAAAAATGCAGATTTCATATAGAAATCGAAAGAGCACTACTACAGATTTAATTTAGAAATGTTGATATTATCATAAGTATTATGCTCAATTTTTTCAAATCCCTGCATGAGTGTGGTGCGTCATAGTAGAAAAAAATAAAAACCACTTTTTTCAGCGTTTTTCCTAAGTTATACCTCTTTTCTCTGAATTTAAAAAATATATTATGTAATATTAAACAATCCTACGTTCAGAGAAATATTTTCCAGACATTAAAACTTGCGTAGTACAAAAAGAGAAAATAATACATGTCGTTACATTCGAATATTTCGAAGCTACTTTCAAGGGCGCCGGTTGGTGCAGCGGCTATGGTCTCGGACTGCGGAACCGCTGATGACTTTTTGGACCATGTTCGAATCCCGCCCGGGTCAATCTGTTTTATTTTGTTTATCAGATGTTCTTCCGATTCCTTTCAGAAAAAATTCTTGGATTTGGGTCCAAGGTTTTTTTCAATTTTTCGGAAACTGTTTGTTTTACGAAAAAAAGTAAAATGATATAAAATACGCAGCCTGTCCAGATCAACATGTTTTGTTGAACATTTTTTTGGACGCAGTAAATATATATAGTTTAGAAGATATTCGAGAAAAACGATTTTATGAACCTTAAATTAATTATTTTAATGTTTAATCCAGTTGGGGTACGTTTTCCCGGTATCCGATCGAGCTCAAACTTTGCACAGATTTTGTTTTAATTATTCGGAATAACTCCGTGTAAAATAAATTTAAAAAAAATTTTTGACAAGAGCAAATAAAAGCCACCCTAATGTGTATGTATACATATATGTACATAAATAGTACATATGTATCAATAATATATTATTTCTTTCCTTGACATTGTCTCTAGTTTTTGAATCCTACATATTACTTTATTTAATAAATATATATTATACATAAAATGGTACTATTTATTTCATCCCCTGTTTCATATTAGTTAGTGATCTTTTAATTGCAGACAACGAATAAAAATGTAATTGCTAATTTCACAAAATAATACAGTGATTATTGTTTCAAAACTGATAAAAATAATGGTAAAAGATCAACTATATAAATCTGAACTCCTCTATGCTTTTGCAATATAATGACAAGTCAGATCAATACTATACATAGACAGAATTTAATACATATTTATTACATATTTAATTATTGTTTATAATTAATGTAAATTCTTGCATAACTTGTGAAAATATTTGAAAATGGACTAATAATTAATTGTATATTTAATATTAACGCATATGATAACAGACACGCTACAACTTGTAACGAAACCAACTTAACAATAACATAACTTGTCCTTAAAATTTTTTATTAACTGATCTTCTGAATATTTTTCCGTCCTTTTCAAAATTATGTATTTAATTATAGCAAAAGGTTCAAAGAAACCAACAACAGTTTATATTAATAAATTTTAACATAAAAATAGCGTTAAATAGGTAATTCTATTTTCAACACTATTTTTGATAACGATAATTATTTTCTTTGCTATCAATTGTAACAACTTCGTTACCCGATTGTGTCTCTGCCGGAGATAGCTCGTCGCTCCGGGGTTCGCGATACGGGAGTGATCGATAGGCGAAGGTATAGTGAAATAACTGAGTCAAGATTGTGTTTAAACAAAGTCTCGCCCGTCGCTGTTTCACGATGTTGATCGGTATGCGGCTTTCGTAAGATGCAGTACGCGGTTTGTTAGCGGTCGAGCGGTCTGTGCTACGTGAGTGGTCGGTCGGTGGCGTGATACTGTCTGGTGTGTCGCGAGATCGCGGTGGCGGACGGTGGAGGGAAGCTCCTCGTCGTCACAATGTCTGGGTGGAGGGGCGTGACCGGTCGTCGTCTCAACGTGCGGTCAGTGGTAGGAAACTCCTCGTCGTCACAATGGTTTGGTGGAGGGGAGTGACCTATCGTCGTCCCAACGTGCGGTCGGTGGAGGGGCGTGACCTGTCGTCGTCTCAACGTGCGGTCAGTGGTAGGAAACTCCTCGTCGTCACATTGGTTTGGTGGAGGGGAGTGACCTATCGTCGTCCCAACGTGCGGTCGGTGGAGTGGCGGGTGGACTAGGTTGGCGGGATACTTACCTGTGGTCGTCGTCACAACGATCGGTGCTTTTGCGGGGCTAGGGGTGAGTAAATGCTTACCTACGTCCCGTAGGTGAGCTGGAAGGAAAAGTATCGCTGTCTCGGCGATCGGAGCGGACTAGTCGGAAAGATTCTGTCACGGAGTCTTTTGCCGGCTGGAAGGTAATCGTCGTCACAACGATGGGAAAACGGTGCCTTCTCTAGTTTTGCCGGGCCTTATATATATTTCTCTTGGTGGTGAAGGGCGGTGGTGCGGCAGTGTTTAGGGGTAGTTACGTAGGTCCGGTTCCCGCCGAAATATGTGGAATTTTGCATCCGGTTCCCGCCGAATTATGTTTCTAGGGGTGCGGTTAGTGCGGGGTGTTGTCAGTTGCCGTGACAGCTTCTAGACGCGGGGATGGCGCGGCGCGGGCGGTGTCGTGTTGGTGACGCGACTCAGCTGATCCGTTGTATTTGAATATTTAATCTGCGTTAGTAACAGGCCTGCTTAGTAGGTCTGTTACACAATAAATAACAGTTTATTTATATATAAATCAAAAAAGCATTTATTCAGCTTTAAAATGATTACAGAAACAGGAAGCATTATATTTAAACAGAGATGAAATATTCAGGTGGAATTAATCATGTATTGACTGACTCGACTCGTTTCGTTTACTTTTCCAGAATTGTGACTGTAACATGGAAAATAGCAGAAATGGGCGCTGTGCATTACACGGCAGTAACAGTAAATTGGCAACCACGCGACAAATATTTTCGGATGTGATTTGGCAACTGCGCCTTCGAAATCTGAAATTCGACATAATTCCTAAACTCGCCACTCTAAATCGTAGAGGGCATACCAAAACCTCCGGTTTTTTGAACAGTCGGTATTTCAGAACATGAGACACGAAGTCCCATAAGATGATAGGTCTATTCTATATTTCGTCGGTGATGATAGCACCGACGAGATATAGAATAGACGAATAGACCTATCATCTTATGGGACTTCGTGTCTCATATTCTGAAATACCGACTGTTCAAAAAACCGGAGGTTTTGGTATGCCCTCTACCATTTAGAGTGGTGAGTTTAGGAATTATGTCGAATTTCAGATTTCGAAGGCGCAGTTGCCAAATCACATCCGAAAATATTTGTCGCGTGGTTGCCAATTTACTGTTACTGCCGTGTAATGCACAGCGCGTATTTCTGCTATTTTCCATGTTGCAGTCACAACTCACAATTCTGGAAAAGTAAACGAAACGAGTCGAGTCACTCAGTACATGATTAATTCCACCTGAATATTTCATCTCTGTTTAAATATAATGCTTCCTGTTTCTGTAATCATTTTAAAGCTAAATAAATGCTTTTTTGATTTATATGAATAAACTGTTATTTATTGATAGCAAACAAAATAATTATTGTTATCAAAAATAGTGTTGAAAATAGAATTACCTATTTAACGCTATTTTTATCTTAAAATTTATTCATATAAACTGTTGTTGGTTTCTTTGAACCTTCTGCTACAAAATACATAATTTTGAAAAGGACGGAAAAATATTCAGAAGATCAGTTAATAAAAAATTTTAAGGACAAGTTATGTTATTGTTAAGTTGGTTTCGTTACAAGTTGTAGCGTGTCTGTTATCATATGCGTTAGTATTAAATATACAATTAATTATTAGTCCTTTTTCAAATATTTTCATAAGTTATGCAAGAATTTACATTAATTATAAACAATAATTAAATGTGTAATAAATAAATATTAAATTCTGTCTATGTATAGTATTGATCTGACTTGTCATTATATTGCAAAAGCATAGAGGAGTTCAGATTTATATAGTTGATCTTTTACCATTATTTTTATCAGTTTTGAAACAATAATCACTGTATTATTTTGTGAAATTAGCAATTACATTTTTATTCGTTGTCTGCAATTAAAAGATCACTAACTAATATGAAACAGGGGATGAAATAAATAGTACCATTTTATGTATAATATATATTTATTAAATAAAGTAATATGTAGGATTCAAAAACTAGAGACAATGTCAAGGAAAGAAATAATATATTATTGATACATATGTACTATTTATGTACATATATGTATACATACACATTAGGGTGGCTTTTATTTGCTCTTGTCAAAAATTTTTTTTAAATTTATTTTACACGGAGTTATTCCGAATAATTAAAACAAAATCTGTGCAAAGTTTGAGCTCGATCGGATACCGGGAAAACGTACCCCAACTGGATTAAACATTAAAATAATTAATTTAAGGTTCATAAAATCGTTTTTCTCGAATATCTTCTAAACTATATATTTACTGCGTCCAAAAAAATGTTCAACAAAACATGTTGATCTGGACAGGCTGCGTATTTTATATCATTTTACTTTTTTTCGTAAAACAAACAGTTTCCGAAAAATTGAAAAAAACCTTGGACCCAAATCCAACAATTTTTTCTGAAAGGAATCGGAAGAACATCTGATAAACAAAATAAAACAGATTGACCCGGGCGGGATTCGAATATGGTCCAAAAAGTCATCAGCGGTTCCGCAGTCCGAGACCATAGCCGCTGCACCAACCGGCGCCCTTGAAAGTAGCTTCGAAATATTCGAATGTAACGACATGTATTATTTTCTCTTTTTGTACTACGCAAGTTTTAATGTCTGGAAAATATTTCTCTGAACGTAGGATTGTTTAATATTACATAATATATTTTTTAAATTCAGAGAAAAGAGGTATAACTTAGGAAAAACGCTGAAAAAAGTGGTTTTTATTTTTTTCTACTATGACGCACCACACTCATGCAGGGATTTGAAAAAATTGAGCATAATACTTATGATAATATCAACATTTCTAAATTAAATCTGTAGTAGTGCTCTTTCGATTTCTATATGAAATCTGCATTTTTTCGTGTTTTTCGCGTTTTACAAACAGAGTTTGCAACGGAAAAATCTGAAAATGATACCTAATATGTGGCTTAGTAACCAAAATGTGTCAGAATTTTTTCAGAATTTTTAACTATCAATAAATCGGGAAAATGGGCCCAAAACTGGTTTTTCGACTTTCCTCAATAACTACCCTTACAGATGAGATACGGGGCTGTAACTTGGCAGAGCGGGGTCTTTTTGGGTAGGCTATCGAATGGCCAAAACTCGATTAAAAACTCGTCGGGGGCGAATTTCACCACCAAACCCGCGGGTACATATGGCCTTTGAAAATTGAAGTGTGACAAATGTAATTGCCAGTAAAATTTTGACAGTGTAATAAATACAATTTTCCACATTTATTTTTTCGAAATTATCGTGCCGCGCAGTAGAATAGGCTTATAGGGGAAACCGCTTACCAAAAAAACGCATTGACCATAGTACCTCATGGGTGATCTGGAAGAAACCTATGGGTACGCGAGTCGCCCCAACGCGCCACGCGCAGTGCATACGGCGTGCGGTAGGTACGGGCCTGAGGAGCTCTGCGGGACTATGGCCGCCACGGGAAGCGAGACGCGCGGGCGGGAGAAGTAGGCGTCCACCGAGAATTCCTTAGCTCGTGAGCTATTTCTGCCCATGCCTGGTCTTTTCTATACCTAGTCGGTGATTCTATATCTCGTCGGTGATGTAACCTTACTGCATCTGCCCAAATACTGACAATAATGTGGTATTTCTTTTAAAAAATTGACATTCAAATTAGTTTGACCACATTGTATACAAATAAATGTATGTGGTAATTAATGCATAAAGTGAAATTGATATAAGGATTTATTTAGAAAAATCATCATATAAATAACTACTGGTTCAGTAATGTTGCGTAGTATTCATGTATTCATGTATTCATGTTTCTAATAATATCCTTTGGTGCCAATTTTCTTCACGGTCAACAACTTTAGCATTATCAAAATCAAATGGGTGGTCAAATTCTAACGAATGTCTCGTCATGGCAGTGTGTTGAGTATATTTGTGTTCTTTTACTCTTGTTTCCAAATGTCTGGACGTTTGTCCAATATATATCTGGTTACATCCCTTACAAGGAATTGAGTATACTATATTGTAACTCTTTGATAACGGCAGTCTATCTTTTATACTTGGAAACCAGTTTTTTAAATAATGTGGAATTTTGAAAATAGTGTGTATTCCAGATTTTCTGAATATTCTTTTAATATCATTAGAAATACCAGCAATAAAAGGAACCACAACCGTGTTTCTACGGTTTATCGGTCCTGCCCTTTGAAATCTTTCCTCTTTACGTTCTTGGACGTAAAGGGGGTGATAAATTTCAAAAGTGCATTCTTTAATAATGTTACGTACAAAGTTTTCTGGGTATCCATTTTGTTTGAGGGTATTTCTAATTAATAATAAATTGTTGGCTCTAAATTTAGGATCTGACAATAATATTGCAAGGTCAATAAGACCTTTGACCAAACCGATTTTGTGTTGTACGGGATGAGACGAATAAAAATTTTTCTTTAACCGTAGTGTTGCCCTTATCTGATTTTAGTATCAAGAAATTATTGTTAGAAGAGGTTTCTATCTCAAAATTGCCTTTTGAATTGGTTTTTTATAAAAGGTATGCAGATGATATTATTACCTGTATTAAACCTGAGCAATTACAAGTTGTGTTGGACACATTTAACAGTTTTCATGATAGATTAAAATTTACTTTTGAACTTGAAAAAGATTCATCTTTAAGTTTTCTAGATGTTAACATAATTAAAGCAGGTAACAAATTTTTAACAAATTGGTACCACAAAAAAAAGGTGGTCGGGCAGATATAAAAATTTTTATTCGTCTCATCCCGTACAACACAAAATCGGTTTGGTCAAAGGTCTTATTGACCTTGCAATATTATTGTCAGATCCTAAATTTAGAGCCAACAATTTATTATTAATTAGAAATACCCTCAAACAAAATGGATACCCAGAAAACTTTGTACGTAACATTATTAAAGAATGCACTTTTGAAATTTATCACCCCCTTTACGTCCAAGAACGTAAAGAGGAAAGATTTCAAAGGGCAGGACCGATAAACCGTAGAAACACGGTTGTGGTTCCTTTTATTGCTGGTATTTCTAATGATATTAAAAGAATATTCAGAAAATCTGGAATACACACTATTTTCAAAATTCCACATTATTTAAAAAACTGGTTTCCAAGTATAAAAGATAGACTGCCGTTATCAAAGAGTTACAATATAGTATACTCAATTCCTTGTAAGGGATGTAACCAGATATATATTGGACAAACGTCCAGACATTTGGAAACAAGAGTAAAAGAACACAAACATAACATTTTCAAACCGCCTACCCGCCTACTCAACACACTGCCATGACGAGACATTCGTTAGAATTTGACCACCCATTTGATTTTGATAATGCTAAAGTTGTTGACCGTGAAGAAAATTGGCACCAAAGGATATTATTAGAAACATGAATACATGAATACATGAATACTACGCAACATTACTGAACCAGTAGTTATTTATATGATGATTTTTCTAAATAAATCCTTATATCAATTTCACTTTATGCATTAATTACCACATACATTTATTTGTATACAATGTGGTCAAACTAATTTAAATGTCAATTTTTTAAAAGAAATACCACATTATTGTCAGTATTTGGGCAGATGCAGTAAGGTTACATCTATGTAGTAGGTTATATGTTTGAATTTACCGCCGAATTTCGATTTGGCCAATAGATCGATTGACGATCGGTTACTTATATTTCCAAATGTCTCCACGTTTCCTCACTTCCATGTATACTGTCCGAGCAGCAACATGTTAGTCTTTAATATATTTTTGAAATTTAAGTAGAAATTACTTTGCAACACTAAGCAAGTGAGTAAGGTTTTATTAATTTTATTTTGTGTTATTTTTCTGATGGTGTTTTCTTAACATATTATATTACTCTGTTCATTGTTATTTTACAGACGCAATGATTTGATTATTCTCTTGATAATGATCTAAATGGAGATCGAAACGTTGAGAAATTATTTTGTGTTAATTTGCAAATAGTGTTTTAGTATTAATTGATCGAACCAATGCGTCGAAAACATTCAAAATTTTGCGCTCTAAAAGATGCCTGAAAGACCTCTAAAAAGACGTGTAAAAGATGCATAAAAGAAGTCTAAAAGGCCCCTCAAAAGACGCCTAAAAAATGCCCCGAAAGACGCTTAAAAGATGCCTGAAAGACCTCTAAAAAGACGTGTAAAAGATGCATAAAAGAAGCCTAAAAAGACACCTAAAAGATGTCCAAAAATACGACTTAAAGATATGTCTTGTAACCGTTATTTCCCGTACATATCTTAATGTTGTAACTTTTGGTCTATCCACATTAAATATGCTAAATATCTCTTGATGCGATTCGGTGGAGGTCCGTGCCTCCAGGAATGGACGGCGGAGAGGTTAGGCGAAAGTCAGAGTACTAGAGTGTAATAACTGGTAAAAGGTGAGTATATTCTCGTTATGAATCTGATACCAAATTTACAACTTGAGACACGGTCTCGAACGAATTTTTACTAACATTGTCTTCCCGGAGCACCGGCTCTCACAATTTAAATTCACGTTATCCGCGGCGCGATGTGCCTTGCTCCACGTCTGGTTCGCGAAATCTTATTACGGTATGACTTTGTTCCACGTCTGGTTCGCGAAATCTTATTTACGGTATGACTTTATCACCCTTTTAATTATAAAGGTCTCTATTGACCGTCCCTTGAATCACGTTGTTACCACTATATATACATATATATATATATATATACATATATATATATATATATACATACATAACTTTATTGATTCCCCTTGGGGTTACAATCCACTTAACCTTTCTTCCGCATTTTACACACTTTTTCCTTACTTTTTCGTTACTTAACCTAAACTTATACTAACTTACATACTAACTTATGACTAAATTTAGAGAGAGAGAGCGAAACATTATTTACAAAAGCTACGCTATTTACATATTTATATATTTACATATTTACAAGCGCAGGACTTCCTTTTCCGGTTATTTCCCATCCACTCCATTCATTCCATCCATTCCTTCTCTCCATTCTTCCACTTTTCTCATCCAGTTCTCACCTCCCCCTTCATCCTCTAAGACTTCATACATACTTTCCTGCCATCCTTTTTCCCCATCTGTTCTCATACACACCTCCCATACATGCTCCCATGTTTCCTTTTCCCATTCACACACTCTGCATTCATTCATCTCCTCTTCCAACCAGTACCTCTCACCCCTCATCCCATTACCTAATCTAAATTTTGCCACTCGCTGCCATCTACTCTCCCCCCACTCTTTCCTTAGATAACCTGGGATACCCTCACCTTTTACCCTCCCATACCACTCATTGTATTTTGTGCCTCTAATTCTCTCCCATCTTTCTTCTTGCTGCTTTAACCTTTCCCACCCTGCTAGTTCTTCCTTTGTTGTATCT
Source organism: Lasioglossum lativentre (assembly GCA_916610255.1). Lineage (NCBI taxonomy): Eukaryota > Metazoa > Arthropoda > Insecta > Hymenoptera > Halictidae > Lasioglossum > Lasioglossum lativentre. The sequence goes on from OU744367.1 coordinate 3,276,850, forward strand.
AACCTCTCCTCTAGCTTTTTTGACAACACGTCCTCCGTCCAACCCCTCTCCGCTAAGAAATCCCATCTCTCCTTCTCCCACCCGTCCCTTTGCCCACCCTTCCTATCTCTACTCCTCACTTCTTCCCAGCATAATCGCGCTAGCTCCCCCCCTTTTCCTTGCCCCAACTTGTATTCATACCCCCACGCCCTTAGGCCCGCCCTCCCCCTCACTAGCTCCCTTTGCAGCTCCTCTCTAATCATATACCCCGGCGTGTATTTTCCTACGCCTAGCAGCCATCTCAAATATCTCTCCTGTAATCTCTCTAATCCTTCCCTCTCCTTCCAACCCCAGATTTCAGCTCCGTAGCAAATCACTGCCCAAATTAATTTATCGAATAGCCATATTCTCCTACTCCAGTCCTTACCGAATCTTCTTTTCCCTATTCCCCATACTTGTCCCAATAACGATGCCCCTTTTCTTACTCTTTCCTCAATATGTGTTCTTTGACCCCCATCTCTCGTGATCGTATATCCCAGATATTTGTATTCCCTTACCTCTTCTAATATTTTTCCTTTCCATCTCCAGGATACCCTCTTCCATCTCCCCCCGCCCCTCCTGCATCTCATCACATTAGATTTTCCAGTGTTGAGCTCTAATTTTTTCCCTTCCAAATATCTTTCTAAAGACCCTATCATTCCCCTCATTTCGTCCTCATCCTCCGCTATCATCGCCACGTCGTCCGCGTAAGCTAGTGTGAACACTTTTTTACCCCCCAGTTTAACGCCCCCCCATCCCCCCCTCTCTAACTCCTCATCCATATCCGCTAGCAAAAGAGTAAATAATAGCGGGCTTAACGGGCATCCCTGTCTGACTCCCCTTGCCGTCCAGAAATTTTCACCTTCCTCTTCCCCTACCTTCACCTTACTTTTCGTTTCTCTAAGTACCTCTATATATATATATATATATATATATATATATATATATATATATATATATATATATATATATATATCTACATACATTTCTGAGTGACTCCCTTGACGAGTTTACCGATTCTTTATTTTACTATACATTTATCGCACGCGAAGAACAAACTGGCCGGTCTTACTACCCTTGCGCTCGGCTGTTTCCAGATGATACACACAGATAGAGACGCTCACCAAACCCCAGTCCCTCCGCTCCACCTAAGAGGTACTCCTCAGCACGTATGTGGACTTAGAGTAACCTCCGGCTTCGGTAGAGTGACCGTGATCGTGTTTAGTCAGTTTGCCAAATCGAACCGAGGCGAAATAGTAACGCGTACTGGTCCGGCCAGATTTCTCTGGATGGAAGCAGCTTACGCCTATTGCCTATGCCTCACAATAGCGATTGGTACAATAACGAGACACCAGCAGGGCACACTTAGGTGATCCGAATGAGATCTCAATTGCCAAACGAAATTGTGAGGGTATTAATTACTACTTTTACGGATCTCGTGATATGATTCACGGAAATAGTAACAACAACCGGTCCGGCCGGAATTCCGGATGGACGTGGGTATTGCCTATTCGTGAAGTTCTCCTGATCGATGTTCGCGAATTTCGTCAAGTCACTCACAGGAAATAGAACGATTATTGACTCGTTATAATCAGCTCACAAAGGCGAAAGGAAACAATAATGAGACACCAGCGGGGCACCCAGAGGTGATCCGAGTGGAATCTCAATTGCCCTAACGGAGTTGTGAGAGTATTTATACTACAGCCATTCGCGGATTTGGTTTGCGATCGCATAAACAGTAACATTAACCGGTCCGGCCGAAACTCGGATGGACGTAGTTATTGCCTATCTGCGATTCGCTCACAAAAAATGAGAGGAAACAATAACGAGACACCGGCGGGGCACACAGAGGTGATCCGAGTGGAATCTCGATTGCCCTAACGGAGTTGTGAGAGTATTTACTCAACCAATATTCGCGAATTTGTCTATCTGTGATTACTCACAAAGGCGAGAGGAAGCAATAACGAGACACCAACGGGGCACCCAGAGGTGATCCGAGTGGAATCTCGATTGCCCTAACGAATCTGTGAGCGTATAATCGTTTAAATTTTGAATATGTTTAGTACGACTTGTAATAATATATTGAAACTGCGATTCGCTCACAAAGGCGAGAGGAAACAATAACGAGACACCAGCGGGGCACACAGAGGTGATCCGAGTGGAATCTCGATTGCCCTAACGAATTTGTGAGTGTATAATCGTTTAAAATTTGAATAGGTCTAGCACGACTGAGGCCTGTATAAAGGAAAAGTCCGTTCCGTTCGGCGAATTTAAGATCATTTTCCGAGAACGGCGCGCTTGTGTTTATCTCTCGACCGACGCGTCGCTCTTTCTTACGCTCGTGCGTTCACTGCGTAACTCGCGGCATGCTCATGGCAAGTTACAGAATTCGGATACTTTTACAAAATTTACGTTACGCAGTTGACTACTACGCGGTTACGTTCTTACCGAATTGTTAATTAAGCGTTTTTTTTTACTATGCCACGACGCGGTTTGCAATCGCGACTCCTCGGTTTGAGGCGCGCACGTACCGAGGTTGGATCGACGGTTTGTCGATTCCAACAGGCCGGTTTGGCCTCCCGACTACGCACCGATTTTCGTCGAACGGAACACTTCGCGAACGCGTGATTACTTGATCGCTTCCAGACGTAGAGTGATCTATCGACGATCCGCATCGACCTCCTTCAATCGCTATCGAAAGTGGGGATCGATGCGTACGCATACCCAATTAGTGGGGCGATCTCGCTGTCCTTTGTTAAGACAAGGACCATGCGCGATATCGCGGATCGCCGTGGTGGGATCCATATTTATTATCGATACACAGGAGCATCTATATGTGACCGACACGGTTACAGTCTTTCAGGCGATTTTGAGACGTCTTTACGAGGCATCTTTAAGACGTCAAAAAGACCTGTGAGAGACGTGTTTAAGACGCACAGTTTTGTAACAAAGACGTGTTAAAGACGTACAAAGACGTGCTAGAGACGTGAAAACGGTGTGCCAAAGACGTAGCAGACGTCTGAGAGACGTATTTACGTCTTGCGGCAGGCAATTTCAGACGTCTTTTAGATGTCTTTGTGCTGATTGGGATCGTTAAGTTGGTTTCGTTACAAGTTGCAGCGTGTCTATTATCATATGCGTTGTCACGTCGCCTAAATTCTACGCATCCGTCGGAAGGACGGATGCCTGCGACTCCGGGATTTTACAGGCGAAACGCCGGGCCACACTCGGCCGCACAATGCGTGGTCCACCCGGGACAAAAGGTATCTCGCAGATTCGGATTTGTCACGAAAGAAGCCGTTAATGGAATCTACTTTCGGGCGCCAGACACTCGACAGTGTCACGCAAATTGCGAGATAACGGCACGAGGCGCGAACGACCTATCCGAAACTGCGAGAACCACACGATATTCTGGATGCCTCTAGAATGGGCACAGGATTCTACGTGGACGAAGTACGGAGCATTTCCCGCGGCGGAAAGGTTTCTCGACGGAAATAAGGAACGATAGAATCGGCTGTAACAATTTATTTGTCCGATGGACACGACAGGGCTGCCGGTGAGAGCCGGCAGCGGAAATTTACAAGCCGGCGCGTTCACGATAATTACGCGACAGATTTTCGGTCGCACGCGCTCTTCTATTTCGATCGCGTCGAACCCGGCAGTTGTACAGGATGGAGATGCTACTTTACAAGGCGCTTTTGGCGCGGAATAACTGCCGAATTCCAATGGAATACGCGGTATAATGGCTGGATCGCTCGAGCTTCGCCGACGGGCACGATACGGAACGTTGCGACGTCACACCGGGGAACGTCTCGAAGATAGCGTACAATTTACTCGGAAAATCGGCAACGATACGGCCCCCCGCGAGTTCGCGCCCTCGCGTTAACAACCGGCTCGCACGTTAACCGATCGACGACCGTCCTTCCGTTCACGAACTATGGCCGACCACGCGGCACGGAAACGGCGTCGTAATTTCGCGACGCGAATAAGGACCTCGCGAAACTTTACCGAGCCAACACGAAATGATCGTTAAAATACGATAATGGAGAAGCCTGACTGGCGCTTACCACGGCAACGGCGCGACGGCGGCAGCTGGACGGCACTCGTCCTTCGTCGTCCCTCTTTTTTTTTCTCTGCGCACGCACAACTTAATTAAACGCTTTTAATTCTATTTTTCGACTACTCGATAGCACGGCCAGCGACCCAGTGGCCTACTTTCGGCAGGCTCGGTAACGCGGAAGCGAGGCGTCCCCCCTACTCCCTACCCTATTTCTCCCGTTTGAGACTCGCGGGCCTATCGCGCGGTATCTCCTAGCAGGATCGCATCCTGTCGCACGGGATCCCTGGCTCGCGGATTCTAATTATCGCGTTCGCCGCTTTTCTGACTGTTGCGGCGACGGCTCGTGAAGGGTAGAGTCCTAGCCGCTCCGGTCGTGGACACCTTCTTTTCCGGGCGAGGCAGCGACGGGGTCGAGGAGGTGTTCGTCTCGTGTCCACCGTCCCTCGTCGGTGCCTCCAGGTTCGTCGACCCGGGCTCGGTACTTCCTCCGTTGTCTCGGCACGAAATCCTTCCGGAGCCAGTCCCGATAAAGCCTCGTACGGCGAGAAATAGGGGCCGGGCTCCCCTGGAGCCCGGTTTCGGTCCTGTGAAATTCGCGTCGCCCAAGTGGCGCGACGCTCAAAACGCGTTAATACTCGCCCTTGGCAAATCGGCATGCCCCGGGAGAGCGCTCGCAAACGGCCGTTCGCATCGGCACTGCCAGAGGGCGGCCCGGCCTCTCTTTTTAGGGATCGAGGGACGTTGGCAAAACTTGCCACGTCACAGCGTTAATATTAAATATACAATTAATTATTAGTCCTTTTTCAAATATTTTCATAAGTTATACAAGAATTTACATTAATTATAAACAATAATTAAATGTGTAATAAAAAGCATACAGGAGTTCAGATTAATCTATATATAGTTATTAATAATCTATATATAGTATAAATTTATGTATAGTTGATCTTTTACCATTATTTTTATCAGTTTTGAAACAATAATCACTGTATTATTTTGTGAAATTAGCAATTACATTTTTATTCGTTGTCTGCAATTAAAAGATTGCTAACTACAGTAAAAGCTTGAAACTTGTCCGGAGCGTGGACACGCTCGTTGTCCAGTGCCTACCCATTCCACTGCCTGTCAAAGCCGAGTCGCTCCGCAGGGCGGCGACGATTGATGTCGGCTCGGGTATATCGGTGTGAACACCACTACATTGACTCGAGGAATCGATTTTACAAATCTCTTAATTTTTCTTATTTGTTTATGGGACTTTCACTACCGTATTTCTGGCATTTTTCTTATTAAAATGACACCAAACACGATATAATTTGAACTGTATTAAGTGGTTTTATCGACCATTAAAGTCTCGAAGGCAACGAACAACAGCGCATTGGAAAGAAAGAGACGCAAACAGTCGACGTCGCCGGCACAGTTCAAAGGCCCGCGTGTTCTCACAATGGTATGGCAATGATAGAATTGTTCATTTTTCATTATTTTTTTATGGGACTTTCACTAACTTATTTTTGGCATTTTTCTGATTAAATGATACCAAACACGATATAATTTCAACTTTATTTAGTGGTTTCATAAATTATAAATTATGCTTCACATGTAGAGTAAATATGGGCCAAATTATATTGTGTTTGGTCTTGTTCTAATCAGAAAAATGCCAGAAACAAGCCAGTGAAAGTCCCATAAAAAAATAATGAAAAATAAAGCATTTTTAACTGGTATATTACATTGTGAGAACACGCGGGCCTTTAAACTGTGCCGGCGACACGCTTCGGTCACGTAAACAGAATATCATTCTGTCCTTCCCTATGTTCGGCTTTCTTTTGAAGTCTCGCGCGACGCGATATCTAGACGCAGTCATAAAGCCAAAAGCACTTCTGGCCACGATTCTTGTCCATGAAAAATACGGCTCTTGGACAAGAATCAAGCTTTTACTGTACCGGCCGCAGAGGCATTTTTTGCCACATGAAAACATCAAATAGGCCCTCACACTCGCTCACCGAGCGCTGACCTTCGGTCCGCAGTTTGTTTATATTTTGGACGCACCGAAGACATACACACACAATTTAACAATATCTATCGGAGTTTGACGCGAGACACCGATGCGAGCAGACGTGTTCACATTTCGTGCTCGCACACGTTATACGGTAATAAATTCTAGTTATGGTGAAATAAACTTGGTTACTTAACTACTATAGCTGAGCTTCTACCCGCTTTCTGAGTTTAGGAGTCGCTAAATGTCTCACTCAGTCAAGAGAGTGTGTCTTGTACGGGTAAAGTTGAAGGGACAAGTTGCCTCACCGATGTACCCGACTTGTAAATGTCCATATACCTTTATATCATCCGAATTATATCGTGTTTAGTATCATTTTAATCGGAAAAATGCCACAAATATATTGGTGAAAGTCTCGTACAAAAATAAGTAATAATAAAAAAGTTTTTTATTGGGATTACATTGTGAGGACGCGGTGGGTCTTTGAAATGTGCCGGCGACTGCGACTCTCCGCGTCTCTTTCTTTTCTATACGCTGTGTTTCCTTGCGCACGAGCCTCCTATCGTCCATTACACATGTAAATATCATCGGAATTATATCATTTTTGGTATCAATTTCATTAGAAAAATATCAAGAATATATTGGCGAAAATTTCATAAAAAAATAATGAAAAATAAAGAAGTTTTGTCATCGGATTAGTAGTGGTCTCCTGGTCTCACACCGATATATCCGACCCGTATTATGTTACACTTCTCGGCGGCCGAGGCCTCCCGAGTTTTATGGTCCCTCACGGGGTATACCCCGCAGGAGTGGGGATAGTTCAGGGACAATTATGTGTAAGACATTTGGGACATTTATCGATAAAATACTGTATGTATGTTAGCGTCCACGTGTTTAAGCCGAGTCAAAGTTGGTTGTAAAGACGACCTTAAGATTGTAAAAATTTATGGTACCTGGTCGTACGTGGCGTCTTGAATAGGGATGCATGAAATAAACAGAATCGTCGTCGGGCGATGGCAGGTGGGCCACTTTGGGCTATTCAGATATCGTTCGGAAAGGTGACGTTTATGAGGTTGTAAATAATAAGAACATGTGGTTCTGAAGGATCTGGCCACGGAGTGAGGAAGGCAATGCCTTTTGGGGAGAGGACTGTGTCAAACCCCACGGCACTCACCCCAGAACCATCTCAGAGAAAAGTTCACATGTACCTATACGTTCACGTTCATCGATGCTCCAGAGTCCAGAGTCCCGAGGTTTTATCACTCTCAGACTCTCAGAGGAAATACATACTGTCTGTATCAGAGTAGGGCAAAATGTTTATTTAAATAAAAATTTCGAACAACGAATAAAAGATACAAAAATTTGTATTCGTTATTCAAATGTTCGAATAAAAACAGTATCTTTATTCGACGAGAATTTATCCGACGAATAAAGATAATTTTTTTTATTCAAAGCGTATTTATTCGAACTTCGAATAATTTATTCATCTTTTATTCGAAGGCTTCGAATAAATCTTCCAATAATTGAGGCCCGACCGGGGCTGAACTAGAAAGACCAGCGACAGCGACCGACCAACAGCATATGTACATACATTGTAAGCACCTGGGGAATCAAGGTATATTGACAATTTAAACTTTTATATGTTTATAATACGAATAATATTATTAATACGAATGAGTTGTAGAGATCATCCCGATGAAAATGAGTCGAAACACGACATTATTTGAACTACCTTTAATAAGATTATAATTTTTATCGTAACATTACATATCAATAAAAATTGTTCGATTACACTCGAGTTTGGACTCATTTTCATCAGGAAAAGCACATCAATTCACTAGTAAGCATTTTATGAAGGTATAATGAAAAATCTAAAAGTTTAAACTTTCTTTCGTGCGTGATTCCCCATCTGCTAACATTGTGTGCCGTTTGTCAGTCGCTGGATCTTCGACGTTCGGAGCTCGACTTTCGCCACAGAGTTGGGTAAAATTCTCATAATCTAAATAATTTCGGATAAAGAATAAAAAATAAAAAAATTTTTATTCATTATTCAATGGTTCGAATATAAAAAGTATCTTTAGTCGACGAGCTTCGAATAAATAATTATATTCGACGAGAATTTTTCCGACGAATAAAGATAATTTTTTTTTATACCAAGTGGCTTTATTCGAACTTCGAATAATTTTTTCATCGTTTATCTGCATCTTTTATTCGAAGGCCTCGAATAAATCTTTCCACAACTACTGCCAACTCTAATTTACGCGAACCATCGAATAATGAATAAAAATTTTCGTTATTCGAAATTTTTATTTAGATGAAAATTTTGCCCAACTATGCGGCGAGCGTTGATCTCCGAACGCCGAGCTCCGACTGTCCAAGACTCAACGACAGCGACTGACAAACGGCATACAATGTTAGCAGATGGGGAAGCACGCACGAATGAAAGTTTAAACTTTTAGATTTTTCAATATTCCTTCATAAAATTATTACTATTGTAACGAGTCCGTGAATTGCTCGCTCGTTGCAACGGAATCTCCTCGTGCCGGATTGAGCTCGTCGTGCCAGGGTCCGCGGTCGGACGAGGGGATCGGTAGGGTCAGGAGGGACCAGGTAAAATGAAGCGACTTATATAGATTAAATGCTCGTCGTGCGCAACGCTCGCGGAGGCGCAAGGATCGCGGCGGGGCCGGGACGTGGAAAGACGGTTTATCGGACCGTGTTACTGTCGGTGTCGGATCGTGTCGGTTACGTTACGGACGGCCGACGTGGGGATCGCAAGAGCGGTTACGATGCGGTCAAGGGTACAGGAACGTCGTACGGGCTCGTCATCGCAACGAGGCGCGGACGCGGAGTTCGAGATCGCCGTCAAGACGAGGTCGAGGGTACGGGGCCGTCGGTGCAGACCGTTGTCACACGGAGGCGCCGACGCGGAGATTCGACATCGCCGTCAAGACGAGGTCGGTGATGCGGAGTCGTCGGTGGGCCTCGCCGTCACAGAGAGGTACCGATGCGGGAACGGGAGATCGCCGTCAAGACGAAGTCACGGGGCAGGATTGCTGGAGCGGGCTCGTTATCACGACGAGGCGCTGCAGCGCGGGAAGGACTTCGCCTTCAAGACGAAGCCGTGAGAACGGGAGAGTCGCACGATCTCGTTATCACGACGAGGCGTGTGACTTCGGGGCTCGACAACGCCTTCAAGACGTCACCGAAGTAAAAGAGGAGAGAAATGGTCGGACTGGTACTTACGGGATTGTCGGGGTATTTGACTCGGCTACTGTCGGTACTGTAGATCGCGTACTGGGTCGGTAGTTCTACTGGTAGTCGCGTTTAAACGAATCGAACTGGACTGAATTGAACTGTCTTTCGTTGCGTCGATCGGGTGCTATATTCCCGCGACCGGGCAATTTCGCTAGCGGGAATCGGTAGTCGCGGCGTTGGCCATCTAGCGGCCGATTCCCGAAGGTGTACTGTGCGTACTTTCACCTGCGGGAATTGTAGCCGCCTAGTGGCCGATTTCGGAAGTCGCGCTGCGTACACTTTCACTTGCGGGCATTGTGGCCCTCTGGCGGTCGATTCCTGGTACTGGCGTTGGTCGTGTTTCTGGACGGTACGCGCTTTATTAGTAACAGGCCTGTCGGGTTACAGGTCTGTTACACCCCCCCCCCCCTTTATTCGGGATGGCGAGCGAGCGGCGGCGAGACTTGTTTATTGATCGCAAAAAGAAGAGAAAAAAAAACACAACTTATCCTACCTTATAGACTAACGCCCTTACAACCTATCTTACAGACTAACGCACTTATTGACTAACGTACTTATGGACTAACGCACTTATAAACTAACTTAAACCTATGGGCCTGCACTTCATGGGGCTGCGTCCCCGATGGTGCGTAGCTTGCACCGCCGCATACGTCCATTCGTATCAAACAGTAACACCCATCGCTCTTCTCCTCCTACGGATGAGGCGTACGCCTTCCTGCCGCTCACCAGCTGGACGGGGACCTCCACGTAGCGGCCGGTCGGTAGCAGGTACCACACACAGGCGCATGGCATTAATTTTCCTACGTAATACATAGGGGTTTGTCCGGCTAGCCGGTTAAGGTCCGGTATTACCGGATACCCGCTGTTGCCGGGTTGTTCCATTCTGGGCAGGTTGGTCGTTTCTGCTGGCCAGGTGGGCGTTGTCTGGCCCTCCGGCCGTAGAGCGGCGCTCACCAGCAGCCCGTTAGTCGGTGTTGTCGGTGCCTGCGGTCCCGCGATCGGTGGTGGTGCTGGCCGCGTCTCGGGTTGTGCTATGGCCTGCGCCTGTGGTGGCCCCTTCCCCGGCCGTCCGTTGGTGGGTGGTGGTGCGTGGCGTGGGAGCTGGCTGTGAGCCCCTTGGTTGGCAGATCCTTGTTTCGCCATCTCAGGGCTGGTGTCGCTCCAGTGAGTCAGTTGGCCGGGCTTCGGGCGTTTCGTTGGCTGGTGGTGTCTTGTTTTTGTCGCCCGGGGCGGCGCCCTCTTCCGGGTCTCTGGCTTCTCCGGTTGCCAGTTTGGAGGTTCGGGGGCCATCTGCCGTTGCCCCAAGGTTGGCTCGTGGCCCATTTTGACCATGTGCTCGTCGATGGTCATCGGCGGTTGGGTGTCTGAGTCAACTGAGAACAGGCTGGCGATGGACCCCGTCCACTGGTCCGCCGGTCTTCCCCTGGGGCTCGCAGCCAGGTGACCGCCCGTATGCGCGGCTTCCCTCGTGGCCGCTGGGTGACCCCCTCGGGTGCCTTGTTGAGGCCGGTCCCGACCTTGGCTTTCCCGGATGTTATGCGTGTTGGCCGCGTCGGTCTTCGGATCGTGGCGGGCCCCTCCGTGGCGGTTCTGTCGGCCGTCGGTGGTGCTGTTGACGGCGGCGTATCGGCTGGTGTGCTCGGTGGTGTTAGGGTCGGTGGCGCTGGTGACGGTGTTATGCTGGCGGTCGGCGTCCTCTTGTTTGCGTCCGGTGGCGTTCCTCCCCTTTCTATCGTCGGCGTGCGTGGCCGCTTCGCCGGGTCCCCCTCTTCAAAGACTTCCCAGTCGCTGGCGTTTTCCATTTTGTGGATCGCAATGGATGACCTGTGAAAAATATAGTTACAACTGGTTAGCTTTGTTCCCTCCGGGGAGAGTGTCGGTTCATTGCCCGTTCGCGCTTCGGGCTTCAGGTCCTGTATGTCGTCGCGTAGGTCGACAATGACAGGGGAGATTACGCGTGCGACGGTGTATGGCCCGCTATATTTTGGGGCAAGTTTGGCATTCACCCCCATGCCTTTGTTGGATAGAGTGTGCTCTCTCTTCCAGACCCGGTCTCCCATTGTGGGTCGCCAGTCGCGGCGGCGCAGGTTGTAGTATCGTTCCTGTTTGCTGAACGCTCGGGCTAGGTGTAGTGTAGCTAGTTCCTGGGCCTCGCGCAGGCTCTTCCACCGGTGTTGTGGTACATCGGGGTTTTCCTCGGTTCGTGTTTGTCCGGGTGCCCGGAGTTCCCGTCCCTGGTTGAGGTATGCTGGACTGTACCCCGTTGATTCGTGCCAGGCGGTGTTAATGGCGAATCGTATTTCGTCTAGTTTCTCGTCCCATCGGTCGTGTCGCTGTCCGGTGTACTGGGCGGTCATGGTTTTCACCACTTTGTTGGCCCTCTCAACCGGGTTGCAGTGCGGCGCGTATGGCGGTGTTCGTCGGTGTGCAGTGCCGGCGGCGTGGAGTAGGGTAACGAATGGTTCCCCAATGAACTGGCGGCCGTTGTCCGTGATAGCAACCATCGGTGCTCCGTGACGTAGAATTACATCCTTCTGTACTGCGGCAGCGACGGCGGTGCTAGTGGCTTTTCGGAGCGGGGTGAGCTCGATCCATTTGGTGAATCGGTCGAGGACAACGAGCAGCCAGGTGTGTCCGTTGCGGGAGCGGGCATTGTGGCCCTCTGGCGGTCGATTCCTGGTACTGGCGTTGGTCGTGTTTCTGGACGGTACGCGCTTTATTAGTAACAGGCCTGTCGGGTTACAGGTCTGTTACACTATTATATTGGAGTGTTTTTCCTGATGAAAATGAGGCCAAACTCGAGTGTAATCGAACAATTTTTATTGATACGTAATGTTATGATAAAAATTATAATCTTATTAAAGATAGTCCAATTATGTCGTGTTTGGACTCATTTTCATCGAGATGATCTCTACAACTCATTCGTATTAAAAATATTATTCGTATTATAAACATATGAAAGTTTAAATTGTCGATAATGCTTGATTCCCCAGGTGCTTACAAAGTATGTACATATACTGTTGGTCGGTCGCTGTCGCTGTTCTTTCAAGTTCAGCGCTCGTCAGGCCTCGTCGCCGTTTATTCGAGTTGGCAAAAGTTATGAGAAGATTTATTCGAAGCTTTCAAATATAAGATACAGATAAAACATGAAAAAATTATTCTAAGTTCGAATTAATCCGCTTCGAATAAAAAAAATTATCTTCGCTACTCGTTGAATAAAGATACCTTTTTAATTCGAACCTTCGAATAACGAGTAAAGATAAAGTATGTTTTATTCGAATCGTTATTTAAATAATGTTTTATCTAAATAATACCCAACTCTGGTCTATTTTGTGGGTAGATTGTTTGCGAAATGAACTGTATGGCTCTTGGTAAAAATGTCTTTATTAGTTTACTTCGCGACTAAGTCTTAGGACGGTTCACGATTGTATCTCAGGACGGCTCGCTACTACGTCCTTCGTCTCATTTGACTCTGCGTTTGCCCTGGTAAAATTCCGAAACAACCCTGATTGGCTAACCCACGCGTTGGATCCTTCCAATCAGGACTGTTCTTTTCTTGTCCCCTCGCCTATTCCTTACGCCCTTGGCATGCTTGTTTTCGGAACGACGCACAGTGGGCCAGAATGACGCGGTAGCTGTTTACGAGCTAAAAAATCAAAGTCCTCATATCGATTTTTAACGAATGTACATTGTTTCTCAAATGTCCATTACGTTCGAAAACGATAATATTAATTAAAAATATTAAAAACTCTCGTCACAATAAGCGTTCAAAGATCAAACTTTTTCAGATGCCGTTTTTCATCGAAAAAATTCCTTTTCTTTGCAACGCTGTCCTGGAAAATCTAGTGAACATTATGAGCCCTATTTTTTTTTGTGGATAGTATATACGTCTATATTTACGACCCACTTGGAATTAAAAATGTTTGTTGATTACTTTTTTTTTTTTAAATACTCTGTGAACTGAAGAAATCCGTCAAATTTTTTCATCTTTGACAAGGAATAAGTTAAAAAGTTTAAAAAAGTTCAAGATCTAACCAAGTGGATCATTTTCAGCAACATCTCTTTTAAAAGGCCCCGCAAAATTCACGTCCCAACTCAAACCAACTTTTTTGTTATGATAGTTTAAAGTGTCGCGTGACACGCAATTCCGCAGCGAGTCGCGGCGCACGAGCCGCCTTGATGACCACACAGTGGCTCTTAAGAGTGGAAAGACCTAACCCAGACCTATCTTATGAATTATTTTATACTATACAACCATTGATAAACAATAGAACTTCTTTCTAGCTCAGTTGAATCATTTGTATTTGAGAGAGCATAGCATCAACATCGCAGCATAGCATCACAGCTGTTTTCCCATTTTGGAAACCTGTATTTTATCTTTGTTAAATAGAATTATTGTATAGATTTTTGTTTATTAATAGGTAAATATAATTATAAACCGGAAATCCGTATGATTAATTGATTATAGTCGGTAACTGTCTAAAATATAATACTTATTTTTGTTTAAATATTTGTAATATTTTAAATAAGACAGTGTTTGGGATTGGCTGAGCGTGTCGGCAGCGTCAACGCGCCGATTTACTGCGCCGCCGCACTATTGGCGGATCCGCACGTAATCGCGAGATCGAGAGTCGATAAGCAGCTCGCAGTAGCTTAGACCAGCACCGTCGGACTTCGATTAGGATCGATTATCGAACCCAAAAGGGAGATTACTATTGGCGGATCGCTCTATCGATCTGCCAATCACTAGCTCGACGGTGACGGTAACTGCCAGCTGTTCGACTCCGATCTCAACGATCGTCAATCGTGCTCTCTCTTGCAAACGGTAACGTCGCGCGTCTCTTGACCGGTTTTCGCGAGCAAGTAAAGAATCGATTCATTATCTGGATTCACGGACGCTAAACGTGAATATCTCTGGACTACTCATCTCGTTATCATCTCACTAGCTTTATTCATAACATCTCGCCAAAACAAGCTTGTGTTTTGGCTTGATACATCAATTTGTGCTGTACATAGTTCGTTACAATTTTGAACGAACCCTAGTTGGGGAAATAAAGTTTGTTCTACGTGAAGTGGCTTGTTCTACCCCTTCTAATCCGTAACAGACAGTAATAACACATTTTTGTTATTTCATTAATTGTAATAAAATTCCTCGATTCAAAAATTAGAGATTACTTTTGTATGAAAGCCTGAACAGCCAGTTTTCAATTAATTCATTATTCACACGATTTTCTAGACATTTCCGGTGGTGTGACAAAAAAATGTTTCCTACAAAAATTAATCAGTAGTTAGTGTTCTACAAATTTCAATATCAAAAATAAAAAAAAAAATTTTTTTTAATAAAAAATTGAGATGACCTTGATTATTTATTTATCACTATATATTTTTTATTTAATAATATTATAGCTGACGTCAAGACGAATCCAACGACCTCCTTACTGTGGTTTTTAAGTTTTAAAATAATGCTAAAATAGGCGTGAACAGCTAAATCGTCATTCTGGCCCACTGTGCGACGAGGCGATCAGAGGGGATGCAATTTGTCGTGGGACTTTCCTTCGGGCCACCCGCGCCTGACCCTCTTGGCGACAGACCGATGGGTCCTCTCCAAGTGCCCTTCAGTTGATCCCCTAATTTATGACGGTCTCTGTTTACTATTGAGGACCTTCGTGAAAAACTCTAATAAACATACGACGAAAAAGATCTGGAAATTGTCAACTCAAAAATAGCTTCGTGGAACGAGAGTCATAAATTACATTGGCCGTTTGCACGAAAGAAACAATTGTCCTTTGTGCGTACGACCGGAAGCTACAATTTCAATAAAAATTTGCCCATCTCTGCTCCTACAATTACATTATTGTATTAATTCATTCACACGTGATTCTCTCTTGAACTGTTATTATTCGGAATAATATATGTTTTTCAATATATTTTTGTTCCCACAGATCGATTTTTGGAACAATTATGTATAAAAACAAGTGAAGGAAATAATGCTCGTTTATGAAATATTTTTATATCAAAAATTGAAGTATCTTATATGAAATTTGAAGTATTACTTACAATATTTCTTCGAATTTTTTGTCCATGATATTAGTTTTGATTTTAATATTTTAAAAATCAACGCCAAAATATTGTCTGAAATATTTGAACACGTTCGTCCAAGAGCGCGCGCACCGAAAGAGTCCGTCCACTCGGAGCCTCGAGGACGACGGTCGCTGTTGCCAGGAGCATTACTTTGTGGGCACTCACCGTGTAGGCCGCCGACGTTGATGATGCCAACGGCATCGCTTCCTTCTGACAAGCGTCGTGGAGGGTGGTATGGTGCAGACCGTCGCAGACCCAGCACCTGAACGACGACGTGCACTGCTTGAGCTGGTGTCCGGTAGCGAGGCACGAGAGACAGAGCCCCCTCTTCAACGCCAGGTCGCGTCGTTCCACCGCCGGCAGCTCCCTGAATTTTCGGCATCCCGACAGAGCATGGTTGCCGGAACACACAGCACATTGTCTACTGCTCCTGGCCGTCGCTCCGCCTTTTAAATCCGTGGCCTTGACGGACAGCACGTTCTTGGCCATGGGGGTGGTAGGGTTTCCCTTAGTGGCCTTCGGGGCCTGAGCCGCCTCCAGAGCTTGCGTGGACACCATCGCGTGTGCTCGGGCCTCCAGGAATTTCTCCAGTTCATCGAACGTCGGAGTAGCGGTCGGGTCCGTTAGCGAGGTCTCCCACGCCAACCTCGTCGTTCCGTCGAGTTTCTCGGACAGCAGAAATTGGAACCACTCGTCCCACTCCTTGACCGGCTTGTTTAGGGCTTGGAAGGCCCTTTGAGTTTGGCGGGACTCATCCAGAAGCCGCTTGAGCTCCTCCGGTAATCGGGGCGGCACCGATGAGCCGACGCATGTGGGTGGCTGCTAGCAGTTGACGGTTACCGAACCGTCGATCCAGAGCTGCCCAGGCTCCCGCGTAATTGGCATCGGTGGTAGGCGTCAGGTGTAACATTTTCGCTGGCTCGCCGGACAGACAAGCCTTCAAGTACCGCAGCTGCTGCCCATCAGTCAGCTTCTCGCTGTCATGGACCAATCCGCGGAACTGATCCCTGAAACTCTCCCAATACACGATATCGCCGGAAAACGACGGCAGCTGGATTTTGGGGAGGGCTGGCTCCCACTTCGTGGCGGCAGTTGGTGGAGTCGCCGTCGCCGGCTTCTCCGCGTCTGGCACCAACCGCTTTATGCGATCACCCAAGTCCACGAGGTGGTCAACGTAACGGCTCTCGACGCTGTCGTACACAGATTCGGTCAGGTATTCGCAGCTTTTGTCCGCTAGACGAATAATAGCCCGATGTTGCTCCCAGAATTCGCGCCAATACGACTCGAGCAGTTCCCTCCGTTGTCGCAGCATGGACAGCGTGAGTTTTTCCTGACCCACTTTCAACGTGTTTATCAGGAATCGGTCAATTCGTCCGCGTAATTCCTCCTGATTCCGTAGCAGACAATCGACACGAACGAACACTTCTTCCACACGCACGAGAATTCACCGTGGACGGCCGTTACCGAAACAAAAACAAACAACTTCGAGCAACCGCGAGAGTTCGTCCGCGAACGTTAACCGTTGCTCGGTTCAAATTTCGCTACTCCTATTCGGAGGCTAAAAAACGTTCGGACACCTCAGAAGCCGTTCACCACGCCCGTATGTCGATCGATTTCAAGAGACGGAAGCTCTCGATCGCGGAGTTAAAGTAGATCGACGCACTCTTGGGTCGAAATTACCGAAATTCGCGGAGCACTCACAAAACGCTCCAAGCGAATTAAATAGGTTCCGGAAGAATTATCCGGCTCGAAGGACCAATGTTTAAGGATTCTTCGGATCGCAGCAACGTCTGCTCGATTTCCGTTGAACCTTGGAGGACGGGTTGGTTGGAAATTAGGAAAACGAGAAACTGTTCTAAATCGAAGCACGTGTTCTGTTTATAGATCGATCACCAACTGATCGACGAGCGATCGATCCGTACGCGCGCGGCTCCCCTGCTCCCGCGCCCCCCGCGAGGCCCAAGCTGCTCGATCCACCTGGGGATCACGCGGGATCGGCGGGACGCGGTGGAACCGGTGACGCGCGGTCGCCGTCGATCAGTTCGATCGTCTTTATTTTGATCGAAATGCATATAAACGTGTACAAACGGTTAAAGTCGATAGCTCGCGCTATCCGCTTAAAGCAGGCCGTTCAAACTATCGAATAATCTCGAACAACCGACAAGAATCTCCTCAGTGGACTTCTACACCGACGAGATGCCGTCGGTGGCTTTCTATTTTGTTACATCCCGCTGTTGGTTTTCGGTCCGACGATCGATTACCACGTGGTCTCGAGACAATTATGAATTATTTCTCAACCTTAGACTCGACCTACGGTTTACGTCAGTTAGAACTTACCGCCGAAGGATAGTTGTTGTTGTCGTGGTAGATGGTGTTGCCGTCGATACCGGCGTAGAGCTGCTTCCTAATGGTCAGCTTCTTTAGGCTCTCGTCGTAGGCGGTTACTGGCGGCAAAGTCAAACGCACTGGTGGCTTCCAAGGCGTCTCTGGGAAGATCTGTACCTTCCCGGTAAAAGGCGTGTTGGATCGGATGCACGGCAACGCCCGTGTGCCAAGTAAAGCGGTCCACTCGGAATCTTCGAGTGAAGGTTGATGCTGGATAGCTTTACGGAGCTGATACCTTCGCCCGGCGCGACACGGCATGTAGTATCAATCGAATTAGTTGCGGAAGCTAAGAAGCTGAGAGAACGAGCTGCGTATTTCGTTGAATCTCGATGAACGTATCGAGCCCTGGTAGGCTCAGTCATACGGTGTGAATACGCAGGTCGGTCTAATATTAATTATTAGGATCTATCAATTGGTAGAACACGCGGCGTAGGAATAGGGTATGAACGAAATCCGAAACGTGCATATAACAATGATTTATATAAGATAAGAATAAGAGATACAATGACTAACTTCTAACTTAACTGACTAAAATACAGCTAAACGGTTTAAAGGGGCAAGAAATAGTAGGAACTGGAAGATATAGTAATCGGGAGAAATAGTAAGGCTGGATGTTCGAGCAAGAGAATGCTGCCAGGAGATGAAGTCTCGCTGGAGCTAGGAACCGGAGTGAGGATTCTGGGCCCTGCTCTGAGGTCCTTCGGTCTGAAATGGCCGCAGAGTGGGGATGATACAGTATTTCATCGATAAATGTCCCAAATGTCTCGCACATAAATGTCCCTGAACTATCCCCACTCCTGCGGGGTATACCCCGTGAGGGGCCATAAACATCGAGAGGCCGATGCCGCCGAGAAGTGTAACATGATACGGGTCGGGTATATCGGTGTGAGACCACTACTAATCCGATGACAAAACTTCTTTATTTTCATTATTATTTTATGGAACTTTCGCCAATATATTCTTGATATTTTTAACTTCCCGATTCATAGGGAAGTTACTGTAATTACCCCGAAAATCGAAAATCGAATTTTTAGCAGATCTTCACGTTTCATGGTCATTGGAGTCATTTTAGACTATTTTTATCAAAATGTCGGTATGTGTGTGTGTGTGTGTGTGTGTGTGTGTGTGTGTGTGTGTGTGTGTGTGTGTGTGCGTATGTCCGTTTCTATGGTATCAAATTTTTCGTTAACGTTTTCAGAAAAAGTAACTACGCGATCGGAATGATGAATGATGCAATCGATGTGCCCCGCTGTAACTTAGAGCTGATTAGATTTTGGTCCATATTGGTCAAGTAGTTTTTTAGTTTTTTTAGTTTTTTTCGAAAGAAGTTCATTCAACAATGCAAATTATACGAGAGGACGGAAATTTTCCACCAAAGAAACAAACGCAATTACATAAAAAATTTTTTTCTTAATTTTTTTTTTAGATTTAAAAAAAAAATTTTTTTTTTTTTAGATTTAAAAAAAATTTTTTTTTTAAACTGATGCTACTGTTATAAATCACCAAAAGCAACTAATTCTATGTTTGGTAGCGTTGTACAGCGAATAATGAATAAAATTACAATTGAAAGTGAAAAGATTTTGATAGGTGATTTCAATTACAATATATTAAATTGCAAGGATAATGGTAATAATTATTTGATTAACCTTTTGAACAAGTACAATTTAAAAACTAAATTACCATCCAAAAGTATAACGACCAATTTGAATACGCAAATAGATGTCATTTTCTCAAATGTTGATGATATAGATTGCGGTGTTTATGAAACATATTTCAGCTATCATAAGCCAATTTATGCAATCCTCGATAAGAAGGTTGTCAAATATAAAAAAGAAGAGAATGTAGAGAAAACAGATGTAACAATCACAAATCAACAAATGAATCCTGAAAATTTTACAATTTTTGATGAATGTTTAATGATCTCGGACCAGCATATCGAGCAACATAATCATGAATATGCAGTGCCTGCAGACTGTTTCCTCAATGATGGTTATAACTATGCTTTAGAAACAGCCGAATGTAAAGAAGTCATAAAACCTGATTGTTATTTACAAGATAAACATATTAATTTATTTCACGAAATTATGAACAGAAATCTAAACGAGCGTGGAATATACAACTTTGCTCAAGATACTGGTTACGTTCGAGCTTTTTTGAGTAATTTACAAGAGATCCCAGAACATGAGACGAATATTCAGATAATATACACTGGTGAAATTGGAAAAAAGGTAGTAGGACATTGGATTTGCACAAGATCTGATGGTAACGGAAATGTACACATTTATGATAGTTTTAATGCTAATCATTTGAACCATGATGTAATAGATTATTTGAATGCCCTTTATAAATATAAGAAGAAGTATATATTTCACAGAGTACAATATCAAAACAATGCGTTTGATTGTGGAGCATTTGCAATTTATTTTGCAACATTACTATGCTATAACAAGGAACCAAGCGAGCAACGAGCATACGATGTTGGTTTAATGCGACGCCATATAGCAAACATTTTGATAAGTAGAAAACTATTGAACTTCCCTGAGAATGTATAATCTTCTTAAAACGTTCAATAAATAATGATAATAATATACTGCAACTAACGAATCGGGAAGTTCTTTCTGTGGCTCGTGGAGAGTCACACACAAAATAACATCCGTACCACCAACCCTCTCGCGAGCTCGCAAAGCGAGCGAGCTACAACATCCCCACCCGCGAAGCTCGCGAAGCGAGCGAGCAACAACCCCCCTCTAGTTTTTCTAATGAAATTGATACCAAAAATGATATAATTCCGATGATATTTACGCGTGTAATGGACGATAGGAGGCTCGTGCGCAAGGAAACACAGCGTATGGAAAAGAAAGAGACGCGGAGAGTCGCAGTCGCCGGCACAGTTCAAAGGCCCGCGGCGTCCTCACAATGTAATCCCAATAAAAAACTTTTTTATTATTACTTATTTTTGTATGAGACTTTCACCAATATATTTGTGGCATTTTTCTGATTAAAATGATACTAAACACGATATAATTCGGATCATATAAAGGTATGTTATATGGACATTTACAAGTCGAGCACATCGGTGAGGCAACTTGTCCCTTCAACTTCACCCGTCCACGACACTCTCTTGACTGAGCGAGACATTTAGCGACTCTGAAACTCAGAAAGCGGGTAGAAGCTCAGCTATAGTAGTTAAGTAACCAAGTTTATTTCACCATAACTAGAATTTATTACCGTACAAAATATAAAAACTATAAAAAAAAGAAATAAAAAATATTCAGAAATACAAAATATACAAAATACAAAAATATTCAGAAATACAAAATATACAAAATACAAAAATATTCAGAAATATAAAATATACAAAATACAAAAATATTCAGAAATACAAAATATACAAAATAAAAATATATTCAAAAATACAAAAACTATAAAAAATGTACGAAATGAAAAAATATTCAGAAATACAAAATTATGTATGAAAAATATAGAAAATATTTTCTCCTTCGAATGGCGATGCACAGTGGTCGGAAATCGCCAAAACTTGGTCAAAATAGGAAGGAGTACTCCAATGTAGTTAAAAATTCATACTCATAGGTTTTTCGGGTCGCTGATTATAAATTTGAGGTCAAAATTACATAAAACAAAATGGCGGAAGCGTAACCCAAAAAATTATTGGACTCTCTTGAAAATTAGTATTCGCATATTTCTCGTTCCGTTGAATATGAATCTGATGTCAATTCTAATGTCAATCTGATTTCCATAAATATTAAATTATTATCAGGTGACTTCAGATAGCAAAAAATGTAAGATTTTAGTGTTAAATATTGCATCCGAGGTAATTTTTTAGTACTGAAATGTAATAGAAGTTTCTCAGTCCTGTTTCGTTCCGATATTTCAATCTCCTCTAGTAAAATAAAGATATAATGTATATTATGGGAGAAAAAGTTGAAAGCATAGACTTATAGAGATAGTGTTGTGGCATCACCAACGTCGCGAAAATGGTATTATGCACGATGTGAACTAGTTTCAGATTCTCGTGGTACTTTGTCACGGCAATAATCAAAACATGGTAACAATATATATGTATTTAATAAAAAACAGAATAGTTACTTTACAGTGTTATGAATGTGTTCAGGATTGGGTGAGCGAATCGGCGGCGTCTGCTGGACAACGGCGAGACGCGCGAACGCTTGTCGCCGTAGAGCAGGCATGGGCAGAAATAGCTCACGAGCTAGGTAATTCTCGGTGGACGCCTACTTCACCGGCCCGCGCGTCTCGCTTCCCGTGGCGGCCCTAGTCCCGCAGAGCTCCTCAGGCCCGTACCTACCGCACGCCGTATGCACTGCGCGTGGCGCGTTGGGGCGACTCGCGTACCCATAGGTTTCCACATCACCCATGAGGTACCTATAGGCATATTCCACTGCGCGGCACGATAATTTCGAAAAAATAAATGTGGAAAATTGTATTTATTACACTGTCAAAATTTTACTGGCAATTAGCAAAGCTTGATTATTTCGCTATTCAAAAAAACCTATTCAAAAAAAGCTTGACTATTCCGCATGTTCATTAGAACTGCATGGCAAATCAGAAATATCGAAGGGGAAGTTGGACGTTGATATCCGCATCAAAGACGTCAGCGAGGAATCGCTCAGCAGTGTACGCTGTTCTGTTTTTATGCTACGCATTTTCGAAAAAGAACATTCGCACAAATAAGTCGATCCGAACATTGAGAAAATTCGGATCGCAAAATTTCTTAAAAGAGGATATTTCGATTCATTTAAACATTTAAAAAATTCGGCTCCTTTGCCTTCCCTCGTTTTCAAAGAAATGGAAGGCAAAGGAGCCGAATTTTTTAAATGTTCGTATTATTATTATCGTGGTTGTTATTGTTGTTGTGGTTTTATTATTGTTACCGTGGTTGTTATTGTTGTTGTGGTTTTATTATTGTTAGTTTTTTTTATCGTTGATTCAGTTTTATTGTTATTTATTGTTATTTAAAATGTCGGGTGTTAAACGTGTCACTTTAAAGATGCAGCAACGCGTGGAAATTTAAAAGGATTTGAAAACAGCGTCAGTTCAGGAAGTGGCTGCAATGTACAATGTCAATTCGAAGACAATTCGCCGCATCAAGAATAATGCTGTTAGCATTTCTCGCCTAGCAGAGGAACCGCCGAAGGATGAAAGAACCCCTATTCCCACAGTTGGAGCAACAACTCAATGCATGGTTTGTGGAACGAAGGATATTGGGAGATTATTTAAATGATGCACTGCTTCTCCAAAAGGCAATGAGTTAATAGAGAATATGCCATCAAATTCGACAAGCCAGGTAACCATGGGATGGCTGGCAAGATTTAAAAAGCGGAACAATGTCCGTTTGGTGCGCTTATATGGAGAAAAAGCTAGCGCCAATGAGGATGCAGCGCAGAGATTCATCACCCAATTCCGAGAAGAAATTGAGGAAGATTTCATATATAACATGGACGAGAGTGGTTTGCTGTGGAAGGCTTTGCCGCAGAAAACCCTAGTAAGCAACAAAGAGGGCTGCGTGAGCGGCAAGAAGGAAAGAGAGGAAAGGGTTTCTATCGCTTTATGCGCAAACGCGAATGGGACTCACAAGATTAAGCCCTTTTTTATACATAAGTATAAAAAGCCAAGGGCATTGAAGAATTGTTTAAATCAACTGGGAGTTGATTATTTGCACAAAAAACTGCCTGGATGGACCAAGAAATATTTGTGCAATCGTTTAACAATTTTAAAAAAAGTGTACAATTGTTTCAATTAGAAAGAGGAATTTCTGGCAAAGTAATTTTGCTTTTAGATAATTGCAGTGCTCACAAACTTCCCGAACATGTAGACAAAGCGAACATTGAAATAAGGTATTTGCCCCCAAATACGACGTCATTGATCCAACCAATGGATCAAGGCGTTATTGAAAAAACGAAAAGGTCCTTCAGACATAAGTTAATGCAACGTGTGGTTAACTATGCAGGTGGTATTAACGAATTTTTAAAAAAAATATACAATTAAAGACTGCATAGACATGATAATTGATGCTTGGGGTACTGTAACAAGCAGTAATATTAAAAATTCGTGGAAGAATCTTCTTCTGCATAGAGAAGACGAAAGAGTAGAGGACGAAGACAAAGACGAAGAATAAGTGGAAGACGCAGACGAAGTGGAAGACGCAGACGACGATGAAGCCAGCAATGAAATCGACGAAATCCAGAAAATCATTTCCCTTTCTCCGATGAGCGTCGAAGACATCACCAATTTTTTACTTTCGTGCAACGAAACAGAAAAAAGAAAAGAAAGCGGGGATGAAGGAAGGAACGAGAACGAGGACGAGGACGAGGACGAGGACGAGGACGAGCACGAGAACGAGGATGAAGGAAGCAACGTGGATGAGGATGAATCCACAGGCCGGAACAGGGTTCGGGACGGAGACGGAGACGAAGGTGCACCTCAATCCTCGCAAGTTCACGGACTTCTTTTAAACGCGGAAGAACGCGTAGAATTAGAAAATTGTGTTAAAACAATGGAGAAGTACGGTGACCGTGCATCGTATGCGTTGCGAATGCAAACGCAAGTGCTCAAAATGTATTATTTAGGTAAAATATTTAAATAAAAGTAATTAGCTATTAATTATTTCATGATATTTTTTGGTCTAGAATAACAATTCGTTTCTTCTAGGTGATAAACCAATGTACCATCGACCAATACGGAGAGGACAAAACGATTAATGTGGATGACGACCATCGCAAAGTGGTCGGAAATCGCCAAATCGTGGCCAAAAGTCGAAAATTTTTTTCCGTTGTTTAAAAATCTATGTAATAGTACTTTATTTATAAGGTTCCAGAGCACGTTTTTTTTACAGCCAATATTTAATACGTACTTCTGTCGGAGATACGTAAGATCAAAGTAAGTAGTTCTAGAAGACCGGAATTTTCAACCATAATTGAAATTATCTTTGCGACTTATTATAGCGCTGTAACGCTGGTTTATCATTCATGTTATTGTTGGGCATGTCCTAATTTAATATAATATTCTGATTTTATTGCTTTATTTAATTTTTTAAAGCTCTGGGAGATGAAAAAGAGAAATCTACACATCTAGTACATTTCATTAACGAAAAAGTTGCTTATCAATCGCGATCAAGCGTTCATTTTTTTTGGAAAAGATAAACAAGTGTACGTTTCATTTTCCAGCGACCTATTGCGACCTTATGAATTATCGCCATTTCATTAGCGACCGGTAACGTTCCGAAATGGCGAATTTCCCCTAAATCGTAGACAAAACTAATTTTCACAAATGTAAGGTACATTATTGTTATATATTACAATAAAATGCTTCAGATAGTCAACAGTGTAAGATTTTAATGGTAAATATTGCATTTAAAACGCCAATTACAATTAAAATTACGAAAAATACAATATAATTTGTATACAAGTAATTTTACAATACTTCGTCACATGACATATCTTCATTCATATCAGGTTCTTAAAAAAATTCGCAGTCTATCTGTTGCGTTTCCATCTCCAATTCTGTCTGGGTTTACGCTACGGTCGCATTAGCTGATGTCATTTTTGAGGAAGTCTCCTATTGCCTCTTTAATTGCTTTACGACCAGGTCACGACTGGTGAGTGTCAGCGGATTTTCATGGGAAATTCAGCTCGACCGTACCACTCTCAATGGCACGTGACGTAGCATAGGCCCACTTCCCTAGTAGCATTTAAGGTTGGCCTTTTGTTGGGCCTGCGTTGGCGATTTGCGTTGGGCAACCGTTGGCGATTTGCGTTGGGCAACCGTTACAGATGTCGCTCTTTTTTGCAGTTGGGCCAACAGTCAGGGCCAACGTTGGACCAACGATCACACCCAACGTAGGGCCAATGATCACGTCCAATGTCGGGCCAACGGTAATACCCAACGTAGGGCCAACGATGGCGCACACGTTGGGACAACAATCATACCCAACGTAGGGCCTACATTACTATAATAGGAAAAGCCAACAAAAGGATTCTTTAATTTCGTAGGGTCAATTAATTATATATACATTGTCACGTCGTCCTGAATTTGGCCGTCGCTAGGAGGGCGAAATTCCTGACGACAGCGGGTATTTACAAGCCCGGAGGCCGGGCCGCGTTCGGCCGCACGAAACGCGGTCCACCCGGGACAAAAGTTGTTCGCAGGCACGTCACTTCTCGAAATTTTTCCTAGATTTTCGGGCGCCAGGCACGGAAGGTGCCACGCTAAGCGATTAATACTACGCGGGGCGAACACGAGGCGTTCCCCGCGGCGGGAAGGTAATAAGACACTCGGAATTTCGGCTAACAAGTCTTTATTATTTGCCGGTTCACAATGGCCGTGCCGGCAACGACCGGCAGCGTTTCTAGGTTAGCCGGCGCGTGACGGGTGATCGGTACACGCGCGATTTGCCCTCTTCGGACCCCTTCGAGACGCGTCGAATCCGGCAGCAACGCGGTGGTAGCGTCGGCGTACGCGATACTCGCGTTCTACGCCCGAATTCAGGTGGAAAACGCGTTACAATTAGTTTCTCATCGGCGTAACAAGTCGCGAAAATACGGCGAGAGCACGTGGCGGCGTCGCACCGTGGAACGAGCCGAGGTTGGCGTGAAAACTACAACGACGCGCGGTTCCTCACTAAAGAAATAAATAGGGCACAGCCCTCACCAAATAATATTGTCCCCGCGCGTTCGTTGCCCTACGGTTTGCGCAAATACCGGCAGCCTCGTGGCTGCTTATGGGTTTCAGCGACGCGATCACGAACACGCGTACCGAGCCAGCGCGAGGAGAATCACTTTTCCGATATGGAATCTGACGAAAGCTTACCCGGCAACGGCGACGTTCGTTGTGCTCGTCCCTCTTGTTCCGGCAGCGAATCGCACTAATTACTAATTTATCTTTGAATTATACGTGACTGTTTTACAGTGGAGCCAACGAAGAAGTGATCTTTCGGCGCGATGACTCGGGAACGCGGAAGCGGAGCGTCCCCCCCTGTCCGCGCTCTTTCCCCGCAGGCGATCCGACCTATCGCGAATAGATGTTCGGCCGGGGCCTAGCCTCGGCGCGACGGTCCCTGGCGATCGGCTATTCCTCGGTTCCCCGGCAGCGGCGTTCGATGATTGGTTGTTTCATCGTGCGGCGATCGACGCGGGCCTATCCGGAAACTGGCCAGGTTTTCCTCCGGACGAGGTGACAGCGAGGCATCGGCGATTCCGTCTACGGCACCGCATGTCCTCCTCTGCATCTCCAGGGTGTTCCTCCTGGGCCGCGTTGATCCCTCGAATTCCGGTGCCGGAGTTTTCGTCGGAGCTGACCGCGTTCCTCTCCTTCGGGGAAACTTTGCTTCAGGTCCTCGCCGGGACCTGACTACGGTCCTGCGAAATCGCGTCGCGCAAATTGGCGCGACGCTCAAAAATATGAGTACTCGCCCATGGGTCTCGCTCGTGCCCAGGGCGAGCGCTCGCTACGGCCCATCTCGCATTTATTCTGCCAGAGGGTGACCCGGTCTTCCGATATCCGGTCTCGGAGGACGTTGGCACAACTGCCACGTCACAACATATATGTGTTAGAAGAGTATTTTATTCTTATTTATATTATCTTACATACATATGTAAGAAATGTATACATATTACATACATATTATCACATACATATAATAACACATTATATATCGACATTAGTAATACATATGATATTATATACATTCATATTACAGATTACAATAGCACGATTTCTTACATTACATACATAACATATATTGCACATTAGTATTTTTTTTTTTTTTAATTGTTTAAAGTGGAGGGTGTTTAAATGCTTTTACGCACTACTCCCCGGGATCATCGCAACCCCGGGGAAATGTGGGACTCCCCGACTTGTACTAAGTACGTGCTATGTCGGGACTACCCACTAAACAGTCACCCTCCACTGCAAAACTTGGCCGTGTGGTGGAAAACCCTCTGAACTGCCCTGTAGGCTATACTTCAGTTGAGCATGGTTCTTCTTCTCTCTCGACCTCCATCTCTGTCTTTGGTATATCTAAACCAACTGCTTATGATCGCGATGATGTCGGTATCTGTGGCTGTTTCTGCTAATTTATGTCTACGCACAGCACCTGCAACAAGTAATTTTGTTTTGCTATACAGAGTGTTCACGCTAACACTAGCCAGCATTTTTCTTGCAAATAGTAGACATTAGAAAGTCACATTTATGAGGGTGTAACGAAGGGAAATTGCTGAGGGTATGCAACCTTGTACTTACATTTTATTACTTGCATCACTCTGTATTCTTTCAATGCAATCTTATTATTTCTCCCGGTCCAATTGCACTTAAGAGCCAAAGTGTTCGTAAAGATTTTCTCCAACATCCTTCTAACAATGGCTGCCAGTGTATTGCCACCCATATAGCTCAAGTAGTTCATCTGATATAATGTGTGGTAAAAATTAATTTACAGTCAGTTTAACAACAAGATAAGACTAGTTTCAAAGTTGTAAGTCGTAGATAAACCACAGACAACTCTAAATGAAGTTACATTAGAAATATTATCTGCTGCATTTTAAAATATGATACTGTTACGGAGCAGAAAGGGTAGAGACGAACGATTCACGGTAGAAAAACGTTACTTTATTTTCAGATGGAAAATACGTCGACTTTAACGGTCTTTATAAATTGATGTAATTACACCGCACAATAAAGACTTCTAGAATGAAATACAAAAGTAGTTTTCCGGATAATTCCGGAACCGGAGATTTATACAATGATAATATCTATCTTCAAACCGGTCACAGCAGACGCGCGATTTTCAGATAGCGAGATAAAGTAAAGCGAGATGAACGTATGTCGATGCGATCACTTGCGAGAGTGCGAGCGAGGCGAGAACGATCGAACTGCTGGCCGTCCGTTGCCACCGCCGAACGCGGGATTGGTGGATCGATCGCGAGATCCGCCAATACGATTACCGTTACGTAGACGCGACAATCGATCGTAATCGATTTCCGACGGTGGCCCGTGACGCGCAGCGCGGCCGATCGATTCTCGATCTCGTTCTCACTCGTTCGCCCGACCAATCGCGTGACGGCGATCCGGGTCGATATTGACGTCGTCGACACAAACAGCCAATCCCAAACATTCCGCCCGCCTCGTCAGCCAATGACGAAATTGAACAGCCAATCACTATTCCTATTTGCGATGACGACGAAATGCTTGGCAAGCTGAATGAGTCGGCGACGTGCTGCGTAGTATCTGAAACAACAGACGCGTAGTAAATCAACGTGGTGTGCAAGGTGATGGTGATACAGTGGAATGAAGCATACCGTTTAGATGATCCGTGTGATACCGAGGTGAGTGAAGTGATTAATTAGAACTATACTTAACCTAGATAAAGAGAATATTAACATGCTTATGTACGTAGCGCCTGATCGGGAGAACCGCATACGAGTCCAGCCTAGTGAGCTCCTCCAGTATCCTTCTCCTCGTCGACCGGTGCCAACAGAGGGATCAGTTTGTGTACTGGTCTCAGGAATTGCGAAGTTGCGGTTCGAACAGTTGCAACTCGAACAGAACCGTCTGGTCCCGGGTGTACGTTTACTACGCGAGCAAGAGGCCATTGCGTAGGAGGCGAAATCTCGCTTTTAACCAGGCAGAGGCACCCTTCCTTGATTAAAATAGTAGGCTTTCGCCACTTGCCTCTTGTTTGTAGGGTGTTGAGGTACTCCCGAGACCAGCGTTTCCAAAAATGTTGCTTGAGCTGTTCGATTAACTGCCACCGAGATAACCGGGATACTGGCAGCTCCTCGAGGCTGGGCTCTGGAAGCGCAGTGAGTGGTTCTCCGATCAGAAAATGCCCCGGCGTTAGGGCTGCTGGATCCTCAGGGTCGTCGGACAATGGTTGTAAAGGTCTGGAATTTAAACAAGCTTCGATCCCAGTCAGGAGCGTGGTCAGTCCCTCGAAGGACAATCGCTGTTCTCCGATAATTCTGCGTAGATGGTGTTTCACGGATTTTACCGCTGCTTCCCAAATACCTCCAAAGTGTGGAGCGGAAGGTGGATTGAACTTCCACGTGATGCCTTCCCTGGAGGCTGCAGCGAATGGGCCACCTCCCTGTTGGACCGAAGCTCGAAGCAGTGAGCGCAACTCATGATTGGCGCCTACGAAGTTTCGGCCGCAATCACTGTACAGCTCCGAGCAACGACCTCTCCGTGATATGAATCGTCGTAGTGCAGCAATGAATGTTTCGGTGGACCCATCAGAAACAACCTCCAGGTGCACGGCCTTCGTGGAAAGACAGATGAAGACAGCGATGTATCCCTTTGCGGTTGCCTGACCACGACCCCGACCGGATCGAAGTTGTATGGGACCAGCATAATCGATACCAGATCTGTAAAAGGGACGACATGGTGTTACTCGTGCTAAAGGAAGATTTCCCATTTTAGGTTGGGCAGTTTGCCCTTTCCAGCGTATACACACTGTGCAGCTACGGATACAAGCCTTTACCAAGGGCCGACCCTTGAGAATCCAGCACTCCTGGCGTAGCGTGGCCAGGGTGAGTTGTGTCCCCCCGTGCAGGCATCGTTTGTGGGCAGCTTCGACCCACAACTTAGCCAGAGGGGATTCGTCCGGAAGTATTGCGGGGTGCGTCCTGTCGTATTCGAGGTTGGCCGCCTGTATTCGACCTCCGACTCTTAACACCCCGTCCTTGTCCAGAAATGGACAGAGCTTGGCCAGTCTGCTCTTGGCGGCAACTGGTTGGTCTCTCTGGAGATGGCAGATGTCCTCCGCGAAGATAGCTGATTGCTCCAGTCGCAGGAGGGTACGTTGAACTTCCTGCATTTCTGAAGCCGTGATGCATGACTCCGGTTGTCTGTTCCTAGGAACCCATCGGCGGCACCATGCCAGGACTCGAATCAGCCGTGTTAAATTGGAGAACCGCTGAATCAAGGTGCATGGCTGGCTCTCCTGGATTCTTGCCACGTGGTGGATCTCCAGTTCCTCCGCCTCAGGATTGGTCTGCTCGGTGGTTTCCGTTGGAAATTGACCCGGTGCAGATAACCACTCGGGTCCTCGCCACCACAGCTGGAACTGGGGAAGCTCATCTGGGGACAAGCCTCGAGAAGCGCAATCGGCAGGATTCTCTGCACTTTTGACATGCCGCCACTTAGCCAGAGGCAGCATCCTTTGAATTTCTGCGACTCTGTTGGCGACGTAGGTCGGCCAGCGAGACGGATGTCCCTGGATCCAGCTGAGCGTCACAGATGAGTCCGACCACAGATGGACATCTACCTCCTTCCAGTCGAGCACCTGCGTGACGTGTTTGACGAGCCTGGCCAGCAGGAAAGCTGCGCAGAGTTCCAGTCTGGGCAGAGAAACTCTTTTTAAAGGTGCTACCTTCGATTTGGCGACAATCAGCGAGACTGTCGCCCCTCCGTCAGCATTGATGGTGCGTGAATACACGACGGCAGCATAGGCGCGCTCGGAGGCATCAGCGAACCCGTGAATCTCCAGAGGCTGCGTCGGAGAACTGGTGCCGAGCCATCGAGGGACCCTGAGCGTCTGTAACGAGGGGAGCTGCTGCTGGAACTGCTGCCACATCAGCTCCTCCTTTTCCGGTAGCGGAGTATCCCAGTCGACCTTCAGGAGCCACAGCGATTGGATGAGCACCTTGGCGACTATAGTGACAGGAGCCAGCCAACCAAGAGGGTCAAACAGCTGAGCTGTTCCGCTGAGCACCGAGCGCTTGGTGAACCCAGAGCTCTTGAGAGACGTCACTGTGGTAACCTGAAAACAATCAGAGGAAGGGAGCCATTTGATGCCAAGGACGCTGTGTAGGGTCGGGGAGTCCCATTCGATGATCCCCTTCCGCTCATCGTCGGAGAGCTCGTCCAGAACTCCTTTGGCGTTGGAGGCCCACTTGCGGAGCGGGAATCCGCCCGCCATGAGGAGATCCCGAAGCTCCTTCTGCCTTCGTCTTGCCTCAGGTAGAGTGTCCGCTCCGGTGAGGACGTCGTCCATGTAGACGTCCTGCAGCAGGATCCGAGAGCCAATAGGGTAACGCTGCTCCTCCACCTTGGCTAGCTGATGCAGACATCGGATTGCCAGGTACGGCGCACAAGCTAGACCGTAAGTGACGGTGCTCAGCTGGTAATCCACAATGCTTCCTTCCTTTGCAGGTCTCCACAGGATTTTCTGCCACTTCCTATCCTCGGGATGGACGAGTATCTGCCGGTACATCTTTTCGATGTCTGCAGAAAAAACGACAGAGTGCCTTCGCCATCTGAGCAGAACATCAGCAAGATTCGGCAGCAGGTTCGGACCCCGGAGAAGGAAGTCGTTAAGGGATTTGCCATTGGAGGACGGCATCGACCCGTTGAAGACCACCCTCAACTTGGTCGTGGTACTGGCTGCTCGCAACACCCCATGATGCGGTAGATAGTACCCTTCGTTGTGGATCGGCGGTTGCGCCAATGCCATGTGCCCCAGAGATGAGTAGGTGTTCAGGAACTCATAGTAGGCGGTCTGAAATTCGGCTGATCGCCGAAACCTACTGTGAAGAGACTCCAGAGTTCGAAGCGCGATGCGTCGAGAGTCTCCCAGATCGGGTGCGCTGGTGAAAGGCAGCCGCACCATGAACCGACCGTCTTGTTGGCGCAGGTGAGTAGCAAGGAAGTGCTCCTCAGCCTTTCGGTCGTCCGCCGTGTCAGGGATCGAAGTCTCGATCTCCTCCTGCTCCCAGAACCTGGTCAACAATTCTAATAATTCTCGGTCTATATTGCAGTGATTTACCGGAACCTCCGATGACCTCGCTGCCTCATCGCCATTCCCAGCGTCGACTCCTCCGGTAAGGATCCAGCCGAGAGCTGTCTCCTGGGCAACCGGCGTGTTTGGAGGCCCTCGCTTGACACCCTCCCGGATGATGCGGTTGTATGAATCGGCTCCCAGTAAAATGTCGACAGGATCGCCCCGATGGTAGACTGGGTCGGCGAGTTCCAACCCCCTTACGTGCGGCCAATCGACGAGAGCAGGTAAATTTCGAGGCCTGTATCGAGAGAGTTCCGGTATGATATAGACCGGAACCTGGAATTTAGCGTTCCCACTGCCACGCGACGTGATAACCAGCGTAGTTTTTCCTCTAGTAAACGTCGCTTTGGCACCTCCGACCCCAAGGAGAGGAACTCGAGCCTGGTTCCTCTTGACTCCGAGCCGCTGAGCTAGAGCTTCCGAAAGAAGGGACACCTCGCTTCCGGAATCGATGAGGGCTCGAGCCAGGCAACCTTGTCCTCGTGAGCCTGAAACTGTCACACGAGCCGTACTGAGAAGAACTGAGGAGGATCGACTCACGTGGTTCGAGACGTGCTGCACGCTGGCACTCGAGGAGGAAGGATCCTTGCAGGTAGAGCCGTCATCGTGCATAGTCGTGTGATGCTTCCCCTCGCACTTCTGACACCTCTTCGTGGATTTGCATTCGCTAGCGGGATGTTTGCCCAGACAGTTGTAGCAGAGGTTAAGCTTTCGTGCAGTTTCCTTCCTCTCGGCTGGAGTCTTCTCCTGATACCGACGGCAGTAGAGCACGAAGTGCTTTCCTTGACAGAGGCAGCAACCAAAGTTAGATGAAGAGCCAGTTTTCGACACTTGGTGCACCTTGACGGCCTTGGTATGCGCCCTTCCATAAACTCCTTAAGCTGCTCAACTGTTGCTGGTTCCTTCATATGCCGCATATCATCTTCCCATTTCAGCCTCGACTGCCGATCGAAACGACTAACAGTCAGTTCTACGATCCAGTCGACGCTGTTGGTGATGGGTCGATTGAGATTTTCTAATGCGTCTAGGACATCGAAGGTTTCGTCATAAAGGCGCTTCATCTCGTCGGCGGAGTCCTTTTGCAACGGAGCTAAGGTTGAAAGTTTTTGAATTTGCGCCTGAACCAGCAGTCGGCGATTATTAAATCGGCTTTCTAATTTTTCCCACGCGACTTGGAAGTTTTCCGAAGTCGTTCTAACGTTTTTTAGAAGTGACGCGGCGCTGCCCTTCATACAAGTTTTTAAATAGTGAAGCCGTTCAACCGGAGTCAAGGACGCGTCGTTTATTATGAGAGAGGTAAACAGGTCGCGAAATGATGGCCAGTCCTTGTAACGACCCTCGAACATTGGAAGAGCCATTTTTGGCAACACAGCGCGTGACCTTTGTGAGCTCGTTTCGACGACCGTTGCTTTCGAATTTGAACTCCCTTTGTCGTTCGAAGAGGTCTCCTTTTCGACGATCAAGTCAAGTATCGATCCAGCCTGTTCCAAATAGATCTGATGAACCTCAAGAAATTCGTCCTCCTGTATGTAGGAACTTTCCCTCAATTTAGGATCGGTTTTAGCTGCGATTCTTATTGCTTCATCGCCCTTGCAGTATTCATTCCAGAATTGTTCGAGGGAGGAGTGACCCATTCGAAGCATTCCCAGAGTGAGATTCGCCTTTCCTTTCTTCTTCAGATTAACCGCAACGCGGGAGATACGTTGAGCGAAAAGTCGTTGATTCTCTACAAGGTCAGCCATTGTTTCACTCACGAGGTTTGAAGTTCCAACGGTCAACTAAAGAAACTTTTCACTTTTAGATCACTGCAGCGCTGAATCCGGCTCGAAGGACCAAATGTTACGGAGCAGAAAGGGTAGAGACGAACGATTCACGGTAGAAAAACGTTACTTTATTTTCAGATGGAAAATACGTCGACTTTAACGGTCTTTATAAATTGATGTAATTACACCGCACAATAAAGACTTCTAGAATGAAATACAAAAGTAGTTTTCCGGATAATTCCGGAACCGGAGATTTATACAATGATAATATCTATCTTCAAACCGGTCACAGCAGACGCGCGATTTTCAGATAGCGAGATAAAGTAAAGCGAGATGAACGTATGTCGATGCGATCACTTGCGAGAGTGCGAGCGAGGCGAGAACGATCGAACTGCTGGCCGTCCGTTGCCACCGCCGAACGCGGGATTGGTGGATCGATCGCGAGATCCGCCAATACGATTACCGTTACGTAGACGCGACAATCGATCGTAATCGATTTCCGACGGTGGCCCGTGACGCGCAGCGCGGCCGATCGATTCTCGATCTCGTTCTCACTCGTTCGCCCGACCAATCGCGTGACGGCGATCCGGGTCGATATTGACGTCGTCGACACAAACAGCCAATCCCAAACAATACCAAAATACTTCAGTGATAAAATACTTACTGATATCTGTTCATGGTCCTTCTTAGTTAAAAGCCAAATATTTAAATTTTCCAGATCCTCAATTTCGCTACAATGTAGTTTTATTTCTGGAGGCAGAGAAACTTATGTAGATGAAGTAGATGAGGGTACTGACAATCGCATTAAAATATTATTCTGAGTTTCCCTAAACTCTTTCATCTCACTTTTGATGTCAGCAAGATGTTTAACAATTATATCTGAAATAAAAATATATATGTAGGATGCGAAAATCAAGCATGTACGAATGGGACGAGGGGTGTGTGTGTGTATGAGCGGGTGTGTATGTTTTCGTCGGGTCCCTGACCCGACAGCGGTGCGAGCGATCGAAGCGGTTAATACAATAACACATAATAGGCGCGAAAGGTCGAGGCGTAACGGCTAAAAATGAAAAGGAGAGACAGTCGTAGTCGAGTTTTCGAAAAGCGCAGACGAGTTATCGAGAGAGAACATTTTAGGCGAGAATAGCGAACATTTGGCGTTAAGGCGTGGCGCGTATTTGTTATTCTATTTATGTACAGTAGACTTAGCAATAATAAATATAGATATATATATATATATATATATTATAACGAGATTTGCGTCGTGGGTGACTTTTGTTTGTATCGTGAGCCTGTCATACCCCGCCAGTACCATAGATCCCACACAATTTTGGGGGCTCGTCCGGGATCGTAGTAAGAACAACTAAGCAGGAATTGCCCGACGAAGGAACGGGGTGCGAAGTGTTACCGTTGCGGCGAATACGGTCACATTTCGTCGACATGCGCGCGACGCGACGAAAGGGGGGCTTTTAAATCCACAAACATAGTGGAACAGGCGTCGACGGAAAAGACATTTAAAACGGTGAGGTTAGCCAACACCGACCTAACCGCCTTGATAGACACGGGCAGCGACCTGACGCTCATGAGAGCGGAGCGTTACGTCAAAATCGGAGCGCCGCGTTTACAGGGGGGCGAGGTGGCTTTCCGGGGGGTCGGAGCGTCGGTAAACAACACGCTGGGGAAATTCGTGACGCACCTTTTTGTCGACGGGAACAGCTACCTGGTAGCAATACACGTAGTGGCAGACGCGTTATTAAAACACGATCTGCTCATCGGGACGGATTTCTTAAATTCGGTAGACGTGACGATAAGCCGGGGCGTAGTAACCATAGGGGCGAGTAATCGAGAATCCGTCGGCGATAATGAAATGGCGGAAATATGTTGCATCGAATATGACAACAGTCCTCAGGTTGTGGATTTGTCACATCTGGGAGATACTGCGTTTAGGCGTGAAGTGCAGGAAAAAATCGACAGCTACGTCCCCGAAAAAACGCGCGAAATAGACGTAAAAATGAATATCGTGCTAAAAGACGACGAGCCCGTTTACCAGAGAGCGCGACGTTTGTCCCCGGCGGAAAGGGAAACGGTGAACGAGCAGATTGGGGAGTGGCTGCGAAATAAGATTGTACAGCCGTCGATCTCAGAGTAAGCCAGCCCAATCGTACTCGTAAAAAAGAAAGACGGTTCGGCGCGATTGTGCGTAGACTACAGAAAGTTAAATAAAAAAGTTGTAAGGGATCGTTATCCCCTGCCGTTAGTGGAGGATCAACTGGATGCGTTGCAGGGGGCGAAAGTGTTTAGCACACTAGATCTGAAAAACGGATTTTTTCACGTATCGTTGACCGAGAATAGCCGTAAATTTACCTCGTTTGTTGTGCCGGATGGGCAATACGAATTTTTGCGCGTACCGTTTGGTCTGTGCAACTCGCCCGCCGTCTTCGCGAAATTTATTCACGGGGTATTTAGAGACCTCATCAATAAAAAAATTGTGTTAGCTTACATGGACGATCTGATTATACCGTCGCGCGATGTAATAAGCGGAATACGGAGTCTCGATACAGTGTTGTCGGTAGCGAGAGAAGTCGGACTTGACATTAATTGGAAAAAATGTAGGATACTACAACCGAAAGTTGGATTCCTCGGGCACATAGTGGAGA
This sequence comes from Lasioglossum lativentre, assembly GCA_916610255.1. Taxonomy (NCBI): domain Eukaryota; kingdom Metazoa; phylum Arthropoda; class Insecta; order Hymenoptera; family Halictidae; genus Lasioglossum; species Lasioglossum lativentre. The sequence goes on from OU744367.1 coordinate 3,313,871, forward strand.
ACGGGGGAATACAGCCGTCCGAAGGGAAAACAGATGCCGTCGCGAAGTTTCCGAGGCCAAAAAACGTTAGACGCGTACAGAGCTTCCTATGGTTAACGGGGTATTTCCGTAAATTTGTGAAAGGGTATTCACTAATCGCGAGGCCGTTGACGGATTTATTACGAGCGGATGTAAAGTTCGAATTCGGTCATAAGGAGGCAAAAGCGTTCGAGGAGTTAAAAGCCAGCCTATGCGTTAAGCCGGTGTTAAAATTGTACAGGGTGGGTGCGGAGACAGAGGTGCATACCGATGCGTCAAGGTTTGGACTGGGGGCGGTTTTGTTGCAACGGAGCGAGAACGACGGCAGAATGCATCCGGTGTATTACGCGAGCGGGAAGACGACGCCTGCCGAGACGAGGTATACCAGTTACGAACTGGAAGCGCTAGCGGTTGTAAAAGCGGTGAAAAAATTTAGAATTTATTTATTAGGAACGCGTTTCAAAATTGTAACGGACTGTAAGGCCTTCGAAATGACCATGAGTAAACGCGACTTGTGTGTGCGGGTAGCAAGATGGGCGCTGCTACTAGAGGAGTTCGATTATGAAATCGAACATCGATCGGGAAAGCAGATGCTGCACGTGGACGCTCTGAGCCGAAATCCGTTGCCAACGTGCTTAGTAATAAGCGAAGAAGGGGACGCCATGACGGGGAAAATGCGGAGGGCACAACAAGACGACGAGAGAGTACGAAGAATTTTAGAGTTGGCTACCGAAGGGAAGATGGACGGATATCTGGCGAGAGGAGGCCTACTCTTCAAAATAGTCGATGACGATATGCGTTTGGTAGTACCGAAGAGCCTACAGATACAGATCATACGGCGCATACACGAGAGGGGCCATTTCTCGATAGCCAAGACGGAGACCATGGTAAGGAAGGACTACTGGTTCCAGGAACTCCGTCTTAAGGTAGAAAGAGTAATTAGGAACTGCGTGGACTGTATACTGGCGGAAAGGAAGATGGGGAAACAAGACGGGTTCCTTACTCCAATCGACAAAGGCGAGGTGCCGCTGGATACGTATCATATCGACCATTTGGGACCCTTGCCGTCAACAAAGAAATCCTACCGTCACATATTAGTCGTCGTCGACGCGTTCACCAAATTCGTATGGTTATATACGACGAAGACGACGAACACGAGCGAGGTCGTACAACGGTTGGAGAAACAGGCGGGGACATTTGGGAATCCACGACGCATCATCTCCGACAGAGGAACCGCATTTACGTCGGGCGAGTTCAGAGACTACTGTAAGAAGGAGAAAATTGAACACTCGCTGATCGCGACGGGGGTGCCGCGGGGCAATGGGCAAGTAGAACGAGTTAATCGGACGCTCATTCCTCTCCTCACAAAGTTGACAGCACCAAAACCAGAGGAGTGGTACAAATATTTAGAGGCGGTACAAAAATATTTGAACGCGGCCCACCATCGGAGCATAGGTACCACACCGTTCCAACTGTTTTTTGGAGCGCGGATGCGAGCAAACGACGATGCGCCGGTCCGGGAAATGTTGGAACAAGAATGGGCGGCGATGTTCCAGGAGAAAAGAGACGAAGATCGAGCGAAAGCCAAGGCGAACATTGCGAAAATGCAAGAGGAAAACCGGAGGACCTACGACAAAAAGAGAAAAGAGGCTAGGACGTACTGCGATCAAGAGCTCGTCGCGATCAAACGGACCCAAGCAGGGCCCGGACTGAAGTTAGCGGCAAAGTATTTAGGTCCATATTGCGTCGTAAAAGTGTTGCGACATAACAGGTACGTGGTAGAGAAGGATGGAAACCACGAAGGGCCGCAGCAGACAACCACCGTGGCGGACCACATGAAACCGTGGGTCCGAACTGACACGGACATGAGTGGCGGAGAAAGCGAGCAGGAGGATGATGCATCTGAGGGCAGATGCTAGACCAGGATGGCCGAGTGTAGGATGCGAAAATCAAGCATGTACGAATGGGACGAGTGGGTGTGTGTGTGTATGAGCGGGTGTGTATGTTTTCGTCGGGTCCCTGACCCGACAGCGGTGCGAGCGATCGAAGCGGTTAATACAATAACACATAATAGGCGCGAAAGGTCGAGGCGTAACGGCCAAAAATGAAAAGGAGAGACAGTCGTAGTCGAGTTTTCGAAAAGCGCAGACGAGTTATCGAGAGAGAACATTTTAGGCGAGAATAGCGAACATTTGGCGTTAAGGCGTGGCGCGTATTTGTTATTCTATTTATGTACAGTAGAATTAGCAATAATAAATATAGATATATATATATATTATAACGAGATTTGCGTCGTGGGTGACTTTTGTTTGTATCGTGAGCCTGCCATACCCCGCCAGTACCATAGATCCCACATATATATATAATTAAAACTTCAAATTCAATGTCGTGCGCTTAGTAAAAGTAACAAAAGTAAGAGCTCATAAATAGTTACTTTACCTAATGAATTATTTAGCATAGATAAGACAACTTCCTTGTACGGTGGCACATCTGCAGACATTGGTGAAGCGTCCAACAGACCTAAAAATAATTATGTATTAGTTCATAACTTACAGACATATTTACTAAAAAGAATCTACCATAGTGGTAACACGTATAAATAAGTGTAGGTATAACTAATTGTTAAACTAAACCACTCATTACTAATGTAACAATATACTTACCAATATTTGGCGTAGCTTCATCTACAGCTGATGTTCCATCGAACGATGATGCATCAAGAAAATCTGAAAAATGACATAGAAGTTAATCTTACAACAAGAAAAACAAAAGGAAACAAAATTGTTAATTCTAATTGAATGCATGCATAAATTACAAACATATTCACTAAAAAGAATCTACAATACGTGGTAACACGTATAAATAAGTCTAGGTATAACTAATTGTTAAACTAAACCACTGTATACTTACCAATATTTGGCGAAGCTAAATTCACAGATGCTCTACTAGTGTTTGGTGTAGCTACATTCACTGGTGTTTTACTAATTGGCACATTCACTGAAGTTGTATCGAACGATGGGGCTTTAGGAAAATCTAAAAAATAACATAGAAGTTAATATTACAACAAGAAAAACAAAATTTTTAATTGCAATTAAATGCATGCATATGACTTACTAATAAACTGTTGTTCGTCGTTATCAGACTCATCATCGCTATCATAAATAATTTTTCTTATTTTCCTCTTTCTTTTTAATCCTCCTTGCTCTCCTTCCCATTCAGTACCTACTTCTGATTCACTTTCAGCCTTCTTACATTTTTCACGGGCTTTAGTCAAATCATCAGAAAGGATATTGCGTTTATACTCTTGCCAATAGTGCATTATACTGTGATCACAGTATATAAAAATCTCTTATTATAATCAGAGTTGGGCAAAATTTTCATCTAAATAAAAATTTCGGATAACGAATAAAAAATTAAAAAATTTTTATTCATTATTCGATGGTTCGAATATGAAAAATATCTTTATTCCACGAGCATCGAATAAATAATTATATTCGACGAGAATTTATCCGACGAATAAAGAAAATTTTTTTATACGAAGTGGACCTATTGGAACTTCGAATAATTTTTTCATCTTATTTTATCTGCATCTTTTATTCGGAGGCTTCGAATAAATCTTTCCACAACTACTGCCAACTCTAATAAACGCAAACCATCGAATAATGAATAAAAATTTTTTTATTTTTTATTCGTTATTCGAAATTTTTATTTAGATGAAAATTTTTCCCAACTCTGATTATAATCAATAAATATGTCTATACATACATATATATACACAAATGTAATTATAGATCTATATATATATTTAAATCCAATTAATTCGAAAATTACATTTGTATATAAAATTATAAATTATATTTAAATAGGACAGTCTTTAAATGATGATTAAAAAAGAAAAATATTTCTATCTTTAATGATAACCGAGATATAAATTTTTTTGTGAAAGAAGTTTTTGTAAAAATCGGTAAAAATTGTAAATTTTGATGGTCTGTATATCTTTTAAACAATTTCGAAGATAACAAAGTAATGACATAAACCCTTTCAATTATCATATGGACTATTAATACATTTCAATTACAGCAAATTCTGAGACACTGTCACGTCGTTTCCTTTCTCGGCAGCGAGGAAGGAACCGCACACGGGAAATTACGGCTTGGCGACCGGGCCACGCTCGGTCGCGCGACACGTGGTCCTCCCGGGACAAACAATCGTTCGCGGAATCGAAGCGGAAGGGTTTAATATTCGGCACGATACGGAATTCGGGCGCCAGACATGGTAGAGTGTCACGCGAAACGTTTACGAGGCGCGAATTCGACCGAGCGATTTCGATTCCGCGAGGACTGCGCGATAACCTGTAATAGCCGCGAACACGGTAAGGGGTTCCACGCGAGAAGAAGGAACGGGGCATTCCCCGCGACAGGAACGTTTCTCGTAGGACGAATAATTGACTCGAAATTCGGCAAAAATAGTCGTTTATTACGAGATGACAATAGCGGCCGCCGGTGCACGCCGGCGGCAACGGAAATTTTGCCGGCGCGGAGACGCTACTCTACGGCAGATGTTCGACCGATCGCGCGCAATTTATTCGTTCGCGTTGAGCTCGGCAGTCACAGGACTTCGCGTGAGATACAAGCCTTTACGGCACGGATTCTGCCGAGCTCCGATGACAGACGCGCAATTTCGACGTGGACTGGGCGCGGATCACGGCAAAGTCGCGAGAAGGTCGAGATCGGCACATCGCGTCGTCCCACCGTGGAACGTTCGAGATTAGCTTTTTATTTACTCGTCGAAAATCGTACGCCCCGAATATTCCGCGTCCCGGACAATCGACGACGATACGACCCACGGCCTCGCATTTCTCTCAGGAGAGCGACTCCTGGTCCTCGGAAACGCCGGCGGCAACGTGGTGCGCGACACGACACAGAGGTTTCGCGAAAACGTCCCGAGCCCACACGAATTGTTCACACACTTTGATTTTATAAAAGAACCAGATCGGCACTTACCAAACGGCAAAGGGGGGTCGTGTCCTTAATCGGCACTATTACAATGTTACGCAGGTTTTAACGCGGCAACTTTCTCAGGCGAGATCCAGTGACCCAGTGACCCAATTCGAGCCGGCTCGGGAACGCGGAAGCGAGGCGTCCCCCTACTCCCTTAACTATTTCCTCCTAGGCGGCGCTCGGGCCTATCGCGTGGCTCCTCGCAGGAGGGACAACTATCGTGCCCCTCGGACCCGTGCCTCCGGCAATTTGTCGATTTTCCGGGGCTCCACGGTACGGGGCTGTGAGGACTGCCCGAGTGGCCGCGAGCCATTCCAGGGTGTTCTCCGTGCATCTCCTGAACGAGAGTCGACGAGGTTGGGCTGTTGTACGTCCCGCATTCTCGATATCCTCGTCGGCCTCTCCGGGTTGGTAAATCCGGACTCGATTCCCACTCGATCGTCTGGTTCGTAAGTAATGCGCTGCGATAGGTGCTCCGAGCGTCTCTTCCAGAGACTCTGCGCCAATCACGGCCGGAAATAGGTACCGGGTTCCTTCTGACTCCGGCTACCCCTGAAACTTCGTGTCGCGCCCAGCGGCGCGACATTCAAACGCGATAATTCCGTTCCGCTGGAACTCGAACGTCCAGGGAGACCGATCGCACGGCCGATTTCGCTTTAATACCGGCCCGGTGCTTCGCTGAGGGTTCGGCAGGACGATGGCAAAATGTGCCACGTCACAACACATAGTACAAAAAAAGTGATCCGCTTCACACAAATTTTACGTATAATTTTATGTAATTTTATGTTATACTGTCTTTTTATATATATAGAAAACAGCCCACTTCCTTACCAGTCTTATAAAATACTCGTCGAATACCATATACACTTGCCGTCACGAGAGAACCGTACCGTTTCGCGTAGCTCGAGTGATCGTGAGACGGCGCCAGACGGCGCAGCGAGCCTTTCGATCCCCACTCTACTACCCACTCTCGCTTGGCTCGACGGCGAGTTTCATATACACGGTGTGCATAAATTGTGACGGTTGCTCGGGGCGGAGGAATTGTTGCCGCGTCAGTCGGCTGTCCAGGCTTCCGGAGCCTCGAGCGGAGGACCGGTAGTTCTGAGGACGGGCGCTAAACGTCGCTGTGTTTCGGCGCGGTGGCAGTGTTCCGATTGAGCCAGCTTTTTTTCGCGCATGCGCGGCAATTTCAGCCTCAGTAACGTAACCTTTTCGATGAAATCGGGTAGCTTGAGCACCCCGCAGACTTTTAAAAAATTATTAGTCTATACGTAGCTCTTTCTCCACTATTAATCTCCATTGTATAATAAAATATTAATAATACTTACCTCGTTCCGCGTCACGTCTCTCGTCCATCAGTCGTCCCGCCATTATAACTGCCACAGGCCGTCAGGACCCGGCAGGGCCCTGGCCGCTCTGCTGCGGCATTGTAGATACGCTACTGGTGCGCCGAAACGCGACACCCAGTTATCGAAGAAAGCACGGCCGACCGTCGGCGCGGTGATGTCGCGAAGAGGGACGGCCTCGGCCCAGCGCGAAAATCTGTCGATCATAGTGAGGCAATACTGAAAGCCTTCGCTGACCGGCAGCGGACCTATGATGTCGATATGCACGTGCATAAAACGCCCGTCGGGCGCGACGAACTGCGACGGTGTCATCTTAACGTGACGTGAGATTTTAGACTGCTGGCAATCGACACATGATTTGCACTGTCGAATGAGTCGATCAGTCACCTTTGCGCTCGGATGAGCGGAAGAGTGAAAGAGTGTGAATACTCGCTCGCGCATGGAGGCAGGTACGTACGGGCGAATGCACTCGTCGCACACGCTGCAATAAACAGGGGAGTGCTCCGGGCCCCACGTGAGCCTCTTAAGGGCGAGAGAATGATCAGGCGCACTAAGAATTTCCCTGAGTTCGGGCTCGTTTTCCTATTCGCGAGAAAGTTGGTTTAAATCGAATTGTGTCAGCAGCCGTACAGCCTCAGTACGCGAGAGGGAATCGGCAACGACGTTCTCACTGCCTGGCAGGTAAAGAATGCTGTACGTGAACTGTGCTATATAGCACAATTGTCTCGTCTGACGAGGAGAAGCGCGCTCTGAACTTTGCGCGAAGGCGTAGATTAGCGGTTTATGGTCGGAGTATATGTTAAACTCTCGACCTTCCAAAAAGTGAGTAAGCTCACGATCATACGTGCTATATTTGCACTGGGCCGGGGAGAACTTGCGTGAGAAAAATGCGAGTGGTCTCCAGATTTCACCAGACACTTGCTCTAGCACCGCGCCCATGGCCACGTCAGATGCGTCAGAAACCAGACGAACAGTGGCCTTTTCACTGGGATGCGTGATCAAGGCAGCGCTTGCAAGGTCTTTCTTGCATTTTACGAAGGCAGCTTCGGCTTCCGGCGACCATTCAATAGGTCGTTCGTCCCGTTTTCGCGCCCCATGCATGTACGCGTTCAACGGGGCTTGAGTGGCGGCAGCGTGAGGAATACAACGCCTATAAAAATTCACCATGCCCAGAAAGCGACGCAAATCGTCGATCGTGCTTGGCCTGGGAAATTCGATAATTGCATCGACCTTGTCCGGAGTGGGTTTGAATCCCTCCGAATTAACGAGGTGCCCAAGGAAAACCAACTCAGACACGCCGAAACGGCATTTGTCGAGGTTAACACGTAGATGAAAATCATGCAAACGCTGGAGAACGATCGTCAGATGTTTCTCATGCTCTTCCGCAGAGGAAGAGGCGATGAGAATGTCATCGAGAAAAGTAAAAACGAATTCTAGATCGCCCAGCGCACGATTGATGTACCTTTGAAAGGTTTGGCCTGCATTTCGAAGTCCGAAGGTCATTGCGCAATATTCAAAGAGACCGAATGGCGTAATTACGGCAGTCTTTTGAATATCCTCCGGGGCCACGGGTATCTGATGATACGCCTTGTATAGATCAAGCGCCGTGAAGATGGTTTTGCCGTGAAGGTTGGCAGGGAAGTCATGGAGGTGAGGCACAGGGTACCGATCGGGTACGGTGACGGCATTCAAACGGCGATAATCGCCGCAAACGCGCCACTCGCCAGACTTCTTTTTCACGAGGTGTATGGGACTGGCCCATGGGCTGCTAGAAGGCCTACAGATACCGGCTTCGACCAGGTGTCTGAATTCTGCCTTCGCGGCTTTCAGCTTGTCGGCTGCGAGACGTCGAGCGCGTTCGGCAACAGGCGGGCCGGTAGTGGAAATATGGTGAAACACACCGCGCGACTCGAGAGGTGTGGGTTGCTCAAGCCCGATGACTCGAGGGAAACGGTTCAAAATATGCGCGTACTTCGACGACGGTCCAAGGACGTTCACGGACGAGGGGGTATTGCCGGCAATATCGGCAGCAAAACAAATGCCAGTCGTTGAGTCTATGACACGACGCCCCTTTAGGTCGACCGTGAGGGCATAATGCGTAAGCAGGTCGGCTCCTATTATGGGATACGGGACCGCTGCTACGCACAAATTCCATATTATCGGACGACGCAATCCCAAATCGAGCGTTACGCGAAGCTCGCCGTACGTATTAATACGGGTATCGTTCGCGGCAAATAATTTGAATGAGCTGGGAGGAGTACGCGACCCTGCTGGAACCGGCAGCAAAGACAAATCGGAACCTGTGTCTACAAGAAATTTACGGCCCGATTTACGATCGCGTACGTGGAGACGTTTAGAGGACGACCGGCACTCTCCCACAGTCTCCGAGGAGGAGGGTGAACTTAGTTTCCCGTCGCTCGCGGGGGGTCGACCCAGGTACAGGGTTTGATACAGCGGAACGCGCGCTCGCCGTATTTCGCGTGTAAACGGCAATGACCTGAGGGATCGCGGCTCTGTGAACGCCCCCGAGGTCGAGAATCGGCAGCGTGTCTGCCGCGGCTGCGTTGGCGAGATCGGCACTCGCGTACGACGAACGCTTTCAAATCCGAGAATTCGCGCGCGAGTTGATCGATCCGCTCGGTGATTGAGCTGGATCGAGATTTTTCGGCAGCGACGGACTGTACGGCAGCGACGGACTGTACGGCAGCGACGGATTGAACGGCAGCGGGCTCACGGTAGAAGGGCCAAGTCTTGCAGGTCATCGGACTTTGACGCGGCTAGGATCGCGCGGCACTGCTCCGGCATTAAATCTAAGAATATTGTTCGCAAAACGGCGTCCGGGCACGCGCCGGTGTCGAGATTACGCATGACCGCGAGAGTGTGAGAAGGTTTTCCGTGCGACGCGACCTGACCTTTCAGAAGCTTACGCAGCTTCGCCTCTGCGGAAGTCGAAAACGTCGCGATAATTCGCTCTTTAATGCGCGTGTACGGTACCGCGAGGTCCGGTGACGCGATTAGGTCGGAAATAACCATCGCGGTGTCGGAATCGAGACCGGCGATCACGGTGTCAGCCATCGTCCGCTGACTCGTAATCCGGGCATTCCGGAAGCTCGCCTCGACCTGCCCGAACCAGGTCGTAGGATCGCCTTTGAAGAATACAGGGAGCTTAGGCGAACGGTAGCTATCGGCGCGATTCGCGAGCGCGGCTTCCATCGCGGCGTCGCGACTCGCGAGCGCGGCTTCCAATGCCGCGATCTTCTCTTCCGGCGTGGGAAACGCCGTAGCCATCGTTAACAAATAGAACCACGCGCGAGTAGGAAGACTATGTCTTTTCTAACTCAGGGTGGTTCCCCCCATGTGGGGGAGGGGGTAACCCCCCCCCCCCGGCCATTGCCCCCCCTTTCCCTTTGGGAGGGGGCTTGCCCCCTCCCCCTCCCCTTCCCCCTCCCCCACCCCTCCCTCCCCCCGCCCTCTGGGGAGGGGTTTTTTTCGGGGGTCACCCCCAGACCGAACCGAGCGGTCTTTTTCGGGAGTCACCCCCAGACCTAACCGGGGCGGTCTTTTTCGGGAGTCACCCCCAGACCTAACCGGGGCGGTCTTTTTCGGGAGTCACCCCCAGACCTAACCGGGGCGATCTTTTTCAGGGGTCACCCCCAGACCTAACCGGGGCGGTCTTTTTCGGGGATCACCCACAGACCTAACCGGGCCATCTTTTTTCGGGGTCACCCGCGGTCTTTTTCGGGGGTCACCCCCAGACGCGGTTTTTTTCGGGGGGGGGGGGGGTCCGCGGGGGATCGCGAATTTTTTGGGGGGTCAAGGCCTGATTTTTTCGCGAATGTTTTTCGGGAGAGTGACGTCACAAAGGATAGGAGTGGAGGTAGGTGGATTTTTGTGACGTCACAGCGGTATCCTCTCGCGCACGAACCGCATACTTTGGCGATCTAACCGAGAATGATGGAACAGACGCCTCTCAGACCCCGCCCATTCTTTCCTGCAGTGGTCGTGGGGGAAGTCGTTTTGCTGAGTAATCAGTTGTAATGTTATGCCCCTTTGACATCAGGTAATCTCGCATTTTTGCAACCGAGCACTTTGCTGAGTAATCAGTTTGTTGTAATGTTATACCCCCCTTTGAAATCTCGGCAAACACACCCGACCAAATATTATAATTTCTTTTAAGACGCTATTTGATTGACCCTGACATTTTTTTTATGTAATATGATACCCCTTGGGAACGAACAGGAATCTCGGGGACAGGAAATGTAAATCATGCATTAAATGTCAGAGAAATATCCTTTTGAAATTATTATAACTTCTTTTAAGACGTTATAAATATATTTACATATGTTTAAAGATGTCAGTCTCTAGCGAGAATGTATTCACGAGAAACCAATCGCAGATCGTGATTTTGTTTAATACAATTTTAAATCTCTTTTGTTCAAATCCTGAACATGAGCAAAGAGAAGACGCAATTAGTGGAGGAACTGCATGCTCCCGCCAGACGGATTTTTCCACGACGTCGAGTTTTAGTGCATGGGTATGACGACAGTGATGCCAGATTCGTGGACGGTGGACTTTTTCCCCTCCGCTCGCTGAGCCGACTCGACCCCCCACCCCGACGTACCATCGTCGCCTTACGTTGCTTCTACTGCGCACGCGCTACACGAACGTACCCCTACTCTGCCAGGTTGAGTGCCTGTTCGGTTGCACGCGCGCTACAGACACAAGCATACCTCTACTCTGTTCATGTGAGCTGCCTATCCGACCGGATGCGTTCTTCCAAAATTCGAAGTTTCGGACGCACGAGTCGCAATCTGGAGGTAGCGCATTCCCAGCATGGCGCGGCGCGGCACACATTTTGCTATAACTTTTGATCTAGAAAAGATATTGAAGCGAAATTTAGACTAAAATTTTCTTTTAAAATCCAAGTTTAATTATATTTGCTTAAATATGTTTAGTATCTTTCAAATAATTTTTTTTGTTGACTTTTAAAGTATAAACAGATAAGATGGTCCAAAGGGCCTCTAAACTAAATTGATTTTTAGTTAAACCATCCTCAACAAACAATTATGAAAAAATTCATGAATATTCTACCTAATAGCACACATGACTGGGATTTTTTCAGATTTTTCGGTTTATGCAAACATGTTGAAAAAAATTGGAAATCTCCAACAATTCGAAGAAAATGCACATTTCCATGCCTCTTTACCTTTTTATAGGTGTACTATGTAATATATAAGCGTTCTTATATTGAGAAAAATAATGTACAGATCAAAAACTGCATATAAAATGTTTTATTTGTGTTCTGAAATACATGTGTTCTGATATATTTTTAAAGTTTTTCAAACATTTTTTATACAATAAGTATCTGTGGTTACGCAAATCGATTTTGAATGGTGGTCTGCCTTTCTAAAACAAAAAAAAACAAACAATTAGTTAAATTCATGATCACAAAGTACAGAATAAAATATCAATGTAACTATACATTTTTACATACGTTAACAGCATTGTTAGCAGATACAAGGATGACTTCAAAACAAAGATAAGTGTATATAGTTACATTGATATTTTATTCTGTACTTTGTGATCATGAATTTAACTAATTGTTTGTTTTTTTTTGTTTTAGAAAGGCAGAGCACCATTCAAAATCGATTTGCGTAACCACGGATACTTATTGTATAAAAAATGTTTGAAAAACTTTAAAAATATATCAGAACACATGTATTTCAGAACACAAATAAAACATTTTATATGCAGTTTTTGATCTGTACATTATTTTTCTCAATATAAGAACGCTTATATATTACATAGTACACCTATAAAAAGGTAAAGGGGCATGGAAATGTGCATTTTCTTCGAATTGTTGGAGATTTCCAATTTTTTTCAACATGTTTGCATAAACCGAAAAATCTGAAAAAATCCCAGTCATGTGTGCTATTAGGTAGAATATTCATGAATTTTTTCATAATTGTTTGTTGAGGATGGTTTAACTAAAAATCAATTTAGTTTAGAGGCCCTTTGGACCATCTTATCTGTTTATACTTTAAAAGTCAACAAAAAAAATTATTTGAAAGATACTAAACATATTTAAGCAAATATAATTAAACTTGGATTTTAAAAGAAAATTTTAGTCTAAATTTCGCTTCAATATCTTTTCTAGATCAAAAGTTATAGCAAAATGTGTGCCGCGCCGCGCCATGCTGGGAATGCGCTACCTCCAGATTGCGACTCGTGCGTCCGAAACTTCGAATTTTGGAAGAACGCATCCGGTCGGATAGGCAGCTCACATGAACAGAGTAGAGGTATGCTTGTGTCTGTAGCGCGCGTGCAACCGAACAGGCACTCACACTGGCAGAGTAGGGGTACGTTCGTGTAGCGCGTGCGCAGTAGAAGCAACGTAAGGCGACGATGGTACGTCGGGGTGGGGGGTCGAGTCGGCTCAGCGAGCGGAGGGGAAAAAGTCCACCGTCCACGAATCTGGCATCACTGTATGACGATCTGTGGCAAGCCGATCTCGTAGATATGCAGCCTCATGCGCGTATAAATGGCGGTAACAAGTACATATTAACGGTTATCGATGTGCTATCCAAATATGCTTGGGGCATGCCACTCAAGACTAAAAGTGGAGGTGAGGTAGCTAAAGCGTTCACAAAGATATTTCGCAATCGTTGTCCAAAAAATTTGCAAACCGATCAAGGAAAGGAATTTTATAACAATGAGGTGCAAAAACTCTTGACGAAACACGGTATTAGGCATTATTCTACGTATTCGATTATGAAGGCTTCCATCGTAGAACGGTTCAATCGTACATTGAAGAATACCATGTGGAAAGAGTTTACACTTAATGGAACCTATAAATGGGTCGATGCGCTACCGCGACTAGTTGCAAAGTACAATGCGCAAAAGCACAGAACTATTGGAATGCGACCGTGTGATGTCACCCCTGCTATTTCCGACAGGCTCTTAGACACCGTATATAACAACATAAAGATTGCCGCGCCGGCGAAATTCAGTGTGGGTCAGTCTGTACGCGTCAGCAAATTTAAAACCGTTTTTGATAAAGGTTACACACCAAATTGGACCACTGAGGTGTTCAAGATAGTCAAGGTACAAGCAACTAATCCGGCGACATATCTGCTGCAAGATTCCCGTGGAAACCCCGTTGCTGGAGGATTCTACGAATATGAGCTGCATCGCGTTGCCGATCCAGATGTATACTTAGTGGAGAAAGTGTTGCGCAGAAAAGGAAATAAGGTGTATGTAAAATGGCTAGGATTGAGTAATGTGAACAATTCGTGGATAAACAAAGACAATTTATTATAAACAACTTAGCCTGTTCAAATAAAAAACACAATCTTCTATTTACATTGAATATTAACAATTTTTATAGTTACAAAGGAATCCGATAATGACCCCATGGTAGCGTTTCCGTCGAGTTGGGTATGATATACCGTTTGTCATCGTATGGACTCAGAGCAATTTTTCGTTCTGATACTTATTTTTACAAGACAATTGGTAAAAAATTAAAATAATACTTTTTCCAGTGGTGCGGTCTCCTTTTTTATCCTGTTTAAAAAATATTTTCAATTAATAAATATTACAAAAACGTTTTTATTCATTTTTTCTTTAAAAAAATTTTTTTACCTCGATTTCCGCACACGTCTGTACCTCATTGATGGAAATATTGATCAGCATGTATCTTTTAAATAATCGATTAACCATGTACGAAATGTTTGGATTTCGCGGAGACAACAATGGCGTGGTTTTGTAGTGTGTCGTTTTGCGTAACAGTGAAGTCGACACGGTATGTCAGCAATTTGGTACACGGGATCGCGAACTAATACATCATATTTTGGACAGCCAAAATTTTCTAAATTTATTGATGTTATGTCCAATTTTCGAAGAATGTCTCTCGCGAAACACCCGCCTTTGTACGCTACGACGGGGTTCGATTGATCGCGCACAAAATTTTTTATGACATTGACTACGTCGTCCTGTTGATATCTTTCAAAACCAAAATCCGTAAATGGAATCCCATGTACGAAATTGCTGACATACCATGCCGACTTTTTGTCCGCCTCGCTTAAACGATGAAAGTTTTTCCCCAGATGAAATTCGGCGAGTTCGAATGAGCCGTCGCAAACATTAATAATGGCTAATTCTTTGGGGAAAAATTTCTTTTCGACAACGAATCCATCCATATCGATTATTTGTGTGATTTGATGAGCCATCTAAAAAAATGTTTCCAACCATTGATTTCGTTTTAAAAAATTTTTAAAAATTTATTGTACTTACGATTGAGTGTACTATAAATCCGCAGACGGTGATATAACTTAGCATGGGACTGCGAAGAGCATTTTATAACAAACTTCACATCCCTACTCGATACAATTACTACCACAGCGACTCTGTTAAAAGTGCAAACATTGTTGTCCGGATAGATTTCGGTAGCAGAGATAATGTGCCAGTCGACACATCTGCATACGATATATTTCATTACATAAAAAAATGTCAGGGTCAATCAAATAACGTCTTAAATGCTGTTTTAAAAGAAGTTATAATATATCGCCGGATGTGTCGAGATTCCCTGACTCCTATCATTACAAAAACTGATTACTCAGCAAACTTATTTCTTCGTCTTAAAAGAAGTTATAATATTTAACCCGCAAGTACTCCGGCTAAAAAAGTAAAAAAACTGGTTTTGGAATTAAAAAATTGTATATTTTTTCATTTATTTATTAAAAATCTTAATTGTCATTTCCATGCACAATATAATCATGTAATAATATTGATATAATTGTTCGGGTCTTGCGCGCATCACTGCCGAATAAAATTTAATTCGACGTAACCTTGCAATTTATGGACTTCAGCCATTATTTCTCGCCGCAGCTTCGAACACATGATGTCGCATTTTTTTTCTGCTTCATTAGACATTGTTCGAGTTAAAACCGACAGCTGATCGGTATCGCTGTACGGATCCGTCCTCGCAAGTACCGCGTCGAGCGTGTACGTGTTTAGACGATTGCCGAAATGATATTGTGACGAGAACTCGGTTGTCATCGCGGCTCGTCTCTCACTCCCCGCACACTTCGGGCGGACCGAGTAGTTCGAGGTGCGCGGTGGGGGAAACGAGCTGCGACGAATATACACGATAACAAGGAGCCTCTCGCTCTCTTTTCTCGGAATCTCCGTGACGAATCGATTCGATTGAAAACCAGTTCTTGTCTTCGCGCTTTCTACGAAACTATAAGCCGACTATTGCAGTTTATTGTAATACGATTTACATTGTATCGCGAGTGGTGGTGAACAGGAAAACACCTGAATAAATGCTCTCCCACAAAACACAGCTATAATTGACATTTTACATTTCCGGGATAATCGAGTGATCCTAAATTCAAGCTTCCACATAACAGAAGCCAATAAAGATCCGAACATTTGGTGCCGAAACCCGGGAATAAGTCGACTGCTCTTCCATCGTCGAGTTTTCACCACCGTGAGTTCCGTAGTGGATTTTATCGTTCCGTTCCCTCGAGTGATCCGCGAGTGCATCGAGCGACTGCTGAGGCCACGTCGAGGACGATCTGGAGCATCTGTGGAAAAGAGCAAAACTTGAATTCTACGAATAGAATTCGTGAGCCCGTTATAAAAAAAAGTACGGCTAGACCGCGTGGCGAGCCGTTACAGATTTGAAAAGGCGGTAACGCGTCGGGCGAAGGTCGCGGCGAACACGCGAATCGAGGCGCCCACCGTAAGACGCGCAAGGTCCCCCCTTTTTTTTTCTCTCTCGCGATTTCGTGTTTATTGTCCGTTGTGAGTTCAAAACTCAACTGCCGATACAATGTCGCAAACGTTCGGCGAGAAGGCTCGAATTCAGGAGGATACCGCGGCTCGAATTAAAAACTTTCTGGTAAACACCAACAAATTGGGGGCTGCCAAACTCACCGCGATCGGGTTACAAAAGAGGATCGCGCTGTTAGAAAGCTACTGGCATGATTTTACCGGAAATCATCGCGCGATGACTTCGATGGCAGACTTTATCACCAGCGAATATCATAGGAAGCGACTATTCGACGAGGCCGAGGAGACGTACCTTCAAACTTCGACTGAACTGGCGGAAAGACTGGAAAATTTGAAGCCAGTCGTCGCAGCCGATCCGTCTGGATCCGCGTGTCACTCGTGCACCGCGGAACCCAAGTTACCGACCCTTTCTATAGAAAAGTTTTCGGGCGATATCCTACGATGGGAGGAGTTTCGGGACTCGTTTCGCGCCACGTTTCATAAATCGAAGCGGTTGCAGAACGTTCAACGACTGCAACATTTGAAGGCGAACCTCACCGGTGAGGCGGCAAAGATTATCGCTCGTATGGCACTGACCGATGCCAACTATGCTGCAGCGTGGGCAGCACTCGAACGTCGCTACGGAAGCATCCGAGTATTAACAAGTGCCCATATCGCACGACTGTTGGACTGCCCGGTGATAGAACGAGCGACGAAGGAAGAGTTAACTCGAGTACTCGACGAGTTTTGTCAAGCTCGAGATGCCTTGGCCGCACTAGAGAAGCCAGTTGAGACGTGGGGCGACTGGTTTGTCACCCTTATAGTGAGAAAGCTGGACCCGACGACTCGCTTGGACTGGGAAAACATGTTCACCGATCCGACGATCATGCCGTCATTCGAAGCCATTCAAGGCTTCCTCGAATCACGAATACATGCTCTGGCCGCGATAGAGGAGCCGACGAGTTCGTCAACGGTGTCCAAGCGAGAAGAGTCGCAGAAGGTCGAGCGGCGGACAGCCATGACGGTGCAAGTGACGAAGGGTCCACCCGCGAAACGCAGCATTGCTCGAAAGTGCCCGTTATGCGCGGAAGACCATCAATTGGGGCACTGTGAACAATTTCGAAAATTCAGTGCGCAGGAACGAAAGGACTTCGTGTATCAGGCGAAACTGTGCACTTCGTGTTTTTCCGGGAAACATTTCGTCGCGGCGTGTCCGTCCTCTTACAGATGTATGGTGTGCGGCGATCATCACCATACTGCACTCCACGAGGCCTTTCCGAAAAATGAAGCTCTCGCGAGACCGATCACGAGCTCGATAAATACGTTTCGAACGAACCGCGTTGTTCTGTTAGCTACTGCGCGCGTTCAGATAAGATCCCCGAGCGGTCGCAGTGTGTTCGCTCGCGCGCTACTCGACCCCGGTTCCGAAATGTCCTTTGTCACCGACGAGATCGTGCAAGCGTTACGCCTTCCACGTAGGAATGTAGAAGTTCATTTGACCGGGTACCAGGAGATACACGTGGGCACGGCACGGCACGAAGTATCCCTGTCACTCTCGTCGAGTCGCGATTCGGGATTCAATCTTATGATAAACGCGTTGGTGACGCGGAAAATTACCGCTCCGACACCAGCGGTACAAATTGATGATGCGAAGTGGACTCACCTACACGGACTCCCGTTGGCCGACGAAGACTTCCGCTCTCCGAATAGGGTGGAACTACTTCTAGGAGCAGATGCGTGCGGTCACCTTCTTCTAGAAAATCGAATAGGTCCAATGGGTACTCCTCCGATTGTTCGAACGCCCTTCGGCTGGACGCCCATGGGCACGGCTACATCCGCGACGACCGATGGTACGGAGCGCCAAGCGCGGTCCTTACTAGTTCAGCCGGTACGGGACCCTCGCGACGACTGGCAGAAGTTCTGGGAACTGGAAGAAGTACCATCGAGGCCGATCAGCTCACCTCAGGATGAGGCTTGCGAAAGGTATTTCCGGGATACGCATCACCGAGATGAGGAAGGGCGCTACGTTGTGCGCTTGCCGTTTGTCGCCACTCCGAGCGTCGATGCCGGGGTTCCGCGAACGGTCGCTGTCCGCTCGCTCGTCGCGTCCGAAAGGCGACGAGAGAAAGACGAGATACTGCGACAGAAATACTCTGAATTTCTGGAGGAGTATGAACGGCTGGGCCACATGGAGTCCGTCTCACGGCACTCGACTGGCGGGGGGGAGAATTACCTTCCGCATCATGCTGTGTGGCGAGAACATGGAGCTACAAAAAAAATAAGAGTCGTGTTTAATGGATCATATGTTTCAGGCAGAGGCAGCACAATTAACGATTACCTGGCTGTCGGACCGAAGCTTCAAACTGACCTCTGGGCCATCATAACAAGGTGGCGCTTCCATCGACACGCTTTTTCCACAGACATTGTAAAAATGTTTCGGCAAATCAAGGTGCACCCAGAGGACAGAGACTGGCAGAGGATCGTCTGGAGAAACGATCCAAGCGAGGAAGTACGGGATTTCCGCTTGACGACAGTGACCTACGGCACGACGTCAGCTCCATACCTTGCCACGAGAGTGCTGCTCCAGCTTGCCGACGACGAAGGAGCTCGGTTTCCTCGGGGTGCCGCAATGCTCCGAACGAATTCTTACGTAGACGATATCCTGTCCGGAGGCGATGACGAAGACGATGCAGAGGAGGCCCGGCTCCAACTCACTGATATCTTGACGGCGGGCGGATTCCCGTTAGACAAGTGGGTGACAAATTACTTGTCGTCAGGGTCCAGTTCCGTTGAACTCCTACAGGGTCATCAGGAGACCGGCGCTCTGGGCCTCAAGTGGAGCACAGCAACCGATAAGCTGTCGCCTGCAGCTCCAAGGCTCATGACTGTAGCACCAGGACAGCAATGGACCAAACGATTGGTTCTGGCTGGGACGGCCAGACTATTCGATCCGATGGGCTGGTTGGCCCCGATTACCGTGGCCGCGAAAATCTTGTTACAGGACCTCTGGCTGTCTGGATTGTCCTGGGATGAGCCTTTGTCTGAGCTGTTGTCTGAGCGTTGGAAGCAGCTCCGAATCGAGATGGGAAGGACCGATCGAATCACGGTTCCGAGATGGATCGGTTACCGTACGGGCGACCACGTCGAACTGCACGGCTTCAGCGACGCCTCGGAAAGAGCATACTCTGCAGCCGTCTTCATAAGGGTGCAGGTTACCGGAGCGAAGGCCGAGACGCACCTGCTGATGGCGAAAACTAAGGTCGCCCCGACCAAACCTCAGAGTATCCCCAGGCTGGAACTGTGCGGCGCTCTTTTACTGGCCCGATTGCTGCGAGCTGTAGGAGATGCAATGCGGCCTCACATCGCGACGATGCACGCATGGACCGATGCATCCGTCGTCCTAGCTTGGGTAAGATCTCATGCTTCCAGGTGGAAGCCATTTGTTGCACACAGGGTGGCCGAGATCCAGCGCCTGCTGCCAGACGTCGAGTGGCGACACACTAGGACGCACGAGAATCCGGCAGACCTTGCCACGCGTGGGGTCTCAGCGCAGGCATTGGTCGACGATGACCTCTGGTGGTCGGGTCCTTTGTGGCTGTCAAGGACTCGCGAGGACTGGCCAAGCTCACTCGAGGTCGACGAGAGTGAGGCTCCGGAGCGCAGAATTACGGTGACTACGACGACGGTCAGGAAGACGAAGCCGCACGAGCATCCCAGTCTGCGAGCCGTCTTTGAATCGCCTTGGGATCCACTTCGATTCTCGTCAGCGCTCAGGTTGATCCGGGTGATTGCGTACATGCGACGTTTCGCGAATAACGCTCGCTGCACCGGTACGCCACGGCACGGGTTCTTGACCGCTACCGAAATCGACGAGGCGTGGGTAAGCGCTCATCGCATGAGCCAAGCGGATGACTTCGGCGATGAATTGGAAGAGCTGGAAAAGGGTAAGACTGTTAAGTCAACATCGACCCTGGTTTCTCTTCGGCCGATTATAGATAGCCAAGGTGTCTTACGAGTGGGCGGACGACTGGACCATGCAGCTGTGTCATTCGACCAAAGACATCCTGTGGTGATCCATCGACGGTCCGCGTTGGCACTCTTGCTGATCAGGTCGGCTCACCTTCAGACACTCCATGGCGGAGTGACATTGACGCGCGCGATCCTCAGGCTTCACCACTGGATTCCGCGAGACAAGACCTTGGTGAAACAAATGATAAAAGGTTGCACTAAGTGCACCCGCCTTCGAGGACTCACCGGTAAACAGCAGATGGGAATGTTACCTGCTCCGCGAGTGCAACCCGCGCGAGCATTTTCGGTCAGTGGAGTCGATTATGCTGGTCCCATTTCGATGCTCATGACGAGGGCGAGGGGCCAGCGCACCACCAAAGGATACATCGTCGTCTTCGTATGCCTATGTACCAAGGCGGTCCACCTAGATGTAGCATCCGACTTGTCCTCCGCGGCCTTCATTGCTGCTTTCAAGCGCTTCGTGGCCCGACGCGGGAAGTGCAAGCGAATGCTGAGCGATAACGCGACGACGTTCAGAGGTGCCGACCAACTCCTGAAGCGTATGTTCAACGCCGCATCGACGTTTTACGAGGAAACGGCGGAGCTGCTGGCCGCCGACGGGACGGAATGGAGCTTCATACCTCCGTATTCGCCTCATTTCGGTGGCCTATGGGAAGCTGCCGTGAAATCCACGAAGAGGCATTTGCGACGCACTATAGGGGAACAACTGCTCACTTTCGAGGAACTTTCCACTCTACTGTGTCAAGTGGAAGCTTGTTTGAACTCTCGACCCCTCACCGCCCTGTCCGACGATCCAAATGATCCCTCCTTCCTCACGCCGAACCATCTGATTAATGCTTGTTCGTTGTGTACAGTTCCAGAGCCGGGTGATGAAATCACATTTGACGCTGGCAAACGAAGATGGAACCTCGTATCCCGACTTCTGGAAGGCTTCTGGCAGCGGTGGCGTACCGAATACCTGAGCCAATTGCAGACTCTTCCGAAATGGCAAAAGGCACGCGAGAATCTTGCCGTCGGAGACATCGTCTTATTGAAGGATGACCTTGCACCGCCCACGAAGTGGCCGCTCGGACGAGTAATCGACGTGCATCGGGGATCCGACGGACTGGTGCGGGTAGCTGCTGTGAAAACTGCCACTCGTACCACCTCCAGAGCTATTCAACGCCTTGTGCCTCTCATTCCTGCAGAAGAATCCACGGGCGAGGAATGACTCTCCTCACGGCGGGCGGTCCTCTGACGCACTGAGGGTCGTTGACATTCGCGAATGCGCACCTCAGTGACGTTGTAAATATTGTATATAGTTGTATAGTTTGTTCGTTGTATATATATTTTTATGGTCCGTTCTTTGTTCAGTCCGAGTCCTGTTTACATTTAGCACGCCGCGAGTCTAGTTCATTCTGTTAATGTTGTCCACGTTGGTTCACTCAACACTCACGGAGATTTGCGAAAACTTTGTAAAACACCATCGATCGCCGTACCACTCGCACTGACCACATACGCCGCGAAGTTCGAAACAAACGTCGGTTGAGACTGTTTAGAATTTCGTTGCCGACTCGACAACGAGGCGGGCGGTATGTTCGAGTTAAAACCGACAGCTGATTGGTATCGCTGTACGGATCCGTCCTCGCAAGTACCGCGTCGAGCGTGTACGTGTTTAGACGATTGCCGAAATGATATTGTGACGAGAACTCGGTTGTCATCGCGGCTCGTCTCTCACTCCCCGCACACTTCGGGCGGACCGAGTAGTTCGAGGTGCGCGGTGGGGGAAACGAGCTGCGACGAATATACACGATAACAAGGAGCCTCTCGCTCTCTTTTCTCGGAATCTCCGTGACGAATCGATTCGATTGAAAACCAGTTCTTGTCTTCGCGCTTTCTACGAAACTATAAGCCGACTATTGCAGTTTATTGTAATACGATTTACATTGTATCGCGAGTGGTGGTGAACAGGAAAACACCTGAATAAATGCTCTCCCACAAAACACAGCTATAATTGACATTTTACATTTCCGGGATAATCGAGTGATCCTAAATTCAAGCTTCCACATAACGGAAGCCAATAAAGATCCGAACAGACATTTTTAAAATTGTTTTACGTGTTTCCTTGAAGATGCGCTCCTCCAATCGATTTAATGTTTTCAGAATATGCGCCATTTCCTTGTCCAAGCATGTCTTATTCACTGCATCGGCATCGTTCGTCGGGTATGCCAAACCTCCAAGCTTTCGGTCTCTCGCGTCGAAAGCGTCGCCATTGAGACAAAGCGCACTCCGTCTCACGTAATTCTTGCATGTTACATCATCCTTATTTGACTCGTTTCGCAACGTAACACCGAACTTGTTGATTGACATCGTGAAACTGTTGAACACGTTCAAAACCATCTTTAATTTATAATCAGACCCGCTTCTCGGAGCTCCTCTATGATTGACATGATTTCGTTATCATGGCCTGTATGTCCAGCATACATAATCAATCGCATTATCGGTAACCATCATGTTCTCCGGTAATGTATTCATCAAAGTTGACTTGGGGGCAAACCCTCTTCCAGTGCGAGGTCGTGTTTCAAGCAGTGATGCAATTACATGTTTATACTTGTATCCTTTGTTACTCAATGGGGGATTTGCAGCACTATGGTTGCGCCTGTGCGCATTTGTCGTCAGCAGAATACTCTTATATTTCTGTTTGTCAGCATCGGTGTATATCGTATCGTCGGGCATTCTCTTGAAAATTAGTTCGAAAAGGCCAGGCATTCCTCTGTATTTTACATTATCGATGATTATATTATCTTCCATGTCTACGTCGAAATTCTTATCCCCAAGCATCAATGTATTTTTATCATAGTACACACCATACACGTGGTCAACCTGTTTTTTCTTATCCGTGATAAATAAGTTCAAATATTCCTGCGACAGCGGTCCTAGATTCTGAGTCAAATATGTAGTGGCTTCATCATGCTGTTCGGGATTCTCAACAATCTCACGCATTGTCGTTTCGAGAATATTTTGTTCAAGTGTTTCTGCTTCGTCTGTCCATACTTCTTCTGCAGGAGGTTCGGAATCTGGGCAAAGTCGTTTCGATAATCGATGAGGTGTTGGTTTTAAAGGTGTTTCCGCACGTAATCTTTTCAATCCGCGATACCGAGGCGTAGCGTTTAGCGGCTTTAATCCGCAATATTGGAGTGCAGCGTTAAGCACGGGCGGCTGATGCAATGGGGACTCTGAAGAGGTCTCTCCATGATATTCAGGTGTAACGTTAATCACGGGCAATTGCTGTTTGGATGTCGACTCTGAAGATGTCTCTTCAGGAATTGGGCTGGGAAATGGTTTTGTGTTTTCAATCAATTCTGTCAAGGGTTTCTTATCACAGGTTGCAAGCTATGTTCCAACACCGCATCGGTATCTATTTTTCCGACCTTTAGCGCTAAGTATTTTTTTCGTATAGCTTCGCTCGTCTTGGCAACCTCTTTTGTTAACACTTCTTTTTCCATCTTTTGTTCAACAGAATTTCGACCCATGCTCGATTAGAAACGTTTTAACACTGTTCTACAACCGTTCGATCTCGTTCAATGCCCGTTCGACAACCGTAGCGGTATTCGGCAATAATGGTCGTTTATTAACGAGATGACAGTAGTGGCCGCCGGTGAACGCCGGCGGCAACGTGAATTTGCCGGCGCGAAGACAATTTCTTTCGGCAGGTGTTCGACCGATCGCGCGTACTCTATCCTTTCGCGTTGAGCTCGGCAGTCACAGGACTTCGCGTGAAAATACAAGCCTTTACGGCACGGATTCTGTCGAGAAATAAGCCGGATCGGCACTTACCAAACGGCACAGGGTATTTCCCTCGTTCGGTCACTCGATATTCTTCCGCTCTTACGGTATTCGTTTACAATTCGAAGTTCGCACTTTGCGATCCGTTGACCCAGTGACACAATTCGAGCCGGCTCGGTAACGCGGAAGCGAGGCGTCCCCCTCTCCCTCGACTATTTCCTCCTAGGCGGCGCTCGGGCCTATCGCGTGGTTCCTCGCAGCAGGGACAACTATCGTGCCCTTCGGCCCCGTGCCTCCGGCAATTTGTCGATTTCCCGGGGCACGCGGTACGGGGCTGCTGGACTGTAAGAGTGGGCGCGAGCCATTCCAGGGTGTTCTCCGTGCATCTCCTGGACGAGAGTCGACGAGGCTGGTCTGCTGGTCGTCCCTTATTTTCGAAATCCTCGTCGGCCTCTCCGGGTTGGTGAATCCGGACTCGCTTCCGACTCGTTCGTCTCGTTCTCGATTGACGCGCTGCGATAGGTCCTTCGAGCGCTTCTCCTTGAGCCTCTGCGCCAATCACGGCAGGAAATAGGTACCGGGTTCCTAATGACTCCGGCTATCCCTGAAACTTCGTGTCGCGCCCAGCGGCGCGACATTTAAACGCGATAATTTCTGTTCCGCTGGAACTTGAACGTCCAGGGAGATCGATTGCACGGCCGATTTCGATATAATATCGACCCGGTCTCTTGCTGAGGGTTCGGTAGGACGTAGGCAGAATCTGCCACGTCACAATACATACACGTTTTCGAATCGCATACCATTAGGGCTTTCCAACAAGCTAATGACAACATTAGTTTTCCCACAATTGGAAGGGCCACACACTATACCGCGTACAGTGTTAGGTAATAATGGTCCATGTCTCAGAACATGATGCATAATATTATCAAACTTTCTGTCTGAAAACACTCGAATTTTCACAGGCTGCCTTACGAACCGCATCGCAGCTGTTGCAACAATAACATATAAGCGGGGTATGGGAAATATTTATACAAACGCGATCCAGAGATATCAATCAGTCCATAAATGACTTTCGTACTGGCGACACATTGACGGACCACCTATGAAAAAGGATCGTTACTCGCGCATACGGCGGCAGGGAGCAGGACTTCTAAATACCCTAATAAATAAATTGCCGTTTGAGTTACATATACCAGGATATCAATTTTGTGGACCCGGCACACGTTTGCAGGAACGCTTGGCTCGCGGCGATCGTGGCATAAATCCATTAGACTCGGCCTGTAGAGAACACGACATTGCATACTCTCAAAACAAAGATTTGACGAATCGTCAAAAGGCAGATCAAATTTTAGCTGATCGAGCACGTCAACGCATAACTGCGAAGGACGCTACGTTAGGCGAGAAGACTGTTGCGACAGCTGTTTGGGCTGCGATGAAAGCTAAGTCGAAGCTTGGGATGGGGCTCAAGAAAAAAAAGGACAGTGGTAAGAAGAAGAAGACGCGAGTTCTACCGATAGCAAAGCGAGGTGGTTTCCTACCGTTCCTCTTACCTGCATTGTCAGCTATAGGGGCGTTGACGGGCGGTGCTGCTGGCGTAGCGAAGGCTGTGAACGATGCCAAGGCTGCGCGAAAACAGTTGGAGGAATTGCAACGTCATAACCATGCTATGGAAGGTCGCGGAATTTATCTCGCACCCTACAAGAAGGGTACCGGTTTAAGGAAAAAAAAAAGTTCAATCCATGAAAAACTAGGGACACAGCCGATGACAAATGTTCAGCTTGAGGATATAGGAAGAAAGAATATACCATATTTTCGCGGAGTATACATGCGCGATAAACTTGGACGATAGTATCGGTCCGGGAACACATTGGGTCGCATACGTGAAACGCAATCGTACCGTAAAATATTTTGATAGCTTTGGTAATCTACGTCCACCTGTGGAACTTATTGCATACTTTGGATCATCCGCAACAATTACTTACAATCATGCACGTTTTCAAAATTTCGATCAAACCATATGCGGGCAACTGTGTGTAAAATTTCTCGAGGAAAACTCATTATAAATGTACATTACCGACAAGTACAATTTCATTACATTCTTTACCCCTTTCGCATAAACATGACGCCCTCGTCGTTGACACTGACGTTAACGGGTAAGAGCAGCATGCTCGCAGTCCAATACTTTCCCGCGATAGATTTGAGTGGTCATGAATACGAACTAGGTCTCGTGGATTTTGAAACGTTTAACACGATAGCGAACGTCGATGCTCGCAACAATAAATTTTATTTTGGTGAAAATGACGAAGAAATTGTCATTCCCGAAGGATCTTACGAACTGGATGCAATCGATAAGTACTTGAAACGGGAAATACTGCGAAGATATCCCAACAGGCATGATTCGGGGAACGATGAATACCCTCTCGTCATACGTGCTAACAATAATACGATGAAGAGTGAAATATACTGCTCCTATAAGATTAATTTTGAGAAACCTAATAACATAGGATCGCTACTTGGATTTTCTGCAAACCGTATTCTCCCACGTAAAATGTGGCATGAGTCTAACGCTCCTGTGAACATCATAAGCATCAACGTGATCAGAGTCGAATGCAGCATAACAGCTGGTTCGTACAGTAATGACAAACCTGTACACATTATTCACGAATTTTCACCTAGGGTTCCTCCAGGATATAAGATCTCAGAAACGCCGCCGCGAGTCATTTACCTTCCTATCGTCGTGCGGATAATAGACGATTTAGAAATACGTCTGCTTGACCAAAATAATCGTCTGATCGATTTTCGTGGAGAAGAAATCACTGTTAGACTACATGTAAGACGGCGAGATCCCCGCTCCTACGAATAAGTGTTGTATTATGCTTGTGTATAACAAAGCGAACGAACCTCTAATTCCGACTGCTGCAACAAATACATTCATCGACACAGTAAGTCGGGCAAATTATCGTGTCACACCATCGTCGAGGAAGAACGTGCTGAGCTTGCAGAACGTGCGTTTTCTACAATCGTTGGGATTTGTTGTAAAGCAATAATGTCTGACATTCTGGCCATTGGCAATACACCGACCTCCGATAATCGTATAACCAAGATAGAAGTGCACACGTATAATCCCTATGCAAATACTACTCTCGGAAATAGCGATGAAATAAGAATACCGATACAGCAGCAAGATCTGTATACGCTACCGTGCGAGAGTTTCTTGTACATTGAAGGAAAAGTTATTTTAGCAGAGGCTCCACCTGAAGGAACAAGCAACAATGTTACTCTCGATACCAATTGTGCTGCTTTCATGTTTGATGAAATTCGATATGAACTAAATGGCGTTGAAATAGATCGCTGTAAAAATCCTGGAATAACGACTGCGTTAAAAACACACGTGTCCATCTCCCCCGGAAGAAGTAAAGCTGGCTGGTATCGGCCACCGCTGGCTGGTATCGTAAACTGGATGGCGCAGATTTCAATTTCTGTATACCATTCAATATGCTCTTTGGCTTCGGTGAAGATTATAACAAGATAACCGTCAATGTGCGTCAAGAGTTGGTCTTAATTCGATCACGAAACGACCTAAACGCGTTGAATGGTTCTAGTATTTTAAGACCTAAAATCGAATTATTCAAAGTTCAGTGGCGAATGCCGCACATAAGTCTTGAAGAAGTAACCAAATTGTCGTTACTACGCATTCTCGAGAGAGGACAAATAATACCTATGAGTTTTCGCTCTTGGGATCTATACGAATATCCACATTTACAAACAACGACGATGCATACGTGGGCCATCAAGACTGTAACACAACTGGAGAAACCTCGCTTCATCATATTCGCATTGCAGAATGATAGGAAGAACCAATTGCATAAGACTGCTAATCAATTCAACGATTGTAAACTGTCAAACATACGTTTGTACCTAAATTCGGAATCATACCCATACGATGACCTAAACTTGGACTTTGAAAAAAATAAGTATGCGGTACTTTACGATATGTACGCAAAATTTCAAAACTCGTATTATGGTGATCGATGCAGTGAGCCGCTATTGGACGAATTAGAGTTCTTATCACGTGGCCCATTTGTGGTCATAGACTGCTCTCGTCAAAACGAGTCTGTTAAAAGTGCTACAATTGATGTCCGCATAGATTTCGAATGCAGAGATAATGTGCCAGTCAACACAGCTGCATACTGCTTGATTATACATGATCGTATAGTCGAGTACAGCCCGTTGACCAACGTAGTGCACAGAATACTTTAACAAGCGGCGATGGTTCATCTAACGTTTGTCGATGTACAAGGGTTCAAGATCGAGTCAAACGAATTCATTGTAAAAGAAGCGGCCATTTTACGGGATGGAAATAAACTATTGCACTGGATATTCGAGCCACCATTTGGGTTCCACTGATTGACTGCTGCCGAAACACGTCAGGTTCGATGGCTAACGAGAAAACATCATGGAATCGGGTGGATGGACGGATATGTTCCATACAAAGAAGCTGGAAGCTGTTTGAAACTAGCCCTGGAAAATACACAGCAGGTCATTGTCAAGGATTGGAAAAGAAAAAATGGCTGTGAAAATTAACTGGAATCGAGGCTCTTGATGTGGATCTAGAGGATGTTCCAAGATTGTCGATGTTGCAAAAGGGGCTGCATAGATGTGCATTCCATACTGGCGTATGTGCCGTTGAAAATGTATTTAAACTGTGTAAAATATATAATGATCAATAAGAACCATATTTTTGAATAAAGAATATTATTTAACAAAATTTTTTTCCGTATTTCTTAAAATGGTATAATATTTCACCCAATGTTGCCGACAAAATGCGCAGTTTGTGGTATAACATTACAAAAAATGATTACTCGGCAATAAGAATTTTTGGTATCATATTTCACCGGATGTGTTTGCCTCGTGCCGAGTTTCCTTGCTGTGTTTGCATTTTTTCAAAAAGGGAAGGGGGGGGGTAGAGAGAGGCTATAAAACGCCATTGTTGGTTGGATCGACAAAGTATCAACTATGTGGTCCGCAACCGTCAACTCTCGCGCTACGCTGCAGAATAATGAGTTCAATCCTCCGCAATTACACACACAGTAAGTACTCTGGCTACCGCTAAAAATGCTATTCAGTATTGTTTCTTTGCAACTGAAAAAAAAATGCATTTCATAATTGTGCGCGCGGTGCGTATATTGGGCAGGAGATATCCCTTGACGAATACATTCTACAAATACCTTGACATTGGAGTCCGAATTGGTGGTTGCTGTCACGTCGAGTTGGCTATAGGAGACAATCACGGCAATGAAATTCAACTGTCTATGGCTACCTGGAAAGATCTTCTTCGAAAGAAGGAAGACATTCTGTGGAACATTATCAACTCAGGGAATGCTGTGCATGTTGGTGATATAACTGTGGAGTTCTGTCAGTTAAACGATGATGTAAAGCTTGTAAAATTATCAAATTCGACTAAGTGCATACAGATTGCCCAGAAAACGATGAGAAGATTGTTTGATTTAGAATTTTGTATCGATCACATGTACTCTTGGCTATCCGAGAACCTATTCTGTGTACAAACTAAATATTGTAAGTTTATGCAAATAATATCTAATGTTACCGATGATTTTGCAAAAGCCATTGCAGAACATGACGATTTTGAACGCAATTCATTAATAGACACTGAATTGTTAGCTTTAGGCTTAGATGTAATGCTAATAAAATAAAATCAAAAGGATATTTCTCTGACATTTAATGCATGATTTACATTTCCTGTCCCCGAGATTCCTGTTCGTTCCCAAGGGGTATCATATTACATAAAAAAATGTCAGGGTCAATCAAATAGCGTCTTAAAAGAAGTTATAATATTTGGTCGGGTGTGTTTGCCGAGATTTCAAAGGGGGGTATAACATTACAACAAACTGATTACTCAGCAAAGTGCTCGGTTGCAAAAATGCGAGATTCCCTGATGTCAAAGGGGCATAACATTACAACTGATTACTCAGCAAAACGACTTCCCCCACCACCACTGCAGGAAAGAACGGGCGGGGTCTGAGAGGCGTCTGTTCTATCATTCTCGGTTAGATCGCCAAAGTATGCGGTTCGTGCGCGAGAGGATACCGCTGTGACGTCACAAAAATCCACCTACCTCCACTCCTATCCTTTGTGACGTCACTCTCCCGAAAAACATTCGCGAAAAAATCAGGACTTGACCCCCGAAAAAATTCGCGATCCCCCCGCGGACCCCCCGAAAAAAAGACCGCGGGTGACCCCGAAAAAAAAGATGGCGCCTGGGGGTGACCCCCGAAAAAAAGACCGCCCCGGTTAGGTCTGGGGGGTGACTCCCGAAAAAGACCGCCCCGGTTAGGAATGGGGGTGACTCCCGAAAAAGACCGCCCCGGTTAGGTCTGGGAGTGACTCCCGAAAAAGACCGCTCGGTTCGGTCTGGGGGTGACCCCCGAAAAAGACCGCCCGGTTCGGTCTGGGGGTGACCCCCGAAAAAACCCCTCCCCAGAGGGAGGGGTGAGGGAGAGGTGGGGGAGGGGAAGGGGAGGGGGAGGGGGGCAAGCCCCCTCCGGGTTAGGTCTGCCACGAAAGGTCAATGAACTAGATCCAGAATCCCCATATACTTCCTACTCATGTGGATTTTCCATCGCCCATACATGGTCATTGTGTAAATTAACCATTCCACTTTTCGTAAATGTTGCCTCGTCGGTGAACAACATACCACCTACAAATTCTGCGTCTCCGTCAATTTTTTGGAGCATCCATTCGCAGAATTGTATTCTCTTCACTTTATCTCCTACTTTCAATTCTTGCACTGTTTGGAAGTGATAAGGATGCATCTGGTTCTTTTTTAAAATTCTCCAAACGGTGGCATTGCTCACTCCTTCTTCTGAAGCAATTCTTCGTGTACTGATAGTAGGCTCTTCTTCGATGCGTTCGATTACCCTATTATCCAAGTCCGGATCCCGTTGATCTTGTCCGCCACTTCTTCTGCCTCTAACAGATCCCGTGTCTCGTAGCCTTTGGTAGCACCGAGTAAACGTTTTCTCATTTGGCAAATTCCTATCCGGATATCTTCGACCATAGAGACGTCGCGCTTTCGCTGCATTTCCATTTGTGCGTCCATAGCACATTATAACGTCTGATAATTCTATATTGGTCAATTCCATTTTTACAATCACTTAAATTGAATTAACACACTGAACTAACAACTCCCGCACAAACTACGCGAACACGTTAACGCGATCACAATAAATTCGGAAAAAAAATTAAAAAGAAATGATACTAGTAGCTAAAACTAATAATAAAAACAACTAGAACTATTAATAATTAAAATTAAACTAAAATAACGTTAAATAGAATAAATTAAATAAAATCGTTCTAATACTTTAATAATGAATGTAAGATATTTGGCGGTCACAGCCAGAATGAGAAACAATCGCGAAGTTCGTAGAAACGAGATACACGATGTATTGGCATAGTAACGCGCGATGTTTCGGCGGGCTTTTTCTGTAAATCGGCAGGCGTTTGCTGTAGATCGGCATTTGTTTTATCGATCTGGCGCAGGCATTGACCTCATCAGCTGTCTTGAATCAGTGTGCATACGGATGCTAGCTTGTACGGACGATTCTTCCCACACGCGTCAGAGATTTCCGTTCGCAGAAATCGCATGTCTTCAAAGATGTGAATGAAAATGGTGGTCACATTGAAAACCATTTGTAATTGCAAAGGGTTTTAACCTTTGCGTGTCGTGCCTCTACCCGCCTCCGTCGTACGCGTCAAAGATTTCCGTTCGCAGCGGCTCCCGGTCAGGCTCCGCTCAAGATCTCCGTCGCGATCCGACGGCAGAAATCACACGACCTCAAGATGTCCGTTTCGTCTGGGAGCGAGTCTCCCGACGTAAATCAAGTTGAATAAAGTGCAGTGTTTCAACATTAAAGGATTACCAGTTCTTTACATTCTCTTCATTCCCCTCAGTAAACTTGTACTCTCTGTGAACTCGTAGTGCGTGTGTATGATATCGTAAATAGTGCTAGGGCATATGTGTGGTTTGTTCCAGTGAAAGGGCATTGACCCCTTCTACTCGATAATTCCATTGGACGGATATTAGAAATGTCCTTGTGGATTTTAACGAGTAGGTAGGTTCAATGTCGTCCAACAGTCTATCAAACATTTTCACCAAGCTGGAGCCCCAAATTTTTTTATTCTTCATTTTCGTCTTATATTATCGTCGAGAACCACCCCTTAAAATTTCTCCCACCTGTTGCGAAACACCCTGTATAATGTATTTTATATATGTGATATACTGTATTTTTGTAAAAGATATTTATACACATAAAGGTGTTTCTTCGATATCTCTTATATCAAATGATATTAATTCTACATAGTTCTGCTTCAAACAAATAAACTATGAATATTACTGTTTGAATTTATTAATATCCTATCACTTGTTCTTCAATTGTCTTGTATTATGTGATAATATGTTAAAATTTTAATACAGAATCCAAAACTTCATTATTTTATTAATGAAAATTAATAAACGGTTAATTTAAACATTAATTTGGTATTAGATTCTTAATCAACAGCACAAAAAACCTTAGTATACCAAGTTTTGTGAAAATCAAACAACAATTTCATATTTTGTCCGCTTTTCGGGCGAAATTGCACACTGTGCGACGCGAGACCTATACGCAGCCTCGCGCCACCGCCGCTAGGTGGCCGCCGCGTTGAGACACACGCTCGCGAGTAAAAGCAAGTGGAAGCGGACATAAGAAGACCGATCCGATACCAAGTCGGGGCAGTTAGGCAGTTAGGCAGCGAGCCGAACCGGATAACAACGCTTCGTCTCTAAAGCCGTCCAAGACTGCTCCTCCGCTAAAAACAAAACCTTCTGACCGACCGACCGTCCGGTACCGTCTCCGAGGCTACACGGCAGTGAGACTTCCTACTACATCTCCGAGGCTACACGGCAGTGAGTTCCCTCCGTCTCCAAGGCTAAACGGCAGTGAGACTCCCGACCTATCTTCGAGGCTACACAGCAGTGAGATTCCCTCCGTCTCCGAGGCTACACGGCAGTGGGACACTCCCTAGAATCCCGACAATACTCCGCGAAATGCAGCCCTCCGCACGGGCCACAGTGCCAGTCGCCGTTATAGGATTAAGCAACTCTGTGTAAGCGAACACATAAATATACGGATACTTTCCACTACCGAAAACCCAGCGTTGCTCATTTAAACGGCCGGAACCTGGACAACCGACTGAGTCGGTACTCATTCTCCGCCAAATAACCGTCACAAAGTAATTATTTAAATAACGATTCGAATAAAAGATACTTTATATTTATCTTTATATTATTCGTTATTCGAAGGTTCGAATAAAAAAAGTGTCTTTATTCGACGAGCTTCGAATAAATAATTGTATGTATAACGTCGAAAATTTATCCGACAAGTAAAGATAATTTTTTTTATTCGAACTTTGAATAATTTTTTCATCTTTTATCTTTCATCTTTTATTCGACGCCTTCGAATAAATCTTCGAATAATTTTTGCCAACTCGACCAACAGCATACATAGATTGTAAGCACGTGAGGTATCAAGCATTATTGACAACTTACACTTTCATATGTTTACAATACGAATAATATTTTTAATACGAATGAGTTGTAGAGATCATCTCGATGAAAATGAGTCCAAACACGACATCATTTGAACTATCTTTAATAACATTAATGTCCTAGTATGACCTACGAAAACGCCATCGTCTTTCCGAGACTGTCCGTACGGTCTAGTATACTCCGGGCCTAATCGTATCCTGCACCGAATAATTTTTTTTTCTGTTCGCGATTGGAACAAAATGAATTTATAATGGATACTGACGCGTGCACGAACTCGCGTCAACTTGAAATATGGATTCGAAATAAAACGGTTGTTTAAGAACACGTGATTGATTACAATCTTTATTTAAAACCTTCCCACTATTTTTCCTCTCCGGGGAGAGTCGTTACTTTAAACAGCGGTTATATTACATTCGGTTCTCTATTGATTATTTAAAGAAACAAGATCGCGTTCTAGCGGTTGCAAAAGGACGGAAAAGCTAAGGAGAAGCTTTGTCGCGAGAGTTTGATATAGCGAGCTCGCAGAGAGAGTACCTTGCCGGAGAAGGAAAGACTGGGCGAGCATGCGGTTGATCTAGATTCATTAGCCAACAGAGTAGAAAAAACGACTTCCTTTCAGAACGGCTAGATCCTTCTAGAATGATCTGGATACTCTGTTAGCCAATAATTCGGTCGATCCACCGAATGCTCCTTGCGCGAGCGCCGCGATTGGTTATCGCATCTACCGTAAAGCGTCATTAGCTAATGATATGAGCGCAGCGGCTGGTGTCTTACGTCACTAACCGCGCGCATCTTGAACATTTTCTTTAAACACTTTTTTTTTGTTCTTTGTCCATTATAATTATTGTAGTAACATTTTAAGTATATTTTCAAAGTGTTTTAAAAATGCTTTATGTAATAGTATCTCTGGTTACAAAAATTCTTCATTATGGCTCGGTTGCAATGTTTTTCACATTACTATTTTCATTTATTGATTCTGCTGAATATGAAATGGTATGGAACTTCTTATTTTACTATTGCTCTATGTTACGTTGTTTCTTTTCATTTATTATTACAAGAACTCTTTAATTTCAAACATTAGATATTTTGGTGATTTTTGATCTTTGCAATGGCAATTGATGTATCATAAACTTACAAAGTTTGATGTCCCACGATTGCCAACATTATTACTACATTTCACCTGCAGTTTAAAAACAATAATAACACTTTAAAAATATATGTCAAATGTCGTTACAACAATTATGTGGATACGAAAGAACAAAAAAAAGGTGTTCGGTGCTGGATTCGATCCGGGGCCAAAATATTTGCATCCGGAGACCTTACCGCCTGCGTTAACCAAACATGTTGGAAATTATGCTCATATGTATATTAAAATATAAAACACAAATAAATTATTTTATATTGCAGTTTTGAAGGGCCTAGCTGAATAAGATGGTCAAAACTGCCCTTAGAGCTTTTTCAATAGCTATTGAACCATTCGAAAGCTCGCCAAGAAAACCCCTGTGAGCAAAATTTCAGCCCCCTATCTTACCCGTGAGGATCCCAAGGCGCATTTTATGGAATTTTTTCAGATTTGTTTGTTCCAAACTGTGGCCGTAAAAAATGAAAAAACCCCCAAAAATCGGAAAAATGCAGATTTATCGAAAATATGAAAACATGCTATTCTACTGTTTAGTTCCCTGATATAGTACTATGACAGGCAGTGTCCTCCATTTTTTTCAGATTTTTTGTTGTGGAACATCATTGTCAAAAACGAGAAAAACCGAATTTTTTCGACGTTTCTGCTGTTACGAGGAAAGTTACACTTGTTGATTTTACCGCAGGTAAAAATCTGATTTAAGAGAAATGAAAAATTGTATTCTGTGCGATATATACTAGAATTGATACCGAAGAAAACACGGTGGAACCCCGAATCCGGGCAAAGTTTGGCTACCCTGGTCTTGTACCTAACATTCTTACGAGAACCGTCCGGCAGAGCGAAGAAAGGTTCGTGGCAATACTTCCTAATGGCCCGGCCGAGCTATTTAGCTTGAACGCCTGACCATTTCCAGATGGTCTGTGCATGGCGCAAAAAGAAAAAAAAGGTTTTAGGCGACTCTACAGCTTCTTAGGTAAACTATCGGTATCTCTCCTCTACAACATGATGGAAATGGGAAACGTTCCTGCCACTTGGTAAAATAGCATCACACATCCTTATATATATTATACGTAAATTATACATATAATTCTTCTGAAATAATTTATCATTTTATTCGCAAATGTAATGTCTTAATGAAAATATATTAGAAATACCTTTGTTCTACAAATTTTACCACTGGTCCAAAAATGAAAAAATTTCAAAAAAACAATTTTTTAATCCGAGGAGCCTCACAATTACAAACGTCTGTCGGATTTGAACTATTTATTGTTTGGGGTCCATGAAATTGTTGAATAGTCTTTAGACATTCTGAAATAAGGGTCGACAGCGTCTGTCCGAAAATTAAATCTTTCGCGTAGTAAAAACAATAGGACGCGAGATGCCAAAATTTTGAGCATATAATAGGAGGTCTGATTTTGAATGTTCAATATTCAGGGAATTATAGTTAAATAACATCACTGAATCTTAGCAATTTCCCTGAAAGTAGTTCCTGGGTATTATATGAATAGTACGTCTCACTCAGTCAAGAGAGTGTGTCTTGTACGGGTGAAGTTGACGGGACAAGTTGCCTCACCGATGTACCCGACTTGTGTGTATGTCCATACAGGGTGTCCCAAAACGACTGCGTAAGCGGGAAATGGAAGTTCATGTTTTTAAATTATTTTAATCTTTCGGGTAAACTTTCTCTTGGGAACCCAGAAGTTTTCGATTATTATATGTCTTATCTTGTTGATTTCTTTGAGAAAACTCCTATATGGAGGTCCCAGACCGCGGAAACCACTCGTTTTTAATTTATGAGCATGTGAAGTTGAGTAATTTAACACTAATTTTCATTGTTTCACTTCAGAAAGTC
Organism: Lasioglossum lativentre; assembly: GCA_916610255.1. Lineage (NCBI taxonomy): Eukaryota > Metazoa > Arthropoda > Insecta > Hymenoptera > Halictidae > Lasioglossum > Lasioglossum lativentre. The sequence goes on from OU744367.1 coordinate 3,350,400, forward strand.
ACAGGTATGGGCGTCGCCATATTGGTACGTAGGGAGCTCCTTGCGTGTAGTGCTTGACTCAGTGGCGACGCTAGATGGCAGCACTAGCCCCTAGACACCACATCACACACGTTACAAGTATATTATCGCGTAGCACGTAGCACCGCACATCGCGCCACAACTCTGCAATGCCAATAACATACATTTACACACAATCAAGATATCTAAATTTGTCATGCTTACAATTACAAAACCGATACACAATCTAACCAGAACTAACCCAGACCTTTTTTTTTTTAGGTTCATTTCCCATTTATTGAATACTCATATACAGGGTGGTCCGTTTAAATAAGAACACCTAAATATCTCTTCAGGTTATTGCGATGCAAAAATTATTTGTTACGTAATGTGCATGGTGTCAATGGACCAAATATTTGGCACGAATATTTTTTTCCGAGGGTCATTTTTTTCGGAGTTGTCAAGGTCATCGATATTTTTTGGTACATAACTACATTTTTTTTATTGCATCGTGTAACTGATGGAAAAATACATTCATATATGTATAATAACATGACCTTGAAATGACCTTGATCCTCGAAAATCATCAGGAGGACATCTTCCCCGGACCTTTATTCAATCATCCTTCAATACTTCGGATTTCCAGGTAAGTATCAAAATTTATTTTTTTATATTTAATCTCGATCATATGCGTTTATCCTATTCCTGTACTGTTTCCTGTTAATCTATCTCTTTCTAGGTCTCTTTCTATGTATTTTTCTTCTTTTTTTCTACCATAATTGCGTTTATAAACCCATTGATATTTTCCCAGTTTTCTTTCGATTCATTCATTTTCGTCAAGAATAAGATTGAAGAGGATACAAAATTACATGGTATATAGATGTTTGGTTCTCTAAAGGATTTACCCACAAAAAGTGAGAGTGATAGTGACTCCGAAAAGAAAGGAGACAAAACAACTGAAAATTCAAGCGAAAGTAAAATTAACTTAGTACTACCACACACTAGTCAAACCAAGGAAGGTCCAAAAGAATTTGGCGAAGTAAAGAGGGTCCTGGAGACTACAGTTCAAGAACAAGTACCTGAGATGGCAACCAGCATTGACGAATTGAAATATCACATTTTTGAAGGTAGTAACTATCAAAATTGGAAATTCAGATTGCTAACATATCTTGAATTCAAAGAATGCAAAGAGCAGGTATTGCGTCAAAGAACAAACACTGATGATACAGAAAACTGGAGAAAAGCCAGCCTAAAGGCTAAAGCAATCTTAATAAATTCCGTATCTGACACCCAATTAGAATACATCAGTGATTGTGAAAGTGCTTATGCCCTGCTAAAAAAATTTGACAGCATGTATATAAATAAATCTACTGCTTTGCAAATCATTTGCAGGGACAATCTAGACAATGTGAAGTTGAAAAACTATGAAACTGTTTATGAATTCTTTATTGCATTTGAACAAGGGTGTAACAAGTTGATAGCAGCTGGTGGTACACTTAAAGAGGAAGAAAAAATTAAATATTTAATAAGAGCATTGCCTCCAAATTATAGTCACATTGGTGATTATATTGATTTAGTCCCTGAAGAACAAAAAACTCTAGAGTTTGTTAAAACTAAAATATTAGAAAAAAGTTTAACAAAAATAGATAGTGAAAAGAGAAAGAATGTAAGTACGTTTAATGCCAACATCAAAGGCATCTGCTATAACTGTGGCAGAGAAGGCCATTTCAAGAAGGAGTGCTGGAGACCATTCAACCAAAACCAGATCAGAGGTAACCAAACGTCGCGAGGACGAGCAACATATCATAGTCAAGAATGAGGACGAGCAACATATCATAGTCAAGAACGAGGACGAGCAACATATCATAGTCAAGAACGAGGACGAGCAACATATCATAGTCAAGGACGAGGACGAGGCTCACAGCGAGGAAATTCCAGGGGCAACAGAAGTCGCGGACAAGGTCGAGGAGCATCGTATCAGCAAGGTGAAGCTACAGGTCAAAACCAAGACAACAGCATAGCATCGTGGGCAACTCAGCTTGATCATCGAAAAGAAAATCCAGCAAAGGCAAACATGGTAAGCAAAGTAAATGGTGACAATTTTGAATGCAATATTGAAAATAAATTAGAAGTCAAATGGCTGTTAGATAGTGGGTGCACCGACCACTTAATAAATAATGAAAATTTATTTGAAGAATATGAAAGATTAAAAAACCCAATTGATGTAAATTTGCCCGATGGAAAAAGGTTAAAGGCCACTAAGTTAGGTAAACTCAAAATGTATTTCAAATCTTACGAGGATTATAATTTAGTTGAACTAAATAAGGTTTATTATGTGGCAGGTCTAAGAGAAAATTTACTTAGTGTCTCTAAAATAGCGACCAACTGTACGATAACTACAAAACATGATAATGCAAAAATTTATAACAACAAGAGAGATCTAGTAGCATCAGCTAATATAGAAAATGGTCTATATAGAATGAAGTTTTATATATAGAAATATGGACGAGAGCATTTATGCAAATGTAACCCAGCTAACGGATAAAGAAAAATGGCACAGAGCACTGGGACACGTAAATTTCCAATACCTGGATAAATTAGTTAAAAATAAATTATTAACTGGCCTGCCAGAGAAACTGGAAAACAATGATTTAAAATGCGCGAACTGCATACAAAGCAAAATGCCCAACGTACCGTTTGATAATGATAGGATGGAGTCGAATGACATCTTAGAACTAATTCACACTGATTTAAACGGACCACACAGCACAAGAGGCTACGGTGGCGAAAAATATTTCCTAACTTTCATCGATGACTACAGCAAGTGTAGTAGACTATTTTGTATTAAAAGTAAAGCGGAAACAGCCAGCTGTTTTATAGAATATGTAAATTTAGTAGAAAATCAATTCGGTAAAAAAGTAAAGAAAATACAGTGCGACAACGGACGAGAGTATCTGAATCGCGACATCTACAAATTTATCCAATATAAGGGCATTGAATTATTGCCATGTCCTCCTTACGTTCATCAGCTTAACGGCGTAGCAGAAAGGTTCAATAGAACAGCGATGGACGTAGGCAGATGTCTACTACGCGAAGCCAAGATACATAGAATATACTGGCCAGAAATAATGAAAACTGTGTCTTACCTTAAAAACCGTACATTAGCAAATACCAAACTCAACAAAACACCGTATGAAATTCTGACAGGTAAAAAGCCAAACGTAAAAAACCTGAAAATATACGGTAGTAAGGTATTTGTGAGAACCCCCGAAGCCAAAAGACAGAGTAAGTGGGATGATAAAGCCAAAGTAGGCATATTGATAGGTTATAATAAAAACAGTTACCGAGTTTTATTGGAGAACAAAATTATCAATGCAAGACATGTGAAAATAATCGAAGATGACAGTGAACTGATTTGTCTCGAGAAAATAAAAACGAATACTTTTAATGTCGATTCAGACAGTGAATTCGGTGAGTACGACGATGACTATGATGAAAACTCTGATATAAGTAATGTAAAAACAAATACTAGCGATATTGAAAGAGAGAGAGAGACTGAAAGTGAAACTATTGAAAGTGATACCGAAAATAATAAAGCCAACTTTAGGAGCATTAGCCATGAAATTGGAAAGAATTCTGATAAAGATAAAAACAATATACAGGTCAAAAGAAAATCGAAAAGGGAAAAGACTCCAGTCGAGAGATATGGAAACCCAATTAGTCACTTCATTTACGTGCATTACGCGAACGCCAATGTTCCCGATAATTTCGAGGAGGCGATAAACTCAAATGAGAGCAGAGAATGGCAAAAGGCCATGGATAATGAGGTAGAATGTTTAAACAAACATAATACCTGGCAAATTGTCGATAGACCACTGGGTAAGAAAATAATAGATGTTAAGTGGATATATAAGAAGAAAAATGATAACACGTATAAAGCCAGACTCGTAGCTCGAGGGTTTCAACAAAGAGACTTTATAGAAAACGTTTATTCACCGGTGGGCAAGATGCAAACCCTAAAAATTCTCTTAAGCTATAGTTGTTTCAAAAATATGTACATAGAACAAATGGACATTGAAACCGTGTTTCTAAACGGTACAATAAAATCAGAAGTATATATTCATCAACCGATGGGTTACGAGACGGGTAAAAATAAGGTGTGCAAATTAAATAAATCGCTATATGGACTAAAGGAAAGCCCCAGAGCTTGGTACGAGTGCTTTAACAAATATGTACAAAAATTAGGTTTTGTAAGAAGCGAATATGACTACTGTCTGTATGCAAATAGGTCCAATGAAGATAGAATATATTTACTCGTTTTTGTTGATGACCTATTGATATGCTGTAAAGACAAGACAAAAATTGATGAGATAAAATCCAATTTGATGAATAAATTTATCCTGAAAGATCTAGGAGAAATAAAAGAATATATAGGTATTGAAGTAAATTATAATAAAAATAGAAATCAAATGACGTTGAGTCAGAAAAAATATATTCTATCCTTGTCGGAAAAATACAACGTAAACGAAAATAGATTGTATGACACTCCAATGGAGACTAGTCTAAGAATTGATCCAGCTACTGAAGTCGATCAGCGAATAAAATACCGAAATTTAATTGGCGAATTGCTATACGTTAGCACTGGTCCGAGACCCGATATCTCGTACAGCGTGAATTATATGAGCAGATTTCAAAGCTGTTACAGTAAGACCCACTATAAGTATGCACTTAGAATTCTAAAATAGTTAGTTAACACTAGTGACTTGAAACTAATCTACTCTGACAGATATAAAAACAATGAAAAACTTGATTGTATGGTTGACTCAGATCACGCTGGCGACAAGATAGACCGAAAGTCAACAACAGGTTATATTATAAGAGTATTCGGAAACTTAATACATTGGAAAACAAAGAAACAAAACACCGTCGCAAAGAACTCAACTTTTGCCGAATATATAGCATTGTCGGAAGCTGTAAGCGAAATATTATTTGTTAAAAATTTGCTAAATGATGTATTTGAATTAAACATTGTTAAACCAGTTAGAATATATGAAGATAACAACGGCGCAATAGCAATAGGGAAGTTTGGCAATTTTACCAAAAATTCGAAGCATATTGAAATCCAATATCATTTTATAAATGAAAATTATCAAAAGGGTATTATTGTTATTGTAAAAATCGATTCCGAGAAGAACTTAGCAGATATGTTAACTAAAAGTCTGAACAAAGCAAAGTTCATCAAAAATAGAGATGCGTTGAATTTACGATAAATTAGTGCACACAGAAATATTACTTTATATTATGGTTATATAATTTAGTTATAGTTTATAGTTATATTTTCAAATATATACAAATTTAAGGAGGCGTGTTAGTATATAGTAAATTTGTATACTGGTCTCAAGCATATACAGATGAGGTAAGGTGACGACATCTGTAGGGACAAACAAGCGTAAGAAAAACAATAAGCGCGCAACACGGCGAGGTGAGACAGAACGCTAGAGAAACAGAACGCTCGAGTACGTGTAAACGGAAGGTGCGCGAGACGGCATTGATTGCCTATTAAATATCGAAGTTAAAAGAATAAGTGTATCATACAACTAACATAAGTGAAAACCATAAATTAAAGTGTGTCTACATAGACTAAATTTATTTCATCACTGACCAACTCCACAATCCAATTTTCCAACAAATAACATTGTAAAATAGTTTCCGTCCATGAAATGTAGGTCCTCCAATATTAGCCATCAATCTAGCTCTGTGATCTTATTTGAATTGTCCAGAAAGACTCCGAGGTACTTTAACTCTTCGCTCGCTGAGATCTCTACGCCTAAGATATTTAATTTAAAATCTACCGGAATTCTCTTCCTGTTGTGGAAGATGAATTTGCCACCTAACCCAGACCTTTTTTTTTTTGTTAAGAGAGAGGGGAAATACTGTTTGTCGGAGAGAGTGTGGGACTCGGACGGTAAAAACAGAATCCGTCCCATACCCACTAAAACCCCTCTCCCGGGACCCCTCCATGGTAGGGCCCCTTTCCTCCTCCGGTCGGAGCTTCCGGTGACCGGGGCTCTGTTTCCGGCAATTCTCCCGGCCCCCGCTTCCCTCCGTGTCTTCTCCACTCCTGTTCTTGGCTCCTGCCTTAGTCTCCCTCTTCTTCTTCCTCACTCCTTGTCCTCTTCCCTTCTTCCTCCTTCCTTCTACACTCTCCCTTTTCCTTTCCTTCGCTCTCCCTTTATCTCTTCTTCTCTTCTTTCTTCTTCTTCTCTTTCGTTTCTTCTTTTCTTCCCTCTTCTTCTTTCCTTCCCTCTTCCTCTTGTCTCCCTTTCCTTCTTGTCTTCCTCTCCTTTTCCTGCTGACGTCCCTACGTCTCTCTCTCCTCCCTCTCTATTTCCCTTTCCTTTCCTTCTTTATCTCTCATTATCCTATTAATAAAATCGTTAATCTCCTTCCAATTCTCCTTCGTCTCCAACATCCTATCCTGTAGGGTCTCCGCCCGCAGATGACCCCCAATCTTCCTCTCCACCTCTCTCCTTTCTTCCTCCCATCTTGTGCACATCGATAACGTGTGTTCCGGGTCGTCCTTTTCTCCTTCACACCACCAGCATTCGTCCGTAGTCGTCCTTCTTAGTTTTTCCTTCCTATATGTTCCAAATACCCCATGTCTACTCAGCATTTGTGTCAGTCTATAATTTATCGCCCTCCATTTCCTATCCCTCCACTCCGTGGGTCTCGGAATTAATCTCCTGGTCCACACTCCTGTCCTTCTTTCCTCCTCCCATTCCTTTTCCCAGTCCCCCCATATATAGGTAGGCAGACGGCCCGCTGTGCGATAGCTGCTTGTTACTCTACTAAACATCCGTTTTTGTGTTCGAGCCAATTTCTTCCTATTTATGTCGTAGCTTATCGCCTTTCGCCCCCATATTTGGCACCCATAGCATACTATCGACTCTATTATGTTATAGTAGAGTCTTCTGCCTTGATACGTCGGTCCCCCTATGTTTACCATCAGCCTTGTTAATTCTCCCGTCACCCTGCTTGCCTTGTCAGTAATTCTGTCTATGTGGTTATAGTATGTATGCTTCCCGTCTATGTTTATTCCTAAATATTTTATTCCAGTACTTGCTATGATTCTATTACCTAGTATATTTAGTGTAAAATTCGGTGGTGTGCGTTTCCTATTTATCCATATATATTGCGTTTTTTTGGGACATTTCCAAGCCTTTCTCCTTTAGCCATTCATTTATCTTACCATTCACTGCATTCTCTATTTCTTCTTTTAATTTTTTCAGGTCTCTGTGTGCTGCATATACCGCCACGTCGTCAGCGTATGCGATTATCCGCATCTCTTTACGCAAATCCAGGTTTAACAGATCGTCATATACTAGGTTCCACAGGGTGGGGGCTATAACTGACCCTTCTGGAACCCCTTACTCCACCCTTATGTTCACCGTTTGGTCTGCCGCTTTATAAACTACCCATCTGTCCTTCAGGTAAGTCTGTATTTGTATTGGTAGCCATTTCGGGAAGTTTCTTCTTTTCATTTCTTTGAATATTGTGTACCATGATAGAGTATTAAATGCATTTTTGATGTCGCGGCTTACCACTATACCGTATTTACTTTTTTATTATTCTCTACCATAAATTCTTGAATTTTTTCCAGTGCATCTATTGTTGATTTTAGCCGGCAGAACCCGTATTGTTTCTCGCTAAATGGTCGCCTACCCAGGTGTGCGTGTATTTGTCTATCTATTATCTTTTCCATGACCTTATTTAGTCCGCTACCAATGCAGATTGGCCTAAAGTCCGACGGTGTCCAGTTCAGATTATTGTTTTTTCGTAATAGGATTACCCTCGTCCTCTTCCATCCTTCCGGTATGTAACCTATATTTTTACACCCCACCATAATTTTTGTGAATCTGTCAGTATCGTTCAGTCCCACCATTTTCACTATCCCGATAGGTATTTTATCTAGGCCTATTGCTTTCCTGATGTTCAGTTCGTGTACGATCTCCCAGATCTCCCCTCTTCCGATTGGTAAGTTCGTTGGAGGGCCAGGTTCGGCTGTATCGTATCTTACCGTTCTTCCTTCTTTCGGGAATAGCGTCCGTAGTACCGTCTTGGCTTCTTTTCCATTTAATACTGGTGGTGGCTTTATACTTTTTATCTTGTTTCTTATGACCTGAAAGGGCTTCCCCCACAGGTCGTGTTCTAATAATTTGATAAATTCTTCCCATGCCTCTCTTTTACTATCATAGATTTTATATTTCAGTTTCTTTTTCAGGGTCCGGTATTCCTCTTCTACTGCACTGGTGTCGGCGTTCCTGGCCTTCAGCTTCTTCCATCTTCTTCTGGATCTCACCACCTCGGTACGTATGTTTTCTAGTTCTGCATTCCACCACGGATTTTCTTTATGATTGTATCTATTAGACTTTTTCTTCATCGATCTATTGCATGCTTCCTGGATGTTTCTAAAATATAAGTTAATCGCATCTTTATTTACTACATTAAAATTGATATTATCGTTTAATCTGTTAAATTCCTTAATGAACTTTTTTCCATCGAATGTTTTGAGATTCCATGCCCAGTCATGTGTGTGCCGCATGGATTGTGTGTATCTTTGGTCTCCCTGTTTTAGTGCCGCACCCTGTATAGTTGATAGAATTGTATGAACTGGTCCTTTAGGGATCTCACCTTCTCCCGATATCCCGGGCACGCCTTGGCCCCCTCATATGTGCAAACGGTATTTTTTGTTCTACACAGTCCCTGCATCTCATTGTCCCCGTACATTCGAACATCTCATGTCCGTCCTCCCCACATTTCCTACACCTTACGTTGTCTTTTATCTCCTCCTTGCATCCCGTACTGAAATGTCCGGCTGCATGGCAGCGGAAACATTTGATCATTTTCGGTGCGGGATGCATTTTAACTATTGTCATTCCTATTTTTATTTTTTTCATGGCCACTATCTTTTTCAGATACTTTATGGGTACCTCAATTACCGCAGTCTGTGTCCCCATTTTCGTTGGGCGGAGGACCTTCAGCCTCGCCTCCTCCATACTGATCCCCACTTCATTCACTATTGTCCGGATCACTTCCTCCCTTGTTACCGTAGGGTCCAGGTATTTTACCTCAACTTCAAACGTCTTCTGTAGTATTTTAATCTCATTAGATTCCTCCAATATTTTATTAATTTCTTCTTTTATCTTTTCAGGATCTCCATCCTCGTTCACCTCCAGCAGGAGCTGTTGGGTCCTTGTCTTTCTCACCCTTTATATGTGTATCAGTTCCTTGGCGTTGTCTTTGATTTTCTGACAGATAGCATTAAATTCTTTATCATCTTTTATTTTAATTACCACTGCATCCGATTGGGGAGCCGTCCACTTTGGTCTATTTATTCTCTCCCTTCCATACTCCTCTCTCTCACTCATCCTCACCTCTTCTCCATCTCCTTTCTCTATCAGCTTCTTCTTACCCCGTCTTCTTTCCACCGTCATCCATTCTCCTGTCTCCTTCATGGGCTTTCCTTTCCTTCCTCCGTCTTTGCTCTTCCTGTCCTTCCCTTTGCGCTCCTTCAGCGTTTCTATCCCTTCCTCCTTTTCTTTCTCCTTCTTTCCCCTCTTCCCTTTCCTGGAGTCTTCCTTCCTTATTACTTTCGCCACCTTTTCTTTTATTTTTTCCTTCATTTCTTCCATTATCCTTTCTACTAGGCCTCCCAGCCCCTCTTCTCCTTCCGTGTCCGATGAATTCTCGCTTTCGAGCGACGGTATCGGTTCTCCCAGGACCGTCTCCCGCTCCGAGTTCCCGCTGTCCTCATTCTCCTCCTCCTGGCTCCTCTTGTCCTCTCCTTTCCTCTTCTCCACCTTCCTCCTTTCATCCTCCCTTGTCCTTTCTACTTCCCTCATTCTCTTCACCTGTTGTTTTTGTTTCCCCGTCTCCTGTTTCGCCAGTGGTGGGGATGTCACTCCTTTCCTCTTCTTCCTTACCTCCGTCAACGCCGCGTATGTCTTCCTCTTCCTGCTCCTTCCGTTGTCATGCGTGCTTGACTCCCTCCCTGTCATCCCACTTCTCTCACTATCCTCAGCACTTGACTCCCTTCCTATCATAATATCCCTTATTATGACCGTGCCGCCCGTATTCGTCCCCTTGTCCGCTGTCACTTTCCCTCTCCCTGCTCCTTCCCCTTTCCCTTCTGTCCCTATATCCCATCTCTTTTCCCTGCTCCTTTTTTCCAGTTCCCTCACCCTTCCATCCCATATTTCCTGCTCCCTCTTGCACACCTCCTTGAGCGCCGTTTCCGTTGACCTGGCTATATCTCGGTATATATTTTTTATATTTTTATTTACGTCTAGATAGTCCGCAATCAGTGTGATTTTAGCCAAGATGTTGTGTAATTCCGTTTGCTTGTTCAGCATCTGGTCATTCCATTTATTCCTTCTCCTTAAGTCCCTTCCTTCTGGTTCTATTTCTATTTCCTTCCCCCCGATTCCTATTATGGTCTTCCTCCTTTCCTTCTTTCCCTCTCTCTCTCTCTATCCTTCGGACGTTTAAACTTTTCGATATCCTTTTCCTTCTCCTTACCTTCGGCGAGTTGGCTTATTTTGCCGCCCCGAGTTCTGGTCGCCACAGCTCCTTCTTCCTCCTGGTCACTCCCTTTCCATTTCCATTCCCCTTCCTCATCTTCCCTGTCCGCCCATCCTTCCTTCCTCATCTCCTCGGTCGGTAAGAGGAGGAGAGCCCGGTTGGTCTCAACCGTGGTCCCTTCCACGATCCGTCTTCCCGTAGTCCCTCCCTCTACTATCCCTCCTTCCCCTTCCGTTGGTGGGGGGCCAGCCCGGCTAGTGCCTGGCTGTGGCTTGTCCTCCGTCCTTTCCACCTTCCCCTTGATTGGTATGAGGCTTTTTTTTTTTCGAAATATTTCCCACTTTATTACAAGCCTTTTAGCGCTCACAGAATTCAATAACTCGCTTAAAACTATCCGCAGAATAACAAAAAAAAAACAATAAACCTAAACACGCGAAAAAACCACAAATAAGTATATAACAAAACCTAGAACACGCACCCTATACCAAATTTACAGAAAACTAAAAATAATTACAGAAAATAGTCGTCGTTAGCGACTTCATAGATTTCACCCTAGCCGCAAAAAGGCAAAAATCTATGAAGTTGCAAACGCGTTTGCCTCTATAAAACCCGAACGGTTCAGCCGAGAACACCGGAGGTGGTGGTATCCCGTCCGGGAGGTATCCAGCTACAACTTATATTAACACTAAAAACGGCTAGTGCTAATATTAGGAGGACTAGACTCGAAAAACGCTATAATTTTTAAAAAATTCCAATATGCCAAGGAAGTATGTACTTTACCTGTACGAAATTGCAAAACCTCGCTAGGTGGTACGAAATGATCCTATTTCAAATTGCAAAATTAGCGAATTCTGTGCCCATATGATCTATGCACCGAGAAAACCGGCACTGATATCCCACAAGCACCCTAAAACACCAATCCTGCACCAAATTTAACTCAATTTAGAAATCTAACCGTAAAACCAAAGCACTCTATAAACGCGTCTTCACTCTCTGAGAAACCAAACCGAACTGATTTCGAAAAATCCAAACGGTTCGGTCGACCTCAGAGAGTGTATCCCCTCTACCCTTTGTCGTTGACTTTGTCCTCCCTGTTTAAAAATGAAAATACAAGTAAGTACACAGTCATGCCGGTTAGGTTTTGCACACGGCCCTCAAAACTCGAAACTCGAAGCCGCAGCTATCCTTGTCACACTCTCATGCTCTGTGCTTCTCTGTCTAACCAAGACTTGTTATTGTCGGGCTGGAAGCAATACGCCGTTGGCACTTGGAGTTTTCCTCCTTATCCCAGCGGTTTCTTGGTAGGTATTCCCCTCTTCCTCGCTCACTGACTAAAGCCGTATCCTCTGTCTTTGTTCTTTTGAACTGAGAAGGTAAGTAACCTATGAAGTTGCACTCGTGCATCTCTCTTTTCAAATCGTGGCAGTTTCCTGAGCTATTAATTTGCTTAAACGTTTTGGTGGACATGACTGTGATCCTTCCCTGACTATGCTCGTACCCTTTATTTAACTCTAAATTACCCCTATCGGTTTATTAACTTCAATTTACGCGACCTCGTTTTGCAATTTCATACGTTTGGCAATATCTTATGGTGACTATTACCCCTAACCCTTACGTTGCACAAAACTATTGCGCATGCGCGATGTTCCTACTGCTCTATTACTTCTCTTTTTACAAAACGGATTTAGAGATCTCACTCACTCGCATTCTGGAGGGTTCCTGCTCGGATCCCTCCAGAATGCGTCGAGTTTACATTTGAGATCTCTTCTATTTATTTATAATAACTGAGACTACTATTAAAACTAGAGACTAAAGACTAAACACTACTGATCCCATCCCCCCCCCCCCCGCAGGCAGACAAGGAGGGCTTAGAGCTTTCCGAGGAGGATGAGAGATAGAGGAGGAGGTGGTCCTCTTCTCTTAGCTCCTTCCGTCATCTCTTCAAGGTTGAAGAGTTTCCCCGGATCCGCCATGGTGGCCCTACGCAGGTTCCCCCTTCTCCCCGTCCGAAGATTCCTTCCAGAAGAGTCCTGTCCCGTCCAGCCTCCTCGTCTCCCCCTCCTCTCCTCCATGACAACCTGCGAAGGAAAAGAAAGAAACGGGAATCAGCAGAAGTCACAGTTCTGAGCTAGAAATCCAATAATTAATCTAAAAATAATAATAATTAAGTATTTTAACGTTTTGAGTTATTTACGAAACATGAAGAAATTAATTATTATTATTTTTATTGTGTTCCATATATGAAAATACGATATATCTGCAAACTAATGTGTTATTAAATCATTTCTACGAAAAAATGATGGCATTAGTTGTTTGTCAAAAAAAAAAATTTTTTCAAAATCGTGATGTCGTAGACAAATTTTGAAACCAGATTTGAAATCAGCGTGAAAAAATCTACGGGAAATGATATGTCGCATGTTAAAAAAAAATTTTTTCCGCGCGTGGTATTGAAAAAACCACAATTTTCTTGCAATTGTGCAAGTTTAACGAATTCTTTCAAGGTTAAAAAACGTTCGTACCACAATCTTCATAATTATTCCACATTCTGCAAAGTTTCAGCTTTCATTTAAAAAAAATTCATCGCTCTATCTCATTTCTATCGAAAGTTCTTTGATTTTGACACAGATTTCGTCGGTTTAGCCCACTGTGCGCCGTGGGGCGGGCAGGTACCACGGGGTTGGCGCGCTAACGGCTGATGCCTCCACCGACCCACCGCCCAGCGTCTAAGCCGGGGGTGCTTCCTCGCCGCGCGCCGCAACTTGAAGTTAAGGATTTTTTATAGAGGTTGTCATCCTCGCGGGCCGGCCGGTAAAGGCAAGACCCCCGTTTCGGCGAACCGGCTTACGGTATGAGGCCCTGAGCAGACATCTTGCTGCCCAGGACACGTACCCCATGCTCCGTTAGCCAATCACCGAAGTGATTTCCCAGGAACCACCACGAGGAGGTGGAGGAAGAGGGTTTTAGGTTACGGACCACCGCCACTGCGGTATAACCTCCAATGGATCAGAGTCACCATTAGAGGACCCCGGAACCCTACGGTACCCCACATTTTTTTTTTTTATTGTTTATAGTGGAAGGTGTTCAAATACATTTGCGCACTACCACCCGGAATCATCGCAACTCCGGGTAAGTGCGGGACTCCTCGGTGAGCATCCCGAATTACCAGGGTGCTGTGCAATCCGAGACTACTCGCTAAACAATCACCCTCCACAAGCGCCTCCAGTTTACGGGAGGGGCGGTCCGGGATGCCTGGCGGCTTTACTTCAGACCGTCCCTAAAGTCCCTGGTATGTTTGTTGGTCATCCCTCTTGTATTGTGAGTTTTCCTACTAATGGTTGTAGATAATTGTTCGTCTTTGGTTCTATTGTATGTTCCTTTGTGTAGTGTCTTCTATCAGTACCGTTTGTTTAAATAAATCAGGTATTTTCTAAATATTGTATATTCCTTTATGTAGTGTCTTCTATCAGTACAGTCTGTGGTTGTTAGAGTCTGTAGTTAGTCCGCCATTTTGTCTGTGTTTCACTGTGTATTTACATGCTAGCAATTTATTTAATGTTCATCCTTTATTCTTTGTGTAATAAATTTATTAATGCGTGTTTAACTTTAGTACTGTACTTGTTTAAATAAATCAGATATTTTCCAAATATTGTATATTCCATTGTGTAGTGTCTTCTATCTGTACAGTCTGTGGTTGTTATAGCGTCTGTAGTTAGTCCGCCATTTTGTCTGTGTTTTCCTGTGTATTTACATGCTGGCGATTGTAATTTAATGTTCGTCCTTTATTCTTTTGTGAAATAAATTTATTAATATGTGTTTAGCATTATTGTTTTGCTTGTTTTGCTAAATCAGAGAATTTTATAACTGTTGTGGAAGCCTTAGTGTATTATCTTTGTTCAGTATAGTCTATGGTTGTTAGTCCATCGTCTTGTCTATGTATCTCTGCATTTAGTATTGTGTATTTTCCTACTAGCTATTTTAGTTCATGTTCGTCCTTTGTTCTCTTATGTTTTGCATTATTGATACGTGTTTAACATTAGTGCTGTTATTATTTAACTAAATCTGGAAATTTAAAATGTTGTGGGAGCCTTTGTGTAGTATCTTTGTTCAGTATGGTCTATGGTTGTTAGTCCGTTATCTTGTCTATGTTTCTCTGTATTTTGTATTGTATATTTTCATAATAACAATTTTAATTAATGTTCATCCTTAGTTTTCTGGTAATTTAAATTATTAATACGTGTTTAGTCTTAGTGCTGCGTTTGTTTAGGTAATTTAAAGTTTTCTAAAGGTTGCATGAGTCTTTGTGGGGGGAGGCTCTTTGGCGCACAGATCTTTCGCGCACATCCAGATGGCGCACGGATGATTGCACACAGCTCGATTGCGCACACGGTTCTTTCGCACACAGCTCGATTGCGCACACGGTTCTTTCGCACACAGCTCGATTGCGCACACGGTTCTTTCGCACACAGCTCGATTGCACACGAGAGGCCTTCTTTGGCACACGGACGATGGCGCACATCCAGATGGCGCACATTTCTTTTGCACACAGCTCGATTGCGCACACGGTTCTTTCGCACACAGCTCGATTGCGCACACGGTTCTTTCGCACACAGCTCGATTGCGCACACGGTTCTTTCGCACACAGCTCGATTGCACACCGTGTGCCAAAGAAGGCCTCTCTTGTGAAATATATGGTTAACAACGCCCGATTAACAACAACTTCAGTTATCTAGCCAAACCTAACCCAGACTAATGTCATTTCCACTCGCTCTTAAAATAAACTTTCCGGAGTAAGACTTCGGAATCACCCCCCTCCGAAGCTTTACATAATTATTTTTCATTAATAGATTCTTAATCATAATTTAATGGTTAACAACGTCCGATTAACAACAACTTCAGTTATTTAGCCAAACCTAACCCAGACTAATGTCATTTCCACTCGCTCTTAAAATAAACTTTCCGGAGTAAGACTTCGGAATCACCCCCCTCCGAAGCTGTACATCATTATTTTTCATTAATAGATTCTTAATCATAATTTAAAATTTAATAGATTCCAAATCATATTTAATCATATATTTCACAATACAATATCACCATATGTAGACTTCGAAAAGCAATGATTATAAAATTTACGGCGTCCAAACGTCATGAATACAGCCGCCACGGCATCCAATCGGCACGGCGTCCAAACGGCACGGCGTCCAAACGGCACGAGTCCAATCGGCACGGAGTCGAAAAGGAACGCGTCCAATCGGGACAGTCCAATCGGGACGTGTCCAATCGGTCGGAGTCCAAGTGGGACACCCCCAATCGGGACGTGTCCAATCGGTCGGAGTCCAAACGGGCATCACTCTTTGTAACTATAAAAGATTGGAAAAAATTAAAATACTTCTATCATTATAATTAATGTTATATTTAATTTATATTAATTAGAGATGTGTATATTAGATCTATATCTTAGTTACATATTTTATATAAAACGATATATAAACATTTCGTTCTGATCAAGGCCAAATATGATGTAGGTTCTTGTCCGGACTGAGTGTGGAGATAGGTTCTTGTCCGGACTGAGTGTGGAGAATGGTTCTTGTCCGGACTGAGTGTGGAGAATGGTTCTTGTCCGGACTGAGTGTGGAGATAGGAGCTGATCCAGGCTAAACACTAGAGTAGGGGGCAGCACTATAATGGGCACGGCCAAACCCCGGGCGTGAGCACTCTCATTACTCTCTGCCAGTAACTAAATTATCGAATAATTTTCGCCGTGGTGGGGGTTACTAAACTTTCGAATAATTTTCGCCGTGGTGGGGGTTACTAAACCATCGAATAATTTTCGCCGTGGAGGGGGTTACTAAACCATCGAATAATTTTAGCCGTGGAGGGGGTTACTAAATCATCGAATGAATTCCGCCGTGGTGGTGGTTACTATTTCAGTCGACTGAATTATCGACTGATTTTGGGTGTCCCAAAACGACTGCGTTAAATTGAAATGGGAGGTTCCTTGGGTCATTTGAAGCAACATTTTCAACATTTGAAGCAGTTATTAACGAAAAACACGGACCAATCAGGGCGCGACCTAGACGTTCGTTGACACGTTCAGCGTGGCGCGGCGAGCCGGCAGGCGGTTGGCCAACGAGCGTCTAGGGCACGCTCTGATTGGTCCGTGTTTTTCGTTAATAACTCCTAAATCACAAACGAGGTAGATGTAAATTATGTAAAAATAATCCTGTATTCCTTATGTATGTATAAATAATCCTTATGTAGAAATTATTCTGTCCATTCTTTCCGTGTATCGAGAACATAGTTACTTGTAGGGAGCTTGACGAAACTCCCTAGTCTCTCCCGCAGATCGCGCTGCAGCGTCATCTGCGGGAGTAACTAGGAAACTATCGATTGAAAACTATCGAATAATTAGTCGATAGTATAGCGCAACTAAATAGTAATTATTCGATAGTTGAAATTATTCGATAGTGCCCATCACTAGATGAGAGTGCTCCATGGACCTAAAGGACGGAGCGTAAGCCTGCGGGGGCATCAGAAAAGACGGAAGGGGTATCAACTTGTCGGCCATCTTGGTACGGTCAACATGTGGTGCGCTCTATAGGCGACTTTAAATACTAGTTTAGCGTCTGTAGCACGCAGGTAGCACGTGGTTTGTACAATACACGCGATCGCGAAAGGTGGTGAATCGTCGTGGATTTGTATTTTATACATTTTATATTAGTGTTTTATAATTACGTTTTGTGTTGGTGAATCGTCGTGGCTTTGCATTAAAAATGCCACCGTGTATTATGAAAGGATGCACAAATTGAGCATCGACGAAGAGTTATCATCAAGATGAATTTGAAAAAACTATAAAAGTTACTTTCCATGCGTAAGTAACAGTAATAAAATACAGTGAAACTTGAAACTTTTATTGCATGTCTCATTAATATACGTAAATAAATAAGTAACAGTAATAAAATACAGTGAAACTTGAAACTTTTATTGCATGTCTCATTAATATACGTAAATAAA
This sequence comes from Lasioglossum lativentre, assembly GCA_916610255.1. Classification (NCBI taxonomy): domain Eukaryota; kingdom Metazoa; phylum Arthropoda; class Insecta; order Hymenoptera; family Halictidae; genus Lasioglossum; species Lasioglossum lativentre. Next base: position 3,367,989 of record OU744367.1, read on the forward strand.
TAAGTAACAGTAATAAAATACAGTGAAACTTGAAACTTTTATTGCATGTCTCATTAATATACGTAAAGAAGTAATTTCACGTACAAATTTTAGTTTATGGGTAAGCAATGTTTTGCTTACCCATAAGCTAAAAAACACCAATTGTGGTTGAACAGTCTGGGGCTTCAAAATTCAGTTTTAGTGAAACGTCCGAATGTATGTTCGCTTCATTTTAGACATGAAGATATGGATAGAACATCTTCAGTATGTGTCAGATTGAGGGAGAATGCTATACCGTATGTATGTAACATTTTATGAACTCTTTATATTATGCCATGCATTTTTGGATTGAAATTTCTGTTTTTTTTTGTCTTGCTCGTTCATAGGTCACTAAAGAATACAGCATATTTAAATTTGAACAAAATTCAGAATTTTACTCGTAGAAGTGTCCGTTTTTGCGTGGAATGACCCATGAGTGACATTAATAAATTTATTTATATTTACAGGTAAAATTTCCAGAAATTATAAAGGAAGAAATTTCAACCGAGGAACCTTCAACTTCTGACATTATAAAGGAAGAAAATATTAATGTGTGTGAAGAAATTTCAACCGAGGAGCCTTCAACGTCTGTATGTTCAGATAGCTATAGTGTAAGACTTTTACTTTACATACTATTTCATTTGAAATAACTAGAGATACTCGTTTCACGTATATTGGAAATACACATGTAATTAATATATCCGTGTAGAAGTCCGGATCCTATTTAATACACGGATACACGTGTTCACGTGTATCAAAATATACGGATAATACATGTATAACCGTGAACTTGAATATATGGGTACACGGTTAAGATGAGAGGTTTCAAAAATTAACAAACAGCATACTTTCTGTTAATAAACCTTTTACGGTTCGACATATACTTTGAAGTATATTCAGCATTTATTTCGGAGTTTATTAATTTTTTTCTTGTTTCTGTCCTAGCCACGAATCATTTGGACTATTTCGTTGTCGAGACGATGGTGGACAATACTGGCCGACTGCCTGCCCCTACTCCACGCAGATACCGAGACGACAGTGGATCGTGATCAGTTGAGGAGAGAAATTTTACTATACTTTGAAATATAGTATTGAGCATGTTTTTCGCATTTTGTTTATTTATCTTTTCGTTCTGTTCTAGCCACGAATCATCTGGACTGTTTGCCACGAATTTGCCACAAGTATGGTACCCACAGACGCGGCGATCGTCGAGATGAGGACGGACGACTCGGAGAATGAGCATCAGCTGGCAATGTAAGTAGAGGAGACAAATTTTACTTTGTGTACTTTGAAGTATATTCAGCATTTTTTTCGGAGTTTATTAATTTTTTTCTTGTTTCTGTTCTAGCCACGAATCATCTGGACCTGAGATTTCCTGAGATTTCGGGTTCTCGCACAAGCCTGAATTTGTATATAATAAAATAGTTAATTGTATTATATATACAGGGTGAGTCTCCTAACGTGACGAACATGTTAGAAGACACCCTGTATAAATTTTAATAATATATAAAAAAAATTAAGTTGTATATAAATATGTATTTAAAATTACAGTAAATAAAATTTATTATAAGAATTTCACAAGAATTAATTTAAAATTTAAACGCTACGCAAATCCCAATCTTTGCATTCTTGAGAAATTCATAGGGGTCATTCCATGCCAAATCAATTACTGAAAGCCTGTCATTTCTAAAAAAATTCGGAACCGGCAAAATGATGACCCCCACTAATTTCACATGGACTACAACATATTTCATTTAGAACAATATTGACGATGGTTACCGCAAAAAGTGATCGATTTGGCATGGAATTACTCAAATGTGCATACCGAATCCTTGCGATCTTCGTAGGCACACGTACACGCCGACCGAGCGTTGTGTGTGTGAGTATGCCGCGGAACGGCTGCTCGCACTATGTACCTCCTTAAATGTTCCCGCTATGTTATATAGATGGCACCACATATTGACCGTACAAAGATGGCCACAATCGACCATCCCTCCCCGCGCGCTTGATGCCCCTCTCGCCCAGAACACTACCTTACGCTCCGTCCTTTAGGTCCATGGAGTGCTCACGCTCGGGTTTTGGCCGTGCCACTTTTCGTTTCGTTTCGACTTAGCCAGGAACAGAACGTACAGTTTAATTGTTTTATCTGTTAAATCTAATATACCAAACTTTAATTAATATAAATTAAATATAACATTAATTATATAATGATAGAAGTATTTTCATTTTTTCCGATCTTTCAGTTGCAAACTCTAATTGTAAAAAATAAAAAACCCGGAATAATTCGAAAAAATACAGGTTTCATATCAAAGCATTAATTTAATAATGAGGTATTGTCATCAACAATGTCTCCAATTTTTTTCATATTTTTAACTACGGCTATTATTAATTAAAAAAATAAAAACAAATTTCGACGAAAACCGATGTACGCATTATATCTAAATGTTTCGAATGTAATTCCGACAGCGCCGATGGATGTAACTGTAGCGTATCCGACTGTGAAACCGAGGGAAACTTTTTCAACATGGTTCGAGACCATTCGGGGCATAATTTTTTTTCTTTTATGAGTAGATATTTTTTCCACCTTCTGACCTTAAGATTTTTAGTAGATGATTTTAAAAACATATTTGAACTACTTCTAAATAGTTTTAAGCGAAAATATTGTGGCTTACTCTTTATTTCATCGTTCTTTAGATCCCTTATGGGCTACATTATAGCTCTGTTTAACACTCGTTTGCAATTATCACGCATATGTTGGTAATTCTTAAATATATAAAATGTATTAGACTAGTTATGTGAGGTATGTGTACACAAATATAATAGAAGAAATGTCTGTGTCCATGTAATTTAATAAAAACTCATGAAAAATTAATTATGATGCGTTATTACTATTTCCTTCGGATAAAATTGGGAAGAGCACAATATGCATTTGGTGGAGTGTGAGGGTGAGGAACTCTAAATATGGGGTCTCTACTACTGAGGGGTCCCCGTTGGAAACAGTGACCGGGCCAGCGAAGTGTCGAGTATCGATGAGACTCACACAAATGAACGGGAAGCAAATGATTACAACATTTCTAATTTTTAATTTATTTCTATTAAACTTTTTCCATCGTATTTGTTCCTTTTTCTGATTAAATATGAAAATAATATCCAACTAAATAATATTACTAAATAATATTAACTAAATAATTACGAATATAATTACTCGTGTAATGAGCGACTAAATTATCGGACACGAAAGTGGACGGCAAATGTAAAAGGAAGAGAGACATAGAGTGGAAGCGTTCGACAAAGATGAAAAACGTTAAACTTTGTTATTTTTGATCTCATAAATGCAAGTTGTAAATGAGAACTTCCTAGTAATGCTCGATAAAATTATAGACAATCTGCTCGGATTAATGTTATCAAAATTTATTACAAGAAATAAAGAAATATAGAAGAAATTATTTTTAGTACATACATGTACTGTGACATTTTGTAATCAATGTATGTGTAATCAAACTATAATGGGCACGGCCAAAACCCGAGCGTGAGCACTCTCATCTACTCTCTGTTCATGCTAATGATTTTAATTAATGTTCGTCCTATGTTTTCTTGTGTTTTATATTATTGATACGTGTTTAACATTTGTGCAGTGTTTATTTAACTAACTGAATGTTTTCTGCATGTTGTAGGCGCCTTTGTGTAGTGTCTTTGTTCAGTGTAGTGTAAGGTTGTTAGTTCGCCATCTTATCTATGTTTCTGTGGATTTTGTATTGTATATTTTCCTGTTAACCATTTTAATTCGTGTTCGTACTTTGTTTTCTTGTGATTTAATTATTAATACGTGCTAAACTTTGGTGCTGTGCTTGTTTAAATAATTTAGAATTTTTAAATGTTGCATAAGCCTTTATGTAGTGACTCCGTTAGCCAATCACCGAAGTGATTGCCCAGAAACCACCACGAGGAGGTGGAGCAAGAGGGTTTTAGGTTACGGACCACCGCCACTGCGGTATATCCTCCAATGGATCAGAGTCACCATTAGAGGACCCCGGAACCCTACGGTTCCCCACCTTTTTTTTTTTTTTTTTAACAAGGGGAAATGCTTCATCGCATAACCCTCCCTATCGCCGGAGATGGAAGGAGGCCAATGTCGGGCTGTCCGACTAAAACCCCTTGGCCGTCGCTAGACATAATCGCAGGGACCACGGATCGCGTTAGCACTCAACGTGAGTCCCTGCTGTCTTTAAAGACTCTCCCGGCGAGGGAAGAGAAGCTTCCCTCGCGATTATACCACAATTTGGTACCGCAGCGGACGGCCAGCTGCGTTTCCCCCTTCCCTGGATCGCCCGATGGAAAGCCCGAGTGACCGGCTCGAACCCCCTAGCGATCCCCGGGGACCCCCTTGCTTATTTTTGGATGAGCAATGGGGTCCCCGCACGCGGTAAGACGAGCCCCTCGGAGGGGCGCATTACGCACACCTCCGGGCCTGGCCCCCCTTCTCGTGTCCACGGGAAACACCCCCCCTCCGGCGGTAGGCGCGCCCCCACCGTGGGAGGAGGTCCACCCCTGGTGGACCCCGCCAGAAGGGCGGGGCCTCTTACTCCCCTATCTCCATCCTCCCGTCACCGGGGGGACGAGTCGGCTCGGCCGGCGGGGGCGTGGCCTGAGGGGCCTCACCCTTCGGGGGCTCTTTCCCCTTCGCGGGCCCTCCTTTCGGCTTAGGCCGGAAGGAAGGGCATTGATTCGTGCCGGACCTATGTCCGACAGGAAGGCCCAAGTCCCCGCATAGTGGGCATTTTGGCGGAGACGTGCACGTCGCCGCCAAGTGCCCCTCATCTCCGCATCGGTACAACGACCGAGCCGACTCGCCTCCCCGGAGTGAGCGCTCTGCGCCCACGTGTGACCCCGACGCAAACAGCGGAAGCATTGGAGCGGCCGTTGCTCCAACACCTCCACCCGCGCCGAGGCCCACCCCACGCGGACCCGCGCGATTCCGGCCGCCCTCCTCGCCGTCGCCAGCGGCAGATGGGCCCAGCACGTGCTAGACCCGTGATCCCCCGCGTTGTGTGGTCGACGAATCACCACCACGCGAATTTCCTCGGGGGGACAAGAGAATGCCCCCGCGAGGGAGCCTCGAACCTCCTCAGGGGTGGTGCCAGCACCAAGGCCCCGGAGGCGGATCTCGGCTCTCCGCATGGGGGTGCACACCGCCATCCCCGTACCCTCGAGCGCGCCTCGCATGCGCTCCGCCAAGAGCGTCGCCTTCCCGCGATTGTCCCTGCCGCGAACCCTCAACATGAGGTTCCCGGTCTGGGCCCGCGAGAAGGCGAGGCCATCAGTGATGCCGACATCCTCCAAACGGATGCCGGCAGACACCTTTTCCATGGCGGAGGCATAACTCGCCTCCACCCCCACGGGGACAGTTAACATAACCGCCGCCGTCCGCGGCTGCCTCGCTAAACGAGGGCCCGTCTTCCCCTTGGGAGGGGGAGCTCCCTGCCCCTTAAGGGGGCTCTTCCCTACATGAGGGTCATCGGCGGCGGCGGGGTCGGGAGTGGGACGCGCCGCGGCCACTTTGGCCGCCCGCTTTCCCCTCCGGGACACCACCTCCGCCCAGGACTCCTCCCTGGGGCCACTAGGCCCTGAGGAGTGGGGGCCAGCCCCACCCTCTGGTTCGGCGCAGCCGGACTTGGCGTGGTCCCTAGGGGATCCACCGCCTCCTTCCCCCTCCCCTTCTTACGCGGGACCCTGGGGGCCCCCTGCCGCGTTGGAACGCCCATAAGGCGGTCCGCAGCGTCAGGGGGAACCTCCCTGTCCCCGTGGGGGAGGAGAGCCGCCAAAATGCGAATCTCCATCTCGCGGAGCCTGACGTCGACGACGTGTTGTACGTCCTCCATCGTCAGGCTCGTCCTACCCCGAGGGCTTTCGCAGCCCACCCCCCCCCCTCCCCGGCTGGGTCACGCTCGAGGTCGTGCCCGTCCTCCCAACTCGCGTGCAACTTGCGCCGTTCCTCGGCCGCCGGTACCGGCCTTGGTTGCCGGCCCGGTCTATCGGCCGATGTCTCCGGAGTCGGCCCCAATCCCAACTCCTCCCGCTCCGCGGCGGAGCGCGAGGAGCCCACCCCCCCCCCCCCCACAGAAGGCGAGGGGGAATCAACTCCATCTTCGCGAATTTCTCCGCTGGCGGCCTCTCATACTTTTCGAGGAGCGCGTTGCGGTCACGGATCACACGTCGAAAGGCTGCCTCCAGCGGGCTCACCGTGCCGCGGAGCACCTCCAACTCCCCCACGTCGGGCGGGTCCACCGCCAATCGCGCGCGCGTCGCAACCTCAAAGCCCGCGGCGCGGATCTCCCTCGTCGCAACCCGGAGGTCCCTGGCAAGGTCGACCTTCAAACCCTTACTGACGGTGGACACTCTATCCACCATCATCGACGCATCCCGGAGCTGCTCAACCAGCTCGTACGTGCCGGCAGTCCGGTAACGCGCAGTCAGATCCTCACACCGGAGAAACTCACACCGGACGGAGGATCCAACACATACCTAGGGGGCGATCTGCGCCCTCCTACCCTTGCCCGAGAAGCGGGCCGGGACTGCAAAGGATGACGTGGAGGACATCGAACACAAGGACACATTGTCCAGGTCGATGCCCCCCACGCCGCCACTTCCCCGGCTCCCAATGGAGCCCGTCCTCGACAGGCTCCGCGTCACCCTGGTCGGAATCGGCGAAGCCGGGTCCTTCCATGGCGACGCCTCACCTACCATCCCCGCGCGATCGTCGACCCGGGCACCCAAGTCCAGGGATCCTTTTTTTTTTTTTTTCTTTTTTAACGTGGGGAAAATGCATTACGCATACCCCGCCCCCCCCCCCCTTGGGGGGAAAGCGGGGTTATGTGGGACTCTCCCCGACCCGGCGGACGCTGCATACCCACTAACGACCCCACGGTGGCCTCCCTGAGCTAATTGGGGGTGGTCAGGATCTCGTGAACGAATGCCACCGACCACCCCCACCTCTTGGCAATGAGCCCCATCCCGGGGGGGGGAGAGAAGCTCCCCCCAACAAACCTAAACCCCTAGTAGGACGCTGTGTGGGTGGCCCATCCCAAGGGTCGCTCGGCTGGACGACCAGAGCCCCAGCTCTGGCCGCCCGCGACCCCCGGAGACCCCCTTCCTCGCTCGGAGGGGCGAGCCCGAAGGGGCCCCGCCCGGCCGAGGGAGGAGGTCTCCGCGCGCGCTAAAAGAAGGAAGAAAGAAGAAGAAGAAGGGGGAGAGGAAAGTCCAGGGATCCTAACCAACGCCTAACCCGACCCGTAACCCGGGTTACCAAGCGCGGTTACTGTAACCCGCAGTAACCCTAGAGGAACGGTTCTCAAGTAACAACCAGAGCGGGTTACACATTTTAAACCGTACCCGGTTACAAGAAGTGGGTTACTACGTATCAAGGTTTTTGAAAATAGTATGTACATAATTTTAAAAATGAAAACATAATATTTAGCGTGTATGAACTGAATACATAATAGATGCAAATAAATAATATAATATTATAGCACACAAAAATATATAAATAGTTTACAAGAACATATACAAAGAAAATAATATAATACAACATTAAAGCAAACAAAAATATATACATACTTTACAAACAACATATACAAACAGATACAAAAAAATAATATAATACAATATTATAGCAAACAAAATATGTAAATACTAATTGTATAAAACATTATAATAATAGTTTATAATACCTACAATATTAATAAAAAACAACATAAAGAAAACTCATTAATTACTAAATGTATTTGTTCTTAAAATCATAATATGATCAAAAATATCATGGTTTAATCTAGCTCTATTGTCGTTTAAGAGAAATTTCAAGCCAGAAAATAGTCGTTCAACCGACACTTGAGTTGGTGGCACAGCATGTACAACATTTGCAAGTTCTCTTAATTCCGGAAGTCCATGTTTCTGCCAATATTGTATAATATTTTCTTTTTTGTCGATTTTTGTTGTTTGAGAGAAAGCGTTTAATGCGGCAGCGACATTGACAGTTGGATTTACTGTATGTTGATTTTTATGCAAATCTGTATCTTTTTGAACTAGAAGTTTCTCGATATCATCCGTTGATGTAGATGGGTGCTCTTTTGGCGGTATTTGATTAATAGCTGTGAAATTCAATCTCTCGTACCGTTTGCATGTATTCATTAGATGAACAGTAGCAATATCTTTTTGCTGTTCAGATAACAGACTTTTATACCTGGGATCTAACAAAATGGAAGCCAACAATGATTTATTTGACAAAATTTCGTGCTCCCGATTGTGGATTGCTTCAAACAATATCTTAGCGAAATGATTGTCTTCCATTTTTTTTAAGCTGAAGTTGCATTGCAACCATATTGCATAAAAATCGCCCATGGTTAATACTAATAGTTGCTTGATATTGCCCCAATCATCTGCCGATAAAGTAACATCATGCAATTCTGTACAAACATCTTTTAATTCTAATAATCTTGCCAGCATATTAAAAGTGGAATTCCATCTAGTTGTACAGTCTAATATTGGTTTCTGCAACTTCATAGCTTTTATAAGAATTCCTATCGAAGGAGTCCGCAGTTTTTTAACTACTTCCCGCGTTTTTTGCAGTAATCCTTGTACATTACAAATTTTCAACGCATCCTGTACAGCTAGTTGTAACGTGTGTGCAACACACCGTACACCTACTAACTGAACATTATTTCCCTCTGTGGAAAAAAATGTTTGGCTCTCTAAATAAAATCGATCATGATATTTGTCTAGAATAGTGTGATCAGCATCTGTCTCACTAACACCAAATACATCGTAAAAATGGTCACACTCTTCTTCAAGGAGTTTAATTAATTTAATCATATTTGATCCATTATCTGTGGTTATACTGTAGATATTATTAACAGTAAGGTCATATTCTTTTAATACATCTATTACCAGGTCTTTTATATTAGAACCTGTATGTCTTCCAAACATTTCTTTCAGGGCGAGAGTTCTAATAACAATTTCACCATTTAAAATATATTGAATATTAATGCCCATAAAAGATCTCAAATGACGAGTGGCTCCATCAATTTTTAACGAAACTAATTTGTTTTTCATTTCAAATTTGATTTTATTTTTTAATTCCATAACATTTTTAAGGATAGCGTCCCTAATGTTGTTTTCGTTAATTGTCACGGGTGATGGTAGTGTATCTAAAACTGGGTCTAATATTTTTCGAAAGCCCGAATCGTGCAAGATGCTCAACGGTCGACCATTTTTCGTGACAAGCTCTATACACGCATTTACAATATATTCTCCTGTCATTTCTACACCTAATACTTTCGCATTTTTATTTAATGCGGACGCGGACGTGGACGTGGAAGCGGAAGGATATTCTTCTCCTGACCTTCTTTTTCGTCTTTCCTTCGACATTGTGACCAGTGTATATTCGTTGAGGTGGTTATATTGAAGGTGTCGCGTTAAATTGGCAGCATGATTTTCCTTATAATTCAAAATAAAAATTTCTAAGTATGTACACCTATCTATTAATATGTATATCGTGAGAGTCAAAAGTGAGTATACACTTTAAAAGAAGTCGCTAAGCATTGTATTTTGCGATTAAAATTCGCAAAGCAATACCAAACTGAACCATTGCAAATGAAATGTTATAAAGAACTTACTGTCAATTTTATTTTGCATTCGTTGATAAGGTACGCGGACTTGTTGTCGTCTACGCTAAACGAAAAGTACTCACGCACACGATGTTGCATTATATAGGGTAAAATTAAATATAAAACTAGAGGGGGGTTGTTGCTCGCTCGCTTCGCGAGCTTCGCGGGTGGGGATGTTGTAGCTCGCTCGCTTTGCGAGCTCGCGAGAGGGTTGGTGGTACGGATGTTATTTTGTGTGTGACTCTCCACGAGCCACAGAAAGAACTTCCCGATTCGTTAGTTGCAGTATATTATTATCATTATTTATTGAACGTTTTAAGAAGATTATACATTCTCAGGGAAGTTCAATAGTTTTCTACTTATCAAAATGTTTGCTATATGGCGTCGCATTAAACCAACATCGTATGCTCGTTGCTCGCTTGGTTCCTTGTTATAGCATAGTAATGTTGCAAAATAAATTGCAAATGCTCCACAATCAAACGCATTGTTTTGATATTGTACTCTGTGAAATATATACTTCTTCTTATATTTATAAAGGGCATTCAAATAATCTATTACATCATGGTTCAAATGATTAGCATTAAAACTATCATAAATGTGTACATTTCCGTTACCATCAGATCTTGTGCAAATCCAATGTCCTACTACCTTTTTTCCAATTTCACCAGTGTATATTATCTGAATATTCGTCTCATGTTCTGGGATCTCTTGTAAATTACTCAAAAAAGCTCGAACGTAACCAGTATCTTGAACAAAGTTGTATATTCCACGCTCGTTTAGATTTCTGTTCATAATTTCGTGAAATAAATTAATATGTTTATCTTGTAAATAACAATCAGGTTTTATGACTTCTTTACATTCGGCTGTTTCTAAAGCATAGTTATAACCATCATTGAGGAAACAGTCTGCAGGCACTGCATATTCATGATTATGTTGCTCGATATGCTGGTCCGAGATCATTAAACATTCATGAAAAATTGTAAAATTTTCAGGATTCATTTGTTGATTTGTGATTGTTACATCTGTTTTCTCTACATTCTCTTCTTTTTTATATTTGACAACCTTCTTATCGAGGATTGCATAAATTGGCTTATGATAGCTGAAATATGTTTCATAAACACCGCAATCTATATCATCAACATTTGAGAAAATGACATCTATTTGCGTATTCAAATTGGTCGTTATACTTTTGGATGGTAATTTAGTTTTTAAATTGTACTTGTTCAAAAGGTTAATCAAATAATTATTACCATTATCCTTGCAATTTAATATATTGTAATTGAAATCACCTATCAAAATCTTTTCACTTTCAATTGTAATTTTATTCATTATTCGCTGTGTAACGCTACCAAACATAGAATTAGTTGCTTTTGGTGATTTATAACAGTAGCATCAGTTTAAAAAAGTTAAAAAAAAAATTTTTTTTTTAAATCTAAAAAAAAAATTTTTTTTTTTAAATCTAAAAAAAAAAATTAAGAAAAAAATTTTTTATGTAATTGCGTTTGTTTCTTTGGTGGAAATTTTCCGTCCTCTCGTATAATTTGCATTGTTGAATGAACTTCTTTCGAAAAAAACTAAAAAAACTAAAAAACTACTTGACCAATATGGACCAAAATCTAATCAGCTCTAAGTTACAGCGGGGCACATCGATTGCATCATTCATCATTCCGATCGCGTAGTTACTTTTTCTGAAAACGTTAACGAAAAATTTGATACCATAGAAACGGACATACGCACACACACACACACACACACACACACACACACCGACATTTTGATAAAAATAGTCTAAAATGACTCCAATGACCATGAAACGTGAAGATCTGCTAAAAATTCGATTTTCGATTTTCGGGGTAATTACAGTAACTTCCCTATGAATCGGGAAGTTAATAAAATTTTCACTCTGCTATTACTTATGTCGCGACTTTGATACTGTCAATTCGTATACTGAATTTCACGGGATTGTCAACACCTTATATACTGTCACGTCGCCTAATTTTTACGCGTCCGTCGGAAGGACGGAACCCTGCGACTCCAGGTATTTACGGGCGAAACGCCGGGCCACGCTCGGCCGCACGATACGTGGTCCACCCGGAACAAAACGTATCTCGCAGATTCGGATTTTTCACGAAAGGAGCCGTTTCTGGAATCTGCTTTCGGGCGCCAGACACCCGGCAGTGTCACGCAAATTGCGCGATAACGGTACGAGGCGCGAACGAACTCTCCGAAACTGCGAGAACCGCAAGATATTCTGGATGGCTCTAGGATGGGCTCAGGATTCTACGTGGGCGAAGTACGGAGCATTTCCCGCGGCAGAAAGGTTTCTCGACGGAAATAATCAACGAGAGAATCGGCTTGAACAATTTATTCGTCCGATGGACACGACAGGGCTGCCGGTGAGAGCCGGCAGCGGTATTTTACAAGCCGGCGCGTTTACGATAATTTCGCGACAGGTCTTCGGTCGCTTGCGCTATTTTTCCCGATCGCGTCGAACCCGACCGTTTACAAGATGTTACTGCTTTTTTACAAGGCGCTTTCGGCGCGGAATAACGGCCGGATTCAGATGGAATACGCGGTACAATGTGTGGGTCGTTCGAAATTCGCCGTCGGACACGATACGAACCGTCGCGACGTCACACCGGGGAACGTCTCGAAGATGGCGTATTATTTTATTCACGAAATCGGTAACGGTACGGCCCCCCGCGAGTCCGCGATCTCGCGTTACCAACCGGCACGCACGTGAACCGATCGACGACCGTTCGTCCTTTCTCGAAAATATGGCCGACCACGCGGCAAGGAGACGGCTTCGTCGTTTTGCGACGCGAACAAGGACCTCGCGAAAACGTTACCGAGCCAACACGAAAAGTTCACTTAATTCGGCAATTAATTAAGGAAGCCTGACTGGCGCTTACCGACGGCAACGATGGGATGGCGGCAGCTGGACGGCACGCTCGTTTCCCTTGTCCCTCGTCTCGGCACGCACAATTTAAGAATGGTAATTGCTCTCAATGATAATACGGCACTTCTCGCCAATACGGCCAACGACCCAGTGGCCCACTTTCGGTAAGCTCGGCAACGCGGAAGCGAGGCGTCCCCCTACTTCCTACCCTATTTCTTCCGTTTGAGACTCGCGGGCCTATCGCGCGGTATTTCCTCGCAGGATCGCATCCTGTCGCGCGGGATCCCTGGCTCGCGGAAATCGACGATCTCGTTCGCCGCTTTTCCGGTGTTAACGGCGACTGTTCGTGAAGAGGAAAGACCTCGCCGCTCCGGTCGTGGACACCTTCTTTTCCGGGCGAGGCAGCGACGGGGCCGAGAAGATGTTCGTCTCGTGTCCACGTTCCCTCGCCAGTGCCTCCGGGTTTGTCGATCCGGGCTCGGTACTTCCTTCGGTGTCTCGGCACGAAATTCTTCCGGAGCCAGTCCCGACAACGCCTCGTACGGTGAGAAATAGGGGCCGGGCTCCCCTGGAGCCCGGTTTCGGTCCTGTAAAGTTCGCGTCGCCCAAGTGGCGCGACGCTCAAAACGTGTGATTACTCGCCCTTGGCAATTCGGCATGCCCAGGGAGAGCGCTCGCAAAAGGCCGTTTCGCATCGGCACTGCCAGAGGGCGGCCTGGCCTCTCTTTTTAGGGATCCAGGGACGTCGGCAAAACTTGGCACGTCACAATACATATTCCAAACTTAACAAAATACGATCGAGAAACAATCCGGACGCTGAAGTGGGAGGTGCAACAATGTATGATTGAGGTGTCTTTTGTTTTTTGGCACGCTCGCGGAGCCAAAAATCACGTCAATAAATTGATTGTATTTTACAACTCAATACATATATTGTTAAAGTATTATATATAACAATAATAATTATTATTATTGCATATTATTCCATATTAATATTTTCATAATTAGTAGGCAATAAATTTATCGTAAATATCCGCTACATCTAAGAACACGGTCCAACAAATTTCAACTTTTTTTGGGGGTTGCGATTCTCACTATGCAATTCTTATAGAGTTTTTTGCACTGATTTCGAATCTGTCCTTAATTTTTCTCCTAGACGCACAGTTTTTGAGAAATTGGAGTTTGAAAAAAAGACATCTTTTTAGACTTTAAACAAATATTGTGATGTTATTATAAAAGATATTGAAATGATCTTTACAGCAAAAGACTACTTAGACTTTCCCGAATGCAGTGATGTCCAATATTAATACATTACGATGGATTAAACATGTTTAAACGATCATTAAAGACGGAGAGACACCACTTTTGCACCAATTTTTGACGATATTTGAGCAGACTTTTATCTTGAGAAACCACCCATTCAAGAATGCAACATCAACGTTTTCTTCGAACCAGAAAGCAAAATATCTTCGTCCGACATGAGTTGCCGCCAGTGGCGCTCGAGACGGGATACGGCGCGGCGCAGTGACGGAATACGGAGCGGCGAACGACTGTTCTAGCGGTGAGCGCCACTGGCGGCAACTCATGTCGGACGAAGATACTTTGCTTTCTGGTTCGGTAAAAACGTCGATGTTCCAAACTTCAAAGGGGAGTTTCTCAAGATAAAAGTCTGCTCTATCGCGTGGTATAGTTCGATTTTCCGCTGGACCCTTATTTTTTTAGATAAATTCAAAAATATCGTCAAAAATTGGTGCAAAAGTGGTGTTTCTCCGTCTTTAATGATCATTTAAACATGTTTATACAATCGTAATGTATTAATATTGGATATCACTGCATTCGGGAAAGTCTAAGGAATCTTTTGCTGTAAAGATCAATTCAATATCTTTTATAATAACATCACAATATTTGTTAACGTCTAAAAAGAAGTCTTTTTTTCAAACTCAAATTTCTCAAAAACTGTGCGTCTAGGAGAAAAATTAAAGACAGATTCGGAATCAGCGCAAAAAACTCTATAAGAATTGCATAGTGCGAATCGAAACCCTTTTTGGCTGTTGGACAGTGGAATCAGTGTCAGTATCCCGCTTTGTAAGAGCGGGTTAACCAGATTAACCGTACAACGATGTCTTCAGTAACCCGGTTACGCGGGTTACTCCTAGGTTACAAGAACCGAACCCGGTTACGGTTACGGTTAGGAACCCTGCCCAAGTCGACGACCGCCGAGGGCACCAACCCAGAGGAGGAGGCTCCCTCCCCCGCCGCGGTACTGCCCCCACACCGCTCGGCGTAGCCGAGCCCCCACTCCCCTTTTTCCCCCCGCACTTCGCGGTAGCCCCCCCGAAAACATCTTTTTGAAATCCATAATGATTACATGAATGGCCTTGGTTACTATACCCCCATTTCTGGGGGTGCCTCACTCATCAGCCTCGACAAAAATATGGACGACGCTACACTAACCATTGGGAGGTGTCGTCCCCTCCCAACAGGCCCATTACACCCCTCGGCTTGGGCAGCCCCGAGAGGGTGGCATACTAATGACCGATGCACCCATCGGCCCACATCCCGGCGTTTAAACCGGGAGTGCTCCCTCGCCGCATGCCGGAGCTTGGAGTTAGGGATTTTTATATAGGTTGTCATCCTCGCAGGCCGGCCGATTAAGGCAAGCCCCCCGTTCCGGTAAAACATGACCACCGGTTTACGGTATGGGGCCCTGGGCGAACATCTTGTCGACCAGGACACACTTACAGGAGAACACTGCCTTGCTGCGCATAAACAAGCGCAGTAAAAAGCGACCAGTAATGTCCTCCAGCACCCCTCACTCTGTTAGCACACACCGAAGTGTGTCCCAGGGTCCACCACGAGGAGGTGGAGTGAGAGGGCTTTTAGACCAATGACGTCTCTCAAATAGAGAGAACAAACCGACAGTGGGTCAGAGTCACCACTGTAGGCGCCATAGGCCCTCAGACCCCTACGGTTCCCCACCTAACCCAGACCTTTTTTTTTTTTTGTTTGTTTAAGGGCGGTGGAGAATGCATTTACGCACACCCGGCCTAAAGATGACGGTCGGCCGGGTGGTGTCGGACTCCCCCGGTCAGAAGGACTGGGAATACCGACTAAAATCCACCGCCCCACAGTGTTGCAAACCATGGACAAAAATCGATAAAGTCACTGCTTCATATCGATTCAAAACTATGTTCATACTATGCTAAAATGTTCAGATAAGCATTTTTTTTTTTAAATTCAAAAAATTCAGTAGGAAATTAGTTACAAGCGATTCTGTAAGCGAATATTAGGAAGATCAAATAGTACATCCATGCATATTGTAACTTGTTTACGTTGTGTTATGAACAAAAGACGTTTGTAGGAAATAATATTTTTAGAAAATGATGGCTAAGGGTTGGCTAATTGTAATTCATCTTCAAAAATTTTGTAATACTTATATGCAATGTAATAATTGACCTGAAATGAAATAATAAAATTTTAATGGTTTCAATAATCTTTAGCAGAGGATAAAAAAAATACGTATCAAAACGTATCGGTGATTTTTGTTGTGTCTCTTCGTAAGATAGTATATTTTGATATTACATAAGTTTGAACTGCTAATTCTGGCGATGATCAGAGTTATTTAACAAAATATGTAGCAAGAACCGGTCAGACGCCGTGTATGCGGATATCCGCTTGTAGATATATGAGATTTGACTACGGTTATTGAATAAATAAAAGAATTTTGATATTACATAAATTACAGATATGATTAAACAAATAAAAATTATTGTTCTAATAATCATTGTGTTAATTATTTACAAGAAGGTAACACACTCCAATCATGCTGATTTTTTAATATGTTGTCCAGGACATCACCCTGAATAATGTTGTAATAGTTTTACTCGTTTGCTCATTGTTTATAAAAAAAGTTATTAACAAAGAAAAATTAATCAACTTTTTATATATTTTAAAAACACGTTTCACATTTTTTCCTAGGCAGATAACGTGTGTAAATTTTCTCGCAGTAAAATGAGTGTATTATACTACTTCTGGTATCAGGTATGGGTTGTCAAGTTTAGAGGTGCACGCTCAGGCTCCGTACAAGGGGCTGAGTGGTCCTATCGCACGGTGCGGCGCGTGTCGCACTGTATATGAGAAATTTATGACTGGTCGTTGCTATTGAGTAATAAAGTAATTTTTGAGCCCCGACATCCTTGATTTGGTGCGTTAAAACTATATGCCGGAGAATCTAAAAAATAGCACGTTCCGGTGCGTCCCTATCATAAACCTCCTAAAACTCTTGCTTATAATAAAGTAACGTTTCCCAGAACCAAGGTGTTTGAACGATCATTCACGATATCTGGTAATAATTTGACAATTGTATGTTAGCGTCCATGGGTTTTAAGGAAAATATAATACTTACAGGGGGGGGTTACCCAATCGTAACACGCCGATTGTAATGAAATTTTGGCATGATATAGAACTCAAAAAAATATTTGACAGTTATTTTTTTGTAGCGGCCGACATTCATGTTAAGGGGGTGAAAATAGCTCTCAAAGTTGGGGTGGAAAATCCATTTTATTGAATATCTCCGAAAGTATTAGGTGTAGATAAAAATTTCAAAATTCAATTTGTGCGTCTTTGAATGTCGAATCTTCTCGACTTCTCGAATCTTGTTTAAAAAATATGTTAAAAATTAACTTTTTTTGCAACATTTTTGGACAGTATATTACACTTTTTTCATGAAAATTTGTATTCACAGTCTACATACCTTGATAAATAATTTGAGAAAAAAAGTTTCTTCGTTCCGCGGTCATAATATTCATCTTATGTTTCAATGCTTATGCGAGGCACGGTGGCAACCGTAATGGAAAATTTGCCGGCGAAACTCGATATCAATAAAAACGTTTGTCGATGAATATTGTCGTTGAAATAATTGTCGATGAGCATTACTAGTGACAGAGCTATCGTCAGAGTTACACAATTATTACCAGTTAAACAGTGTGCCATTTATACAGTCGCAATGCATAGTGCAGTACTTATTAGAAATTGTGACTTATTGGATACTTTTCTTTCATACGAATCGTTTTCAGAAAGGCAAAAGGAAGTGAAAAACGCATTTGTATACTAATGAATATTGAGCACCTCTCTGATTCATCGGAAAAAAAATTGGAAGCAATTGCCAAGACTTTCTGCATGAATTTGGCTAAAAATTGGAAAGCCTGTTCTCGAAACCGAGCCCTCTTATGGAAACGCAATGTAAATTGGTTGCAAGCTGAAATAAACATTTCGTGTCTCTTTACTGAAGAAGAGGAAATAGTGTCACCCCAACCGCAGCCGGGTCCAAGCTGTAGTAGAGGAAGACCTTGCGTTTCATTCAACGATTCATCGTCACGAACGAAGAAAAGACGCGTTGCAGATTTGGTATCTTCAAGATCGTACGAAGAATTAAGTTACGCTGCTGGTATGTCGAAGAAATCAACTCCCGAAATTGGGCATGCACCTGTAGAACCTCATCCGCTCCTTGCATTGTCTTTTGATATAAATCTTTCGATAAGAAAATATCGATTCTTGCGGAACTTCATGAATATCATCCACAAAAATTGCATACCGACCGAGCATGTTTTACATGAAATGATGCGGGCATTTTTACCGTCAAACATTACAATTTGTGAAACTACTGCAGAAGTTGATCTCCAAGATCTCTTAAACAAGACTGCCAATAGCATTTTAAAACTTACGGAAATTAAGCGTAGTAATGTAAAACTTATATGTAAGTGGGGTTTTGATGGGAGTGCAAACCACAGCCTCTATAAGCAGCCGTTCTCCGAAAATCCATCCAGCACCGACGAATTTATGTTTGTAGCTGCATTAGTACCGTTAAAACTTATTGATGCGAACGATAATACCGGGTTGTGGGTAAACCATCGTCCGTCTTTTCCTTTCTTTTGCCGACCGTTGAAATTAATGTACATGAAGGAAAATTCAGCATTGGTCAAAGAGCAAGAAGGATTAATTAATGATGCTATTAATAATCTTTCTGATTATGACATTAATTTAAACGATAGAACCGTAAGTGTAAAATACAAATTATATTTTACAATGATAGATGGCAGAATTAACAATATAATATCGGGCACTAATTCTTCTGCAAAATGTTATATCTGTGGAGCAAGTCCAAAAGAAATGAATTCGAGGAAAGTAATGGACAAATCTCTAAACATCGAACACTATCGTTTTGGACTTTCGACGTTACATTGCTGTATACGATTCTTCGAATGTTTAATACATATTTCGTATCGTCTGCCAATAAAATGTTGGCAAGTAAGGGGTGCTGAGAAGAAACAAACGTCCGAGAACAATAAAAGAAGAATACAACAAGAATTTAAGTTACGCTTAGGACTTCATGTCGACAAACCCAAGCAAGGATTTGGATCAAGCAACGACGGCAATACCGCAAGAAAGTTTTTCAGCGAGTCTACGATTCGTGCGGAAATCACTGGTATCGACAAAAATCTAATTGATAATTTTCATATAATATTAAGAGTACTAGCTTCTTGTAATAACATTAAAATACAAGAATTTCGCCTATTATTAAATAGTACCTATGATCTGTATATTGAAAATTACAATTGGTATTATCTGCCGGTTACGGTCCATAAAGTATTAGTCCACGGATGCGAAATAGTGAATTCTTTTGACTTGCCTATAGGTTTTCTCTCCGAGGAAGCTTTAGAGGCAACCCATAAAAATATTCGAAAAAATTGACTAGAACATACTCGTAAAACAAATAGAATATTGACAATGACAGACTTACTGAGTAGATTATTATTAACATCTGATCCATTGATATCAAGCTCTAGAGAATCTACCTCAAGTAATAAAAATAAGAATACTGTAGGAATAGAAAAGTATATTCTACAAGAATCGCAGGAAACGTTGACAGAAGATAATGCAATTGATATAAGTGAGCTTCGTTCACTTTTAGAGAGCCAAGATTCAGATACTGAAGAATAGTAATGCAACTGCAACTGTAAGTTGTATAATGTATTTTAAAAATTTAAGGGAAAAAGTTGTTTTTTTTATTGTATCTATATTTTCTATTATACTTATACTTATTTTTATCTATTATACTTATATTTATATTATACTTATATATTAATAATGCTACTTAAAAATTTGAAAAATTTTGTTTATAAAAATGGTTTTTCCATGTTTAAATAAATGACTATATTTATAATAATGTCATATTCAGATTGCTTTCATTATCAATAAAAAAAACCCACTTTGTTTTATGTCTCTATCATAAACAGAACGAAAGTTATTGAATTTTGTCCAAAAAACAGGCATTTCGCGACACTGTGCGCCCGGGCGAAAGCCCTACCCTCCACTGGACTGCATAACACCGTACGGAACTTTTCCATAACTTTACTTCGTACGGTCCTATAGAGCAGTTAACAAAATAAAAAAAAAAACAAACCGACACTGACAATGAAAGGGAATTCAAAGCAGCAGTACATTAATCGGGAGATTACGCAATTAATATATATACAGAGGTGATTACAAACAAATATTATATAATATAATAATACAATATATCGCATTGTATTATAACAAACCGTTAAACAAACAGGTAACTATGACGTACCTTACATACTAAGACATAACTTACATACTAAGACCGTGGCATACACATAAATAACAAACATCCTATATACCACCAATAATAACATGCAGGCAAATGTATGTACCGGTATGCATAAGAAGCACACACGCAAACATACACATACACACTCAGGTAAGTATACACACACAAAACCCAAACAGGTAAGTGCGCGCACACAAGCAAGCACACACAAGCAAGCACACACACACAAACATAATATGATCATGATCTCTCCCACAGTCTCTCGAAGTTTTCCTTATCTTTCATAACCTTGTAAATAAAAGTATTAACCTTTTTCCAATTATCTCTATTAGCCAACATAATGTCAATTAAATTATCAACAGAAATACTAACATTTAATTCATTTTCTAGGTCAAAACGCCAAGCCTCCCATTTTGAACAGTGGAAGATAGAGTGCTCAGAATCATCAACAACACCACAATCAAACCAGCAAAGGGTGGAATCCGTTTTACAAATTCTTCTACAGTAAGTGTTGAATATACCGTGACCAGACAAGAATTGAGTCAAATAATAATTTAACCCGCCATGCTTCCTATTGATCCAACCATCAAGATTCCCAATTAAACGACGCGTCCAAGCACCATTTCTACTCTCATTCCAATTATTAAACCACTGAGGAAAAGAAGCAGCCTTAATTCGTTCAATTTCCTCCTCGATCTCCAACAAAACAACGTCATTATCAACAGGAGCTTTCCTGAACATCCTCTTTTTACGAACTCTAAAGGTCTTAATTCTATCCTCCACTGTAATTTCGATAGGCTTAATCCCAGTAATAATACAAAGGGCATCACGACTCACAGTGCGATAAGTCCTAGCAACGCGTCTCAAAGCATTTCTTTGAATCCTAAATAAAATGGTTAAATTTCTAGAATAATCCATAGCACGAGGACCCCAAATGGGAGCAGCATACAAAACAACGGATTCAACTACATGATAATACAGCTTCCGACTCCAGGTACATGGTCCACCGATATTGGCAGTGATTCTCATGATCTCAGACATAATCTTAATGCCAGAAGCAGAAACCCTATCAATGTGCTCAAAGAAATTCCTCTTACCATTTAAGGTAACACCCAAATATTTAACGGACACAGAAGGAAACAAATGATGGCCACCAATAAATAAAGAAAAACTAGAAGGAACTGTTTTCCTATTTACAAATATATATTTGGTTTTTGCCGGAGACAAATCTAAGCCAAGATTAGACAAAATAATGGAGATCTTATCATTGATAAGGGAGCAGATATCAGTTCTCAACTTACCCAGATTATTACCAGAACCAAGCAAAGCGATATCATCGGCATGTGCAACCAGTCTGATACCACGTGGGGTCTCAATCTTAACAACGTCATCGTAAATCATATTCCAGATGATAGGGGCAAAGATCGAGCCCTGAGGCACCCCTCTCATCATTTTAACTCTAGTCCAACTATCCAAGGACATAAAGCAAACATTCCTATTGTAACGAGTCCGTATCGTCGACCGTCACAACGGTATTTCGGTGGTTTCCCCGTGCTGGTATAGCTCGCCGTGCCAGGGTCGTCGGTCAGCGGGGAGAGGTGTTTAAACAAGAATGAGACAGTGTTGGTGTCGTTTATGTGCTCGCGCTCATTTGTCGTGCGTCCGGGTTTCGCGGTCTTCGCGGTGTTCGTGGTGTCTCGGTACAGTCAGTGACGGGTTCGCGGCGGTATCGTCGGCGTCTAGTGCAGGGCCAGGGTAGACGAGGGCGGGGGAGGTACGGTTCCGACCTGGAATACAGGGGTGTCGGAGGAGTCGGGGTGATTACAGGACCGAGCTTCTGATCGTGGTGGAAACCATGATCTTCCCTACCACGGGTCCGGTTGGCCGGCTCTGCGACGTCGGCGTGTTACCGACGTCGAGGCTTCCCGTGGTGGTTTTACGCTCGACGTGGAGGGTATTGCACCTTCCGCGTCGAGTGACTTCGACGGAGTCGAAGTTCCCCGAGACTCGCCGTCTCGTGGTTTGCCGATGACTCGCCGTCGCACAGTGGTCGGAAATCGCCAAAACGTGGTCAAAATAGGAAGGAGTATTCCAATTTAGTTCAAAATTGATACTCATAGGTTTTTCGGGTCGCTGATTATAAATCTGAGGTCAAAATTACAAAAAACAAAATGGCGGATTCAATATGGCGGAAGCGTAACCCAAAAAATTATTGGACTCTCTTGAAACTTAGTATTCCCATATTTTTCGTGCCGTTGAATATGAATCTGATGTCAAAATTACAAAACACAAAATGGCGGGCGGTTATGTGAAAAAATTATTTATTTCCACAAATATTTAATTATTATCAGGTGACTTCTAATTCTTTAGTACTGAAATGTAATAGAAGTTTCTCAGTTCTGTTTCGTTCCGATATTTCAATCTCTTCTAGTAAAATAAAGAAATAATGTATATTATGGGAGAAAAAGTTGAAAGCATAGACTTATAGAGATAGACTGCGAATTTTTTTGAAGAACCTGATATGAATGAAGATATGTCATGTGACGAAGTATTGTAAAATTACTTGTATACAAATTATATTGTATTTTTCATAATTGTAATTGTAATTGGCGTTTTAAATGCAATATTAACCATTAAAATCATACACTGTTGACTATCTGAAGCATTTTATTATAATATATAACAATAATGTACCTTACATTTGTGAAAATTAGTTTGTCTCCGATTTAGGGGAAATTCGCCATTTCGGAACGTTACCGGTCGCTAAAGAAATGGCGATAATTCATAAGGTCGCAATAGGTCGCTGGAAAATGAAACGTACACTTGTTTAATAGCCTTAACAGCTTCTTTTCCAAAAAAAATGAACGCTTGATCGCGATTGATAAGCAACTTTTTCGTTAATGAAATGTACCAGATGTGTAGATTTCTCTTTTTCATCTTCCAGAGCTTTAAAAAATTAAATAAAGCAATAAAATCAGAATATTATATTAAATTAGGACATGCCCAACAATAGCAAGAATGATAAACCAGCGTTACAGCGCTATAATAAGTCGCAGAGATAATTTCAATTATGGTTGAAAATGCCGGTCTTCTAGAACTACTAACTTTGAACTTACGTATCTCCGACAGAAGTACGTATTAAATATTGGCTGTTACAAAAAAACGTGGTCTGGAACCTTATAAATAAAGTACTATTACATAGATTTTTAAACAACGGAAAAAAATTTTTGACTTTTGGCCACGATTTGGCGATTTCCGACCACTGTGCGTCGTCGGACTAGGTGTAGTGACTCGCCGTCACCTGGAGCGGAATGGCAACTCGCCGTTACCTGGATAAGGATTGTGACTCGCCGTCACCTGGAGCGGAATGGCAACTCGCCGTTACCGGATAAGGATTGTGACTCGCCGTCACCTGGAGCGGAATGGCAACTCGCCGTTACCGGATAAGGATTGTGACTCGCCGTCACCGGGACTAGAATAACGACGCGCCGTCGCTGTACGGGAAAAGGTGGCTCGCCGTCACCTGGACCGGGGAAAGATACGGTGCTCGTGAAGAACGTCAGGATTACTTACGGAGAGTGGTACGGCGGAAGTGTTCTGGGCGGAATCCCAGCTGGAACAGGAGATCGAGTCGTGTCCGCCGCGTCTTATATAGCTCGCGGTTGGTGGTGAGGGGCGGTGGTGCGGTGCGGTGCTGCGTGTTGGTTTTCCCGCCGAGAGTGTGAGCGGTGACATCCGGTTTGTGTTAGAATTGTGTCTCGTTGACGTCCGGTTCCCGCCCAATACGCGAGCGACGTGGTTTTGGGAGCGGGGTGCGCGGCGTGCCGGCGGTGCGGCGCTCGGTTGTGTTCGGGTTCGGTCGGTCGTATTTCGGTGTATACTTTTAGTGACAGGCCTGCACGTTGCAGGTCTGTTACACCCCCTCCTTTCCTCGGATTGATGAGCAAACGAGCGCGAGCCTTTTTATTTCGTAAAAAAAATTTTTTAGTGTACATTCGCATGACAGCGCTCTGTCTTTTCTAGTGTCGTGTTCTTACATGTTCTAATAGTTCTATTTCTACTGGAGGTTTCGGGAATTTGATGGGTTTATACGGTACAAACAACACTGGTTTTGTTGGGTATTAGATGGTATAATCTTCCGTTCTTCGGATAAAACAAAACATTTCTTGTTAGATACACGCAGGTAAACAAAAACAGGTACGGTTTGTGTCCTTGTTCTACCGTCGGAGTGTGCTACTCGGGTTGTGGTGTTCGCTCGCTATTTACAAAAAAATAAAGAATTCTCGGCCTTAGAACGAAAACACAAAATAGTCTTTTTTTCTCCTGGTTGATTCTTGGTGACTTAACTTATATATAACGATGTGACAATCTACGCTCGCGCTTATTACCTAGCGAGGAAAACAATAAAAAAAAAAAACTCAAAACGATAATAACAGGAACAAAAAAAAAATCACAGTCTTTGTGTCTCTCTGTTTTTGGAGGTCGTTGGTGTCCCCTCGCCGGGGAGTACCGGGTCGCGGTTCCTTATAGTATACTTACTTGCTAACTTACTATCTACCTTATTCACTAGTTTACTGTCTTTCGGATTTTTCCCGTTCCACCGCTCGCCGGGGTGTCCTCTGAGTTACGTTCTCGGCAGCGTATGAGGCGCCCGTTCTTGTCAAAGAACAGTAGCCACCTTTCCTCGTTGATGGAGGCACGGAATTTTCGTGTAAACACGAATCGTATTGGTACCTCGACGCGGCGTCCCGTGGGGAGCTGGTACCATGCCATGGGGCATGGTGTTTGTGGCCCCTCGTACCGGATGGGTGGAAGGGCTCCTGGGGCGTTTCGCCAGGGTTCCACCGGGTACCCGTTGTTTCCCGGTTCCCCGGGTTGTGGCTCGTATGGCGTGGGTCTGGTCGGTCCAGGCACCGGTTCCGGCGGTGGTAGGATGGTTGCCCGGCGGTCCTCCCACAACGGCCAACGCTCGGCATTCGGGCGATAAGGTTGTCGCCCTATCCTCCCGGCGGGCTGATTCCTTGGCGTTCGTGGGGCGATCGACATCTTCTCGATCTCTTGCCAGATAGGCACCGGTAGGCTGGTGTCTTATTTTGGCCTGGTCCGCGGGTCCGTAGGTATGGATGCATCTACCAACAGCCGGTTCGGCTCGGGTTTGTTGATTGTTGGGGCATCGTTCCCTGTCGTCCCCGTTGTCTGGACCGTTGTGGAGGTCTCCGGGCCGTCTTTTTTGTCCGGCTGTTTCTGGAGTGTCGCTGTGGTCGGGGGGACTGGTTCGGCCTTTTCTATCTTTTGCCTCGGCGGGCTCGCCGCCCCGCTCTCCAGGATACTGAGACCAATTGTCCTCTTGGTCCGTGTGCGTGCTTCCCGGAGGGTTGCGATTATGTGCGCGGAGGTGTTTGTAATCAGCTTATCGGCGGCTGACACGATCCTGGCTTCCTCGTCTAGCCGGGTCACGGCCCGGATTTTCGTGATTGTGGGCTTTGCTCGCCCACGTCCGCTGGTGGAAGGTGTGGCGGTGAGGCTGACTGATGTTGTTCGCTTTGACGTGGCCACTGGCCGTGGTCTGGTGGCCTTCCTTGCTGTCACCTCGTACCTCGCCGGTAACTCCACGCTGTCATGTCTGCTGGTCACCGGGGCGGGTATTGGTGGCGGGTTAGGTAGCGGTGTGTCCAGCCGGATAGTCGGTGTCGGAGGTCGTCCCTCCGTATCTATCGGTGCGTCGTCGAACAGGTCCTCCATCCCGGCGTAAAAATCCATCGTCGCCCGATGGCTTCTGTTTTGCCTATGACATAGAGTAACAGGAAGTGTATGTTTACGTGGCCTTCCTCGCCGTCGGGGTACGGGGTGGCGGTCGGGGGTCGGGTTGTCGGCCTCCTTGGTTGGGGGGTCGGGGGTCGTATGGCCTGCCGTATCGTCTGGGTTGGCGTCGGTGGTCGCGTTGTTGCCTGGCCCTGGTTTCAGGTCCTGAACGTGGATGTGGCGTGTCCACCAGTTTTCCTGGTCGCGTAGGTCGACGATAACGGGGGAGACGATGCGCCCGACCGTATATGGACCGCTGTATTTGGGGGCCAGCTTAGCGGCTATGCCGGCTCCCTTGTCCGACAGTGTATGTTCCCGTTTCCATACTGTGTCGCCCACGCCGGGTCTCCAGTTGCGGTGTCGCAAGTTGTAATATTTCTCCTGTCGGCTGAAAGCCTGCGCTAAGTGGAGTTTTGCGAGTTCCTGGGCTTCTCGGAGGATCTTCCAGCGGTGTGTGCTTCCGGTGGTCGTCGTTCCCGACGGTGGTTCTCCTGGTGTTCGTAGCTCCCGGCCCTGGTTTAAATAGGCTGGGCTATATCCGGTTGATTCGTGCCATGCTGTGTTGATGGCGAATCTGGTCTCGTCTATCCTCTCATCCCACCTATCGTGTTGGTCCCCGGCATACTGGGCCATCATTGTTTTTACTACTTTGTTGGCTCGCTCTACTGGGTTACAGTGTGGAGCGTAGGGTGGTGTTCGGCGGTGTTTTATGCCGGCGGTTCGTAGTAAGGTCGTGAATGGCTCTCCGATAAATTGCCGCCCGTTATCGGTGACTACTATGTGCGGTGTTCCGTGGCGTAGTATAATGTCTTTCCTTATTACGGAGGCTACGGCGGCACTGGTTGCCTTCCTGAGGGGCGCTAGTTCGATCCACTTTGTGAATTTATCCACGGCGACCAGTAACCAGATGTGTCCGTGGCGGGACCGGGGTAGAGGTCCGACCAAGTCGACGGACACGGTATGCCATGGTCCCTCGCCGGGGCTGGCGTGGAGTTGCCCGGGGGTTAGTTGTGGCGGTATCTTGTACCTTTGGCAGCTGGTGCAGTTGCGGACGTGGCGGGCGGTATCCCTGAACATGCCTGGCCAGTAAAATCGTTGTGCTAGGCGCGTGATGGTTTTGGCGATGCCTAAATGTCCTGCGGTAGGGTCATCGTGGTACTGGCGTAGTACGGCAGGTCGGTCGGCGTTTGGTACGCAGAGTTTCTAGTCCCGGTGACGGCGAGTCACAATCCTTATCCGGTAACGGCGAGTTGCCATTCCGCTCCAGGTGACGGCGAGTCACAATCCTTATCCGGTAACGGCGAGTTGCCATTCCGCTCCAGGTGACGGCGAGTCACAATCCTTATCCAGGTAACGGCGAGTTGCCATTCCGCTCCAGGTGACGGCGAGTCACTACACCTATTCCGACGACGGCGAGTCGGATACCTTCCTGGTCGACAATATGGCCGAGGTACCGCAGGCTAGTGACGCAAAACTTGCATTTTTCGGGGTTTAATTGGAGTCCGGCGTGACGCAGGCGCTGGAACACTTGGTGTAGGTGTTGAAGGTGTTCGGGAAATGTTTTACTGGCAATAATGATGTCGTCCAGATATGCAAATGCATATGGCTCGAACTCGGGTCCTATTATCTTGTCCAGTAGCCGTTGGAACGTTGCTGGAGCGGAGTGTAGCCCGAAGGGCATAACCGTAAACTGGTACAGCCCTTTTCCGGGTACGGTGAAGGCGGTTAGCGGTCGGCTGCTGTGTTCGAGAGGGACTTGCCAGTACCCGTTTTTAAGATCCAGTGTTGTCAGAAATCTGGCTCCTCGCAGTTTGTCCAGGGTTGCCTGTATTTGTGGCAACGGGTAAGCGTCTTTTTCTGACCTTTCGTTTAACTTTCTAAAGTCGACGCAAAAGCGGGGTCTACCGTCCGTCTTCTTTACTACGACCACCGGTGAGCTCCAGGGGCTGCTGGATCCCTCGATCACCCCGGTTTGCAGCATTTGGTCGACCTCTTGGTTAATAATGGCTTGCATTGCCGGGTTACGGGGTCGATACCGTTGTTTTCTCGGTGTCTCATCCCTTAATTTAATCCGGTGCTGGATTAGGTCGATGCGTCCGGCTACGGATTCAAAGAGTTGCATTTCGTCCCTGAGGAACGTGTCTAAGCTGCTTTGGTCGCATGGCGGCGGCGTGCAGAGACCGGCCTGGTGGCAGGGGTCGGCGGGGCCCTCGTCGGACCAGGTGGCAAGGTGTTGTGGAGGCGCTAGTTGTAGCTGTAGTGCGGCGATGGTCTGTATTCCCAGTAGTACCGGTGGACTCATTCTCGGTAGGATGATGAATTCCTGTTCCCATTCGTATCCAACTGCTATAAATGGGAGTCGAATGGTTCCGGCGGCGGGTATATCAGACCCGTCGGCCAGGCCAACGAGGCCCGGGTCATCGGTGTCTGTGGCTATGCCCTGTGCCTCTGCCCATTGTTGTACCTCTCTGTTTATGCACGAGAGTTGCGCTCCTGTGTCCAGGAGCGCCTCTACTTCTCGGCCGAGGATTTGGATCGGTATTGTTGGGCGTGGTGTGTACTTTATTGTGGGGGCCGGCGGTTGCCCAGTGCTGGCGGGCCCCGTGCTTCGTTTCCCGATGCGGGTGGTATGACTGATGGAGGCGGATGACAATCTCTCGTGAGCGTCCCGTCTCGGCCGCAGCGCGAACAGAACTTCCGGTACGTGTTTCGGCATTCGTACCGGTGGTGTCCCCGTTGTTTGCACCTCCAGCAATGTGTCTCCGGGCTGTAAATGTCGGGGTTGGCGCCTCCTCCTGCTTGTGGCGTATTACTCAGTTGCGCCAACCGGTTGCCGATAGGTTCTAGCCGCGCCGTTTCTACTGGCCGGGTGACCGAGGGTCTTGCTTCTTCGGGACCGGCGTTAGCGGCGGCCACGTGCCGAGCCGGTGTGCGCTGGAGCCGTTGTTTGCGTGCCTCTGCGCGTCCAAGCCGTTGCACCTGGCGTAGGAGCTCGTCTAGGTCGGGAACGGTGTCGGGATGTATGGCTCCGGCGTATTCTGGTAGCATGTTTTCTTGTATAATTTCGAGGTGCTCGTCCGCCGGCACCTGTGCTCGCCGCATCAGCGTCAGCAAGGCGTTCACAAAAAGGTGGAAGGGCTCCCCCGGTTGCTGTACACGCTCCAGTGCTTCCCGTTCTCGTTGTCGTCGTGTTCGGTTCGAGGCAAAGAACGCGAGAAAATTCTCGGTAAACTGAGTCCAGGAATGTATTTGTTGGCGTAAATTCCGGTACCATAGTTGCGCTTCTCCGCGCAATAATTCCGGGAGCCCTCGGAGGAGCTCGTCGTCGCTGAGTCGGTATCCGGCCTGGAGTTCGTTTACTCGCTCCAAAAATGAGAACGGGTCCTTCCCGTCACTAGTACACCCCCACTTTCGCATCCGGTCCATATTTCGTCGCGGGTCGTTCTGTTCCCCGTCCTTTTCTTCGGGGTCATGTGCATCGGGGATAGTGTCATGTCGTTTGCCGGTGGACGGGCCTGGTGCGTCGAGCTCGCCGCCTATTTGTACCTTCGGGTCCGGCATAATGACTAATTCTCCGGCCTGTCTCTCGGTATAATCGGTCCACCGTTGCAGGAGCTCGCTTGTATTTCCGCTCGTAGATAAGCCTTGTCGGTGGAGGTCCGCGATTAATCGTTCCCTTGTTGGCCGGAGCGTGCCCCTTTTCATCCCCGACGTGCGAGATCTTTATTTTGTCGTGTCCCGTGTCGGTCCGTTGTTTTCCGGAGCGCGTATATCCTGTTTTCTGGTGTACGGCGATTCAAATATTCGCGCGCCGCGGGGCGTAGTACCGAATGTTTACCGATAGATGGCGCGCGCGGTTTGGTACGGTGCGGCTCTGCGGTATGCACGTTGCTCTTGTGTCTTGGTGCGACCCGGTGGCGCTGGGCGGCGTGTATGTCGCGATCGCGATCTATTTCGCGTGGTTAGTTGTCGTAACCTCAAAATTCCGTGCGCCACGTGGCGGTTGTTTTACTCGGTATGTTCTAGTCCCTGTTCGGGCGCCATGTAACGAGTCCGTATCGTCGACCGTCACAACGGTATTTCGGTGGTTTCCCCGTGCTGGTATAGCTCGCCGTGCCAGAGTCGTCGGTCAGCGGGGAGAGGTGTTTAAACAAGAATGAGACAGTGTTGGTGTCGTTTATGTGCTCGCGCTCATTTGTCGTGCGTCCGGGTTTCGCGGTCTTCGCGGTGTTCGTGGTGTCTCGGTACAGTCAGTGACAGAGTCGGGGTGATTACAGGACCGAGCTTCTGATCGTGGTGGAAACCATGATCTTCCCTACCACGGGTCCGGTTGGCCGGCTCTGCGACGTCGGCGTGTTACCGACGTCGAGGCTTCCCGTGGTGGTTTTACGCTCGACGTGGAGGGTATTGCACCTTCCGCGTCGAGTGACTTCGACGGAGTCGAAGTTCCCCGAGACTCGCCGTCTCGTGGTTTGCCGATGACTCGCCGTCGTCGGACTAGGTGTAGTGACTCGCCGTCACCTGGAGCGGAATGGCAACTCGCCGTTACCTGGATAAGGATTGTGACTCGCCGTCACCTGGAGCGGAATGGCAACTCGCCGTTACCGGATAAGGATTGTGACTCGCCGTCACCTGGAGCGGAATGGCAACTCGCCGTTACCGGATAAGGATTGTGACTCGCCGTCACCGGGACTAGAATAACGACGCGCCGTCGCTGTACGGGAAAAGGTGGCTCGCCGTCACCTGGACCGGGGAAAGATACGGTGCTCGTGAAGAACGTCAGGATTACTTACGGAGAGTGGTACGGCGGAAGTGTTCTGGGCGGAATCCCAGCTGGAACAGGAGATCGAGTCGTGTCCGCCGCGTCTTATATAGCTCGCGGTTGGTGGTGAGGGGCGGTGGTGCAGTCGGTGCTGCGTGTTGGTTTTTCCGCCGAGAGTGTGAGCGGTGACATCCGGTTTGTGTTAGAATTGTGTCTCGTTGACGTCCGGTTCCCGCCCAATACGCGAGCGACGTGGTTTTGGGAGCGGGTAGCGCGGTGTGCCGGCGGTGC
This sequence comes from Lasioglossum lativentre, assembly GCA_916610255.1. Classification (NCBI taxonomy): domain Eukaryota; kingdom Metazoa; phylum Arthropoda; class Insecta; order Hymenoptera; family Halictidae; genus Lasioglossum; species Lasioglossum lativentre. Next base: position 3,399,047 of record OU744367.1, read on the forward strand.
GGCGCTCGGTTGTGTTCGGGTTCGGTCGGTCGTATTTCGGTGTATACTTTTAGTGACAGGCCTGCACGTTGTAGGTCTGTTACACTATCATAAAAATAACTTTGCAGAATCCTTTGTAATGGCAAAGAGAGATTACGCTTCTGCAAACTAACAAAAATCGAATTCCAATTGATGCTATTAAACGCATTGCGAACATCAAGAGAAACCAGTAAACCAAAATGACATTTAAGAACAGAATTTTCAACAAAATTATTTACAACCTCTAATGCATCCAACGTAGACTTACATTTCGTAAAGTCATGTTGATTAACAGCGTATGGAATCCCTCCCAGAGAATCAAGAATTCTATTCTTTAAGACGGTCTCCAAGACCTTACCAATAGAGTCCCCAATACATAGAGGTCTAAAATCACTGAGCAAACAAGTTTTATCATTGTTCTTCCGCAACAAAATAACCCTACTCGTTTTCCACTTAGCAGGAAAAATACCAGAAGACAGGCAGAAGTTAACAACATCAACAAATCCATCGACATAATATTGCATTATTCTACGAATAATCTCAGGAGGGATTGTGTCAAGACCACAAGCCTTCCTCAATTTAAAATTGCGCGCAATATCCAAAATCTCACCACGCCCAGTCAGAAAAGAAGACTCACACGAGAGAGAACCAAAACACTTATACAGAACAGGATCGACAGACCTAGGAAACAAGGAGCCCAATATATCACGTGCTTCGCTACGGCTCAAAACCGGAGGAGGAAGACGCACCTTAAACCTCCTTTGAATAACACGGTAGGGCTTGCCCCATGTGTCATTCTGTAGCAGATCAACAAAGCTCTTCCAAGCACGTTTTTTAGCATCAGATATCTCAAAGCAAAGTTTTTTCATATTGGTTCTATATATCTCCTTTACAGCGGAATAATCCAAGCCTCTTCTCACAGCACGCTGATAAATCCTCCTAGATCTATTAACCTCGGCTCTAAGCTCACCAGTAATTATGTAGGATGTGTGGATTTGTATATTTTCTATTGTATGTATATGTGAATTGTGTTTGTGCATGAGTGTCGCGATACTGCGACCGCGACATAAAAAATAATCAATAAATAAATACATGACGATTCGAATTAATCAATAAATAAATACATGACGTCTTCTAGAAGATTCGTAAAATAAAACATCCGAGCGAGTAGTATATAAAGGGACGCGTTGACGTGGCGACTTGGCTTTTACGGGAAACACGAACACGAACACGTCAAGTATTATTAATACGGAATTACGGAATTACGGTTGAAGGATTTAATGTTTATTCATTGTTTTGTCAAATTGTATATAAGTTGTGTGCTTTCTTATTGTAATAAAATAACTGTTTAACATCTCTTCTCTTACAATTATTTTTATGAAAATTATACGTTTTCTTCCTCATGCTACACTTGCATGCCTCAACAATGTTTTTAACGTATTTACAAATGTCCAACTCAGAACTAAAACCCGCACTCAAATTCGAATTCAACCTATCATACATAATGGTCAACAAATCAGGGGCCAGAGTCTTCAAGTTCCAAGTAAACCTGCGGTTCAACAAAGTATTTCCACTATGATTACTAAAATTTTCCTTAATATTATGTACTACGTACATATGATCAGAGACAGTGACCTCAGGAGACACATAGCCCTTAACAAAATTGCTCAGCCTTCTGTCAACGCAAATAATATCAATTTTTGATCTTTTACCAGCACGCTCGAAGGTACACCCACCTCTCGCAATTAAATGAACTAAATTAATATCAGAGACAAAATCGCAAAAAATACGTTCTCTTGGACCCTGAATAGAATCGCCAAAAAGTGGCGATCTAGCATTAAAATCTCCAATTAAAATCAAAGGCTTAGCAAGAGAAGCCTTGAAATGACGAATTTCCTCCAAATAGAGGTGAAAATCATCGATCGAACAATTAGGAGAAATATATACACAACAAATAACATAGTTTTTAAGAGTAACGGCATGTTTTGACCTGGTCTTGATCGACCAGAGGATGAAGAAAATGTTGGTGGAATGATTATGTGAGAAAATGAGAAGACTGGATGGTTGCGTGTAACGGCTGGATTTGAATATGAGACAAATGGACTGTATAAATGGAGAAAAGCGGATAACTGGATATTTAATAAATTAACTGTATTTGACCACTAAGGTTTACACTATTGTCTGAGTTCTGTATAAAAAATGAAATAAATGAGAGTTGAAAGCACGTGTAACGATTTGACAGACGATTAGATTACGTATTTCACAGCTGACTGGTTTGGCGTAAAGAGAGCGAGAAGACCGCTGTCTCTCACTTTTGTTGTCTCGATCCTCCTGGAAGTCCGTCACGCACCGGTGGTTCCGGTTGTTCGTTCGGGATCATTCCAGAAGGATCGAGACGGATTTTCACCAATCACGCGCTTGATCGATGGCCCGCGCGAGTCTCGTTACCATACGCTGCTGGCTTGCGTTCAGGCGGGAACGCGCGAGTCAAGTCGTGATTGGTTGTGTGTATTGAAGTCGCGTCATACTCATGGCAACATGGCGCTCGCACGCGCCAGTCTCAAACATACCGCCCGCCTCGACTTGTCGATCTCGCGTTGTTTAACAGCAAAGACGGAAGTGAATCGTGTGCAATTAATATTAATGAAATGTGACCTATTGAGAAATACAATGGTGATTTGTGCAATGAGTTGAACTGAATCCGTCGCGAACATGAAGTGTGTAGTTTACGTTGCGAGAGGTTATGCGTGACGTCACTGATGGCGTTGTCAATGAATGAGACAAATGAATCGCGCCTGCGTCGACTGGATTGTTTCGCGTACTACGCAGTTGCACTCGATCGGCGGCCATGAATGGCGCGACTGCAGCATTATTGATCGTCAGCGCTGAGAGGCAAGACGATGAGCTTGTGTATCGGTCTCACAAACTCTGAGGTTGCGGTGACCGCCTTCACGACACGGACTTTCCCATCGCTGCCTGGATGTACCTCCTTCACGCGTGCAAGCGGCCATTTGGACGGCGGCAGTGATTCTCCGGCGATGATGCATAAACGACCAGGCATGATGTTCTCCTGTGGACGACGCCATTTTGATCGAGAGGTGAGCCCTTGCAGATATTCTCTTTGCCATCTCCACCAGAACTGATCTCTCAGTTGTGTAACCAGCTGCCATCGCGTGAGCCGGTTCACCTCCAGATCCATCAGTGACGGTTCTGGAAGTGAGTTTAACGCCGTACCTACAAGAAAATGCCCTGGTGTTAAAGCAGTCAAATCGGTGGGATCGTCTGAAAGGGCGGCTAGTGGCCTTGAATTGAGGCACGCCTCGACTTGGGTGAGTAGAGTAGTCATCTCTTCAAACGTGAGCCGAGCCTCTCCGATTGTTCGGCGCAGATGGTGCTTGGTTGACTTTACTGCGGCCTCCCACAAACCACCGAAATGAGGCGCCGCAGGAGGGTTGAAGTGCCACTGGATTCGTAGGATGCTCATCTGATTTCTGATTTCCTTGTTTTCCAGGCTGCAGGCTGTGAAGAGACGCCTCAACTCCCGGTCTGCTCCCAGGAAATTTGTCCCACAATCACTGTACATGTGCGCACAGAGACCTCGATGTGAAGTGAACCGCCGGAAGGCAGCTAGGAAAGCCTCGGAGGAATAGCTGGACACCACTTCGAGATGGACAGCCTTGGTTACCATACAGATGAAGACTGCGAAGAAGGCCTTGGATGCCTTGTGACCGCGCCCTGGACTCGTTCTCAGCCATATTGGACCTGCATAATCCACTCCAGTGTGATGGAAGGGACGCGAAGGGGTGACACGATGCTCCGGTAGCTCACCCATCAGCTGACGGCCTGGTTCCGCCCTCCATCGCAGACAAGTGATACATCTGTGGATCACTGCCTTGACTGCTGATCTACCCTTGGGAATCCAGAACCGCTGACGTATGGCTCCCAAGGTGGCCTGCACTCCTCCATGCATTGTCTGTCGATGGCTGAAAATGATATATAGATATGTGAAGTGAGACTTGGAAGGTAGAATGATCGGGTGAGCTTCGTCTGGATTTAACGGAGCCTTGCCCAGACGACCTCCAACTCGCAGCAATGTGTCACCGCCCAGTACAGCAGACAGTGGTGAGAGTATGCTTCGTGGAGGAATCGAGCCTCCTGCTGCGAGAGCTTTGACCTCGTCTCTGAAGTGAAGCCTCTGGACCAGCTTTATCCACGTTCCTTCCGCCTCTTCTATTTCCTTTGCTGATAGGACTGGGACGGTTGCGACGCTGGGGGCTGTTGTGCGAGTTGTGATTGGTGTTGCCCTGCGTCGTCCCTTGAGCCACCGACGACACCATGCTGTGACTCGTAGTAGCCTGGTGAATGACGAGAACCTTGTAAGTATTTCGTTTTCCTTGACATCGTCCGTGGCCTTGGTTGCGATGGCTACTACAGGTCCTTTCTCCTCTGGTAGGTGTGCGTCTGGCCATGATGGAGCGAAGCGTTCTTCGTGGCGGAGGAACTTGGGGCCGTTCCACCACAAGGTCCACTGCAGCATCTGGGATGGAGAGAGCCCTCGAGATGCACAGTCTGCTGGGTTGTCGACACCTGCTACGTGATGCCACTGTGCCTCGGGAACAAGTCTCTGGATGTCTGCGACTCTGTTTGCCACATATGTCATCCACCTGCTCGGATGTGCCTGAATCCATCCTAGTGCGACTGTGGAATCGGACCATAAGTGCGTCGTTGTGTTGTTGACATCCAGTGCTGTGATGGTTCGCTGCGTCAATCGAGCGAGGAGATGTGCTGCACAAAGTTCGAGACGTGGCAATGAAATTTGTTTTATTGGTGCGACCTTACTCTTAGCTGTGATGAGGGCTACTCTCCATTGCCCATCCTCGTCCTTCGTCCTCATGTATAGGACTGCCCCGTAGGCTCGTTCCGAGGCATCAGCGAAGCCGTGTATCTCCCTCTGCTTATGGTGATGGCTGCTGAACAGAGGTCTTGGTACCCTCACCTGCTCGAGCAGCTTCATTTCGCTGCAAAACGATGCCCAATCTTCAGCCAATGTGGAGGGAAGCGGCTCGTCCCAGTCAAGCCCCAGCAACCAGGTGGATTGGATGATTATTTTGGAGCGTACGATGACAGGAGTCAACCAGCCCAGTGGGTCAAATAATTGGGCTGCTTTGGAGACCACTCTTCGCTTGGTTGGACACTGGAAGGTGGTATCTGGAATGGAGAACTTGAAGCTGTCACTCTGAGGAGACCAATGGAGACCGAGAGCTGTGTGCGTGCTGTCGGTCCATGTCTTCGCTTCGCTCTCAGAGTTTCCACTTGCTGGTGGTTGATTGGCTGCGCTCTGAGAATTTTCGGAAGTGATTTGGTGCAAATCAGTGTCATTGGATGCCCACTTTTGGAGGGGGAATCCGCCCGCCATGCACAGCTGTTGCAGTTGATCGGCAGTTTCCTTCAACGCTGAGACTGTGTCAGCTCCTGTGAGGACGTCGTCGACGTAGGCATCCTGCTTGATGGCCAGTGCACCCTTGGGATACCGAGTGCCTTCGTCGTCTGCCAGTTGTCGTAGTGTTCGGACTGCTAGGAACGGAGCACAAGAAAGCCCGTAAGTAACTGTGTTCAGTTGATACTCACGTACCTCCTGCGTCTCGGTTTGTCTCCAAAGTATGCGCTGGTAGTTTCGATCCTCTGGATGCACCAATATCTGCCGGTACATCTTGGCGACATCAGCAGTTACTACATATTGGTGCTTACGCCATTTCAGAATGACGTCAGCAAGCGAAGGCAGCAGATTCGGACCCACATGAAGAGCGTCGTTGAGTGACAGCTGAGACGGCTCGGACCATGATCCATTGAAGACCACTCTGAGCTTCGTGGTGGAGCTGCTGGGTTTCAGGACCCCATGATGCGGAAGGTAATGAGTCTGCTTCTCATTTGTTGCTCCGTTGGACTGTGACATGTGCTTGAGTGCTTCGTACTGGTTCATGAAGTCACAGTACAAGTCCTTGAACTCCACATCTCCCTTGAAACGCTGCTCCATCCGCCTGAGTAGGTGCCACGCTGCCTTTTTTGAACCTGAGGTGACATTGATTTGATTTTTAAACGGAAGCCTGACCTGATACCGACCGTCCTTAGTGCGTGAGTGAGTAGCTGCGAAATGATCCTCGCACTGCTGCTCCTCTGGAGTCCACGAAGAGGCCGTGTCTGGGAGGTCCTCCTGTTCCCAGAATCTCCGCACTAGTGAGCTCAGATCGTCACCAACGGTCGTCTGATGCACTTGGGCGTGCATAGAGCTGGATGCTGCACCTGCCATCCCGGTGATGATCCAGCCGAAGATGGTGAGTTGTGCCACTGGTTGGTGTGGTGCGCCTTTCCTGATTCCTCCCTTTATGATGGCAGGGAAGACGTCTGCTCCGATCAGGACTTCTATGGGAGCCCCACTTGCCGGAGAGGGATCGGCTAGCTGTAGACCCTTCAGGTGTTTCCACTCTTGTTGCGGTCTTGATCGACCACGCGTGTACGCCGTGAGCCGCGAGAGTATCACTGCAGTGGCCTTGATCGGCTCATCTGTTTTGGAGGCAGAGATACTCAACGTTGCCCTTCCTCGAGCCCTTGCCAACTGCTGTCCGCCGACACCATAAATGTCTACAGAGGCCGCCGTTCGAGCTAATTGGAGCCGCTGTGCTAGTCCTTCACTCATCATGGTAATCTCTGAACCTTGATCAATAAGCGCTCTGACTGCTTGGCGTTGGCCGTGTCGATCTGAAACATGGATCATTGCTGTTGCCAATAATACCTCACCAGATACGTTGCGGCAGTCCTGAGCATGATGGGACGACTTCGGGCTACTGTTGTCCTTGTAAGCGTCGTGCAGCAACGTGTGATGACGTCCTCCACACGAAAAACAGCTTATTTTGGATGGGCACTCAGAAGTGGAGTGTTTGCCGAGGCAGTTAACGCAGAGATGATGCTTCTCTACGATTCTCCTTCTCTCATCCGGCGGGTTTCCCTTGTACGACGGACAATACATGAGGAAATGATCCTTGTCGCACATCACACACACTAGTTGGCGCTGTTTCTTCTCAGTGTGGTTGACTTTTGCCTTGTTGATTGTTTTAGCCTTGTAGGGCCCCAACACTGCCTTTGTCCTGAGGAATCTGGTCTGATCCTGACTGGTGCTGGGAATTGGATCAAGAGCTGAGGTGCTCGGACTTGCCTGCATCATCTGGAGCCTCTGTATCATGAATTCCTTCAGGATCGCAAAGGAAGGTGGTTCATTGCTCACGGTAACCTTTTCCTCCCACTTGTCTCTGGTTTTCGGGTCGAATAAATTTACGATGGAATACACGAACCAATCTTCTGTTTTATCAATTGGTCTCCCTAGACCCTCGAGCGTATTGACCACCGTGGAGACACCTTTCTGGATTTTGCTCATTTCCTGCACCGAGCTCTCTTTCATTTGAGGAAGTTCTGCCAATTTATCGAGACATGACCGTACTATAATCCGCTTGTTTTCGAAATGCTCCTGTAAGATGTTCCAAGCTCGCTTGTAATTTTCATTTGTTGTTGGCAGATCCCGTATTAGACCTTCAGCCTGGTCCTGCAGACTGCTCTTTAGGTAGTGGAGCTTGTCTACCTCGTGCAGCCGCTTGTTCCGATCGACCATGGATAGGAAGCGATCCTTGAACGAGGGCCAATCTACGTACTCTACACTGAAGTGTGGCAGTTGCATCCTTGGGAGCGAAGCTGAGACTGGTTCCGTTGCTTCCTCTGCTGGACTCTGATTCGCAGATTTCGCGATGCCCTCGCCGAATTGTCGTGCCAAATCGCGCAACCGGCTTTTTTGTTGTAGGTATGCCTCCTCTACAATATCAGCCGTGTTCTTCTTCACGTACTCGCTGTCCTTGATCGCAGTCTTATGACTGTACGTCAGCGAGTCGTGATTTTTTTGGAATGTCTTCCAGTATTCTTCTAGGAGTTCGAGCCTGGTTTCGACATCGCTTACGGTCATCTTTGGTAGGGAAACCGATTTCTTGAAATTGTCCATGAGGCGGCAGATTTTTCCTCCAACGTGGTTCTGCTTATGGAGCAGATCTTCTGTAGAATATTCCATCTTCTGGAGCAGTTGGTTCGCTAAATGGAATTCTCACAGAAGAGCACTGAATTCACCACTCAGGTGTAAATGTGTGGAAGGAAGGTTGCCAGAAACGTGCAAAAATCCGGCTCGAAGGACCAAAAAATGTTTTGACCTGGTCTTGATCGACCAGAGGATGAAGAAAATGTTGGTGGAATGATTATGTGAGAAAATGAGAAGACTGGATGGTTGCGTGTAACGGCTGGATTTGAATATGAGACAAATGGACTGTATAAATGGAGAAAAGCGGATAACTGGATATTTAATAAATTAACTGTATTTGACCACTAAGGTTTACACTATTGTCTGAGTTCTGTATAAAAAATGAAATAAATGAGAGTTGAAAGCACGTGTAACGATTTGACAGACGATTAGATTACGTATTTCACAGCTGACTGGTTTGGCGTAAAGAGAGCGAGAAGACCGCTGTCTCTCACTTTTGTTGTCTCGATCCTCCTGGAAGTCCGTCACGCACCGGTGGTTCCGGTTGTTCGTTCGGGATCATTCCAGAAGGATCGAGACGGATTTTCACCAATCACGCGCTCGATCGATGGCCCGCGCGAGTCTCGTTACCATACGCTGCTGGCTTGCGTTCAGGCGGGAACGCGCGAGTCAAGTCGTGATTGGTTGTGTGTATTGAAGTCGCGTCATACTCATGGCAACATGGCGCTCGCACGCGCCTGTCTCAAACACGGCACAAAAGAAATGTCCAACAAACATATCCGCAACTCTAACCTTAATAGCAGAATTAATAAGCCAAATGGCAGAAAATCCATCACTAGAAACGATCCAATGACTCTCCTTACGATAAAATTCCTGAATACATGCAATATCTGCCTTGCACTCTACAAGAAACTGTTTCAGGATATTCTGAGCCATGCAACACTTATTTAAATTAATCTGCACTAGGCGCATTATAGCGAATAAATTCTTCCTTCAGATCGCGAACCTTATTTCTAAATATAGGACAACTCATCGAAGTCATAAGGTGTTTGGCATCCTTGCCAATCCTACGACAGTCAATACAAAATGGATCACTTTCTTTGCAATCAGCAATTTTATGTCCATCCTGATTACATTTCCGGCATCTCTCAGCACCCGAAATTTTCTCTTTACAGTTACCACTGTAATGCCCCAAATTATGGCATCTGAAACACTTGATTAGTTTCGGAGCCGGAATCAAACGAGCAACAGATAAACCAATCCGAAGCTTTCCAAATTTAACCAATTGGCCAAGATACTTAACCGGCGTCTCCACGACAGCCATCTGAGATCCCATAGGAGTCGTTCTGAGAATCTTAACGCGAAACTCATCAAGACAAGCCCCAAGCGATTTCGCCACAGCTCTAATCACTTCAGAGGCATCAATCACAGGGTCAAGATTCCGAACCTCAAGATCAAATTTCTTCGTGACAGTTTTAATAGTGTGACTTGGACCAACCACCTTAGCCAAATCATCAGTAAACTGACGAGCACCAGTCTCACCACCAACCTCAAGCAGAAGATGACCAGCCTGAGTTTTTCGCACATTCTTAATGCGATCAACATTATCAACAGAACTAGCAATTTTCAAATAGGTAGCTTTGAAGTCCTCCTCCTTAGAGACACCAATAATAATGGCATCTGCCCTAGGAACCGCCCATCTAGGCGGACCACTGACTTTCTTCTTATTTGTTTTCTTTTTGTTGCAGATTCCGCATTAACACCATCCGACAAGGCCAAATCATCCTTCCTCTCACGTTGAAGCTGTTTTTTGCTTTTGACCACCGTGAAAGGAGTCTCAACTCGCGAAACAGAGGCAATCATTGGCTTAACATAAGTACCAACTTTACCAGGTTTAACAACAGATTTTTTATCAGCAGACCGAGTACGCGAGCGCCTATGATTTTTAATCAACACCTTGATCTGTCGCATAAGCTCCTCATCCGAGGTAGGGACCTCATCAGCTGAAGAAGCAGTGTCAACCCTACGAGGGACAACCCCAGATCTCGAAACAGGTAAAGCAAAGCTAAAAGAAGAAGATCCATCCTTTCTACGCTTATGCTTCACCTTGTCAGCATACGATATCCTCCCCGAGATATGAGAAGAGGAAGCATCATCCTCCCTATCAGAGGGATCTCGACCCTTCCTCTTCCTCCTCTCCATCTCTATACTGAGCAACGACTCAGAACGACCAGAGATAGAGCAATCATCAATCCGGATCCTATTCCTTAAAACATCCTCAGGGAAAGGAGACACACCATGAAACCGTCCGTCCCGCATCGAATTCACCTCATGGACATTAGCAGAAAGACCATCCATCTTCCCGGTGAGTCGAACAATTCGATCTTTATATTCGACTTTAACATTTTTATTAGAGACCACATAGTCACTAATTTCTCGCAATTCCTTTTGCATACTATGAAATTTCTCCAACAATGAAGACATCATAGCCGCCATCGGATCAAGAACCATACCAGACGAAGTCTCATCTAAAACGACAGCATCGTCCCTTTTATCAGCCAATCCACTGATAACATGTTTCCTTTTTACAGGCCTATAGGGACCATCAGTCGCAGCAGCATGTGCAGCAGCAGTACCAACGGAAGACCCACCAACTTTGATCGCAGCCAAATCATCATGAGAGACCGCGAGTGAATGATACCTACGATCACGAGCCCTTCTGGTCACCTGACCCCTAACTGTGAGCATTGGGATCTTAGAAAGAGTCGGAGACGGTTCTTTAAGAAAGGTCCCAGCAGTGGCGCGCTTCCTCTCCTCGTCAACCCATGGGATCTCATCATCATCCATGGCGACCAATCTTTTGTCTACCTCTGCTCTTTCACGAGCAGAGACAACGACAACAGGCTCAAAGAAAGAGCCCCTGCGTGCATTGATGGTACTAACCAAAGTGTCCTCATCCATTCTACCAGGTACAGAAGAACCAGGAGAATACGCAATATCCTCTCCAGAAGCTATTACAGCAGGTGAGGCTTGGAGGTCTACCTTCACCTGTCCGCGGTCGATGGATGACGACATAGGGGGTCCCGCTCTCCCACCACCATCTACGCCGGTACTGGGGTATCCCTCTCCTGCACCGCAAACGTTGCACTTACTTGTTGTGTCTACCATGGTCAATATTACCTCCCAAACTTGCTCGAGTCGTCGCCATCGCCTCCGTCATCGGCCGGAGGACTTATCCATCCAGTTGGAGAATACATGGATCTCACTACATGCCGATACATGCAGATCATCGTCCCATGTGTCCTCCAGTACCCCTCACTCCGTTAGCGCACGCCGAAGCGTGTCCCAGGAACCACCACGAGGAGGTGGAGTGAGAGGATTTAGCTGTGTGACGTCCCTCAAATAGAGAGAACAACTCGACAGTGGATCAGAGTCACCACTGTAGAGGCCACACAACCTCGGTTCCCCCACCTTTTTTTTTTTTTTGTTTGTGGGGAAATGCGTCACGCATACCTTGACTCCCGGGGAGGAACCGAGGTTATGTGGGACTACCACCGGGAGGGGGCGCTGAAGGCGCCTCGTCCCCAGTGGCTACCCACTAAAACCCCACACCCGCCTAAGCTAAATGGGAAGTGCCTGGATCACGCGAGTATTCAACAGGACACTTCGTGCCACTTAGTTGCACGTTAGTGCCACTCTCTAGCGCACCCCCCCCCCCCCCCCACTCCGACAGTGGACAGCCCCCAGGACCCACTGCCGGAGAAATCTATCCCCTACCTTCCCAAACCCGAGACTAGGGGGGGGGGGGGGGAATAGCCCCCCCTTCGTCATGGAGGCGGAGCGTAGACGTGACCCGCCCCAATAACTCGGGGTGCAAGAGCTCCGTAATCGGGGGCGTCCCAGGGCGGAGTTTACGCAACACCACCTTATAGGGACGCCCCCAGGGATCGTCGTCTAACGATCCCAGGAGCTCCTCCCAGGCCCTGGACTTGGCGGCCTTGATGGCCCTCTGCAGGGCCATCTGGGCCTCCCTGTACGTTATGTACAGGGAGTCGACCCTCGCACCGTCGCCACCCCTAAAGTGGCGGCGACGAGCACGGGTGTACCGGCGTCGGGCGCGAACACAGTCATTCCGAAGGTCTGCTATCTCGCCCGACGAGTGGGGACCACCTCCATAGTAACATGGAGGTGGTCTGACAGAGTCTCCCACTCTGTCGCCACTCGTCAGGCGGACACACGGCGTACAGCGGATGGGGTGGCCCAGACCAAGTCTATAATTGACCACCCGTTCCACCGCACGCACGTGGGTTCAGACCCCCGGTTCAATAACCGGAGGTCCATGCCCCCCGCCCATTCCTCAAGGGCCCCGCCGCGGAGGTCCGTCCTGGGGTTACCCTACATGGTGGATTTCGCATTGTCACCGTGGTCGACTACATGACCGCGACCGAGAGGTCGTGGAAGGCGGCGGCCTCCTTCTGTGAGGATGTCATGTCGCAGAAGGAGGCCGCCGAGAGAGCCCGTCAGAAGGACCCGGGCTCGGCGAGGCGGGCTTGGGCGCGGGGACGTCCCTCGCGCCGGCCTCAGCCCCCCCCCCCCACCCCAGTGGGGGTTGATGCCTGATGGGTCGGCGCGGGGGTTCTTCACCCCGCGCCAGCCGGTGCCCACAAGGCGGGGAGCGGAGATGGTGGTGGTGCGGGGGTGTTCCCCCCTGCGTCGTCGAGTGCCCCCGTGAGGGGGGCGGAGGCTGGGATGGCGCGGGGGCCTCCCCCGCGTCGACGTGTGCCCCCACGAGGGGGGGCGGAGAATGATAGGGGCCGGGGCGCAAGCTGACACCGGCCCCAGAGGGGAGTTTGCTCCCCTCGGGACGAGCCGGCACCACGGAGATAAGACTCGGATATGGGGTGCCGGTCGGTCCCCTCTTGACAGGGCGGCCACGGGGGGGGGGGGAAGGGCGGGGCGTGCCGGAACACGCCTCCGACGGCCCTCCCTTACCGTGTGCGGCGACCTCCTGCCCTGGCCGGTCTGGGCCCCCTCTCCGGAGGGGTCACCCGCTCCGAGCGGGGCAGGAGGCCGCCGGGGGCCCAGGGTGGACCGAGCTGGTGCTCGGGAAGCCCGTTCCGGCGGCCCTCGGGGATGGGGACATCTGGCGGGTCCCATACCGCCCGGTGTCCGACTAGAGTAGGTCAGTGGCGGAGGTTAACCCCTCCCCCCGGGTTCTATTGTAAGCGAGGGGGTTGCCTGTTGAATACTCGCGTGACCCGGGCACCCCCTCCATAGCTTATTGATGGGTGTGAGGTTTTAGTAGGTAAACCACCGGGCTGGCGGGCGCTGCGCGCGCCGCCAGGCCGGGGGGAGTCCCACATAACCCCGGCTCCCCCCCAGGGGGGTTGGGGTATGCGTAACGCATTTCCTCACATAAAAAAAAAAGGCACCTTCACACGGCCAGGCTTTTTAGGCCCAGGCTTATCCTTCGCGGGAGGGCGAGGGGGAGGCTAGGAAGCCTTCTGCTTCCCCTTCTTCCTCTTGCCACCCCTCCTGACCACCTCGGTCCAAAGAAGGGGCTCCTCCTCCCTTTTCTTCCCCCCCTTAACGGGCAGGGAAGGGCGTGGAGGTGGAGGGACCGGAGGAGGGGGGACAGGTGGCATCACACTCGCGCCGCACAGTGGGTTGAAACGCGAAAACGCGGACAAAAATCATTTTTGAAGCTAGTACTAAGTTTAAATTAATAAAAATGGTGTCCTTTTATAGATTTTGAGGTGCTGAATTCAAATTCACAATCAGATTTTACTTAATTCCAAGACCATAAAAGTTATACAAGGTCTTCTAGAAACGGTTTTCTCGAATTTGGACGAACATAATATTAATTATTTTATTATTAATCCTACTACAGTATTAAGTTGTTGTATACTAAACTCTATATAATTTACTTGTTTTAATCGTCTTCGGACCATATCCCGTAGTCATCTTCTTCATTGTTGTCACCTTCATCGCTGTGTAAATCATCTTCTCCTTTTAGTAGTTGTAGCACTTCTTCTGGCAATTGTAACACTGATTTTCGTGGAATTTGTTGGTGTGAAATCACTGGATCGGATGTTGTCAACAGTCTGTAGAATAAATCACGGTTGGTGTGGTGTCTGGAATGTTTCTGCGTATGGTCTCTTCTGAACTGTTTTATATATTTATTTCCAGCTTCCATTGATTCTTCGGAAAGTTGCCCTATAGGAAGTATCATAGTTTTCACTATTTCTGCCCCGTGAATCAGCACTTTATGGACAGAAGGTGGCATGTAGTACCAATTATAGTTGTCTATGTATCACTTTGCTGTATCTTGACAATATTCACTGAAAGCTCTATCATTAATTTCGCGACCACTATTTACAGTAGTTAATAACTACCTGAGGAAAGTTTATTTCTTATACCTGCACTGCATTGATTTGTTAAGACGCAGAGGATCTCATAAAAATATTACCTGTTGAGATTGTACATTCGGTCATCGTCGTTGGTAGGTTGCTTTGCAGGCTTTTGCAGCTAAAACCTTTTTAGTTTTATTGTAGACATATCTACCAATAACGTGTACAAATTTTAATACGGACGGTCATGGCGTGTGGGTTATAACTCTATTTGAGTGGGAAAAAAGCTTGAAAATTAGTCTTTGCTTCATCAATGTTTGTAGATGCTATATACAACAAAAACAAACAAAATCCATGCTTAATATTTTCGTCTTGAAACACGCTTTCAGTTGAGTACATACAAAAAATCCTCACTCATACGTGTATTAAGTTATAACGTCCTAAATGAAACGATATTCTAAAAAATTCAGGAGATGCTAAATTTATGAATTTTTATTGAACTTCAGTATTTAATTGTGGAATACAGAAATGTAATTTTGGAAAATGAAATGCGAAAAATGATGCTTCATTTATCTACCAACATGTTAGCGAATCGATTTTTTGTTTCTCGTTTAGTCAGAAAAATGATTTTTGTCCGCGTTTTTCGTGTTTCAACCCACTGTGCGCCGTCCCCCTTCTTCTTTTTCTTCTTCTTCTTCTTCTTCCTTCCCTTAGGGGAGGAAGAAGAAGGGGTGGGATCCACTTCGGCATTACGGAGGGGAGGGGCAGGAGGGGGATCCTTACGGACCCCTCCCCTCCTACTCCCCTCCCCAAATACCGCCCTGCGAAGGGCGGCCTGCTCCTCCCTGATAGGGGCCAGCTTAGCGTCCAACAGAACGCCAAGACTGGCCATAATCGCCTTCAGGGAAGGAGCAGCCGCCTCCTTCTCCCCGGGAGGCGGCTGATGCTCCACCCCCCTCACCGCCCTGCCTGTCTTCGGCAGCCGGCAATGCGGCAGCGGAGAGTGGGAGGCATTGCCACCTCCTCAGCCACATCGGTATCCATCCGGTCAGAATCCGGACCATGAAGGGTGGTGGACAGCAGATTTACAGTCCCCAACCTCTTCATCTCCTCCAGCTCCCGCCGCAAGCCGTAGTTCTCCATTTGGAGAGCCACAGAAGGGGCGACGGGGGCCGGAGGAGAGGCCACCGCGGAGGGAGCGTCATGGGCACCAGAGGGGGCTGTCTCGCCCCTCTTCAGCAGCTCCATGAACGCCGCCTCCGCAAACCTCGCGGATTCTTTCAAATCACGCACACTAGTGCCCTTGAGTTTCCGGCTCACACGGGCAGTCTCCTCCACCTTCCGGATTTTGTCCAGGAAAGTCAGGAGGATCTCTCCCGTGCTAAGAGCCCGAACCTCAAGGGCCATTTCCCCAACCTGAGGAGTGGGATCCTTGCGGGCACTCCTCAGGCTGCGGATCGCCGTCTTCGCGCTATCGGACCTGACGGGGGAGCGAGAATGAGCAGGCTCATTACCTGGCTCACCCGCCCCCACCACCGAAACCGACGGCCCCGGATCATCTACAACACTCGCCGCTCCCACAGAGCAGCGAGTGCCGAGATCCACAAACAACTCTCGGACACCGCCACCAGTGCCACCGAGGCCCCCCGCCCGGTCGGGAACTCCCGACACAGAGGCAACAGAGGCCCCGGTCACACCAGTGACGCTGCCATATGGCGTCTGTCGCCCGCGACGGACATCCAGGGAGCTCCCAGACTTCCCGCCACCGCCGCGACATGACGCCACATCCCTCATCCCGACTCCGGACGCAGTGGCCCGGGATGGAGGACGGCGCGACCCATCACGTCGCACCCTCCCACTCCCGACCCGCTCACCGGTATTCGAGTCCGTATTCATTATCATGGCCAGTGTCCTTCCTGCCGAGTCGCGATACCCCTCACCGTCACGCGACGGTGAGTCCTCCCCCGTACCTTTCCGAGGCATTTCGTTGTCGTCCATCATAAATTTTACATAACGGCCTTGGTTACTAACCAATGTCATCACGGAAAAAACATAATGAAAACAAAACGTAACGAAAACAAAAGAGAATAAAGGAGGATAAGTTAAACAAAAGAAGGAAACAAAAGAAAGAAATGAAAAGGAAAGAAAAGAAAGATAGAAAAACAAAGGAATAAAAGAAGGAAAAAATAAAATATAATAAAGGAAGAAACAGGAAAACAAAGGAATAAAAAGGAAAGGGAAAAGAAAAACATAATAAAGGAAGAAAAGAAAAACAAAGGAATAAAAACCGTGTCAACACCAGTCCTCACTCGTCAGCCAATACAATTTAGCACACGGACAAGCCATATTGGCAAGACCTGCTGACCTGCACCAGGCCACCTGTGGTGCAAGCACCTGCGATAAGGGGCGGCCACCTTTAAAGGTGTGACAACTAACAGGCAGATGTACCCATCTGCCTGCCCTCGGCACTAAGTCCGAGGGAAGCCCGTCGCCGTTGTCACCAAGCTTAAGCTCGGGGGATTTTTTAAAGAGGTTAACTCCTCGCGGCACGGCCGGCCAAGGCAATGCCTGCGTTCCCTGGGGCCCCCTAAAGCGAGGGTCCAGGGTTTACGGAACGGGACCATGGAATGACCGCATCATGGTACCCGCCCACGGTTTTCACCCCTTAGGTATGAGCCTCTCCGGCATGGTTGCACCTACCGGCACAGCCTCATACCGTCGTTGGGACTACTTCCCGTGAGTATACCCCTTGCTCCGTTAGCCACTCACCGAAGTGAGTGCCCAGGAACCACCACGAGGAGGTGGAGCAAGAGGATTTTAGGTTCCGGACTACCGCCACTGCGGTATATCCTCCAATGGATCAGAGTCACCATTAGAGGACCCCGGAACCCTCCGGTTCCCACGCCTCCAACCACCTAACCCAGACCTTTTTTTTTTTTTTTTTTTTTAACGTGGGGAAAATGCATTACGCATACCCCGCCCCCCCCTAGGGGGGGGGGGGGAAGCGGGGTTATGTGGGACTCTCCCGGCAGACGCCGGATCGGGGCATACCCACTAACGACCCCACGGTGGCTCCCTGAGCTAATTGGGGGTGGACTTCCTGGCAATAAGCCCTATCCCGGGGGGGAGAGAAGCTCCCCCCAACAAACCTAAACCCCTAGTAGGACGCTGTGCGGGCCACCCACACAACGTCCCCCATCCCAAGGGTCGCTCGGCTGGACGACCAGGGCCCCAGCTCTGGCCGCCCACGACCCCCGGAGACCCCCTTCCTCGCTCGGAGGGGCGAGCCCGAAGGGGCCCCACCCGGCCGAGGAAGGAGGTCTCCGCACGCGCTAAAAGAAGGAAGAAAGAAGAAGAGGAAGGGGGAGAGGAGCAAGCGCTCCCCCCCTCCCCGCACCCACGAACCCTAACCCAATCCCACCCCCCAGTACACCCCTAATGTGGGGTGAAGCCGGCCGAGCGGGCAGGCAGGGTGCAAACAGGCACCCAGCCCACCCGCCAGCCGGCCAACCCCTGGGGGGACTCCACAGTCCCCCAATCGCGGTGGTGGGAGTTGTACAACTAACTAGTCCCACCACCGCCATCGCGCCTACGACCCCTCGCCGGGGGTCGCCGGCCTCTAGGGGACGACCCCTAGAGGGCAATCTCCTTGCAGAGAGGAGGTTGGCCTCCTGCCCCCTCTCCGCCGCCTCCTTCTGCGAGATAGCGTCCTCGCAGAAGGACGCCTCCAACCACCTAACCCAGACCTCCATCTTTTTTATTTAAACCTCAATTCTTCTTACGCTATACTTAATTTACACTTATAAATAATTACTTCTACTTACTTATGTCTAAAACCCATAACCCATTTATTAACAAAAAACTCTAAAAACTAGTCGCAAAAACTTGACAATATTCTAATAATATCCCTTATTCCTACATATACGGGATCCCTGTTGGATGCGCCCCACAACCAGCAGTTCTCCTTATCGCTTACTTAGAACTAGTCCGCAATTTCTGTATCAAAGTTCCTAACTTTATCCGCATATAATTATTACAATTAACACTAATTTGTTAAACCCTAGCGCCTAATCGGTCCGGTACTCTTTCCGGTAACGTTATACCCAACAACAAACCCCCTATTATTTATCCCCTTCCCTCCATTACATAAAAGAGAGAGGAAATTTGAAGTGATCAAGGGGAAAAGTTTCTACCCGGCTGGCAGGTAGAAATTTATCAGATTTCCCTATCTCTTCCCTCTTCGAGATATCTCGAACTTCTACCTGTGGGTGAACAAGGACGAACTATAGGTTAGACGCGATCAGACTGATGTTGTCTCGAGTCTCCTTCTTTGTCCCTCTGCTCGTATGGACCTTTAACGGTCGCATATTCGATTCTCATTGATTCTACTCTTGATTTTAGTTATCCGGGACAAGCAAGGGTTACAGGGCGATATTTTAATTGTTAATATTTTGCATTATTTACTTTAATAAACTATTACCGTTTCAAAATTTGCAAGATTTTCTGTTTTATTTGCTATTTAATATTTACTATTTAAAATCTCCTACCTTTTTTCCTTCTTTTATCTATTCCTTTATCCTTTTTTCCTTTTGTCCGATTTTCTTTTCACTTTATCTAGGGCTTTTCTCTATTTTCACTCTATTTTCAAAACTCCATTACTCTACTACTTTACTGACATAATTTCTCCGTATACCTCAGAGTACAATATTGAACTGACTTCTAGATCGCCCTGTCTCCCTGCTTGCCCTCTGCTGGGGGTACCCCCACTTTCTCCTTTCTCCCTCCTCTCTGTTAGAGGTTCTTTACCTTTGGTATTATTACCGTTACCATAGGTCGTCCTTGTTACCTTTATTCCTATCTGGCTCGACTTTGTTTTCGCTTCTATTTTAAATTTATGAATTTCCCTCCTCCCTCTGCCTTACCTGACTACCAGTTGTCAGAGGGAGCAGGCGCCACTCTACTATTTAAACTTTAACAGTTTCTTTACTTACTGACTATTCTTATTTCTAGCTTATTATTATCATTCTTACACTCTAGTACATATATCCATTACTACAATTTACTATCTATTTTTCTTCTTTACAGTATACTAATTAAAATTATTTTATTTATTCCTGGTTTCTTACTCATTTTATTTTGGAGTTTTCTTTCTAGTTAAATTACTTTTTCCCTCCCTATTTTCATTAATATATTCCTTCCCTTAATTCTGGATTGTCCTTTTCTTCTTTTTCGAAAAATATTTCCTCATTTTAATTCTGGTCCTATCCTTCCATTTTTGTACAAGTCATACGCCGTACTTTTCCTTCTACCTTCTTATTTTATTTCCTTACTTCTCCGCTTTTTCCTTTTCCTCTTCCTGTTCCTTTTTTGATTTCCTGTCTTTTTTTCCTCTATTATTTCCCTCTCTGATACTTCCTCCGTCTGTATTCTTGTGGACAAATATTTTTGCAGAATCTGAAAACAGAGGCTTCCGCGTCCATATATGCCTACCTCGATCTTGTCGGCGTTCAGCCTGCTCTTTTTGGTTCTAGAAGTATCTTTTTCCTTATCTCTCTTATCCTTTTAGCTCCTGCTTTCTCTTTCCTTCCTTCTGTGTTCGACGCCATCTTGGCTTCTCCAGTGGTAAATTTCTGCCTGTAGCTTTCCTCTTCCTGTACTCTCCTTTTCCCTCTTTTACCCCTTCTTTTTTTTAGCTTTCTGAATTCCTTGTCCTTTCCTCTTGATCTTTTCTCTTGGTCCTTACCCTCTTCGAGTCCTCTTTGCATTCTTAATTTCTGTTTTCCGTTCTTCCTCTCTATTCTGCTTGTCGTTCCCTTCCTTATCGGTCGGGCTCCTGACTCTCGGTCCTCTATCCCTTTCTTATTCAAAGTCTGTTCTCATCTGACATAACCTTACTGATTTCATACCTTCGTCGTTTCATATCAAGCTTCCCAACTTTGCTTATCTCGTTGGTGTTCTTTCCTTTCTCATCGATCATACTTATATCGATTCAAAATCTGTATTTTTCGGATCTCTATCTTTCCATATCATCTTTTCCTGCATCTTTTTGCTTCTTTTTTCTTCCATCTTTTCGTCCTTATTATACGAGGTACGAGCTTTTTCGGATTCATCTTTCCCTTCAGGAGCACATCAAATTTCCTTATCCTCTGATATTTTTCCTTCTTACTTTTCTTCCTTTTTTCGTTATAGTCTTATCCTTATACATTCTCAGGTTTCTTCTAAAGTCCCTTTTTCCTCTTTTCTTCATTCTTCTTTCATTTATCTATATCTTCTTTTCTGTTCTCCTTGCAATGGAGTTATCGCATATTCGGATCTTATTACGAGCCTCCTTTCTTCGGGGCCTTACTGCCGCCGAAACTTCTCGTGAGCTGAAGCAACTTTATAGACGCGAGGTCATCTCTCGCCGTCAGATTTCTAATTGGTTCGCGCGTTTCCGCGAGGGTGATTTTTCCCTCGAAAATCACCCTCGCGGCCGGCCGCCCACTCTCCTCAGTGCCGAGGCTCTTCGCCTTAAGGTCGAGGAAGATCCTACCCTGTCGCTCTCGGCTTTGGCCTTACACTTTAACGTACACAAGGTAACTATCGCTCGGCATCTGCGCGAAATCGGTAAAGTGAGGATGGCCACCCGCTGGCTCCCTCGTACTCTTACTCCTCAGCAAGTTTCTTCTCGATTTGATATTTGTTCCGCCCTTTTTCGCCGGTATTTCCTCCGCCCCATCCTCTCTCGCGTGGTAACTTGCGACGAAAAGTGGGTAACCGACAATTTCCGTCAGCGCGGGCACCAGTGGGTTGACAGGGGAAGCCCTTCCACTGCAGTGCCTCAGCCCCCTTCACCTCGCCTTAGCCCCAGTAGGAAGCTTCTCCTGTCAGTCTGGTGGTGCTCCTCTGGTTTAATCCATTTTGATTTCCTGGCTCCTGGGGAGGCCCTGACATCCGAGAGTTATTGTGACCTCCTCGATGAGGCCTTTTCCCGGATTGCTGCCTATTATCCTTCTCTATCCTCTCCTCTTTTGCTGCAAGACAATGCACCGCAGCACTCTTCTTCCGTCGTCCAATCCAAGTTTGCTGAGTTAGGGGTGGAGGTGCTTCCGCATCCCCCCCACTCCCCAGACCTTTCGCCCACGGACTTCCATCTTTTCCGTGGGCTGGACGCCTATCTTAGGGGTAAAAATACTCTTTTTACCCCTCTTACGATACGGTCAGCTGTGCGAGACTATCTTACTTCTCGTCCTCCTGAATTTTTTGAGCGCGGGATCCAGAAGTTACCCTCCAAATGGGCATCTTGTATAGATCACGGTGGAGAGTATTTCTCCTAATTTCTAATTTCCTTTCCAGTGTTTCTCTCTTTTCGTCTTATCCTTGTTTATCCTTCTTTCTTTCCTTTCTGTCTTTTTGTTTCTGCAGGTTCCCATTTATTTATACCTTCCCCTTTTTTAGTTTTGTTTCTACCATTGGTCTTTTTCCTCCAAAATAAAATGGTAGAAGTTACAAGTTACGTATATACATTGCTTCCTTTATTTCTTTATATCTAAGTATTTCCTATTTCTATTTAATCCCTTACTTTCTAGTACAAAAAAAACAGATAAAATACAAAAAAAACCACAAATACAAAAACGCAAAAAAAAAGAAATCTTAAAATATGTTTAAGCGGCCTATACATATTACGCTATGCCTTATCTTTTAGTTTATAGTAAACCCTCGCATTATATAGATTTAATAGCTAAGACAAGAGGGAAACAAAGACTCATTTCTTTTATTTTCTGTCTTTCCTTTTTCGTCTTTCCTCTTGTTGCGGCAAATTTTCCTTATTTAGTTTTACTTCCTTTTCTATTCTTCTACCTCTTTTTCCCTTTCTCATTATTTCCCTATTGTTCTTTTGTTTTCCTCTTTTCTTAACTCCTTATTTTCCAGTCACGCCTACTCTCTTACTCTACGTTTTTCATTTCTTTTAGCTTCGGATTAGCAGAGAGCATTCGCTATAAGCCCACACCCGTTTCTATATTTTGGGTCTTTTAATATCTTCCGAACCTTAGGTCTTACTCATGTTCCCCCCTTTTTTTTTTTAAATTCAAGTTCTTGGCAATACGCCGCTAGCACTTTACTTTATTACTCTTTACTTCTCTATTTTCTGCTCTCTTTTTAAAATTTGTCAATTACCTCGCGGTCCCTACAATGTTACCACACTTTCTTTGCTATTCCGAAGGCTTCTTCGTCCTTTGACCTCTAGGAGGGGGGGCGCCCTTCATCTCAAGCAGCCCCCTTGGTGCTTCGGTCCCAGGGTAGTCATCCCGGCGTGTCGGGCTCCACCTTTCAGGTATCTTCTCCGCCACCCCGTACATTTTCCCCTGCGTTCCTTTGTCCTCGCGGGCTGCTTGATTCTGGTCCTCCTGTTAGGTCCGGTACCTAACCCAGACCTTTTTTTTTTATTGTGGGGAAATGCATTACGCATACCTCAGCTCCCGGGGGGGGGAACCGAGGTTATGTGGGCTACCCACTAAAACCCCACATCCGCCTAAGCTAAATGGGAAGTGCCTGGATCACGCGAGTACTCAACAGGACACTTCCCAGCTATCATGAAATCCCGGGGAGAGGGGTTAGCCTCCCCCACTACCTACTCTATAAGACCCCGGGCGGAGGGACCCGCCCGGTGTCCCCATCCCTATCCCTAGGGCCGTCGGAATGGGCTTCCCGAGCCCCCGCTCGGTCCACCCTCGGCCCCTCGGCGTCTTCGTGCCCCGCCCGGTCCGGGTGACCCGAAGGCACCCGCCTCAGGCTAGGGCAAGAAGACGGGTGGGTCGTCGGAGGCGTGATCCGGCACGCCGCGACCCTCCCCACCCCACCCATCCCTCGCCCCCCCAGACCTCGATGCTCCACAGGGGGACGGGCCGACGTTCCCAGCACCGAGATTCCCTCGAGGACGTCGACCCATCCAGGGGGGGGGGGGAATCTAACTTCCCCCCCGGGGGAACCGGGGTCAGCTCACCCCCCGATCCCCCCCACTCTCCGCCCGCCGCCCGGGCAACCGACGCCGTGGGGGACTCCCCGCGACGAACCCCTTTCTTCTACCTCATCCTCCGAAGAGGAGGAACTACCCCGTCGCGGGGTGACCCTCCGCGGCGACCGCATCACCGCCCCCCCCCCCTCGTGGGGGCACAAGTTGGCGCGGGGACGACCCCGACACCCTCCCGTCCACAACTGCGCCCCTCCTGCGCCAAACAGGAGGGGCTCTTCGGCGCGAGGGTCGTCCCCGCGCCCACTCCCTCCTCGCAGAGCCCGGGTCGGCCTCCCGTGCTCTCTCGGCGGCCTCCTTCTCTGACATAACAGCCTCGGAGAAGGAGACCACCGCCTTCCACGACCTCTCGCTAGCGGTCAGGTGGTCGAACATGACCGCAAGCGAGAGGTCCCACCCTCCCACTGCGGCTCTCAAGACTCGGCGCGGCCTTGCCCACGCAGGGCATTCCTCTAAGGTATGCCGCGCCGTGTCCTCCTCCTCGCCGCAGTGGTGACACTGCGCTGCCGGCTCCCGTCCCATCCGGTGCAGGTACTCACCGAAGCACCCATGCCCGGTAAGCACCTGCGTGAGGCGGAAGGTCAATCTGAACCGACCCCTGCACCATCTCTCAAAGATGGGCAGGAGTGCCCGGACTACCGGGCGCGGCGACGAGGCAAGCGACTGCCTCCACCGCGCCAGGGTATTTGCCCGGGCCTGACGCCTAGCGGCATCGACCTCCTCCATCTCCCTGACCGAGAGTTCCTCCCCCCGCGGACGGCGGAAGGAGCAGGCGACGCCGTAGTTGATCGCCCGCTCCTCCGCCTCCAAATGTAAGGGAGGAATCCCGGCCAGGAGTCCCGCCACCTCACCGGAGATGGTGCGGTACCCCCGTATGGTCCGGAGTGCCAGCCGGCGCCGTACTCTTTTCAAGAGCACTTGGCAATGCCGGCTGGCCTCGAGCGACCGGAACCACACGGGGGCCCCATATAGGGCTATCGACCGCACCACCCCCATATAGAGGTGGCGGACTCTCGTCTGAGGTCCCCCGACATTAGGCAGCAGCCGCACTAACGTCCTCTCCAATCGGGGGACCAGGAGGTCAAAATGACTATCAAAGCGCCAGCGGCTGTCGATAGTTAGGCCCAAGTATCTCATACCGGGCCCAACGTCGACAGTTACCTCAGCGACACGGATCCGCAGGTCCTGACCAAACGCAGGCCGCCGCGGCCTGAGCGGTTGGCCATACAGCCATACCGCCTCGGTCTTTGCGGCGGCCACGGTCAGGCCCATTGCACGGATCCGTCCAACAACGCGGTCCAGGGCGGACTCCACAAGCCGCCCGGTTCCCCTCCAATCCTCCCCCTCTGCATATACCAGGGTGTCATCCGCATAGCAGATGACACCCGTGTCAGGGGGGAGGCTTACCCGCAGTACCGCATCGTAACCGAGGTTCCACAGGAGTGGTCCCAGGACCGACCCCTGCGGAACCCCGCGGTATATCTCCCTCTGATGTTTAACATCACACCGGCCGGTATACACCACCTCCCTGCCGCGGAGGTAATCCCGAATGACTTCGCGGAGATAGAGGGGGAACCGGAAATATCCCAGTGCCCCCTCTATCTCCCTCCAGGGCAGGGTGTTGAAGGCGTTGGAAATGTCCAACGACACAGCGATCAACACCCTGCCCCGAGCGACAGCCGACTCCTGGAGGAGACGCAGGCGCTCCAGCGCATCTAGCGTGGAGCGCCCCCTCCGGAATCCAAACTGGCCGTCGCTGAGGTCGGGACCACACCGCGACAGGTGCTCGAGGAGGCGGGCGGCTACTATTCTTTCGAACAGCTTGCCCGCCTCATCGAGCAAACAAACCGGCCGGTAAGCAGAGGGAGACTCTGCGGGCTTACCCTCCTTGCGGAGGAGAACCAGGCAAGCCTTCTTCCATTCTTTGGGGAAGGTACCCCGGCTCAGGTGCGCATCCAATACGCACCTGAAGGCCGGGCCGAGGACCCCCAAGGCAGAGGCTATTATACGGCCAGGGACTCCATCGGGACCGGGGGCTTTCTTGCCCCCTTCCCGGAGTCCCCGAATGGCCTCGGACAGCTCCCACTCAGAGACCCGGAGTACGTCCGACCAACCGAAGTCGGCCGGACGAGGGGCGCTTTCCACCCTCTCATCCCCCCCATCAGCGAAGGGGAAGAGGGTGTCCACGATACGCCCCAAAACCTCCGGGTCAACCCTCTCCGTGATCGGGGGCGCCCAAGGGCGGAGCTTCCCAAGCACCGCCTTATATGGGCGCCCCCACGGATCGTCTCTGAGGGTGAGCAGGAGCTCATCCCATGCCTCCGCCTTGGCTGCGGCTATTGCACGCTTGAGGGCCTTAGCCGCCGACCTGTACACCCCGTACAGGTCGGCGACCCTCGACTCCGGGTCACCGCCTAAAAAGTGGCGGCGCCGACCGCGGGTATATCGGCGACGGGCACGGCCAGCGACCACACGTAACTCTGCCAGCCGGTCCGTCCACCAATACACTGCCTTTCTCGGGGGGGCTCCGCAACCCAGACCTTTTTTTTTTTTTTTTCTCTATCGTGGGGAAATGCATTACGCATACCTCGGCCCCCAGGGGGGGGGAACCGAGGTTATGTGGGACTACCACCGGGGAGGGGGGCGCCGAAGGCGCGCCCGTCCCCAGTGGCTACCCACTAAAACCCCACACCCACCTAAGCTAAAAGGGGAAGTGCCTGGATCACGCGAGTACTCAACAGGACACTTCCCAGCTATCATGAGATCCCGGGGGGAGGGGTTAGCCTCCCCCACTACCTACTCTATAAGACCCCGGGCGGAGGGACCCGCCCGGTGTCCCCATCCCAATCCCTAGGGCCGTCGACCGGGCTTCCCGAGCCCCCGCTCGGTCCACCCACGGCCCCCCGGCGTCTTCGTGCCCCGCCCGGTCCGTGTGACCCGAAGGCACCCGCCTCAGGCTAGGGCAAGAAGACGCCGTTACCGGTAAGGAAGGGCCGCCGGCGGCGCGATCCCGCACGCCCCGACCCTCCCCACCCCACCCCCCACGCACCCCAACGCGACCCGGTGGTCGCTTCGGGGCGGGCCGGCTTCAAGCCAGCCGGTCCGCCCCGAGATGAGCCTAGCCCATCTCTGGGGGCCGAGGTCAGCTCACTCCCCGGCCCCCATCGTCCTCCGCCCCCCGGGGTGGGGGCACACGGCGGCGCGACGGGAGAACCCGCCGCACCGTCAAGGGAACACCCGCCCCCCCACAAGGAGGGGGCATCAATTGGCGCGGAGAGGGGAACACTCCCCGCGCCCTCCCCCCACACGCCCCCCCACGGGGGCACGAACGGACGCGGGGGGCGAACCCCCCGCGCCATCCACGTCGATCGCGCTCCCCGTTCGGGGGGGGGGCTCGACCCACCGCGCGGGGACGGCCCCCGCGCCGCTTCACCATCCGGCTCCGCCCCCCTCCTCCGTGGAGGGGGGGGGGGCACATGTCGGCGCGAGGGACGCCCCCGCGCCCAGACCCTCCTCGCCGAGCCCGGGTCCCTCTCCCGGGCTCGCTCGGCGGCCTCCTTCTGCGAGATCACAGCTTCACAGAAGGAGACCGCCGCCTTCCACGACCCCTCGCTCGAGACCATGTGGTCGACCACGGCCGCGAGCGAGAGGTCCCACCCCTCCACTGCGGCTCTAAGGACACGGCGCGGCTCTGCCCACGCAGGGCACTCCTCAAGGGTGTGCCGCGCCGTGTCCACCTCCTCGCCACAGTGGTGACACTGTGCCGTCGGCTCCCGCCCCATCCTATGCAGGTACTCCCCGAAGCATCCATGCCCAGAGAGCACCTGCGTAAGGCGGAAGGTCAATCTTCCCCGCCTCCTGCACCATATGTCGAATATGGGCAGGAGGGCCCGGACAATTGGACGGGCCGAGGTGGCGAGCTAACGCCGCCACCCGGCAAACATGTCCTTCCGGGCCTTTTTTTTTTTTTTTTTTTTTTTTTTTTTTTTACGAGAGGAGGAGAATGCATTTACGCACACCCCCAAATAGGGGGTAGTGTGGGACTCGACCGGTCAGAAGGACCGGCCCCTACCCACTAAACTCCTCCTCTCGGGGGACTGAATAACCCCCTCACCGCCTATCGCCCGGCGTAAGTAGACGTAGGGCCCCGCTTTGCGCATATCTCCTACGTTTACTTCGACGCATCACCGCCAGGTCAAGCTTTCACACGGGATATACTCTAGTTCCGATATTGTCTAATACTTATAACTATTTACTATATATATATAATATGTACATTCGCATTTAATAGTGGTCTAATTATAACTAAGTTCTATTCGCACGACGCCTATCGGTCCTACGCCGATTAACTTCATCAGCGACCAATTGGCGTGCCGCTCTTTCCAATTCTCTTTCATATCTCTCTTTATCCTTCATAATATAATTTACATAATCGTTTATTTTCTTCCAATGTAGCTTACTAATTAACATAGTTTCAACCATATTATCCGGCGTAAAAGGCCGGTCCAAATCTATTTCTAACCGTCTTCGTTTTTCCAGCCAGCGTTCACAGAAGAAAACCGTATGCTCAGCGGTATCTATGGATGATGGACAATACCAGCATCGATCTGAGAAGCTTTTTCCAATTCTTTTGCGAAAGGCATTAAATACACCATGACCGGTAAGAACTTGAGTCAGACGGTAATTTAGACCGCCAAATTTTCTAGAAATCCATGGCCGAATATTAGGTATTAACCTCTTGGTCCATAAACCCTTGCGCATACCATTCCATCTATCCTGCCAACGATTCATCATATCATTTTCAGCCACTTCGGATCTATCACGACGGTTCTCATCTTTTAAATTTTTTGTTTCATTATCATCATCAAGCAAATATTTAGTTTCTTTTTTAATTTTAAATAATTCTATTCTCTCAGCGATTTTTTCTGGCCAGGGCGGTATCCCCGCGATGACATTCAGGGCATCACAGCATACGGTACGATAAGCACGCGTAACTCGTCCTAAACCGAATCTCTGTACGCGTTCAAGTTGTAGTCTATTCTTATCATAATTAATAGCCACTCCACCCCAAATTGGGGCAGCATAGAGCACCACCGACTCCAGAACATAATAATATAATCGGCGTCCATGTGTGGACGGACCGTCAATATTTGCCATAAGTCTGGCAAGTTCACCAATAATTTTCTGTCCTTTCTGTGAGCAATACTCCACGTGGTTAAAGTAATTACCCCTACCATCCAAAATCATGCCAAGATATTTAATTTTACTCGACGGGGGTAACAAATTACCCAGGATATCCAATTTAAAATTTTCACAAAGTCTTTTTTTATTAAGAAATATGTATTTGCTTTTTGTGGCCGACATTTCCAAACCTAAATCCTTAAGCGATGCAAATATCTCATTATTAATAATTTTCTGCGTTTCATCTTTCAAAACCATTAGATTCCTATGTGTACCAAGAATCGCCACATCATCGGCATACGCAATTATTCTAAAATTCTTATTTACATTAATTGAAATTATCCTATCATAAACCATATTCCACAATATTGGTGAAATTATAGAACCTTGCGGAACTCCTTTGTTCATTTTTAGTTTAATCCAACCATCCTTGGCCTTATATTTCACATAACGGTTCCTTAAATAATCTTGGATCACCCTTTGCAAGTATTGCGGGAATCCCTATCTATCATTTCATCAAAAATACAGTTTCAACTCAAGCTGTTAAAAGCGTTTTTAATATCTAAACTCACCAATAAAGCGAATTTTTGTTTTCTTTTTGCAGTGTCTATAAATTCAGCCACAACGTCAAGTGCATCCAGAGTAGAGCGTCCCCTAGTAAACCCGTATTGGTTTAAATTAAAAGGAGGGTCACCCAGATGTTTAATAATTCTACTGTTCAGCACCGACTCAAGAACCTTATTTATCGCATCACCTATACACAGTGGCCGAAAATCAGAAGGTAAGTTGGTCTTTTCTAGGTTCTTTCTAATCAATATAGTACGACTGCATTTCCAACGCCTAGGTACAAATCCTCTAGTCAGACATAAATTCATCAGATCTTTAATCCTGTCGCAATCAAGATACAAAACATATTTAATGATAGCGGGTAAAAGCGTATCGATTCCAGGGGCCTTCTTAGTCTTAAACTCATCCGCAATACTTATTATCTCCCCAGAAGTCACAAGCTCCTCTTCTTCAACCTCCAGAGATGGAAAACAATCATAATTAATGACTTCCTCAGATCGAGGGAACAAAACATCTAAAACATTTCGCGCTTCACTCTTATAAAGAATCGGCGCGGGCAGTTTACGCTTAAATCTATGCTGTATGACTCGATAAGGTTTACCCCATATGTCTTCTTTGAGTTCCTCGACAAAATTCAGCCACATAGCTCTTTTGGCATCGCTAATTCGGAGTTGAAGCTTCTTTTTGGCCTGTTTGTATGCCTCTCGTTCAGCAATAGCATTATATCCATTTCGCAGACAACGTTGGTATATTCTACGTTTATTCTGAACTATTTTCCGTAACTTCTGGAGTTCTGCAGACCACCAAGGATTCCAGTTTGGATTAAACTTCCGAACTCCATAATGCATGGTTCGCTTACATACTAACTTAATATTACGCATATATAAATCTATAGTATAATCATTCGCATTAACAAAATTAATTCCATCATTCAACTGATCAAATAAGGACATAAATAATTCTTCATCCAAGTCCTTAATATTCCATGTTTTCATGTCAGCATTCATTTTAATAGATCTAATTGAACCATCGCACTTAATAACATGAGCACAATAGAAGTGATCAGAACAACTTTCTACTTCTTTCAGAACTTTACTGCGCAGATGATCAACAAGGGAAGCCTCGCAACAGATCACATCAATCTTGGATGTTGACCTTCCTCTTCTAAATGTATAATATCCCTCAGTTACAATAGGTAAAAGATCCATACGATTAATATATTCAACCAACGCATTACCACGGGAATTATCTACAATATCGCCAAACGTCGAGCTACGGCCATTAAAGTCACCGAGTAATACCAATGGACGAGCCCAGTCAGTACGTCTACTCTTCAATTCTTCCAGGCAAAGTAAATATTCCAATTCCTCTAAATTAGGTGATATATACACATTGGTCACCGAGAAATCATAAAGTTTAATATTTACATAAAAGTGTCCAATATCGATATCACTATTACCAATTAACAAATTTTTATTTCTAATCCAAATAGCAGATAATCCATCGTTCGAGGAAATCCAATTTCTTGGAATCCAGCAAGGTTCTTGTATGCAAACGATATCGGCTTTTTGTTCCTCAGCAACTTTTGTAACTAAATTTTGAGCGACTCGACTATGATTCAAATTAATTTGTATTATTAGCATAATCAAACTGATCTCGTAAAACTTTCATCTTTGTTCTAAAAACTGGACATGCCATGGAAGCCATAAGATGTCCAGAGGGTTGCCCTGATCTGTAACACACCGTACAACGAAAATCGAAAAGACACTTCGACTTCACATGGCCGTCAGAACCACATTTCCTGCAGCGTACCTCG
Source organism: Lasioglossum lativentre (assembly GCA_916610255.1). Taxonomy (NCBI): domain Eukaryota; kingdom Metazoa; phylum Arthropoda; class Insecta; order Hymenoptera; family Halictidae; genus Lasioglossum; species Lasioglossum lativentre. Next base: position 3,430,060 of record OU744367.1, read on the forward strand.
GCCAATAGCTTTTCTTTACAATTAATGCTGTAGTGGCCAATATCATGACACCTATAGCACTTAACAATCCGCGGAACCGGAACCATCTTCAAAACCGTGAAGCCAACACGAATTTTACCAATGCGGCTAACTTCTTGTAGATATTTCACAGGCATCTCAATTACAGCCAATTGAGTGCCCATCTTTGTTTCTCGGATCACCTTTAGCCTTAATTCAGATTGATCTATCTTTATGGCGTTCGCAACAGCAGAAATTACCTCGGGTCCCTTAACAACAGGGTCTAAATCTTTGATTTCGCAATCAAACATCTTTTGTATAGTGCGTATACCTTGACCTTCTACAATTACACGAGACAACATATCGCGGATTTTACCAACATCAGCATCATCTTCTATCTCTAACAAAAGATAACCCAATCTGGTCTTCCGTACACGGCGAACTCCCTGGAAATTATCCTGCGCACCCAAGATTTTTTTATACAAGGCATTAAACTCTTCTGCCTTTGTAACCTTGACAACCAAAGCATCCGACCGAGGGGTCGTCCATCTAGGTTTTCTCGAAACTTTAGATTTACTAGCTTTACTAGCTTCACTATATATAGCAGTATCACTTTCATTACTAATCTTTTTTCCTTTTCTTTTAGCTATCGTCTTCCATTCCGCAGCAGAGCGCGTCGTGGAAGACAACCTATCCGTATTTAATGTAAAAACTTGAGGAGGGTCAATCGGAGAAACCGCCTTTGCCTCATGTTTAGACCTCTTCTTCTTCTTATTTTTCGTCAACTTCTCACGAATCCAAGTCATAACCGCCTCCGTGGAGGATCCTTTCTCTTCAGAGGTAGAAGCAGATTTCCTTCCCTCTTTAATCACTCCTCTCTTTTTACGAGGGGAGGATTCTGGGGGGGAACTATGATTAATAATTCTTTTCTTTCCCATAGCACCAGCGTAGGATTTCCGCTTCAAAGGACGTCCAGTAACATCAGTAGACTCCATATCCGTGGAGTCCACGATCGTCGCAACAGGTGGCGGCACAACCGGCAGTCTCTCAACCAGTGGCAGCATTACAGGTACCCGATCAGTCATCGTAGAAACATTCTTCTTCACCAACTGTACAGGTAAGTTACCAAATGTCTTTTCAATATTATGTAGTTTCTTTGTTTCATCCATCAATTTAGTTAACTTTTTAAACTCTTTTGTTAATTTTTTCAAATCTCTTTACAGTCAACTCTAATGTTTTTATTACTTAAAATATATTCTGTATTCTCATCAAAATTTTTTTGAAACTTTTTCATAGAATAATCCATTTTTTCTAGGTAACGCGTCACTCGATCCGAACGAACAGAAGACTCCTTTTTCTCCGTTATCATCGTTTCTCTTTCTGATTCAGATGTAGCAGGTGTACGAACCGGTGTGACCTCTGCTGCAATAACAGGAGATATCATTAATCCACTCGAAGCAGCAGACGGTGTCGCAACCAAGGCTACCGTCGAAGACCCTGGCAACTCCACCTCCGACAAAGCCCTCGACATCTCAGCCGTTTCAGACAATCCACGAAGTCCGCCGGCCCAGGCCTCATTCTGGTCAGTAGCTCTCCAGTCATCCTGAGATCGACGAGAATCATCAAATTCCGCCGACCTCGAAACCAACTGATCCATATGTTCCGCCAAAGATTTGGTAATAGGGCCCGTCTTAGGCCGCGGCTTCTCAAACACAAAGTCGTTATTCAACTCGATAACCTCTTCATCACCACGCTCGGATGTATCCATATTCTCATCATTATCATCACCGGTAACTATTACCTCTGGAGGAGCCCCGTGGTCCACTCTCTCCAGCTCGCAGTAGTCGGATGACGACACGCTGGGGCCTGCTCGCCCACCACCAGACGTGCCGGCACTGAGGTGTCCCTCCTCTGCGCCGTAAACAAAATCTTTTTCCGGTGTACTATCCATATCGTATCAAAAACTCCCAACTTGCTCGTGTCGTCGCCGTAAAAACTCAACCAAATGCCTGCCCACTCCGTTCGCATTCTGTTCCAGCCGAAGCCGAAGCAGAATCCCAGGAGCCCCACGAGGAGGTGGAGTAGGAGGACTTTGACCCGCATGGACCCTCAACTTCGCCGAAATTCTCCAACACCAGGCCTCTCTCCCGGACACTCACCGAAGGTAAGTATCAAGGTAAGTACCCAGTTCAGGAGAACATCAGCTCCATCAAGGTTCCCCTCTGGAACTGGAGACGCCCAAGGAACATAAGTTCCGAGGTCACGTCATCCAGGACCATTGGGGATCCATGCAAGCCTTCTGCTCCCAATGTCCTTCCGGGCCTGACGCTTCGAAACCTCGAACTCCTCCTCCTCCTCGCGCGTGAGCTCCACCCCCGGGGGGCGGCGGAGCGAACAGGCGACGTGGTATAGCGTCGCCCGCTCCGCCGCCACCAATGGGAGTGGTGGAGACACGGCGAGGAGGCCCGCCGCCTCAGCCGAGATGGTGCGGTACCCCCGTATGGCCCGCAGGGCCAGCCGGCGCCGCACTCTTTCCAAGAGTGCTTGGCTGCGCCGACTGGCCTCGAGCGAGCGGTGCCACACAGGGGCCCCATAAAGGGCAATGGACCGCACCACCTCTGTATAGAGGCGGCGGACTTTCAACTGCGGCCCCCCAATATTAGGCAGCAGCCGCGCAAGCGCGGCCGCTGTCCCTTCTAATCGGGGGGCCAGGAGTTCGAAGTGACCCTCAAAGCGCCAGAGGCCGTCGATGATCAGCCCCAGATATTTCATCTGGGGCCCGATCTCGACGGTGGAATTGACGACGCGAATCCGGAGGTCTTGAGCACGGGGCGGCCGCCGCAACCGAGACGATCCGTATAACCAGATCGCCTCGGTCTTATCGGCGGCCACGGTCAGCCCCATACTCCGGATTCGCCCGACGACACAGTCCAGGGCGGACGCTACCAGGTGCCTGGTCCCTCCCCAATCCTCCCGCTCTGCATAAACCAGGGTGTCATCCGCATAGCAGATGACAGCCGTATCAGGGGGGAGGATATCCCGCAACACCGCGTCATAACCGATGTTCCACAAGAGTGGTCCAAGGACCGACCCCTGTGGAACGCCGCGGTGCATCTCCCTCGTGTACGTCACACCGTACCGGCCGGTATAAACCACCTCCCTGCCGCGGAGGTAGTCCCACACCACCTTCCGGAGATATGGGGGGAACTGGAAATGTTCCATCCCCCTCTCTATCTCCTTCCAGGGCAGGGTGTTGAATGCATTGGAAACATCCAATGACACGGCAATCAACACCCTGCTCCGAGCGACAGCCCTTTCCCGGAGAAGGCGCAAACGCTCCAACGCGTCAAACGTTGAGCGCCCTCTCCGGAATCCGTACTGGCTGTCGCTGAGGTCAGGACCACCGCGCGACAGGTGCTCGAGGAGGCGGGCAGCAATTATCCTTTCGAATAACTTGCCCGCCTCATCGAGCAGACAAACCGGCCGGTATGCAGAGGGAGACTCTGCGGGTTTAAACTTCTTTTGGAGAAGGACCAGGCAACCCATTTTCCACATCGTGGGGAAGGTTCCCCGGCCCAGGCTAGCGTTCAAGACGCTCCGGGGCGCGTTCAACCCCTCCTCCCACCCCATCGCTGGAGGGGAAGAGGGTATCAACGACGCGCCGCAAGAGTTCCGGGTCAAGCCTCTCCGCGACCGGGGACGCCCAGGGGCGGAGCTTCCCTAGCACCGCCTTGTACGGGCGTCCCCACGGATCGTCACGGAGGGTGAGCAGGAGCTCATCCCAAGCCCTGGCCTTGGCAGCGGCTATCGCTCGCTTGAGGGCCACGGCCGCCGACCTGTACTCTCCGTACAGCTCGGCGACCCTCGGCTCCGGGTCGCCGCCAAGAAAATGGCGGCGCCGAGCGCGGGTGTACCGGCGTCGGGCGCGGCCAGCCAAGCTTCGCAGCTCGGCCAAGTCGCCCGACCACCAGTACACTGACTTCCTAGGGGGCTGAGCTCGGATCCGGGGCATCGCTACGTCGCAAATCATTTGCAACGTTTCCCGGATCCAAGCCGCCCCCTCTTCAACACCGCGCTGCCTGGCCGGAGGCCAGGCGGAACCGATAATCACGGCCCTCAACAGGTCCTCGTCTAGTCGCTTCCGCGCCCATCTCGGCGCGGAAGGGATGCCACTTCTTCTGTGGAGGGGCATGTCCAACGGCGGGTCTGAGACCACCGCTACCTCCATTAGGACGTAGCAGTGGTCCGACAGAGTCTCACCCTGCCAGACCCGCCAGTTGAACACACGGCGTGAGGCGGCGGCGGTCGCGAACGACACGTCCACGACCGACCAACCATTCCACCTCACGCACGTCGGCACGGAGCCCCGGTTTAGCAACCGGAGCTCCAGCCCCTCCGCCCAATCAACAAGGGCTCCGCCTCGGGGGTTGGTCCTGGGATTCCCCCAATCGGTAGACCTCGCGTTGAGGTCCCCCAGGACCAACACCGGACCGGTCATATAAGGGGCCAACATGGCCCCCAACCGGTCCAAATACCTCCCGAATTCGGCGGAGCCACAATTGGGTGAATTGTAGCATCCAGCGACCAGAAACCTTCCCCACTTAACCAACACCATCCCCCTGCCCCGTTCGACCACGGAGCAGGGGGGTACCGTCGCCGAAGGGCGACGATGGCATATCGCCACGGAGCCCGACTCGTCCCCGAACCAGTGTGGATGGTCGGGAACATTAAAGGGCTCCGTGGCCACTGCCAGGCCAACCTGCCACTCCGCCAGGCATTGTACCATAAGGTCCTGCGCCCGGCGGCAGTTGTTCAGGTTGGCCTGCAGTACCAACAGGGTGGCCCCGTGCGCCATTAATTGGCCGCGACGGAACCACCCTCGTTGAGCGGCTGCGACGCAGCCGCAATTTCCACCTCCATCGGGGGGGGGGCGAGGGAAGGCCCCTCGCCTACACCCGATGCTTCATGGGGAGGCACCACACCTGCCCCCCCCTTCTTCCCCTTCTTTCCCTTGGGAGGCGGGGAGCACTCCTTGCTCCCCGCCTTATGGCCAGCGGGTCTCCCCAGATCCGCGCATACCGCGCAATGGGGAGACCCGGTGCATTCCGCGGCCCTGTGGGTGGGGCTCCCGCACCGATAGCAGTGCCCGCTTCGGTCCACCGCCGCAGTGCACCGCTGCCGCACATGCCCAATGGCAAGGCAGCGGAAACACTGCAGCGGCCTGGCCGCGAGCACTGCGACTTGGGCGAGGGACCACCCCACCCGCACCCTCCTGGCCTTCTCTATGGCGAGGGCCGCCACGGCCGGGCACTGCACCCAAATGGTGCCGAGCCCGCCGGGTGGGATTTTTAGCTCCCCCACCCTTACGGACTCGGAGGTGCAGCCCCCGGCCTCCGCCACCGCCTTGACCACCTCCTGGGGGGTCACGGAGACATCCAGGCCCGTCAGGCGGAACTCCGCCTTCTTGACGGGCCTGGATATCTTTACATCCAGACCCCCCATCGCGGCGGCCATCTTGGCCGCCAAGACGTCGGCCTTCGAGCCCCCGTCAGCGCCGGGGACCTGTATGACCAGGCCCCCGGTGATGGCCCTCTTCCACGAGAGGGCCTCAATCCCAAGGGCCTCCAGGTCAACGCCTTGGCGGGTCCTCCTTATGGCCTCCTCATAGGTGGCCTTACTCCCCTCCGGGACGGTGACCGTCACCGCCGCGGACCGGGGAGGGGCCACCACGCGGGGAGGGGCCTTGGCCTTGGCACCGGCCCCCCGGCCCTCGCCCTTCTGGACGGGACCGGGGGTCGTGTCCACGGGCCCTGCCGGGGTCGCCTTGGCCGCCTTCTTGGCCTCCCCACCACCTGCGACCAGGACTCCCCATTCGGGGGGGCCATGGCTGTCGCAGTTTGGGCGGGAGGAGGGGCCACCTGGGGGGCCACTGGCGGCGGGATTCCCCCACCTCCTTTCTTCTTCTTCTTTTTCTTTTTCTTCTTCCGCCCAGCTTTGGAGGTGTTGGCGGGGGGGGATAACCCGCCAACAGCCGGGGGTGAAGAAGAAGAGGCGCCCGCCAACGGGGTCGGGGCGGGGGCTATCCGCCCCCTGACCGCCCCGGCATAGTTACCCGTCACCGGCGGGGCGCCCTGCCGGCCCAGACGGAGCTCCGCGCGGATCGCCGCGAACTTCGCGTCGATCAGAGCCCCGATCTGGACCAGCAGGGTGGTCCCGTCCACCGGCGCCGGCGCTACCAACGGCGCAGCCGGTGTACCGCCCAGGTCCCGGCCCTCCCGGGTCGGGGTATCGGGGGGAGGCGATGGCCGAAGGGGGGCATCGTACCTCCTCTTCATCGCCATCATCTCCCTCCTAATCGCCTCGTGGGACTCTTTCAATCCCGCGATCTCCCGGGCGAGCTCCGCCTTTTCTCCCCTGAGGGTCCGGTTCCCCGCCTGCACCCTGTCCCACAGGTCTGCAGGCGGCCCACCGGGTCCCACGGGGTCAGCGTCTCTGTGGGAGGGGGCGGGGCTTCCCTGAAAGCCCCGTCGCTCCAGCTCCCGCACCGCCGCCACCATGGACCTCGCCGCGTCCTTTAGGTCGCGGATCGAGGTCCCCTTCAAGTTGCCGCTCTTGGCGGCGGTTTCCTCCACCGCCTCACTGGCCTCCACCGCCAGAGCGACAATCTGCCCGGGGAGAAGACCCCGCATCTCCTGCTGGCGTTGGCCAGCTGTCGGCGCTGGGTCCCGATATCGGTATCGGGACTTCTTCCTCTCCCCGGGCGCCTCTATGGGTGACGGCGACGCAGGTCGCTTACCTGATGCCACGGACGACGAGACCGACGTTACCGACATCCCGTCGTCCTCCGCATCTCGCTCCGCGGGGGAGCAGCCGAGGATACGGAACCTCGAGCCGCTCTGAGATGCGGCCCTGAGCCGCGATCTCGTCCTCCCGCCAATGGAGCCCACCTCCGAGGGTGGGCCTGAGGCCCCTCCCCGTACGCTTGGTCTCGAGCTACGAGAGCTCGAGGCCAAGCCTCCCACTTCCACCGCTTCCGGGCGCGGTTGCCCGTTCGTCCGAGGCGCTTCTTTTGGATTTTCCATGGTTTCATTTTCGGGCCTGGTTACAACGCCCCCATTTCTGGGGGCGCTTCACTCGTTACCCTCTTATAACTCAGCGGACATAACGGTCCACCGGGGCAGAGCCGCATACCCCGGTAAGCCTAGTACGACTGGGGGGCGGCAGGTACCCAGAAGTTGTACAACGCTTGAGAGCAGATGCATCCATCGCCCACCCCCGGCGCTTACTCCGGGAGTTTCCCATCGCCACGTTACGATAGCTTGGGATAGAGACTTTTTTATAGAGGTTTATCCTCCTCGCAGGCCGGCCGATTAAGGCAAGCCCCCCGTTCCGGTAAAACATGACCACCGGTTTACGGTATGCGGCCCTGGACAGACAACTTGCTGCCCAGGACACGTGTGCAGCGGTTTTCACTCCTACTCAGTGTGAGCCTTACCGGCAAGGGAAGCCCTGCCAGGATCCGAAGATCCCGCCGGCATCGCCTCACACATCACAGGAGCTACTTCCCGCCGCGTACCCCTTGCTCCGTTAGCCACTCACCGCACCCCGAGGGGATTAGTGAGTGCCCAGGGTCCACCACGAGGAGGTGGAGCAAGAGGATTTTAGGTTACGGACCACCACCACTGTGGTATATCCTCCAATGGATCCGAGTCACCATTAGAGAACCCCGTAACCCTACGGACCCCACCGCAACCCAGACCTTTTTTTTTTTTTTTTTTTGTTTAAGGGCGGTGGAGAATGCATTTACGCACACCCGGCCTAAAGATGACGGTCGGCCGGGTAGTGTCGGACTCCCCCGGTCAAAAGGACCGGGAATACCGACTAAACTCCACCGCCCGGGCGAAAGCCCTATCCTCCACTGTACTGCATAACACCGTACGGAACTGTTCCATAACTTTACTTCGTACGGTCCTATAGAGCAGTTAACAAAATAAAACAAACCGATACTGACATTGAAAAGAGCATTCAAAGCAGCAGTACATTAATTAGAACATTACGCATTTAATAAATATACAGAGACGATTACAAACAAATATTATATAATATAGTAATACAATGTATCACATTGTATTGTAACAAACCGTTAAACAAACAAATAATTTGACATACCTTACAAACTAAAACTAGAACATAACTTGCATACTAAGACCGTGGCATCATGATCTCTCCCACAGTCTCTCGAAGTTTTCCTTATCTTTCATAACCTTGTAAATAAAAGTATTAACCTTTTTCCAATTATCTCTATTAGTCAACATAATGTCAATTAAATTATCAACAGAAATACTAACATTCAATTCATTTTCTAGGTCAAAACGCCAAGCCTCCCATTTTGAACAGTGGAAGATAGAATGCTCAGCATCATCAGCAACTTCACAACCAAACCAGCAAAGAGTGGAATCCGTTTTACAAATTCTTCTACGGAAAGTGTTGAATATACCGTGACCAGACAAGAATTGTGTCAAATAATAATTTAACCCGCCATGCTTCCTACTGATCCAACCATCAAGATTCCCAATTAAACGACGCGTCCAAGCACCATTTCTACTCTCGTTCCATTTACTAAACCATTGAGGAAAAGAAGCAGCCTTAATTCGTTCGATTTCCTCCTGAATCTCCAACAAAACAACATCATCATCAACAGGAGCGTTCCTGAACATCCTCTTTTTACGCACTTTAAAGGTCTTAATTCTATCCTCCACTGTAATTTCGATAGGCTTAATCCCAGTAATAATACAAAGGGCATCACGACTGACAGTGCGATAAGCCCTAGCAACGCGTCTCAAAGCATTTCTTTGAATCCTACATAAAATGGTTAGATTTCTAGAATAATCCATAGCACGGGAACCCCAAATGGGAGCAGCATACAAAACAACTGATTCAACTACATGATAATACAGCTTCCTACTTAAGGTACGTGGTCCACCGATATTGGCAGTGATTCTCATGATCTCAGACATAATCTTAATGCCAGAAGCAGAAACCCTATCAATATGTTCAAAGAAATTCCTCTTACCATTCAAGGTAACACCCAAATACTTAACAGACACAGAAGGAAACAAATGATGGCCACCAATAAATAAAGAAAAACTAGGAGGAATTCTTTTCCTATTTACAAATATATATTTGGTTTTAACCGGAGACAATTCTAAGCCAAGATTAGACAAAATAATGGAGATCTTATCATTGATAAGGGAGCAGATATCAGTTCTCAACTTACCCAGATTATTACCAGAACCAAGCACAGCGATATCATCGGCATATGCAACCAATTTGATACCACGTGGGGTCTCAATCTTAACAACGTCATCATAAATCATATTCCAGATGATAGGAGCAATGATCGAGCCCTGAGGCACCCCTCTCATCATCTTAACTCTAGTCCAACCATCCAAGGACATAAAGCAAACATTCCTATCACAAAAATAACTTTGTAGAATCCTTTGTAATGGTAAAGAGAGATTACGCTTCTGCAAACTAACAAAAATCGAATTCCAATTGATGCTATTAAACGCATTGCGAACATCAAGAGAAACCAATAAACCAAAATGACATTTAAGAACAGAATTTTCAACAAAATTATTTACAACCTCTAATGCATCCAACGTAGACTTACATTTCGTAAAGCCATATTGATTAGCAGCGTATGGAATCCTTCCCAGAGAATCAAGAATTCTATTCTTTAAGACGGTCTCCAAGACCTTACCAATAGAGTCCCCAATACATAGAGGTCTAAAATCACTGGGCAAGCAAGTTTTATCATTGTTCTTCCGCAACAAAATAACCCTACTCGTTTTCCACTTAGCAGGAAAAATACCAGAAGACAGGCAAAAGTTAACAACATCAACAAATCTATTGGCATCATATTGCATTATTCCGCGAATAATCTCAGGAGGGATTGTGTCAAGACCACAAGCCTTCCTCAACTTAAAGTTGCGCGCAATATCCAAAATCTCGCCACGCCCAGTCAGAAAAGAGGACTCACAGGAGAGAGAACCAAAACGCTTATACAGAACAGGATCGACAGACCTAGGAAACAAGGAGCCCAATATATCACGTGCTTCGCTACGGCTCAAGATCGGAGGAGGAAGACGCACCTTAAACCTCCTTTGAATAACACGGTAGGGCTTGCCCCATGTGTCATTCTGCAGCAGATCAACAAAGCTCTTCCAAGCACGTCTTTTAGCATCAGATATCTCAAAGCAAAGTTTTTTCTTATTGGTTCTATGTATTTCCTTTACAGCAGAATAATCCAAGCCTCTCCTCACAGCACGCTGATAAATCCTCCTAGATTTATTAACCTCGGCTCTAAGCTCGCCGATCCGATCCGTCCACCAGTAATTATTCTTATGATGAAAATTATATGTTTTCTTCCTCATGCTACACTTGCATGCCTCAACAATGTTTTTAACATATTTACAAATGTCAAGCTCCGAACTAAAACCCGTACTCAAATTCGAATTCAGCCTATCATACGTAATGGTCAACAAATCAGGGTCCAGAGTCTTCAAGTTCCAAGTAAACCTGCGGTTCAACAAAGTATTTCCACTATGATTACTAAAATTTTCCCTAATATTATGTACAACGTACTTATGATCAGAGGCAGTGACCTCACGAGACACATAGCCCTTAACAAAATTGCTCAGTCTTCTGTCAACGCAAATAATGTTGTTCGGGATTGGCTGGGTGTGTCGACAGCGTCAGCGTAACGATTAAGTACAGCCATGCGCTATTGGCTAATCGCACTGGAACTACGAGATCTGGAATCGATCGACGGCTCGCTAAGTCATTGGCCGCCACCGTCGAGATCGACTTAATCGATTATCGACCGCGGAGCGCTACGCTGATTGACGGATCGCGCTTGCGACCCGCCAATCAGGCGCTCGACGGTGTCGGCTAACGGCCAGCTGATCGATCGATTATCAGTTCTCTATAGATCTCCAGCGAACAAACAGCGATTCTATCTTTCTTTCTATCTTGCGAATTCAAGTGTACAAGCGTCGGTTGACCGGTCACTGAGAATTATACTATCCTCCTACGTCCGCGGAGCTTTCCGGGAAAAGAAGGAGCGACTAAACCTTCTAATATTCTACATTTTTTATTGTAAAGTAAACTCACGCGCTCGTGTCAAGTTTACAGTTAATTGTACAAGTTTAGAGTCGACGAGTTCCCACTAAGGGATTAATAAATTGACTTTTCTTTGACTCGAATCGTTTCTATCATCCTGGTCTCAAACAAATGTCAATTTTAGATCTTCTACCGGCACGCTCAAAGGTACACCCCCTCTCGTAATTAAAGGAACTAAATTAATATCAGTGACAAAATCACAAAAAATACGTCCTCTTGGACCCTGAATAGAATCACCAAAAAGTGGCGATCTAGCATTAAAATCCCCAATTAAAATCAAAGGTTTAGCAAGAGAATATTTGAAATGACGAATTTCCTCCAAATACTGGTGAAAATCATCGATCGAACAATTAGGAGTAATGTATACACAACAAATAACATAATTTTTCAGAGTAACGGCACAAAAGAAACGTCCAGCAAACATATCCGCAACTCTAACCTTAATATCAGAATTAATAAGCCAAATGGCAGAAAGTCCATCACTAGAAACAATCCAATGACTTTCCTTACGATAAAATTCCTGAATACATGCAATATCTGCCTTGCACTCTACAACAAACTGTTTCAGGATATTCTGAGCCATGCAGCACTTATTTAAATTAATCTGCACTAGGCGCATTATAGCGAATAAATTCTTCCTTCAGATCGCGAACCTTATCTCTAAATATAGGACAACTCATCGAAGTCATAAGGTGTTTGGCATCCTTGCCAATCCTACGACAGTCAATACAAAATGGATCATTTTCTTTGCAATCAGCAATTTTATGTCCATCCTGATTACATTTCCGGCATCTCTCAGCACCCGAAATTTTCTCTTTACAATTACCACTATAATGCCCCAAATTATGGCATCTGAAACACTTGATTAGTTTCGGAGCCGGAATCAAACGAGCAACAGATAAACCAATCCGAAGCTTACCAAATTTAACCAATTGGCCAAGGTACTTAACTGGCGTTTCCACGACAGCCATCTGAGATCCCATAGGAGTCGTTCTGAGAATTTTAACGCGAAACTCATCAAAACAAGCCCCAAGCGACCTCGCCACAGCTCCAATCACTTCAGAGGCAATAACCACAGGGTCAAGATTCCGAACCTCAAGATCAAATTTCTTCGTGACAGTTCTAATAGTGTGACTAGGACCAATCACCTTGGCCAAATCATCACTAAGCTGACGAGTACCAGCCTCTCCACCAACCTCAAGCAGAAGATGACCAGCCTGAGTTTTTCTTACATTCTTAATGCGATCAACATTACCAGCAGAACTGGCAATTTTCAAATAGGTAGCTTTGAAGTCTTCCTCTTTAGAGACACCAATAATAATGGCATCTGCCCTAGGAACCGCCCATTTAGGCGGACCACTGACTTTCTTCCTATTTGTTTTCTTTTTTTTTGTTGCAGATTCCGCATTAACACCATCCGACAAGGCCAATTCATCCTTCCTCTCACGTCGAAGCTGTTTTTTGCTTTTGACCACCGTGAAAGGAGTTTCAACCCGCGACACAGAGGTAATCATTGGCTTAACATATGTATCAACTTTACCAGATTTAGCAACAGTTTTATTATCAGCAGACCGAATGCACGAGCGCCTATGATTTTTAATCAGCACCTTGATCTGTCGCATAAGCTCCTCATCCGAGGTAGGGACCTCATCAGCTGAAGAAGCAGTGTCAACCCTACGAGGGACAACCCCAGATCTCGAAACAGGTAAAGCAAAGCCAAAAGAAGATTCATCCTTTCTACGTTTATGCTTCACCTTGTCAGCATACGGTATCCTTCCCGAGATATGAGAAGAGGAAGCATCATCCTCCCTATCAGAGGGATCTCGACCCTTCCTCTTCCTCCTCTCCACCTCTACACTGAGCAACGACTCAGAACGACCAGAGATGGAGCAATCATCAATCCGGATCCTATTCCTTAAAACTTCCTCAGGGAAAGGAGACACACCATGAAACCGTCCGTCCCGCATCGAATTCACCTCATGAACATCTGCAGAAAGACCCTCCATCTTCCCGGTGAGTCGAACAATTCGATCTTTATATTCGACTTTAATATTTTTATTAGAGACCACATAGTCACTAATTTCTCGCAATTCCTTTTGCATGCTATGAAATTTCTCCAACAATGAAGACATCATAGTCGCCATCGAATCAGGAACCATACCAGACGATTTTTCATCTAAAACAACAGCATCGTCCCTCTTACCAGCCAAACCACTAATAGCATGTTTCCTTAATACAGGCCCATGAGGACCATCAGTCGCAGTAGCACGTGCAGTAGCAGTATCAACGGAAGACCCACCAACCCCGATCGCAGCCAAATCATCATGAGAGACCGGAAGTGAACGATACCTACGTTCACGAGCCCTTCTGGCCACCTGACCTCTACCTGTGAGCATTGAGCTCTTAGAAACAGGCGGAGACGGTTCTTTAAAGAATCAACCCATGGGATCTCCTCATCATCCATAGCGACCAATCTTTTGTCTACCTCAGCTCTTTCACGAGCAGAGACAACAACAACAGGCTCAAAGAAAGAGTCCCTGACTCGTTGGTGAAAGGTAATAAAATATTTTACACAATTAGAGTTTTTATTGTTTATTTTATATGGGATACATAGGGATAATTGTAATCGATGTAGAAGATCTAATATACAAAAATACAACCCACAGAAAAAGATCTCATCTAACAAGACAATGTGTAGTTTGCAAAAAAAATGGTCGACAGAAGGAAACCAAATCCGTCGTATTCCGTTGTATTCCATACAAAATAAACAGTAAAAACTTTAATTGTGTCAAACAACATAACAACATTACAACATTAAACCCAGACTGTTTCTTTAATTATTTTTTAATGTTTACATATTGTTGTTATGATGAAATTCTGTAGAGTTTGATGGTGGAGTAGGTGAAAAGGGAAATGTATTTGTGGATTGATGATGAGGGCGGTTTAAAATTTCGTCGAGTAGCATCATGGTTTTCATTTTTAACTCCTGTATGTCGCTATCCGTCAATTTCTGAACGTCAGGGAGCAAACTCAGCAGAAACATTTTCCGCTGGTCCTCAGTCGAAGTTTTTGTTTTCTGTTCCAAATATTTTATGAACATCTTGCCCCCCTTATTGGAAGATTTTTTTTCGCCTTCTATTCTCTTGATGGACTTCTGCATCTGTCTCAATGAAACTATCATCCCATTCTCCAGTGCTTGGGATTTCCTCAATTGGCGGAGGTAGAATGTTTCCACAATTTTCTACATGCATTGTGGGCTTCACGAACGGGAGAACAAATTGCATAATATCATGCAAGTAGTACTGCCTCCTTTGTTTTGCGGAAGAACCACTAGCTCCTGGTTTTAAACTTCTTACAAATCCGTTCCGAATATTTCTCCATTTTTCTTTACAATCGGCAACTACAGAAAGTAACGTTAGTAGTATTAACGGTTAAATGATATTTCAAATTAGAAAAATTTTTTTTCACATCCTGTAGTAAACTAATTGCTCTAGCTTCCCAAAAAGTTCAAATCGTATAGTACAATATTAAAAAAGTTATCGTCTTTTTTAGAACATCCGAATATTTTTCCGAGTCACTGTACATATTTAGCAACGGGATGTGCTTTTGTATAATAATATTTACCAGGCCACTTCATTTCGTTCGCCACTTCATTCCACGCCTTTTCCGTAATATCCTTCTTTGCGTACTCCGATAATGTATGATTATACAAACAAGGATACCTTTCTATCAATTGTACAAAAGATGTAATTTCACACACGTTTGCTTTTGTACAAGTAGTAGCGAAATTCAACAAGAAACTATAAACAATAAACAAATAACAATGAAACAATGAATAATATGTTGAATAATAATTGTATCTATGCAGCGTGTAGGCGAAAAAACATCTACAGTTAATGTAAAACAATGGAAATACGCTCATGAATCGATATCTCGATATTGGTCGCAATCTTCATTCATCATAACGCCTGCCGTACGATAGTGTTGTACGCTAGGTGTACGTTGCCGTATATCTACATATACAGTAAGCCACGAAAGTATTCGAACGCCATTTAAAACAGAATAACGTTTTTATAATTGTACCGAACAAACTGATTTTTTATAATCAATTCGAAACATTGGTTTATGAAATGATATCAAAAAAGATTTTCCAAAAGTTATAATTTACAAGGTTACATGCAAGAATAAAAGACATTTATTAAAACTTTTTTATTTATTTTATTTTTTATTTAATATATTTTCAATTTTTATAATTACATTCGACGGAGAAGAAGAAGAACAAGAAAATTCTGGGTGCACCCTTACATTCGCAATAATATTAACTGCAGAATATTTGTGGCTACAAGAAAGTTAGCAGAAGACGATGTTAAATTTCAAACATTTTACAGAATGCGCAAGACTACGTACAAGAATCTTATCGTTTCAGGTGTGTATTTTTCAATTAATACAGAGATTCCATTGCCATGGTTTTAAAAAATAATTCGCTAAGTAGTGGCGTAAAATTAGCGGAGAAGGTCGCCCAGAAATGTTAATATTTTCCCGTGTATTGGGAATACTTCTATGCGTTGCAAAAGAAGCTGTTGGGTTATTTGTATTAATTCCGTATGGGAGTCCATCATTTCTTCGTATGTAATTGTGAAGTACACATGCACATTTTATTATGGAAACTATAGTTTCATATTTACAGCACCGAATAGGAGTCAAAAACACTTGAAATTTTTGCGTTAACATGCCAAATGTGCATTCTATATTTTTTCTGCCTCGGCTTAATCGGTAATTAAAAATTCTTTTTTATTATTGAGGCCTCTCTGGACATACGGTCTCATTAAATTTTTTCGCAAAGGAAAAGCGTTATTGGCAACGAAGTAATATGGAAATGGCTTATCTGCTTCATCATGTGGTAATCGCGACGACATAGGAATATTAATGCCGTCTCTTTCCAACCAGCAACCTAATGCCGATGTGCGGAATATACCCCCATCGCTATTTGTCCCTGCGAAACCACATTCGACAGATATAAAGCAGCCGTCTGCATCACTGCAACCCAATAAAATGACGGAATGGTATCCTTTATAATTGAAGTTTGTCGATCCCGAATTTGGAAATTTCTGAATTCTTATATGTTTTCCATCAATAGCCCCCAAACAATTTGGTAAATTCCACAATTCCGAATATTTTTGTGCAATTTCTTTCCACTTTTCCATACTAGGAATGGGCATATATGAATCTTTTAGGGCAGTCCATATTGCTTGGGTAGTTTCCGCTACAACTCTCGCTATAGTACATAGTACATACTCCTCTTGCAAAGTACAAGGGCCTTACTGTGATTTGTGCTGCAACACAAGTGATATTGCAATTGTTATTAGTGCATAGCTATGTGTTGACAAATGTGAACAGTGATCGTGAGTGTGGAAAAATTTCATGGCATCTGTATGAAACAAACATACGATTTATTTATCGTTTGGAAAGTGAAGGTGAAAGCCCGGATCGTTTACTTGACCGCACATCCCTTAGGTTGTCGTTTTACCACCAGCTGTGCAGTTCGTTGACCTGACCGTACGCCCCTTACCGTTCGGGACAATGCCGTATACCTGAAGCCAGCTCTGCAGTTCGTCACCGAGTGGCCCAGTGACACATATTTCGAAGCAGCAAGTGGATTTACGGCTGAATAAGTGAGTTTTTAATTCCATACGTTGAATTTCTACTCCTTCTCTTGATCGATGCATCGTCGCGGCGTGGCGCACCGATACGCTCCTCCAAGTAGAAACCCCTGGCGCGCCACACGAAGCCAGCCATCGCGGTCCAGCTCGCGCTCTGATTGGTCCGTGTTTGTCGTTAATAACTCCCAAACGAAGCCTCGGACAACATTTTGCAAAAGGAAAATGGCGCTTGAAATGACCTCAGGAACCTTCCAATTCCGGGACTTGAAAACATTTTTGGACACCCTGTATATAGGGTGAACTTAAAATAGTCAATAAGTATGTAAAATAATAATTTTAATTACATTTCTAGATTATTAGTAAGCCTTCTACTTTTCTAGTCACCGCTAGATGTCGTATCGGGCAGAACTACCGTTAAAATAATGTGTAGTTGCAACCAAAATTTAACAAAGTTTTTTCGTAATTATCTCGGAAACTAAGTCCGAGCGACGGATAGTTATATTGACAAAAGTTGTTCAGAATATTGTCTTTGACAACATATGTGAAGGTCAAGGTGATCCGAGTTGGGTCCCCTCATAGTTATTGTAAAGGATAGCGGTCTGGTTTGACCGTATTGGATCACTGGATGTTTGCGTAATCGAATGAATGCGAGATTGGATCGCTGGATCGATGGGACAAACGGTGATCGGAATGAATGTCTTGATGTAACGATGAATTTTGAATATGGAATGAATGATGGTTGAAAAATCCGGATTTACAATAAATTAACTGTATTTGCACCACTAAATATACAAAATTGTCAAGTAGAACGGTGAAACAATGTGAAAATGAAAATGTAATTGATATGAAATATATGAGAACTTTGAAAATTGCGTTGACTTGCTAACAGCTGTTTTGACCGCGTGGTTGAACAAGAAGAGAGCACGCCGTTGCGTTCTCTCTCTTTTATTGTCTCTCTCCTTCTAGAACATTCGCGATTGTTCCAGAAGGATCGAGAGTGGGCCTTGACCAATTACGTGGTTGATCGCGTACCACGCAATTTCCGGACGTTGTTTATTGGCTCGTCGATCGCGATGCTAGCGTCGCTCGCTTGGCAGTTTCGCGGCGACGGTTGGCGGGGAGCGGGCAGTTCCGTCATGCTAACATGGCGCTCGCACGCGCCAATCTCAAACATGCCGCCCGCCTCGACTAGTCGAATTTTCGTGAGTGCTGTTAAACAAGTGATTATTGAAAAATGGAAGTATTGAAATGCTACAACAGAGTGATCGTGCAACTGCATAACCTATTAATGTGCAATGGGAACGGACTAGGAATGTGGTGTGGACGCGTGTGACGTCACGGAAGGTTCCATCACTGAATCGCGCCTGCGCCGATGAATGGATCGTGTACTACGCAGTTGTACGTGGCCAACATCGTGGTACGCGAATCGATCCATTCATTGATCGTCCGTCTTGATCGGAAGGATGACGAGTTTGTGGACCGGCCTCGTGTATTCGGATGTTGGCGTGACCACCTTCACGACTCGAACTCTTCCGTCCGTTCCTGGATGGATTTCCTTGACCCGTGCGAGCGGCCAACGTGAAGGAGGCGTCTGTTCCCCGATGATGAGACAGAGGCGTCCAGGCGTGACGTCATCTTGGACCGTGCGCCATTTGGATCGAGCGGTGAGTCCCTGGAGATATTCTCGTTTCCATCTCGTCCAGAACTGATCCCTCATTCTTGTTACCAGCTGCCAGCGAGTGAGATGGTTGATGTTCTCATCGAGCAGCGACGGTTCTGGAATCGCCTGTAATGCAGAACCGATTAAAAAGTGACCTGGGGTGAGTGCAGCCAAGTCAGTTGGATCGTCGGACAGTGCAGCAAGTGGCCTTGAATTGAGGCAGGCCTCCACTTGCGTCAACAACGTCGTCATTTCCTCGAAAGTGAGTCGAGCTTCCCCTATGGTTCTTCGTAAGTGGTATTTGGTCGATTTTACTGCGGCTTCCCACAGGCCGCCAAAGTGAGGTGCAGCTGGCGGATTGAAATGCCATTCTGTCCTCAAATTGCTCATCTCCTTCCTGATGTTGTCATTCTCCAGGCTACCAGCACTGAAGAGACGTCGTAATTCACGGTCGGCTCCCTGGAAGTTTGTACCGCAATCGCTGTGCAGATGAGCACAAATGCCGCGCCGTGAAATGAATCGGCGGAAAGCAGCTAAGAAGGCCTCGGAGGTATAATCAGATACAACTTCTAGGTGCACCGCCTTTGTTACCATGCAAACAAACACAGCGAAGAAGCCCTTGTATGCCTTATGACCTCGACCCGCTGTTGTTCGCAGCCAAATTGGACCGGCATAGTCTACCCCTGTGGAGTGGAAGGGGCGAGCCGGGGTGACTCGGTGCTCTGGCAGTTCTCCCATCAGCTGGCATGCTGGCTCCGCCCGCCATCGCAGACAAGTCACACATCTGCTAATGGTTCCCTTGACTACCGATCGACCTTTTGGAACCCAGAAGCGCTGTCGGATGGCTCCCAGGGTTGACTGGACTCCCCCATGCATGGTGTTCCTGTGTGCTAGAATGACAAGCAATTGAGTGAAACGAGATTGAGGAGGTAAGATGATTGGGTGTGCCTCATCTGGGTTAATTGGTGCTTTGCCCAGTCGACCCCCTACTCTCAACAGATTATCTCTGTCCAAGGTTGGTGTCAGCGGTGCGAGGCTACTTCGGAGTGGGATGCCCTTATGCTGCAACAGCATCTTTATTTCCTCGCTGTAGACCATCTTCTGGATCAACTGAATCCAACCTCTCTCAGCATCGTTGATCTCTGCTGTCGTTAGGACTGGTGGTAGGTCACTTCGCACCGGGTCAGTGTCAATGGGTGAGTGACTCGATTTGCCTCGGAGTTTCCTGAGCCATCGTCTACACCACGCTGTGACACGAAGCAGTCTGGTGTACGATGAGAATCGCATCAGGACTTCGTTGTCGTCTTCCTTTTTTCCTGCCCCTGTGACTACAGCAACGACTGGCCCTTTCTGTTCGGGCAGGTGCTCCTGATCGACCGGTCCTGAAGCGGCAAGGTCGACGTCGTGTTGGAGGAATCCTGGCCCCTGCCACCACATGGTCCACTGAATCAGCTGCGAAGGAGAAATTCCCCGCGAAGCACAGTCCGCAGGATTTTCGGTGCCTACTACATGGTGCCAGCGTGCTTCGGGTACCCTTCGCTGGATGTCAGCCACCCTATTGGCCACATAGGTCTTCCATTTGGAGGGATGACCCTGTATCCATCCTAAGGCCACCGTGGAATCTGACCACAGGTGAACTACTGTGTCGGTCATATTGAGGGTGGTAGTGACGTGCTGCGTTAACCGTGCCAGGAGGTGTGCTGCACACAGTTCCAACCGCGGGAGTGACACTTGTTGTAGTGGTGCTACTTTGCTCTTGGCCGTGATGAGTGTTAGTGTCCAGTGGCGGCCCTTGGTTCTCGTCCTCAAGTATAGAACAGCCCCGTAAGCTCGTTCTGAGGCATCGGCGAACCCATGGAATTCCTTCTGTTCGCAGTGAGGATTCTGAAACAGAGGACGTGGTACCCTTACTTTCTCCAGCTGCTTCAAATCGGTGCAGAAGACACTCCATTCCTTGGCCAGGGTATCTGAGAGTGGATCGTCCCAACCGAGTCCCAGCAGCCATGTCGTCTGGATGCTGATCTTGGCCCGCACGACAACTGGAGTCAGCCATCCCAAGGGATCGAATAATTGGGCCGCTTTTGAAACCAATCCCCTCTTGGTTGTTGGTTGAATGTCAGCATCGTTAATTAAGAAGCCAAATGTGTCGTTGACAGGCGACCACTGAAGACCGAGTGCCGAGTGCGTAGTGTCCGTCCATGTTTTCGTTGGTCCTTGGATGGAAGGGTGGTGTAAGGGCTGGGTTGCCGCGTTCTGGCGCAACTGTGACGTGATGTCGTGCAGCTCAGCGACATTGGTTGCCCATTTTTGTAACGGGAAGCCGCCCGCCTTGCACAGCTGGAAGAGTTGTCTTGCTGTCTCCTTCAAGGCTGTGATAGAGTCGGCTCCCGTCAGGATGTCATCCACATATGCGTCGTTTTGAAGTGCCCGTGCTCCGATTGGGGATCGACTGCCTTCGTCCTCTGCCAGCTGGTGTAACGTCCTGACCGCTAGGTATGGGGCACAAGAGAGACCGTAAGTGACGGTATTCAAGCAATACTCACTCACTTCTTGATTATCTTCGTCTCTCCACAGGATCCTTTGGAAGTTGCGGTCCTCAGGATGCACCAGAATCTGCCTGTACATCTTTGTTACATCAGCTGTCACCACATACTGATGAATGCGCCATCGCAGCAGGACGTCGGAGAGGAGAGGCAGGAGGTTAGGACCGACGTGAAGGCAGTCATTCAAGGACTGCTGTGATGATTCAGCCCAGGATCCGTTGAACACCACCCTCAGCTTTGTCGTGGTACTGCTGAGCTTCAACACTCCGTGGTGTGGAAGGTAGTGAACAGGTTGCTCGTCGGTCGGCTTGTTCGCCAACGACATGTGTCCCAGCTCCTCGTATTCTTTGATGAAGTTGTGGTATTGAGTTCTGAAAGTTTCATCCCTCTTGCAGCGTTGTTCGAGTCGTCTGAGTGCGTGCCAGGAAGCTGTCCTTGACCCTGACGTGATGGGGCCTGGATTTTTAAATGGGAGCCTAAGCTGGTAGCGACCTTCAGGCGTCCGTTCATGAGACGAGGCGAAATGGCGTTCACACTCCATTTCCTCAAAGGTCATTGAAGAGTTGGCGTCTCGGAGCTCTTCTTGCTCCCAAAACTTCCGCACCTGCGAACTCAAGGAGTCTTCAATGACTACCTGGTGCACTTGGGCGTGCGACGACGAGGCCGTGGCTCCTGCACCTCCTGTCAAGATCCAGCCAAATATGGTATGCTGTCCTAACGGCTCATTGGGAGCCCCTTTCCTTAGGCCCTCCTTGATAATGGCTGGATACACGTCCGCCCCGAGTAGAACCTCGATTGGTCTGGAGGCTTCAGGAGTGGGATCAGCCAGCTTCAATCCTTTGAGATGTCTCCAGGTTCGTGAAGGGATGGTGCAGCCATGCGTGTAGCTCGTGAGCTTCTGGAGCACGACCGCTGACACCCAGATCGAATCTGAGCCCGTGCCTGCCGAGATGTCGAGACTGATTTGCCCTCGAGCTTTGGCGAGCTGTTGTCCCCCGACGCCGTAGATGTCTATCGCCGAAGTCTTCCGAGGTAACTGCAGTCGTTGAGCCCTGGTCAATAAGGGCTCGAACCTCTTGCCGTCTGCCGTATCTATCTGCAACTCGAATTAATGCTGTTGCAAGTAACACCTTACCCTTCAGGTCACTACAGTCCTGGGTGTGGTGAGCCGTCGCACTCTGCTTGGAACCGTCTCGACAGGTGTCGTGGATCGACGAATGATGCCGTCCGCCACACGACATGCATCCCTTCGTGGATGGGCAGGCAGCAACTGGATGGGTTCCGAGGCAGTTGTAGCAGAGGTGAGCCTTTTCCACACGTGCACGGCGTTCTGCAGGCGGGAGTGCCTTATACTCCGGGCACTGCATTAAATAGTGCTCCTTTTTGCACATAATGCACTCTGGTTTGTAGCCTTGTTGTGCGTGATTTGCTCTAACCACCGTTGTCTTCTCCTTTTTTTTCCATTGCCCTGGATTTGAACGGGCTTCGGAAGGTTTGACCGGGCTCTGGCTGCTCCGCGTGCTGGACTTCAAGAATTCCTTTTCTGGATTGGCCTCTAGTTGCTGACGTCGTTTAATCAGGAAGTCTCTTAACGTTGCGAAGGCAGGTGGCTCGCTGCTACTTGTAACCTTCTCTTCCCATTTGTCTCTGGTCGTGGGATCGAATAGACTGACCACTGAGTAGACGAACCAGTCTTCCGTCTTGGTTATTGGCCTTCCCAAACCTTCCAGCGTGTTTACCACCGATGTGACGCTCTTGTGGATGTCCGTGAGTTCCTGAGCTGAGCCTTCTGTCATCTTGGGTAACGCGGCGAGTTTGTCGAGACACGAACGTACCAAGATTCTCTTGTTCTCATATTGCTCTATGAGCATTGTCCACGCACGCTCGTAATTTTCATTGGTGGTGGGAAGGTCTTTTATGATGTCTGCTGCTTGGCCATGGAGACTTATCTTCAGGTAGTGAAGCCGGTCTACCTTGCTGAGACGCTTGTTCCTTTCTACGATCGAGAGAAACAGATCTTTAAAAGCCGGCCATTCCACGTACTCACCGTGGAACTCCGGCAGATGCATCCTGGGGAGTGGGGCTGATCCAGAGCTGGATTCCTCGTCGGATGATGCTGCTGAACCCTTCTTGGTCGAAGATGAATTGCCTTCCCCATATTGCTGCGCCAGATCGAGTAAGCGTGCTTTCTGCTCCATATATTTCTCCTCTACCATGTCTGCGTACTCCATTTTCATGTAGTCGCTGGATTTTATCGCGTCCTTGTGACGGAGCGATAAGATGTCATGATTCTTTTGGAACAGCGACCAATAATCTTCCAAAAGCTGTAGCCTGGACTGGACATCACCTGTGGTCATCTTTGCTTGCGCGACGGACTTCCTCATGTTCTCAACGATGCGGCTGATTTTTCGTCCCACATCGATTTGCTTGTTGAGCAATTCTTCGATAGAAAATTCCATTTTGCTGCGTGAATTGATCGCTGGATGGACTTTTCACCGATGGAACCCTGATTCACCACTGGTTTCACTGTTTCTTTTGTAAATCCGGCTCGAAGGACCAGAAATGTAAAGGATAGCGGTCTGGTTTGACCGTATTGGATCACTGGATGTTTGCGTAATCGAATGAATGCGAGATTGGATCGCTGGATCGATGGGACAAACGGTGATCGGAATGAATGTCTTGATGTAACGATGAATTTTGAATATGGAATGAATGATGGTTGAAAAATCCGGATTTACAATAAATTAACTGTATTTGCACCACTAAATATACAAAATTGTCAAGTAGAACGGTGAAACAATGTGAAAATGAAAATGTAATTGATATGAAATATATGAGAACTTTGAAAATTGCGTTGACTTGCTAACAGCTGTTTTGACCGCGTGGTTGAACAAGAAGAGAGCACGCCGTTGCGTTCTCTCTCTTTTATTGTCTCTCTCCTTCTAGAACATTCGCGATCGTTCCAGAAGGATCGAGAGTGGGCCTTGACCAATTACGTGGTTGATCGCGTACCACGCAATTTCCGGACGTTGTTTATTGGCTCGTCGATCGCGATGCTAGCGTCGCTCGCTTGGCAGTTTCGCGGCGACGGTTGGCGGGGAGCGGGCAGTTCCGTCATGCTAACATGGCGCTCGCACGCGCCAATCTCAAACAGTTATATTTACCAAAATATCTTGTATTTATAGAAATTAACAATATCATACAAGCTCTGCTTATTACTAACTTAACTTAACTTACGCTATCTTGTATAATTAACTTAAATCTAACTAAAACTAAAAACTAAACAACTAAAAACTAAAGATAGGAATGGAGAAATAATTAAACAGTTTAATGTATACAAAATATCTGTTATTTATAGAAATTTACAATATCATACAAGCTTATTATTAACTTAACTTAACTTACGCTATCTTATATATTTACCGATATTTTGTACACATTAAACTTTTTAATTATTTCTCCATTTCTATCTTTAGTTTTTTAGTTGTTTGGTGTCGGTGTTAATTTTTAACACTTTATTACGAGCAAAAAAAATTAGAAAAATTAATTGCATTAATTTTTTCATTTTTGATCTTAATGGACATTCAGAAAGCAATACAAACTTATTAGAACTTGATAAAAGTTGACTGTTTAGCTAAATGTCATTGAATTTCTTGATCCAGCTCGTAGGCACGGTGTTGCCCCGGACAAGAAAAGCCGTCTACAATTTTCTTCAGTTTTCCGGCGGGTTCTAGCATATAGGCATCTCCTGAGGTTGGGGGGAGTAGAAGCGGTTCTGGAACTCCTGGGGTTATGGTAGTAAACGACAGGCTGTGCCTTTGTTCCGAGCGTCTCGAACCCTCGCAAGTAGCCCTCCGGACCCCAAGATTCGGTATAAACTACGAAAACGTGCAAAATCTCGGCCCCGGCGCCTCCGGAGTCGGTATAAACAGTCCTTAAGGCTTCGAACTACGGAGCGGATACACTGGGGTTCGAAACCTTCAGTGGAAAGGTTTTTTTTTCATTCATCATAATTTATTTTTTCAATTTTTTATTATATGGTTTATTCATATGAGTTTAACAATATTTTTTTAACGTTTTTGTTGGAATATCTGGCTGCAAAAATAAACTGAGTGTCGAAGGACATTGACAATGTCTTCATTGTCTATTGTAACGGTTCCCAGGTCAGAAACCGAGGGTCAGCAGTACCTTTCCAAGAGGGCCTGCAATAAATCTATGGGCACTTCGAAGACTTAGCTTTCCTCGAAGTAGACCCAGTAAGGGGTGGGTTTTTCTCCCACGACTTTTCCTTTTTAGAGGGTCAGTTCTGTTCTGGTCGTCTTATACTACAGAGGTCTTCTACGTGTTTCTTCTTCCAAGTGATTAATAAAGTTATAGTATATTTTAACCATTTAGTGTGTTATTTATATATGAAAGAACACCCATTTCCATTAGGTTATGGGCCCAGAACACATTGTGCATTAACGTTTGTTTTTTAATTGTTTAAGTGACTGTGTGTGTGTAAGATACTAAGTGTAAGTGACAATGGACACTTTTAAGGACAAGAGGAATATACCTCAATTTAGTGGTACGAAGTATAGTGCGTGGAAACATAGAGTAAGGAATTTACTCTATGAGTTTGATGTGCTGATGGTGATTGACGAATTACCGCCGAATCCAATCACTAAGGAATGGTTAACAGCTGAACGCATTGCTAAATGTACAATTGTACAATATTTGGCGGAAACGCACCTCAAATATGATGTACCTGAAAGTACCGCGAAATCTATTTTGTCAATAGATTCCGTATACGAGAGTCAAAGTACGGCTACTGAATTATCGATACGCAAAAGATTGCTCAGGCTGAAAATGAAGAGCGACACTTTGCTGAAAAATCATTTCGAATTATTTGATGAAATGATAAGCGATTTATCGGCTGCGGAAGTGACCGTAAGAGAAAATGAAATTATTTCAATACTGTTGTCGAGTTTACCTGATGCATACGACACAGTATCGACTGTCATCGAAACTATGATGACAGAAGCAACAACTACGTTAGATGTGGTGAAGAAACGACTTTTTGACCATGAGACGAAAATCAAAAGTGAAAGAATAGACACTAGTGCAAAAGTGTTGCAAGCCGATAGACGTGAAGTTGGAAATCATCCGAGAAATTTTGAAAATACATGATTTAGAAGAGGAAATCGAAGAGGACACAACAGAAGAGGAAATAGTTTCAAATCTTTCAAGTCAGCGTTCGCTGGTAAATGTCACCAGTGTGGAAGAAAAGGACATAGAATCAAGGATTGTTATTTTTATAAAAAGAGGCTTGAATATAAAGCAGAACTAACAAACAAAAATCAGAATTTGCATTCTGTGCAAACAGTTCAAGCTGTTCACAATGAAAATGTATCTGGATATGCATTCATGACCGGAGAATACGAAATTTTGAATACTGAAAAATTATCATTTATACTGGACTCGGGAGCATCGGACCACCTGGTGAATGATGAAACTGTCTTCTCTATGATAGTCGAGTTGGATCCACCAATCAAGATCTCCATTGCAAAGAATGGAGAGTACATCACGGCGACGAAAAAAGGACAAATCCTGGTGAAGAGTAATATGGGGATTGAAGGCGTTCTTGAAGACGTGCTGTACTGCCCGGACGTGCCATTTAACCTACTTTCAGTAAGGAAAATGCAGAAAAGAGGGATGAGCATTGTTTTCAACGAGGAAGGTGTCCAGATATTTAAATATGGTAAAATGGTGATGTGTGGCAAGCCTGTAAATAATTGAATATCTTTGGTTTTTGATGTTGAAATGAAAAGAGTGAATTTATTAAACTCTTATATGCCTGGTAAGATAATTAATAATTACGAGCTATGGCATAGACGTTTAGGGCATATTGGAAAAACGAAATTTTTACAATTGAAAAATAGACAAATGGTTGAAGATGTGACTTATCTCGAAAAAGTAATTCCAGATGATTATCTGTGTGAAGCTTGCATAAATGGGAAGCAAGCACAATTGCCATTTGAAAAGGCAAAGGATAAAAATCACATTAGGCAACCATTGTTTATAGTTCATACGGATGTTTGCGGTCCAATTACTCCTTCTACGATAAATGATAAAAAGTACTTCATTACATTCATTGATGAGTATACGCACTACTGTGTAACGTATTTGCTTGAAAACAAGTCAGATGTTTTTTTAGTTTTTAAAGATTATATTGCAAAAAGTGAAGCTCGTTTTAACTTAAAAACTGTCAATTTATATTGCGATAATGGCAGAGAATACTTATCAAATGAAATGAAAGATTATTGTGTTCAAAGAGGAATAAGTTATCATTCAACGGTCCCGCGGACTCCGCAATTAAATGGCGTTGCAGAACGCATGAATAGAACAATTACAGAAAAAGCCCGTGCAATGATAAACGGTGCGGGTTTAGGAAAAGAGTGTTGGGGAGAAGCAGAGTAGGAAGACTATGTCTTTTCTAACTCAGGGTGGTTCCCCCCATGAACTCAGGGTGGTTCCCCCCATGTGGGGGAGGGGGTAACCCCCCCCCCGGCCATTGCCCCCCCCCTTTCCCTTTGGGAGGGGGCTTGCCCCCTCCCCCTCCCCCGCCCCCCCCTCCCCCCTCCCTCTGGGGAGGGGCTTTTTCGGGGGTCACCCCCAGACCGAACCGAGCGGTCTTTTTCGGGAGTCACCCCCAGACCTAACCGGGGCGGTCTTTTTCGGGAGTCACCCCCAGACCTAACCGGGGCGGTCTTTTTCGGGAGTCACCCCCAGACCTAACCGGGGCGGTCTTTTTCGGGAGTCACCCCCAGACCTAACCGGGGCGGTCTTTTTCGGGAGTCACCCCCAGACCTAACCGGGGCGATCTTTTTCAGGGGTCACCCCCAGACCTAACCGGGGCGGTCTTTTTCGGGGGTCACCCACAGACCTAACCGGGCCATCTTTTTTCGGGGTCACCCGCGGTCTTTTTCGGGGGTCACCCCCAGACGCGGTTTTTTCGGGGGGGGGGGGGGGGTCCGCGGGGGATCGCGAATTTTTTGGGGGGTCAAGGCCTGATTTTTTCGCGAATGTTTTTCGGGAGAGTGACGTCACAAAGGATAGGAGTGGAGGTAGGTGGATTTTTGTGACGTCACAGCGGTATCCTCTCGCGCACGAACCGCATACTTTGGCGATCTAACCGAGAATGATGGAACAGACGCCTCTCAGACCCCGCCCGTTCTTTCCTGCAGTGGTGGTGGGGGAAGTCGTTTTGCTGAGTAATCAGTTGTAATGTTATGCCCCTTTGACATCAGGGAATCTCGCATTTTTGCAACCGAGCACTTTGCTGAGTAATCAGTTTGTTGTAATGTTATACCCCCCCCCCCTTTGAAATCTCGGCAAACACACCCGACCAAATATTATAATTTCTTTTAAGACGCTATTTGATTGACCCTGACATTTTTTTATGTAATATGATACCCCTTGGGAACGAACAGGAATCTCGGGGACAGGAAATGTAAATCATGCATTAAATGTCAGAGAAATATCCTTTTGATTTTATTTTATTAGCATTACATCTAAGCCTAAAGCTAACAATTCAGTGTCTATTAATGAATTGCGTTCAAAATCGTCATGTTCTGCAATGGCTTTTGCAAAATCATCGGTAACATTAGATATTATTTGCATAAACTTACAATATTTAGTTTGTACACAGAATAGATTCTCGGATAGCCAAGAGTACATGTGATCGATACAAAATTCTAAATCAAACAATCTTCTCATCGTTTTCTGGGCAATCTGTATGCACTTAGTCGAATTTGATAATTTTACAAGCTTTACATCATCGTTTAACTGACAGAACTCCACAGTTATATCACCAACATGCACAACATTCCCTGAGTTGACAATGTTCCGCAGAATGTCTTCCTTCTTTCGAAGAAGATCTTTCCAGGTAGCCATAGACAGTTGAATTTCATTGCCGTGATTGTCTCCTATAGCCAACTCGACGTGACAGCAACCACCAATTCGGACTCCAATGTCAAGGTATTTGTAGAATGTATTCGTCAAGGGATATCTCCTACCCAATATACGCACCGCGCGCACGATCCTCTGTTCCGAATTATCAGCGCTGATAAGAAAAGAAGCAATTATGAAATGCATTTTTTTCAGTTGCAAAGAAACAATACTGAATAGCATTTTTAGCGGTAGCCAGAGTACTTACTGTGTGTTTAATTGCGGAGGATTGAACTCATTATTCTGCAGCGTAGCTCGAGAGTTGAC
The DNA here is from genome assembly GCA_916610255.1 of Lasioglossum lativentre. NCBI lineage: Eukaryota > Metazoa > Arthropoda > Insecta > Hymenoptera > Halictidae > Lasioglossum > Lasioglossum lativentre. The sequence goes on from OU744367.1 coordinate 3,459,360, forward strand.
GGTTGCGGACCACATAGTTGATACTTTGTCGATCCAACCAACAATGGCGTTTTATAGCCTCTCTCTACCCCCCCCTCCCTTTTTGAAAAAATGCAAACACAGCAAGGAATCTCGGCACGAGGCAAACACATCCGGTGAAATATGATACCAAAAATTCTTAGAAATAAGTTTGCCGAGTAATCATTTTTTGTAATGTTATACCACAAACTGCGCATTTTGTCGGCAACATTGGGTGAAATATTATACCATTTTAAGAAATGCGGAAAAAACTTTGTTAAATAATATTCTTTATTCAAAAATATGGTTCTTATTGATCATTATATATTTTACACAGTTTAAATACATTTTCAACGGCACATACGCCAGTATGGAATGCACATCTATGCAGCCCCTTTTGCAACATCGACAATCTTGGAACATCCTCTAGATCCACATCAAGAGCCTCGATTCCAGTTAATTTCCACAGCCATTTTTTCTTTTCCAATCCCTTGACAATGACCTGCTGCGTATTTTCCAGGGCTAGTTTCAAACAGCTCCCAGCTTCTTTGTATGGAACATATCCGTCCATCCACCCGATTCCATGATGTTTTCTCGTTAGCCATCGAACCTGACGTGTTTCGGCAGCAGTCAATCGGTGGAACCCAAATGGTGGCTCGAATATCCAGTGCAATAGTTTATTTCCATCCCGTAAAATGGCCGCTTCTTTTACAATGAATTCGTTTGACTCGATCTTGAACCCTTGTACATCGACAAACGTTAGATGAACCATCGCCGCTTGTTAAAGTATTCTGTGCACTACGTTGGTCAACGGGCTGTACTCGACTATACGATCATGTATAATCAAGCAGTATGCAGCTGTGTTGACTGGCACATTATCTCTGCATTCGAAATCTATGCGGACATCAATTGTAGCACTTTTAACAGACTCGTTTTGACGAGAGCAGTCTATGACCACAAATGGGCCACGTGATAAGAACTCTAATTCGTCCAATAGCGGCTCACTGCATCGATCGCCATAATACGAGTTTTGAAATTTTGCGTACATATCGTAAAGTACCGCATACTTATTTTTTTCAAAGTCCAAGTTTAGGTCATCGTATGGGTATGATTCCGAATTTAGGTACAAACGTATGTTTGACAGTTTACAATCGTCGAATTGATTAGCAGTCTTATGCAATTGATTCTTCCTATCATTCTGCAATGCGAATATGATGAAGCGTGGTTTCTCCAGTTGTGTTACAGTCTTGATGGCCCACGTATGCATCGTCGTTGTTTGTAAATGTGGATATTCGTATAGATCCCAAGAGCGAAAACTCATAGGTATCATTTGTCCTCTCTCGAGAATGCGTAGTAACGACAATTTGGTTACTTCTTCAAGACTTATGTGCGGCATTCGCCACTGAACTTTGAATAATTCGATTTTAGGTCTTAAAATACTAGAACCATTCAACGCGTTTAGATCGTTTCGTGATCGAATTAAGACCAACTCTTGACGCACATTAACGGTTATCTTGTTATGATCTTCACCGAAGCCAAAGAGCATATTGAATGGTATACAGAAATTGAAATCTGCGCCATCCAGTTTACGATACCAGCCAGCGGTGGCCAATGCTTTACTTCTTCCGGGGGAGATGGACACATGTGTTTTTAACGCAGTCGTTATTCCAGGATTTTTACAGCGATCTATTTCAACGCCATTTAGTTCATATCGAATTTCATCAAACATGAAAGCAGCACAATTGGTATCGAGAGTAACATTGTTGCTTGTTCCTTCAGGTGGAGCCTCTGCTAAAATAACTTTTCCTTCAATGTACAAGAAACTCTTGCACGGTAGCGTATACAGATCTTGCTGCTGTATCGGTATTCTTATTTCATCGCTACTTCCGAGAGTAGTATTTGCATAGGGATTATACGTGTGCACTTCTATCTTGGTTATACGATTATCGGAGGTCGGTGTATTGCCAATGGCCAGAATGTCAGACATTATTGCTTTACAACAAATCCCAACGATTGTAGAAAACGCACGTTCTGCAAGCTCAGCAGGTTCCTCCTCGACGATGGTGTGACACGATAATTTGCCCGACTTACTGTGTCGATGAATGTATTTGTTGCAGCAGTCGGAATTAGAGGTTCGTTCGCTTTGTTATATACAAGCATAATACAACACTTATTCGTAGGAGCGGGGATCTCGCCGTCTTACATGTAGTCTAACAGTGATTTCTTCTCCACGAAAATCGATCAGACGATTATTTTGGTCAAGCAGACGTATTTCTAAATCGTCTATTATCCGCACGACGATAGGAAGGTAAATGACTCGCGGCGGCGTTTCTGAGATCTTATATCCTGGAGGAACCCTAGGTGAAAATTCGTGAATAATGTGTACAGGTTTGTCATTACTGTACGAACCAGCTGTTATGCTGCATTCCACTCTGATCACGTTGATGCTTATGATGTTCACAGGAGCGTTAGACTCATGCCACATTTTACGTGGGAGAATACGGTTTGCAGAAAATCCAAGTAGCGATCCTATGTTATTAGGTTTCTCAAAATTAATCTTATAGGAGCAGTATATTTCACTCTTCATCGTATTATTGTTAGCACGTATGACGAGAGGGTATTCATCGTTCCCCGAATCATGCCTGTTGGGATATCTTCGCAGTATTTCCCGTTTCAAGTACTTATCGATTGCATCCAGTTCGTAAGATCCTTCGGGAATGACAATTTCTTCGTCATTTTCACCAAAATAAAATTTATTGTTGCGAGCATCGACGTTCGCTATCGTGTTAAACGTTTCAAAATCCACGAGACCTAGTTCGTATTCATGACCACTCAAATCTATCGCGGGAAAGTATTGGACTGCGAGCATGCTGCTCTTACCCGTTAACGTCAGTGTCAACGACGAGGGCGACATGTTTATGCGAAAGGGGTAAAGAATGTAATGAAATTGTACTTGTCGGTAATGTGCATTTATAATGAGTTTTCCTCGAGAAATTTTACACACAGTTGCCCGCATATGGTTTGATCGAAATTTTGAAAACGTGCATGATTGTAAGTAATTGTTGCGGATGAACCAAAGTATGCAATAAGTTCCACAGGTGGACGTAGATTACCAAAGCTATCAAAATATTTTACGGTACGATTGCGTTTCACGTATGCGACCCAATGTGTTCCCGGACCGATACTATCGTCCAAGTTTACTATACCGCTCTCATTTACATTTGCTCTCGCCGGAAGACTATCGCGCATGTATACTCCGCGAAAATATGGTATATTCTTTCTTCCTATATCCTCAAGCTGAACATTTGTCATCGGCTGTGTCCCTAGTTTTTCATGGATTGAACTTTTTTTTTTCCTTAAACCGGTACCCTTCTTGTAGGGTGCGAGATAAATTCCGCGACCTTCCATAGCATGGTTATGACGTTGCAATTCCTCCAACTGTTTTCGCGCAGCCTTGGCATCGTTCACAGCCTTCGCTACGCCAGCAGCACCGCCCGTCAACGCCCCTATAGCTGACAATGCAGGTAAGAGGAACGGTAGGAAACCACCTCGCTTTGCTATCGGTAGAACTCGCGTCTTCTTCTTCTTACCGCTGTTCTTTTTTTTCTTGAGCCCCATCCCAAGCTTCGACTTAGCTTTCATCGCAGCCCAAACAGCTGTCGCAACAGTCTTTTCGCCTAACGTAGCGTCCTTCGCAGTTATGCGTTGACGTGCTCGATCAGCTAAAATTTGATCTGCCTTGTGACGATTCGTCAAATCTTTGTTTTGAGAGTATGCAATGTCGTGTTCTCTACAGGCCGAGTCTAATGGATTTATGCCACGATCGCCGCGAGCCAAGCGTTCCTGCAAACGTGTGCCGGGTCCACAAAATTGATATCCTGGTATATGTAACTCAAACGGCAATTTATTTATTAGGGTATTTAGAAGTCCTGCTCCCTGCCGCCGTATGCGCGAGTAACGATCCTTTTTCATAGGTGGTCCGTCAATGTGTCGCCAGTACGAAAGTCATTTATGGACTGATTGATATCTCTGGATCGCGTTTGTATAAATATTTCCCATACCCCGCTTATATGTTATTGTTGCAACAGCTGCGATGCGGTTCGTAAGGCAGCCTGTGAAAATTCGAGTGTTTTCAGACAGAAAGTTTGATAATATTATGCATCATGTTCTGAGACATGGACCATTATTACCTAACACTGTACGCGGTATAGTGTGTGGCCCTTCCAATTGTGGGAAAACTAATGTTGTCATTAGCTTGTTGGAAAGCCCTAATGGTATGCGATTCGAAAACGTGTATGTATATTCAAAATCGCTGCAACTGCCAAAATACCAATATTTGGAAAAGCTGCTCTCATCCGTAGAGAATGTTGGCTACTTTCCTTTTTCAAACAATAGCGACGTCGTTCCACCTAATGAAGCTCTACCAAATTCTATATTTATATTTGATGATGTGGCGTGCGATAAGCAGGATGTGATTAGAGAGTACTTTTCCATGGGTAGACATTCAAAAGTGGACAGTCTGTATCTATGCCAATCGTATGCAAGAATTCCAAAGCACCTGATTCGCGATAATACCAATCTCTTACTACTATTCAAACAGGACAACATGAATTTACGTCATGTGTATGACGATCACGTAAATACCGATATGACGTTTGGACAATTTAACAAACTGTGTGCAAAATGTTGGCAACAAAACTATGGATTTGTGGTTATAGACAAGGATAGTCCTATGCATAGAGGTCGCTATCGACGAGGATTTAATGACTATGTCGTATTATAACTACATCATTCGGCTGCCAACCTGTGACGTAATTGAACGGGTGTCGAACGGCATTGAACGGGCATTGAACGGTTGTCGAACGGTTGTCGAACGGGTGTCGAACGACATTGAACGGGTGTAGAACGCGGTGTCGAACGGCATCGAACGGGTGTCGAACAGTTGTCGAACGGCATCGAACGAACATCAAACGGGTGTCGAACGGCATCGAACGGGGTGTAGAACGGGTGTCGAACGGCATCGAACGGGCATTCAACGGTTGTCGAACGACATTGAATGGGTGTCGAACGGTTGTCGAACGGCAATGAACGGGCATTGAACAGGCATTGAACGGTTGTCGAACGGGGTGTTGAACGTGCACGTTCAACGTAGAACGGGTGTCGAACGGCATTGAACGGGCATTGAACGGTTGTCGAACGGTTGTCGAACGGGTGTCGAACGACATTGAACGGGTGTAGAACGCGGTGTCGAACGGCATCGAACGGGTGTCGAACAGTTGTCGAACGGCATCGAACGAACATCAAACGGGTGTCGAACGGCATCGAACGGGGTGTAGAACGGGTGTCGAACGGCATCGAACGGGCATTCAACGGTTGTCGAACGACATTGAATGGGTGTCGAACGGTTGTCGAACGGCAATGAACGGGCATTGAACAGGCATTGAACGGTTGTCGAACGGGGTGTTGAACGTGCACGTTCAACGTAGAACGGTTGTCGAACGGGCATTGAACGGGTGTAGAACGCGGTGTCGAACAGTTGTCGAACGGCATCGAACGAACATCAAACGGGTGTCGAACGGCATCGAACGGGGTGTAGAACGGGTGTCGAACGGCATCGAACGGGCATTCAACGGTTGTCGAACGACATTGAATGGGTGTCGAACGGTTGTCGAACGGCAATGAACGGGCATTGAACAGGCATTGAACGGTTGTCGAACGGGGTGTTGAACGTGCACGTTCAACGTAGAACGGTTGTCGAACGGGCATTGAACGGGTGTAGAACGCGGTGTCGAACGGCATCGAACGGGTGTCGAACAGTTGTCGAACGGCATCGAACGAACATCAAACGGGTGTCGAACGGCATCGAACGGGGTGTAGAACGGGTGTCGAACGGCATCGAACGGGCATTCAACGGTTGTCGAACGACATTGAATGGGTGTCGAACGGTTGTCGAACGGCAATGAACGGGCATTGAACGGTTGTCGAACGGGGTGTTGAACGTGCACGTTCAACGTAGAACGGTTGTCGAACGGGCATTGAACGACATCGAACGGTTGTCGAACGGGCATTGAACGAGATCGAACGGTTGTAGAACAGTGTTAAAACGTTTCTAATCGAGCATGGGTCGAAATTCTGTTGAACAAAAGATGGAAAAAGAAGTGTTAACAAAAGAGATTGCCAAGACGAGCGAAGCTATACGAAAAAAATACTTAGCGCTAAAGGTCGGAAAAATGGATACCGATGCGGTGTTGGAACATAGCTTGCAACCTGTGATAAGACCCTTGAAAGAATTGATTGAAAACACAAAACCATTTCCCAGCCCAATTCCTGAAGAGACATCTTCAGAGTCGACATCCAAACATCAATTGCCCGTGATTAACGTTACACCTGAATATCATGGAGAGACCTCTTCAGAGTCCCCATTGCATCAGCCGCCCGTGCTTAACGCTGCACTCCAATATTGCGGATTAAAGCCGCTAAACGCTACGCCTCGGTATCGCGGATTGAAAAGATTACGTGCGGAAACACCTTTAAAACCAACTCCTCATCGATTATCGAAACGACTTTGCCCAGATTCCGAACCTCCTGCAGAAGAAGTATGGACAGACGAAGCAGAAACACTTGAACAAAATATTCTCGAAACGACAATGCGTGAGATTGTTGAGAATCCCGAACAGCATGATGAAGCCACTACATATTTGACTCAGAATCTAGGACCGCTGTCGCAGGAATATTTGAACTTATTTATCACTGTAACCGTTAATTTTCTTTACATCGTTTATGTTGTTACTTTCGTCTATCCACATTAAATGTGCTAAATATTTCCGGATGCGATAAGTGGAGATCCGTGCCTCCAGGAATGGACGGCGGTGAGATTAGGCGAAAGTCAGAGTACTAGAGTGTAATAACGGAAAAAAAAGGTAAGATACTCTCGTTATGAATCTGTGACAAATTTACAAAATCGAGACACGGTCTCTAACGAAATTTGCTAACCTTGTCAAACCGGAGCACCGGCTCTTACAATTTAATTTAATTTATCCGCGGCGGAATGTGTTTTGCTCCACGTCCGGTTCGCGAAATCTTATGCACTGTGCGTCCTTATCACCCTTTAAATCATAACGGTCACAACTGACCGTCCCTTGAATCACGTTGTTTCCTTATATTTTATTTTATTAGATTTTAAATTTATTTTATTATACGTTTATCGCACGCGAAGAACAAACTGGCCGGTCTTACTACCCGTGCGCTCGGCTGTTTCCAGATGATACGCACCGATATCGACACTCACCAAACCCCAGTCCCTCCGCTCCACCTAAGAGGTACTCCTCAGCACGTAAGTGGACTTAGAGTAACCTCCGGTTTCGATAGAGTGACCGTGATCGTGTTTAGTCAGTTTGCCAAATCGAACCGAGGCAAAATAGTAACGTGTACTGGTCCGGCCAGATTTCTCTGGATGGTAGCAGCTTACGCCTATTGCCTATGCCTCACAATAGCGAGTGGTACAATAACGAGACACCAGCAGGGCACACTTAGGTGATCCGAATGAGATCTCGATTGCCAAACGAAATTGTGAGGGTATAATGACTACGCTTACGGATTTCGTGATGTGATTCACGGAAATAGTAACAACAACCGGTCCGGCCGGAATTCCGGATGGACGTGGGTATTGCCTATTCGTAAAGTTCTCCCGATCGATGTTCGCGTTCTAATCCGCTCACAAGGGCGATAGGTAACAATGATGAGACACCAGCGGGGCACCCAGAGGTGATCCGAGTGGAATCTCAATTGCCCTAACGGAGTTGTGAGAGTATTTATACTACAGCAATTCGCGGATTTGGGTTGCGATCGCATAAACAGTAACATTAACCGGTCCGGCCGAAACTCGGATGGACGTAGTTATTGCCTATCCGCGATTCGCTCACAAAAAACGAGAGGAAGCAATAACGAGACACCAGCGGGGCACACAGAGGTGATCCGAGTGGAGGCTCGATTGCCCTAACGGATTCGTGAGAGTATTTACTCAACCAATATTCGCGAATTTGTCTATATGTAACTACTCACAAAGGCGAGAGGAAGCAATAACGAGACACCAGCGGGGCACACAGCGGTGATCCGAGTGGAATCTCGATTGCCCTAACGAATTTGTGAGTGTATACTCGTATAAATCTTGAATCTATTTGACGCGACCGGTAAATATAATTAAACTGCGATCCGCTCACAAAAGCGAGAGGAAACAATAACGAGACACCAGCGGGGCACACAGAGGTGATCCGAGTGGAATCTCGATTGCCCTAACGAATTTGTGAGTGTATACCCGTATAAATCTTGAATTTATTTGACGCGACCGATAAATATAATTAAACTGCGATCCGCTCACAAAGGCGAGAGGAAACAATAACGAGACACCAGCGGGGCACACAGAGGTGATCCGAGTGGAATCTCGATTGCCCAAACGAATTTGTGAGTGTATAATCGTCTAAATTTTAATAGGTCTAGCTCGACAGAAGCCTTTATGAAGGAAAAATCCGTTCCGTTCGGCGAATTTACGCTCAGTTTCTGAGAACGGCGCGCTTGTGTTTATTTCCAAACCGACGCGTCGCTCTTTCTTACGCTCGTACTTTCACTGCGTAACACGCGGCATGCTCATGGCAAGTTACAGAATTCGGATTCTTTTACAAATTTACGTTACGCAGTGACTACTACGCGGTTACGTTATTACCGTATTGTGAATTACACGTTCTTTTGACTGTGCCACGACGCGGTTTGCAATCGCGACTCCTCGGTTTGAGGCGCGCACGTACCGAGGTTGGATCGTCGGTTTGTCGATTCCAACAGGCCGGTTTGGCCTCCCGAATACGCGCCGAGTTTCGTCGAACGGAACACTTCGCGGACGCGTGATTATTAGATCGCTTCCAGACGTAGAGTGATCTATCCGCGATCCGCATCGACCTCCTTCGATTGCTATCGAAAGTGGGGATCGATGCGTACGCATACCTAATTAGTGGGGCGATCTCGCTGTCCTTTGTTAAGACAAGGACCGTGCACGATATCGTGGATCGCCGTGGTGGGATCGATATTTATTATCGATACACGGGAGCATCTATATGTGACCGACACGGTTACATATACTCCCCCCTTCCCTTTCAGATTACAGGTGCATTTGTGGTTCGTAAGCGGATGCACAAATGCATCTGGAATCTATGCAGGGACCACATGGTCACGATAAACAATAATCATCGATCACTCTTTGGTGGTGCAACCAATAGTCTAAACTAAACGATTCACTTTAGAAATAACGAAATTAACTTTATGCTTTGCGTAACTACTAATTGAACTGAACGATTCTGTTTTGTTTAAATAAACTAACGTAAACAATTCTATTTTGTTTAAATGAACTAAACTAAACGATTCTATTTTTTTTTTTTTTTTTTTTTTTTTATAACTAAACTAAACGATTGTCTTTTTGTTTAAATAACTAAACTAAGCAACTCATTTGCACAATTTGAACACTTTTGTTTTTTTTTTTTTTTTTTTTTTTTTTTTTTTTTTTTTTTTTTTTTTACGGGGTTGTACCCTCTACGCTGGTTCCTTCCTCTTCATCGTTCTCCTGTGGGCCCAAGAGTTTTTCGATTAGACTATCCGTTAAGGTTACCAGGCTAAGCGGGTCCTCCGGATTATTTTGTTGACTGATTGGTGGGTCTCTCCGCTCAGTGTTTTTCGTCACCTGCCTGTTTTTTAGTTCCATGGGTTCTTCAATTACGTCCCAAGAAATATCCAGGAGGCCATCTTCGTCCGGTTTAAACTCCGGGATGTGCCCAACCTGACTGGCCGTGAGGTTTTTTTGTTTTTCCGGCTTTTTACTGGGGCTTACATCTGGCGCAAGCCCTCGCTGTGGCGTTTGTGACTGGACGTGCGTCCTTTTGACACGGGTTTGTGTAGCCGTACCGTGGCTGTATCGCCGGCTCTGGTTACTTGCCGGCCTCCATGGTCCCGCCTTGATCGTTGCTAATAGCGGTGGCGGCATTTCATGGTATCTGATGTCGATGCCCGTTTGGGTCGCCCGATTCACCATGGCCCAGGTCGCGTACGCCTGCGTGCCCACGTCGACTTTTTTTGCGTTTGCCATTCTACGTTGGCGAGTATATAACTTCTAAACTTTTGAACTTTGAGCACTGTTTCAGTTTGTGGTCGGAAACTAAGTGTTCCAGCCTCGCGTATCGCAGCCTTATATACTAGTAGTATTTGGTATTTTCCGAGAAACCCCTTTCTCGGTGTCCTAGGTGTTATGCCGCATAGACCCGTTGTTTACATCTTGGTCCTTTGTTTCTTCGTAATAAGGACGAAGACACGAGGTATGGAATGTTCCTCGAATGTCTCCGGAGTGGGGTTTTGTTAGGAGGTACGTGTATGGCCCTTTTTTTTGTGTCAACACGTATGGTCCTTCATACAAATGGAAGAATTTGGCTATTTGGCGATCCGCGGCGTTCGACACTGGATTTGTTTTCACCAGCACTCGGTCGCCGATTTGGTATTTCACATTTCGTTTACCCGTGTTGGCTCGCTCGCACCTCTTTCGAGCTTTCCTTGTCATTTGCTGGAATGCGAGTTGTAGTTTTGTTTCATGTTGTCCGTCATTCCTTCGTTCTTGCGCCCATGTATGTTTAAACCATTTTGTCCATGGTCGCACGGGTTTCTCTTGTAACAGTAATTCTGCTGGTGTGAAGCCTGTGCTATCATGCACTACTTCATTACAGCATGTTTCTATTACATTGATCCATTTGGCCCATGAAGCATGTGCCTCCGATGCGAGTGTACGGAAAATCCGTCCGATTTCCCGATTTACTCTTTCAACCGGATTGCTTTGCGGATGTCTAATCGACGACAGGATGTGGTGGATCCCTTCCTCCTGCAGGGCTTGCACCCATTTTTTTGAAGTAAATTGAGTTCCATGGTCTGTGATGATCTTTTTCGGCTTTCCATACAGTGGGATGAATCGTTTGAAAATGCGCGCGAGTGTTACGGGGGTAGTCGCATTTCGCAATGGGTATAGCTTTACGAATTTTGTAAACAGTTCTTCAATAACGAGAATATACTTCACTCCCCCCCTTGACGTAGGCAGCGGGCCATAATAATCAACGGACAACACCTCCAGTGGACTTTTTGGTATTATACTTTGCATTTCGGCATGTGCCGCATGCGTGGGACATTTTACACGTTGGCATGTGTCGCATATAGATATTAACTTTCGTACACGTCGGTGTAGCTTTGACACGTAAAAGTCCTCTGATATGAGTTTTACGGTCTTGTCTCCACCGAGGTGTGTATACATTTCGTGTACCTCTTTTATTAAGATATCGCGTAATTGTGCAGGTATAACTGCCCGTTCTCTCCCGTCTTTATCTATATGGTACAGCGTGCCTTCCCGTAGGCGATATCGATTTGCGCTAATACTACTTGGTTCAACGTAATTTTTTATTATATTAGATAATTCTTTGTCGCTCTTCTGCCATTCGGAAAGCTGTTTAAGGGCTTTTGCTAGCGTTGGTGACATTGTTCGCGCAAGAGCCGTTAAGATTGGTACGCGTGTTTCCCTTTCTATTGTGTTCCCGACAGGCGAGTTGTACGAATTGTCGATGCGACTCATGACGTCAGCCGGAATATTTTCATTTCCCGGTCTGTACTGGATTTCGATCTGGTAATCCTGTATGGATAATATCCATCTTGTCAGACGTTGACTGAGTAGCTTGCTGCTCATTAGGAATGTTATGGCTTTGTGGTCGGTTAAAAGTATTATTTTAACCCCGTATAGGTACGTTCGGAATTTTCCTAACGCCCATACTATTGCCAGCAGTTCCTTTTCTGTGGTAAAGTACGCCAATTCTGGACCATGTAATGTTCTACTTGCAAAGGCAATTGGTCTCAGCACGCCTTGCGTGTCGTGTTGTTCGACGACTGCCCCGAGCGCGGAAAAGCTCGCATCCGTTGATAAGAAGAACGTTTCGCTTGGATTCGCGTACTGCAACACAACCTCCTTGCAAAATGCGTCTTTGACTTCATTGAACGACTTTTGCAGGGTGTCGTTCCACGTCCACCGGTTTCCTTTTTTTAGCAATGCTAGTAATGGAGTGGTCGTTTCAGCTTGCTTGTTAGTAAATTTGCTATAGTAATTCACGAGGCCAAGGAATCCGCGTAGCTGTTTTATATTTTTAGGCGGCGGAAATTCTCTAATTGCGGCCAGCTTCTCCGGATCTTGTCGTATCCCTTCCGCGGACAGCACGTGTCCGAGGAACTTTATCTCCCGCCTCATAAATTTACATTTTTCTATGTTGATGGTGAGGTTATGTGACCGTAGCCGTTTCAGCAGCGCCCTGAGATGTTCAAGGTGTTCTTCGAACGTTGAAGAGAAACAGAGGATATCGTCTATGAAGTTAACGATAAATCCTTCCATTCCTTGTAGGACTTGCCGTAGCGCCCTTACCAAACTCGCGCTGCTTGTTTTTAATCCGAATGGAGTTACCACATACTCGTAGCACCTTCCCCGGTACATGAATGCCGTGTACTTTCGTGATGCTTGCGTGAGTGGGACTTGCCAAAAACTGTTTGTTAGATCCAGGCTTGTAAGAAAGTCTACCTTCTTGAAGCGTTGGAAAATGGCATCAGGTGTTTCCGACATCTCGTGGTCTTCGACGAGGAATTCATTTAATTTTCTTGCGTCCAGGCATAATCTTATCGAGCCATTCTTCTTCAGTACTGGCACCACTGGGTTTATGTATGGGCTTGTGCTTGGGCGGATGATGTCATTATTCAACATTCTTTGTATTTCTGCATCCGCAGCTTCAATGTACTTTAATGGTGTTGGATAGGTTCTACTCCAATATGGAACGGTCGATTTCATGTGTAGGTGATGTTCATAACATGCGACCCGTCCAATTTCGTCCCTCCACACCTCTGGGAACGTATTGATGACCTTTTCCAGTGCTACCTTCTGTGCCTGGGTCGCCGGCATCGATTCTAGGAGAGCCTTAATTTTCTCCTCTTGTAAACATGATGGCGTTGCATCGTTTTTTACGTTCTCGTTCAGCCATCGTATGGTTGCTTCAGCACTCGCTTCTTTGGTCATTTTGATTGTAATCTGACCATCTATTGTTTTTAATGAAAGTGCCTCTTGTTCGAAGTCTACCGTGGCTTTGGTGCGTCGTAGAATATCCACGCCAAGGATGACTTCACATATCAATCCTGGTACTACCACTGCCGTTGTTTCGATGATCTGGCTATTGTAGCTGAGTCTTACCCAGATTTGCCTTTTCAATCGAGCAGATTTACTTCCAGTGGCTCCAATAATAAATGTCCCCGTCACTGGAAGTGTTGGACACTTGTTTAATAGCGCTTGATGCGTGCAGTACCACGTTTCTGAAATTGCCGTGACCGTACTGCCTGTGTCCACGAGAGCCCTTACGGGGATGCCCTCGATTTTTAGCTGTACTTCAGGGCAGCGATCGACTCCTTTGGCCGGTAGTGGTGAGTTTGGTTCCTCCAATAATTCCCGACGGATATCTGGAAATATTGAACTTATTGGCAACCGAATTTCTTCCCCGGGTTGCTCTGCGGAGGTACCTCCTGTCTGAGGGGGGAAGTTACTCAGACGTACTCCCGAGGCTCTCCTTAATCGTTTCCCGTGTTTATTTCAGGTTCTACGTCTTCCTGCCCGTCCTCTGGCGTTTCCTCTTCGAGGTGGGCCGTTCGAATTCGGTCATTTCCCCCTTCTCGTGGTCGATCTTGTTGTCTACGGTAGTCTTGCCAGGGGCGAGAATTTTCGTATTTCGGTCTTTGGTACTCGGCATTAGCCCGTTGATACTCATTCGTCGGGCGTTGATATTCCTTGTTCATACGAGATTCCATGTTTGGTCGTGCTAGTGTAGAATTTGCTGCAGGTTGGCGTGAAGCGTTTGTTGTCTGCTGGGCTGTTCGCTCCTGGGTGGTACGGGTATTCCAGTCCCTAGTGTAGTTGGGACGTTCCTCGTGCCTCTGTCGATTGACGGTTCCCCCGTTATCAAAGCGTTCCAGGAGCGCAAGAAATGCATCTATTGTGCGTATGTTTTGTCCGAGTACGCAGTCGTCAACTGATTGCGTGAAATGTCGTGCCAGAGTATGAACGATCTCCTCGTCCGTCGGTCGCGGGAGTAGATCGCGTGCTGTCCCGATTAGCCTCATCGCGTAGGCCACTCGAGACGCTCCTGCCTCCGGACGGTGTACGCCAACGTTCAGATTGTCGCGGACCTTTCTTTGTATTGCTGAACTCCAAAATCGGTCTAAAAGGGCCCTCGAGAATTGGGGCCATGTCGAGACCTGGTCACAGACAATGTCCCACCATTCACCGGCATTTCCCTTTAGGGATTGCGTAATGATGAATTTCATCTCGTCTTCCGGGAGGCGGGTTGCTTCTACGAATCTTTTCATCTCTCGTAGATATTTGGGTGGCCTTTCCGTATTTTTGCCTTCGAACGTCGGCATTTGCGGCTTTACTCTGAACGGGCGCGCTACGTTTGCCAGGGTGGCGTCGAAGCGAACGGAATCGTCGTGCGTCCATCTTGACCCGAGAGAATCGCGTAACAGTCGTTGTGTCGCGTTTAACTCTGTTGGTTCTCGTCGGATGTTTGCTTGATCATTGATCCGGCCACTGGGACCAGTTCGATCACCGATTCCATCTTCCCCACGTGTCTGTAATCGTGCGCGGAGATGGTCACGCTCTTCCCTTGCCTCTCTGCGAATTTCCGCGGTTTGTTCTTCGTTTTTAATTCTTTCACGCTCTATTTGTTCTTCAATACTGCGTCGCCAGTCACGCATCTCAATTTTATGTTCGGTGACACGTTCGTACAACTCGTCATTCCCTATTTGGGTATCTAACCTAGTTTTCAATTGGTCTACTTGACCCTTTAAATTGTTAATTTCGGCCTGCAACTCCCGAATGACAGTAACTAATTGTTCCGTATCGTGCACGGCACTTGACCCCGGAGTCTGAATGGGATTATCAACCGGTTGAGACATTTCGATATCGCCCTTTGGGGTACTTCCCTTAGAACCACTGGGAGTCCCTGATGGGGGTGTCCGCATGACTCGCGAGCTATTTGCCTTCATACTCGCTGCGGTCGCGTTATCAAATGCCTTAAGATTGTCCGCTAGTTTCCGAGCCCGAGTTTTACTCATAATTTACACTCTACACTCAGTTCGCCTAAATCAAACCGCCCCACGTTGGGCGCCAATTATGTAACCGTTAATTTTCTTTACATCGTTTATGTTGTTACTTTCGTCTATCCACATTAAATGTGCTAAATATTTCCGGATGCGATAAGTGGAGATCCGTGCCTCCAGGAATGGACGGCGGTGAGATTAGGCGAAAGTCAGAGTACTAGAGTGTAATAACGGAAAAAAAGGTAAGATACTCTCGTTATGAATCTGTGACAAATTTACAAAATCGAGACACGGTCTCTAACGAAATTTGCTAACCTTGTCAAACCGGAGCACCGGCTCTTACAATTTAATTTAATTTATCCGCGGCGGAATGTGTTTTGCTCCACGTCCGGTTCGCGAAATCTTATGCACTGTGCGTCCTTATCACCCTTTAAATCATAACGGTCACAACTGACCGTCCCTTGAATCACGTTGTTTCCTTATATTTTATTTTATTAGATTTTAAATTTATTTTATTATACGTTTATCGCACGCGAAGAACAAACTGGCCGGTCTTACTACCCGTGCGCTCGGCTGTTTCCAGATGATACGCACCGATATCGACACTCACCAAACCCCAGTCCCTCCGCTCCACCTAAGAGGTACTCCTCAGCACGTAAGTGGACTTAGAGTAACCTCCGGTTTCGATAGAGTGACCGTGATCGTGTTTAGTCAGTTTGCCAAATCGAACCGAGGCAAAATAGTAACGTGTACTGGTCCGGCCAGATTTCTCTGGATGGTAGCAGCTTACGCCTATTGCCTATGCCTCACAATAGCGAGTGGTACAATAACGAGACACCAGCAGGGCACACTTAGGTGATCCGAATGAGATCTCGATTGCCAAACGAAATTGTGAGGGTATAATGACTACGCTTACGGATTTCGTGATGTGATTCACGGAAATAGTAACAACAACCGGTCCGGCCGGAATTCCGGATGGACGTGGGTATTGCCTATTCGTAAAGTTCTCCCGATCGATGTTCGCGTTCTAATCCGCTCACAAGGGCGATAGGTAACAATGATGAGACACCAGCGGGGCACCCAGAGGTGATCCGAGTGGAATCTCAATTGCCCTAACGGAGTTGTGAGAGTATTTATACTACAGCAATTCGCGGATTTGGGTTGCGATCGCATAAACAGTAACATTAACCGGTCCGGCCGAAACTCGGATGGACGTAGTTATTGCCTATCCGCGATTCGCTCACAAAAAACGAGAGGAAGCAATAACGAGACACCAGCGGGGCACACAGAGGTGATCCGAGTGGAGGCTCGATTGCCCTAACGGATTCGTGAGAGTATTTACTCAACCAATATTCGCGAATTTGTCTATATGTAACTACTCACAAAGGCGAGAGGAAGCAATAACGAGACACCAGCGGGGCACACAGCGGTGATCCGAGTGGAATCTCGATTGCCCTAACGAATTTGTGAGTGTATACTCGTATAAATCTTGAATCTATTTGACGCGACCGGTAAATATAATTAAACTGCGATCCGCTCACAAAAGCGAGAGGAAACAATAACGAGACACCAGCGGGGCACACAGAGGTGATCCGAGTGGAATCTCGATTGCCCTAACGAATTTGTGAGTGTATACCCGTATAAATCTTGAATTTATTTGACGCGACCGATAAATATAATTAAACTGCGATCCGCTCACAAAGGCGAGAGGAAACAATAACGAGACACCAGCGGGGCACACAGAGGTGATCCGAGTGGAATCTCGATTGCCCAAACGAATTTGTGAGTGTATAATCGTCTAAATTTTAATAGGTCTAGCTCGACAGAAGCCTTTATGAAGGAAAAATCCGTTCCGTTCGGCGAATTTACGCTCAGTTTCTGAGAACGGCGCGCTTGTGTTTATTTCCAAACCGACGCGTCGCTCTTTCTTACGCTCGTACTTTCACTGCGTAACACGCGGCATGCTCATGGCAAGTTACAGAATTCGGATTCTTTTACAAATTTACGTTACGCAGTGACTACTACGCGGTTACGTTATTACCGTATTGTGAATTACACGTTCTTTTGACTGTGCCACGACGCGGTTTGCAATCGCGACTCCTCGGTTTGAGGCGCGCACGTACCGAGGTTGGATCGTCGGTTTGTCGATTCCAACAGGCCGGTTTGGCCTCCCGAATACGCGCCGAGTTTCGTCGAACGGAACACTTCGCGGACGCGTGATTATTAGATCGCTTCCAGACGTAGAGTGATCTATCCGCGATCCGCATCGACCTCCTTCGATTGCTATCGAAAGTGGGGATCGATGCGTACGCATACCTAATTAGTGGGGCGATCTCGCTGTCCTTTGTTAAGACAAGGACCGTGCACGATATCGTGGATCGCCGTGGTGGGATCGATATTTATTATCGATACACGGGAGCATCTATATGTGACCGACACGGTTACATCACGGATAAGAAAAAACAGGTTGACCACGTGTATGGTGTGTACTATGATAAAAATACATTGATGCTTGGGGATAAGAATTTCGACGTAGACATGGAAGATAATATAATCATCGATAATGTAAAATACAGAGGAACGCCTGGCCTTTTCGAACTAATTTTCAAGAGAATGCCCGACGATACGATATACACCGATGCTGACAAACAGAAATATAAGAGTATTCTGCTGACGACAAATGCGCACAGGCGCAACCATAGTGCTGCAAATCCCCCATTGAGTAACAAAGGATACAAGTATAAACATGTAATTGCATCACTGCTTGAAACACGACCTCGCACTGGAAGAGGGTTTGCCCCCAAGTCAACTTTGATGAATACATTACCGAAGAACATGATGGTTACCGATAATGCGATTGATTATGTACATTGGGATGATCCCAACGAGTTAGTGGATAGAATAAGATTGCTTGCGTCATCGCGAGCTGCTGGACATACAGGCCATGATAACGAAATCATGTTAATCATAGAGGAGCTCCGAGAAGCGGGTCTGATTATAAATTAAAGATGGTTTTGAACGTGTTCAACAGTTTCACGATGTCAATCAACAAGTTCGGTGTTACGTTGCGAAACGAGTCAAATAAGGATGATGTAACATGCAAGAATTACGTGAGACGGAGTGCGCTTTGTCTCAATGGCGACGCTTTCGACGCGAGAGACCGAAAGCTTGGAGGTTTGGCATACCCGACGAACGATGCCGATGCAGTGAATAAGACATGCTTGGACAAGGAAATGGCGCATATTCTGAAAACATTAAATCGATTGGAGGAGCGCATCTTCAAGGAAACACGTAAAACAATTTTAAAAATGTCTAATGAAGCAGAAAAAAAATGCGACATCATGTGTTCGAAGCTGCGGCGAGAAATAATGGCTGAAGTCCATAAATTGCAATGTTACGTCGAATTAAATTTTACTCGGCAGTGATGCGCGCAAGACCCGAACAATTATATCAATATTATTACATGATTATATTGTGCATGGAAATGACAATTAAGATTTTTAATAAATAAATGAAAAAATATACAATTTTTTAATTCCAAAACCAGTTTTTTTACTTTTTAGCCGGAGTACTTGCGGGTTAAATATTATAACTTCTTTTAAGACGAAGATACGTCGTTTCGCATTAAACGCTCTATCACCGTTCTCTGCTCGACGGGGAAACGATCGTTCAAATACGAATTTATAACGTGAATCCAAGCTAAACTTTTTAACGTTGACATAGTCATTTTTTCATCAATATTCGTCGTCACCAGATACAAATAACGCGCGTCTTTTCATCGGTGAAAAGGGTGGAATCAAACGTGTTCCCACATAGACACACTCGGTTCTTAAATAGCCTACCCAAAACAGCAGACTCAGCAAAAAAAGAAAAAAACCAATCGATGTTGAAAAGAGAAAAACGCAGTCCAGAAAATGTCGCTAATCTTTCAGTGTCTCATTCGCTCACGATATTAGAAACGATACTTCCGTGACGAGAAACATTTACACAGCATTGCGTTTTCGCACGCTCGGTATAATAAAAAAAATGTCAGGGTCAATCAAATAGCGTCTTAAATGCTGGCGCTGCAGTTTTGTCGTGATTCCTGTTCGTTCCTAAGGGGTTTCATATTTTATAAAAAATGTCAGGGTCAATCAAATGGCGTCTTAAATGCTGACGTGTTTATGCCTGTCGCTCAAAAGCTGCGAGAGTTATTCTTTGCGATATATACCAAAATGTTCGCTGTGTTTATAAGATTGTCGGTTGGTCAAGCGATTAATGGGATGGTCTACCAAGCGGTAGACCGAGGTTCGAATCCTGTTGGGGTAAGAAAGTTTTTTTCCCGTTAAAGAAAAAAATGTGGTTCGCAACCGCTTGTGACGTCACGGAAGTGGTGGGGGTTCCTGCGAAGGCGGTCGGTAACAGACGGGCTATGAAACGCCATTGTCGGTTAGATCGGCAGAGTGTCAACATGTGTGGCTCGCCGTCTACCGCTTGTGACGTCACGGAAGTGGTGGGGGTTCCTGCAAAGGCGGTCGGTAACAGACAGGCTATGAAACGCCATTGTCGGTTAGATCAGCAGAGTGTCAACATGTGTGGCCCGCCGTCTACCGCTTGTGACGTCACTACCTGCGAACCACATAGTTGATACGGAAGTCGCTTCCGTGACGTCACTTCCTCATGACCCCAAAATTCGCTTAGGTAGTGACGTCACTCCCTCATGACCCCCCCCCCCTTCCTCATGACCCCCAAAATTCGCTTAGGTAGTGACGTCACTCCCTCGTGACCCCCCCCCCCTTCTTCATGACCCCCAAAATTCGCTTAGGTAGTGACGTCACTCCCTCATGACCCCCCCCCCACCCAAAAAAAGGGGGGATGGCCGGGGGGGGGCAATGGCCGGGGGGGGGCAATGGCCGGGGGGGGGGGGCAATGGCCGGGGGGGGGTTACCCCCTCCCCCACATGGGGGGAACCACCTTGACGAATACATTCTACAAATACCTTGACATTGGAGTCCGAATTGGTGGTTGCTGTCACGTCGAGTTGGCTATAGGAGACAATCACGGCAATGAAATTCAACTGTCTATGGCTACCTGGAAAGATCTTCTTCGAAAGAAGGAAGACATTCTGCGGAACATTGTCAACTCAGGGAATGTTGTGCATGTTGGTGATATAACTGTGGAGTTCTGTCAGTTAAACGATGATGTAAAGCTTGTAAAATTATCAAATTCGACTAAGTGCATACAGATTGCCCAGAAAACGATGAGAAGATTGTTTGATTTAGAATTTTGTATCGATCACATGTACTCTTGGCTATCCGAGAATCTATTCTGTGTACAAACTAAATATTGTAAGTTTATGCAAATAATATCTAATGTTACCGATGATTTTGCAAAAGCCATTGCAGAACATGACGATTTTGAACGCAATTCATTAATAGACACTGAATTGTTAGCTTTAGGCTTAGATGTAATGCTAATAAAATAAAATCAAAAGGATATTTCTCTGACATTTAATGCATGATTTACATTTCCTGTCCCCGAGATTCCTGTTCGTTCCCAAGGGGTATCATATTACATAAAAAAATGTCAGGGTCAATCAAATAGCGTCTTAAAAGAAATTATAATATTTGGTCGGGTGTGTTTGCCGAGATTTCAAAGGGGGGGGGGGGGTATAACATTACAACAAACTGATTACTCAGCAAAGTGCTCGGTTGCAAAAATGCGAGATTCCCTGATGTCAAAGGGGCATAACATTACAACTGATTACTCAGCAAAACGACTTCCCCCACCACCACTGCAGGAAAGAACGGGCGGGGTCTGAGAGGCGTCTGTTCCATCATTCTCGGTTAGATCGCCAAAGTATGCGGTTCGTGCGCGAGAGGATACCGCTGTGACGTCACAAAAATCCACCTACCTCCACTCCTATCCTTTGTGACGTCACTCTCCCGAAAAACATTCGCGAAAAAATCAGGCCTTGACCCCCCAAAAAATTCGCGATCCCCCGCGGACCCCCCCCCCCCCCCCGAAAAAACCGCGTCTGGGGGTGACCCCCGAAAAAGACCGCGGGTGACCCCGAAAAAAGATGGCCCGGTTAGGTCTGTGGGTGACCCCCGAAAAAGACCGCCCCGGTTAGGTCTGGGGGTGACCCCTGAAAAAGATCGCCCCGGTTAGGTCTGGGGGTGACTCCCGAAAAAGACCGCCCCGGTTAGGTCTGGGGGTGACTCCCGAAAAAGACCGCCCCGGTTAGGTCTGGGGGGTGACTCCCGAAAAAGACCGCCCCGGTTAGGTCTGGGGGTGACTCCCGAAAAAGACCGCTCGGTTCGGTCTGGGGGTGACCCCCGAAAAAGCCCCTCCCCAGAGGGAGGGGGGAGGGAGGGGCGGGGGAGGGGGAGGGGGCAAGCCCCCTCCCAAAGGGAAAGGGGGGGGGGGCAATGGCCGGGGGGGGGTTACCCCCTCCCCCACATGGGGGGAACCACCCTGAGTTCATGGGGGGGACCACCCTGAGTTAGAAAAGACATAGTCTTCCTACTAAGCAGTTTTAACTGCTACATATTTAATTAATTTAACCCCATCGAAAGCTCTAAGTGTTAATAAGACTCCATTTGAATTGTGGCATAATAAAAAGCCCAAATTAAAATATCTAAAGGTTTTTGGTTCCACAGTATACGTGCACAATAAAGTTAGGAAATCGAAATTTGATGATAAATCTTACAAGTCTATACTGGTAGGATTTGTACCAAATGGTTATAAAGTGTGGAACGTAGAAAAAGAAAAATTTGAAATAGTAAGGGATGTAATTATTGATGAAGTTAATTACTTAAAATCTCGGCCTGTAGTTAAGGGAATAGATAAAGAAAGTGATTTAAATGAAACTGATACATCTCGAGAGGTGCCGAAATCAGTAGATATACAGTGTGAAGGAAATAAATCTGATAATGTGAAATCAGATATGTTAAAAGGAAAGAAATCTGATAATGAGAAATCAGATGTGTTTAAAAGAAAGAAATCTGATAACAATGAATCAGATATGATAGAATCTAAAATAAAGGTAATATTAGATCAAGGAAAAAATAAATCTGTAACTGAAACAGATGTAGCAGGAGTGTCGGAACCTGAACAAAATCAAGTTGAAGAATTAAAAGATAGCATAATAGAACCAAGAAGGAGTGATAGGATCAAACATCGACCGTCTATTTCATATAAAGAATTCGAGGGAAAGGATGATTTGAGGAAATTAAAATGAGAAAAGATAGACTTAAGTGGGAACAAGCTATTGCTGATGAAATAAACTCATTGATTATTAACAAAACTTGGGATTTAGTACCGAAGCCAAAAGATAAGAACATTGTCGATTGCAAATGGGTATTTACGATCAAAAATGATGAATCCGGAAATCCGTTAAAATACAAAGCTCGATTAGTAGCTCGTGGTTTTAGTCAGAGGTATTTAGAAGATTACAATGAGACATTTGCACCTGTAGCTAGAATGTCAAGTTTTAGACTACTTATGGCTTTTGCGAATCAATATAATTTATTAGTCCACCAGATGGACGTAAAAACAGCATTTTTGAATGGTATTCTGAAGGAAGAAATTTATATGCGAATTCCTGAAGGTGTTAAGTGTAACAATAGTAATCAGGTGTGTAAATTGAACAAAGCATTATATGGTCTTAAACAATCTGCTAGATGCTGGTTTGAGATGTTTGATAAAGCTCTTGTAGAAAGAGGTTTCCGGAACTCATCATCAGATTGTTGTATTTATACAGGGTGGACGATTTATCTGAAGACATGGAAATATCTCGAGAACTATGCATCGGATGAAAAAAAGTGGGTAATGAAAGTTGTTCGTTTCGGAGGGGGACATCCAATGATGCCAAACTCGACCATCCCCCGCCGCCCCTTGGGAGTGGAGGTGGGGGAAGATAAAAAACTTAAATGGGAACCCCCATTTTTTATTTTAGATTTGGATTCTCCTGAAAAAAGTACCCCAATTTGACCTACGAGTTTTTACATTTTGGTTCATAGATAGCGCTATAACCGACAAAAATCAAAATGGGTAAAAAATCGTTGAAAATTGGGGATAACTTGAAAAGTACACATCAGATCAGAAAAATTAAAGTGGACGTATTTGATAACACCATAATTGACCCGCTACCCCCACCTCCTGGGGGTAGGAGAAGGAATTATTTCAAAATCTTCAATGGGAAACAAAGAAACCAATGAATTTTTGCAACTGCTTTCGATTGCAGCGACATCTGTGAAAGAAATTACACCAATAATATCAAATCAATGGAGAACCAAGATTTGCTATAAAAAAAGGGTTTCCCATTGGAAATTTTGAAATAATTCCTTCTCCTACCCCCAGGAGGAGGGGGTGGGGGGTCAATTATGGTGTTATTGAATAGCATTTTTAAAAATATCAAATACGTCTACTTTAATTTTTCTGATCTGATGTGTATTTTTCGAGATATCCCCAATTTTCAACGATTTTTTACCCATTTTGATTTTTGTCGATTACAGCGCCATCTTTGAACCAAAATGCAAAATATCGTAGGTCAAATTGGGGTACTTTTGTCTGGAGAATCCAAATCTAAAATAAAAAATGGGGGTTCCCATTTAAGTTTTTTATCTTCCCCCACCTCCACCCCCAAGAGGTGGCGGGGGTGGGTCGAGTTTGGTATCATTGGATGTCCCCCTCCGAAACGAACAACTTTCATTACCCACTTTTTTTCATCCGATGCATAGTTCTCGAGATATTTCAATGTCTTCAGATAAATCGTCCACCCTGTATATTAGATAGGAAGACTATATTCAAGAATATATATTTGGTACTGTATGTAAATGATCTAGTAATAATGACTGCTGAGATTGAGACAATGGAAAATTTCAAGAATTATTTGAAACATAAATTTTGTATGACGGATTTAAATGAAATCAAATTATTTCTTGGAATAAAGGTGACTAGAACCAATGGGCAAATAACATTGGATCAGAGTGCATATATTGAGACTTGTAACCAAACTATTATGTACTCTCTATTTATCGGATGGTTAAATCTGATTAGTATATCGGATTGGTTACCGTATCCGGTATTACTATTATGTCCTGTAGGACGAAACGGGGTTCGTGCCTCCAGGTGCTGGAAAGCGGAGTGGTTTTAACGAAAGAAAGTAAATGCTGAAGAACTTGATGTATGGGTGTAGCTAACGTGTGTATATTCTGGTACCCTTGTAGATTTATAATGTATCTATTCCGTACGCCAGGTGATTTGACGTCACGCAAGAACTGCGTGTAAGAAATCGCGACTAAATCTCATTGTCAGTATGTTTACAACGCACCGACTCTGCACGCGGAATCGTACACAACAATACAATGTGTTCACCTTGCCACGTTTCGAGCGTGACGAAGCGCGACGAGTGATCCGACTGGAATTCACAGAAAGTGTATATGATATTAATTAATTAGGACATCCAGGATAACGTATGCGGAAGATAGCGAATTGTCGTCAGGGCACGTTTATGTGGCCTGGGCGACTCCTCGATCCCCGGACGATCCTGAATACCTCGCGACCGTCTCTGACTCGCTCTCGCGTTAAGTGTCACAGCGAGATAGAATGCAACGTTACTCCTGCCGCAGCACGGGAGGAGAAAACGGCACCTACTCGCAAGAACGGTCTCAAAACGTATGCGGAAGATAGTGAATTGTCGGCAGGGCACGTTTACGCGGCCTGGGCGACTCCTCAATCCCCGGACGACCTTGAGACCTCCTTGTGTCCACTTAAAGCTTGATTACGGTCGCGACCACTACGAAATAGAATGTCCGATCTTCCTGCCGCTGCGCGGGAGGAAAAACCGGCACCTACTCGCTAGGACACTTACAAGACGTATGCGGAAGATAGCGAATCGTCGTCAGGGCACGTTTACGTGGCCTGGGCGACTCCTCGATCCCCGGACGATCCTATAAGCCCCTTGTGATCGCTTGAGAATGTATATTGACCATCATACACACTAACACGGAATGCAAGTTCGATTCTGCCGGAATATACGGGAGGAGCAAGCGGCACCTATCCCTTGGAAAACTCACAAAAGCGCATGCGGAAGATAGCGAATCGTCGGCAGGGCACGTTTATGTGGCCTGAGCGACTCCTCGATTCCCGGACACCCTCATTAGCTTCGTGGAATCGGATGCACGCAAGATCCTATGCCTTGATTCACGGGAGTCACGAGACACACCCGTCCGCGTATATTGTCTACGGTAGAAATTCGTGGAAGTTCGACGCGCTTGCTGAGAATTACGTCTGACCACTCGACGGTCTCGCGGCCACACTGTTTGCCTACTACACGGCGCAAGGCGCAAGATTTCTCACGTGTTACAAGTTAACGAGGATCGGTGATAGCGCGTAACATGAAATCTTACTTGACGGATGTATTCCCATCATCTATTCTATATCACATATGCACAATCACAAATCCTTGCCAGCTTGCTCCGTGTTCCTGGCAAGAGACGCACGCGATCACGAACTTTTACCAATTTGCGCACTTTCCGCGAACTATTTAATTTTTAATGTCAGCCGCTCCGGGCTATACCGAACAATCGGTAGGAAAAACGACTTACTTACTAAACGCGAGCATTTATATTTTAATGTCAGCCACTCTGGGCTATACCGAATGATCGGTAGGAAAAACGATTTACTCGTTGAACACGAGCTTCTATATTTTAATGTCAGCCACTCTGGGCTATACCGAATGATCGGTAGGAAAAACGATTGACTCGTTGAATACGAGCTTCTATATTTTAATGTCAGCCACTCTGGGCTATACCGAATGATCGGTAGGAAAAACGATTGACTCGTTGAACACGAGCTTCTATATTTTAATGTCAGCCACTCTGGGCTATACCGAATGATCGGTAGGAAAAACGATCTACTCGTTAAACGCGAGCTTCTATATTTAAAGTCATGCTCTCTGGGCTATACGCGACCGGCGTTAATCGCGAATTGACTCGCGGTGACTCGTGCGTGCTTATCGGAGCTAGTCCAGGCGCAGAGTGATCAATCTGATGCTCGCATCGACCTCCTTCGATCGCTATCGAGAGGGGATCAATGCGCGCGCATCTCACAAGTGGATTTATCCTGTGCTCCTTTTCTACGACAAGGATCGCGCGTGATACCGCAAGTCGTCGTGGTGGGAATCGATATTGTTGTTCTCGTCGCACGAGGTATCGATATGTGATCGACGCGGTCACATATACCCCCTTCTCCACCCTCGAGATCACTGGTGCGGACACGCAGTTAGTACGCATTCCAGTGATCTCGATACTGGAAAAAAAAACCGAACGTCTTGTCGAGAATGAACTAAAAGTATTACTGCACCATGGCGTATAAAAAAAACATGAAACTAAATGATTTACTTGTTGAAAACGGTAACTAAAAAATCTTTGCAGCTTTGGCGTTTGACGAGTATCCATGTACTCACTGCGTACACACACACATACACTCATACATCCATTCCAGAAACTTAAAAGCAACATTTGCCCTTGCGCCCGCACAATGAACACCAAAAATCAATTTTTTTTTTTTTTTTTTTTTTTTCTTTTTTTTTTTTTTTTTTTAAACACAACGCGCACACTCGTCACTTTTTGACCTCCCATATCGAGGATGTGAACATTTTGTCCAGCATTTCTTCGGTCGAACGCTGGAGGCCAAGGGGGTCATGCGGGTCCAAGTGCGGGATCTCCACGGGCGGGTCGAAATACTCCTCGTCCCAGGATAGTTCGGTCTCGGCTGCAGTGGCCTCCGGAATCTCTCCAGGTGCTGGTTCCGGGATAACAATCCATGATTGTTCCATCGTGCTCTCCTCCATCGCCGCCACCTTGGCTGGAACGGCCACCTCAGAGGACGGTCCAGGTTTTTCTCCGTGGTGGCGTTTCTCAGCTCCTGGGCCCCTCTTTGGTGTTTGGGTCTGCACCGCCACCAATCTCGCCTTTGCCTGGGACGCCACCCCCTTTGTGCACTGCCGGTGCTGGTGGCCCTCGCTCAGCCATGGTCCCGCAATGCGCGTTGGCAAGTTTGGTGGAGGGACATCATGGTAATTTATATCCATCCCAGTTTGGGTCGGCCTACTAACCATGGCCCATCCTGCGTACGTTTGGACGCCGACGTCGATCTTTACTTTACTATTCGTTGTGTTATCCATGGTGAACTGTGTCATCCCGTCGCGTTTCATGGCTTATATACCCGTATGGACTCTTGTTTTTGTGGAAACTGTAACGCGTACCTATTGTGTGTTTGTTTGTTTGTCTTGCTCTATCTGCTTGTATGGGCGTAAACATGATGCGTGGAACATTCCTCGGATTTCTCCCGAGTGGGGTTTACGTAAGATGAATGTTGATGGTCCTTTTTTTTCTGCTAGTTCATATGGTCCTTCATACAGGTGAAAAAACTTGGCGATCTCTCTGTCGGCGGCATTGGATATTGGGTTTGTTTTTACCAATACCCAATCGCCCACTTCGTATTGTGTATGGCATTTTTCCATGTTAGCACGTTTACACCGTTCCTGGGCCTTCTTCGTCATTCGTTGGAATGCTAGCTGTAGTTTATCATTATGATAGTTCTCTGTTTTCCCTGGATCCTCTATATGCTCAAACCATCTGGACCATGGACGTATGGGTTTTTCTTTTAACAAGAGTTCTGTTGGTGTAAACCCTGTGCTGTCGTGCACAACCTCGTTGCAGCAGGTCTCGATTAAATCGATCCATTTGGCCCAAGATGCGTGTGCGTGTGATGCCACCGTACGGAAAATCCGTCCGATTTCCCTATTCACCCTTTCCACCGGGTTGCTTTGTGGGTGTCGTATCGAAGAGAGAACGTGGTGGATGCCCTCTTCTCGTAAGGTCTGTGTCCATTTCTTCGCCGTGAACTGTGTTCCATGGTCAGTCAAGATCTTTTTTGGTTTGCCGTAGCGCGGTATGTAATGTTTGAAAATTCTTGCCAGGGATACGGTGGTCGTCGCGTTTCGCATCGCGTATAGTTTCACAAATTTAGTAAATAGCTCTTCGATTACCAGAATATACCTCACGCCTCCCCTTGACGTCGGTAACGGACCGTAGAAATCGACGGACAACACCTCAAGGGGGCACCGCGGTATTATGCTTTGTAAGTCGGTATGAATTGTATGGGTAGGAATTTTCACGCGTTGGCACGTGTCGCATGTTGCCACAAGTTTTCGCGTGCGCCGGTGTAATTTTGAAATATAGAAGTCCTCTGACAGGAGCTTCATCGTCTTTTCCCCCCCAAGATGCGCATAAATCTCGTGCACCTCTCGTATGAGCGAGTCGTGCAACTGCGAGGGAACAACCGGTCGTTCCTTCCCACTTTTGTCAACATGGTATAACGTGCCATCGCGGAGATTATAACGGTTATACGCGTGATCTGCCCGTTTTTTGCAGCGCTCGATTTCGCGTTGTAATTTTTGATCCTTCCGCTGCCATTCCGAAAGTTGTTTAAGCGCGGCTCGTAACGTAGGTGACATTGCTCTTGCGAGGGTCATTAGTATTGGTACGTGTCTTTCTCGTTCGACCGAATCTTCGGTCGTTACATTGTTTAACCTGCTCATTGTGTCCGCCGGAATGTTCTCTTTTCCTGGGCGATACTGGATCTCAATTTGATAATCCTGTATCGATAGAATCCATCTTGTCAATCGTTGACTTAGGAGTTTGCTATTCATAAGGAATGTGATTGCTTTGTGGTCTGTTAATAATACAATCTTAACCCCGTATAAATACGTTCTGAGTTTCCCGAGTGCCCATACTATGGCCAACAATTCTTTTTCGGTGGTGAAATACGCCAGTTCTGGACCTCTTAACGTACGGCTTGCGAACGTGATTGGTCTTAATTCGCCGTTTGCATCTCGTTGTTCCAAAACTGCTCCGAGTGCCGTCGAACTTGCGTCCGTTGATAGAAAATATGGTTGGCGCGAATCTGCATACTGCAGTACAACTTCTCTGCAGAAAACCTCTTTTGCTTGATCGAAAGATGTTTGTAGTGCCTCGTCCCATTTCCAGCGATTCCCTTTTTTGAGCAGCGTCAGCAGCGGTGTTGTAGTTTCGGCATGCTTGTTTGTGAACTTGCTATAATAGTTCACTAAGCCTAGGAAACCACGCAACTGTTTGACGTTTCGGGGTGTTGGAAACGCCCGAATGAGTTCGATTTTCTCTGGATCTTGTCTTAGACCTTCCGCTGACAGAATGTGGCCCAGAAATTTAATTTCTCGCCTCACAAATTTGCATTTCTCTAAATTGAGGGTGATGTTATTTTCCCGTAGTCGTTGCAATAGCATTGCGAGATGTTCGAGGTGTTTTTCGAATGTCGGAGAGAAACATAAGATGTCGTCAATAAAATTGACAATGAATCCCTCCATTCCTTCCAGTATGCGTCTCAGCGCTCTCACTAGGCTCGCGCTGCTTGTCTTTAACCCAAAAGGCGTGACTACATACTCGTAACATCTACCGCGATAGAGAAAGGCGGTATATTTTCGGGATGATGGTGTCAGTGGCACTTGCCAAAAGCTATTTGTCAAGTCGAGGCTGGTTAGGTGGTCGACTCTTTGAAATCGTTGGAATATTGCATCTGGTGTCTCTGACATCTCGTGGTCATCAATGAGAAACTCGTTCAGCTTTCTCGCGTCGAGGCATAGTCTAAGCGTCCCATTTTTTTTTAGCACTGGTACGACCGGATTCAAATACGGACTTGTACTTGGGCGAATAATATCGTTTTCCAACATCCTTTGCACCTCTGCATCGGCCGCCTCCATATATTTCAATGGAATTGGGTATGTTCTACTGCAGTATGGCCTGGTGGGTTTTACGTGTAGATGGTGTTGGTAGCACGTCACACGTCCGATAGTATCTCTCCAGACCTCCGGGAACGCCTGTATTGTTTTCCGTAGAGCAATTTTTTGTTGTTGGTTTACCTCTACTGGTTCGAGCAGAGATTTGATTTTCTCTGTTTGTGATTTTTGATGGTCATTTATGGTTCGTACCATTGTGTTTTCGGTATCAGTTTCGGGTGTCATTTTGATTAGAATTTGACCGTCTGCCGTGTTCAGTGAAAGAGATTCCTTCCCAAAGTCGACTGTGGCCTTCGCTCGTCTTAGAGTGTCTACGCCAAGAATCACCTCACAGATTAACCCTGGTACCACAATCGCTGTTGTTTCGATCGTTTTGTCCCCATGGTTGAGGGTTACCCAGATTTGTTTCTTTAATCGGGCCGATTTTCCGCCCGAATTCACAGAAAGTGTATATGATATTAATTAATTAGGACATCCAGGATAACGTATGCGGAAGATAGCGAATTGTCGTCAGGGCACGTTTATGTGGCCTGGGCGACTCCTCGATCCCCGGACGATCCTGAATACCTCGCGACCGTCTCTGACTCGCTCTCGCGTTAAGTGTCACAGCGAGATAGAATGCAACGTTACTCCTGCCGCAGCACGGGAGGAGAAAACGGCACCTACTCGCAAGAACGGTCTCAAAACGTATGCGGAAGATAGTGAATTGTCGGCAGGGCACGTTTACGCGGCCTGGGCGACTCCTCAATCCCCGGACGACCTTGAGACCTCCTTGTGTCCACTTAAAGCTTGATTACGGTCGCGACCACTACGAAATAGAATGTCCGATCTTCCTGCCGCTGCGCGGGAGGAAAAACCGGCACCTACTCGCTAGGACACTTACAAGACGTATGCGGAAGATAGCGAATCGTCGTCAGGGCACGTTTACGTGGCCTGGGCGACTCCTCGATCCCCGGACGATCCTATAAGCCCCTTGTGATCGCTTGAGAATGTATATTGACCATCATACACACTAACACGGAATGCAAGTTCGATTCTGCCGGAATATACGGGAGGAGCAAGCGGCACCTATCCCTTGGAAAACTCACAAAAGCGCATGCGGAAGATAGCGAATCGTCGGCAGGGCACGTTTATGTGGCCTGAGCGACTCCTCGATTCCCGGACACCCTCATTAGCTTCGTGGAATCGGATGCACGCAAGATCCTATGCCTTGATTCACGGGAGTCACGAGACGCACCCGTCCGTGTATATTGTCTACGGTAGAAATTCGTGGAAGTTCGACGCGCTTGCTGAGAATTACGTCTGACCACTCGACGGTCTCGCGGCCACACTGTTTGCCTACTACACGGCGCAAGGCGCAAGATTTCTCACGTGTTACAAGTTAACGAGGATCGGTGATAGCGCGTAACATGAAATCTTACTTGACGGATGTATTCCCATCATCTATTCTATATCACATATGCACAATCACAAATCCTTGCCAGCTTGCTCCGTGTTCCTGGCAAGAGACGCACGCGATCACGAACTTTTACCAATTTGCGCACTTTCCGCGAACTATTTAATTTTTAATGTCAGCCGCTCCGGGCTATACCGAACAATCGGTAGGAAAAACGACTTACTTACTAAACGCGAGCATTTATATTTTAATGTCAGCCACTCTGGGCTATACCGAATGATCGGTAGGAAAAACGATTGACTCGTTGAACACGAGCTTCTATATTTTAATGTCAGCCACTCTGGGCTATACCGAATGATCGGTAGGAAAAACGATTGACTCGTTGAACACGAGCTTCTATATTTTAATGTCAGCCACTCTGGGCTATACCGAATGATCGGTAGGAAAAACGATCTACTCGTTAAACGCGAGCTTCTATATTTAAAGTCATGCTCTCTGGGCTATACGCGACCGGCGTTAATCGCGAATTGACTCGCGGTGACTCGTGCGTGCTTATCGGAGCTAGTCCAGGCGCAGAGTGATCAATCTGATGCTCGCATCGACCTCCTTCGATCGCTATCGAGAGGGGATCGATGCGCGCGCATCTCACAAGTGGATTTATCCTGTGCTCCTTTTCTACGACAAGGATCGCGCGTGATACCGCAAGTCGTCGTGGTGGGAATCGATATTGTTGTTCTCGTCGCACGAGGTATCGATATGTGATCGACGCGGTCACAGACTGTACTAAAGAAATTTAATATGCTAGACTGCAAACCTGTTAGTACACCTCTTCCTAATGTAATAGACTACATAGGTTTAAATTCGGATGAAGATTGCAATGCACCTTGCCGTAATTTAATTGGATGTTTAATGTACATAATGGTTTGCACAAGGCCAGATTTGAGTATCGCAGTAAATATTTTAAGCCGATATTCAAATAAAAATAATAGTGAACTGTGGCAAAATGTCAAAAGGGTTCTTAGATATTTAAAAGGGTCAGTTAATATTAAATTAACTTATATTAAAAACGATTATAAAAATCTTTTAAGTGCATATGTAGATTCAGATTGGGGAGGTAGTGAGCATACGGATCGAAAGAGCACAACAGGATATTTATTCAAGTTATATGACCAATGTACAATCTGCTGGAATAGTAGAACACAGTCATTGGTAGCT
Organism: Lasioglossum lativentre; assembly: GCA_916610255.1. Classification (NCBI taxonomy): domain Eukaryota; kingdom Metazoa; phylum Arthropoda; class Insecta; order Hymenoptera; family Halictidae; genus Lasioglossum; species Lasioglossum lativentre. Next base: position 3,491,981 of record OU744367.1, read on the forward strand.
GCTTCATCCACTGAGGCAGAGTACATGGCTCTTTTCGAAGCTGTGCGAGAAGCACTATGGTTGAAGTCATTGGCAATGAGTATTAATATAAGTGTCTCAGATCCAATAGTAATATTTGAAGATAATATGGGTTGTATTAGTATTGCGAACAATCCGAGCAGTCATAAACGATCGAAACATATAGATATAAAGTACCATTTCACGAGAGAACAAGTTGAAAAGAATGTCATAAAACTTGAATTTATTCCCACAGATGGACAATTAGCAGACACCCTAACGAAGCCATTGCTAACAAACAAATTCCTTGAATTTAGGACAGGAATGGGACTTTTATAAATCTATTTTTTTTTCTCTCTTATAATGATTATATAATATTTTTTTATTATTAGATATAGTTTGTATGGTCTGATTAGGTTTTTCTGGGTTTTCCTAATCCAAGCAACGAATGTTGGGCCATTTGTATTTGTTCCCAGAAGTAGAGTCAAAAAGGATAAACACTTAGGAAGATAATCTGTATAGTAATGTGAGAACACCAATTTATTTTTGAGGGGGCCTGTTGGAATATCTGGCTGCAAAAATAAACTGAGTGTCGAAGGACATTGACAATGTCTTCATTGTCTATTGTAACGGTTCCCAGGTCAGAAACCGAGGGTCAGCAGTTTCCAAGAGGGCCTGCAATAAATCTATGGGCACTTCGAAGTCTTAACTTTCCTCGAAGTAGACCCAGTAAGGGGTGGGTTTTTCTCCCACGACTTTTCCTTCTTAGAGAGTCAGTTCTGTTCTGGTCGTCTTATACTACAGAGGTCTTCTACGTGTTTCTTCTTCCAAGTGATTAATAAAGTTATAGTATATTTTAACCATTTAGTGTGTTATTTATATATGAAAGAACACCCATTTCCATTAGTTTTAAAAATATTTAAGTAACATTTTTAAGTAAAATGCATACAAAAATAGTTTTGGAGTATCTATTATTTCCTCGATTGTCTAACTGTATCTGTTCATCATTACGGTCCTGTTTAACATTCTTAACATTAACGTTCATTAATCTAGTTTCTAAGGCTTTCGTAATTTGTAAATACTAAATACGCGTAGAAGAGAAAGAAGTAGCGGCTGGTCTTCTGAGTTATCATTGTTAGTCCACAGCTTCCGTTTTTGCCTGTCCTATTAATTACAGAATTATTTAGTTGGGATGGTTTAGCGTATGGAGTTTGATAGAAATAGGCAGAATGTTGTAAGAATGACGGCCAGCTTCCCCCTTAATATCGTTGTTGCCTGCAGCTTCCGTTTTCACGTATCCTAATTACAGAATTTTTTATATTTTGTAGTGTAAATGTATACATATATGAACACTAGTATAAAAATACTTATTGTTGCATTCGTTGATGGATTAAGCCGAAAATGATGCGTGGCGATTTTAATCTTCATCACTGTCCTCATTGACTATAGGGGTAACTTCATTGTGATTAAAAAGGGAGCTAAGTATTTCAGCTGACCGTATAATAGTATGGAGGTATCGAGCATAGGATAAGTAATAAATAATAGCTCCTACGTGTTAACAACACCCAATATGTAGTACGTTTACCGTTGGCACATTCGCAACAATAGCGTTTTATAACGGAGTATCAGATTGAATTTGGTGTATAATCAATGTAACATTTGTATGTTTTCCGGTTGATGTGTCGCGATTTTACTTCGAATTTAATGATATTATTTTCTTGGATTAGGTAATGAATATTTATATTATTGTGTTCGTCCATGATATCTGCTAAATATAAAATTGCTTGTGAAAATTGATAAGATCCCGTGAAAAGAATTTTTAAATCTACTTCCGTCATTTCCGGAAAATCAAGAATATCTGCCGAGGATACTGTTTGAAATAGAGTCAATTGTTTTGTCCTGCTTGAATCGCTAACGTATTTTTTACTTTCCCTTGACTCGACATCCTGCTTATTATCTGATCAGAAAGTGTAACATCAGAGTTCAGCCGTTTTCCAAATCTATTATTTAGGAAGGACGCAATACGGAAATAAGATGTAGTTTTTGGGAGGATTTTGTTGTCGAGTTGTTTGTGTAGAAGCTGGTACTTTTGACCTAGTATACCATGCACTGCCTTTACAACCCAACGAATTTTCGTGACTTTTCGGGAATAATTAGACTCTTTCGTCAAAAGTTGAGAACGTTTACCTTTTAAAGCAGGCATGAACATTCTAAAACCAAGATCTTTTAAATAGGATGTAATATCTCGAAAGCCTCTGTCGACAATACAAAAGTCTCCCCACTTCATGAAAGTTTTTAATCCATTTGAATTTTGAAGAATAATTCGCATTATTTGGGCATCATTTTGGTTGGCATAGAATGGACCGACCATGTCTACAATATAGCTGAAGGGAATCGATTGTCCAACATCCACAATCGTTCTAGTATGTACAACAATATATTTAATAACTAATAATAACACGAATATACATTGTTCGATTAAAAATCACTTCCCCGGCATCGCTGTGCGAAGAGGCGATTTTACTCGCACGACGTGCCGTTGTAAAGGGGTATTCTGACGATTGCCGAAAGTCACCTGTAACGAGGACTCGACTGTCGTCGCTGTTCGTCGGTCCTTCTCCGCACACTTCGGGCGGACCGAGTAGTTTGAGGTGCGCGGTGAGGGGAACGAGCAGCGACGGCGATATATACAAAAAGCTGATCGGGTTGCCGCTAGTGTGTGACTTCTCTTCTCCTAATTGAGCCCCTTAGTTGACAAGTGAATTAAGTCCCTTTTCTTAATATTGTAGAAATTGAAGTTCCGTGTAATATCATACAAAAAATTAAATACACAATGTAACTTTATTGTAACCACATAAAGTGAAAGAATAGTAATTATGTCATTATAACTAAAAATAAAATCCATATTTTTTTCAATAGTAAACAAACAGTAAGGTAACGAATAATGAAGTGCCATTATTGCACTAAATTGTGATATCACTTTTGTGTGAGAAAGTGACTTACGCCATATGGCTATTAATGTATTCATAATCATAAGTTACACAAATGTCATTTTTAATGCACTGCAAGTTTGCTGTATACTATGTATTAAAGAAATTTATTCGTTGCTGGATTCTTCACCAGTCTCTTCAATTGTACTGGTCTTTAATGCTTGAAAAAATGCATGATGAACTGGAGGGATAAATTTCAGCAAATCTATCATGTCCTTCTTTTTGGCCGCAGAAACAGGACGCACAGACGGATATAAATTTTCCTGCATTATATTTTTTAACTGCAATGGCCTGCCACACCGAGCACGCTGAATATTTAATATTTCATACTTAACATCCACAGAAATCGTAGTTTTATAAAAAATATCAAACTGTTTTCCGCGTTCATAGTGTAACCACTGAATGGTGAACCAATTTACAGTTTGTTGTAATGTATTTTTCTTACGCTTTGTTATTGACCGTTCTAGCTGTTTAGTTGAAAAAAATTCGTTTCTTTTCATTTCATAAACCACAAACTTGTTGGAATGTTGAGCAGTTTTCATACATCGATACCAATCTTCATGGATGTAAATAGATGTATGGCGTGCTGCAGATTCAACACATCCAAAATCTGAATCATTCGGTAAAAACGAATGTCCTGATATTAAAAATTTCTGTTCTATAACCTTCGCTGCAATATCATCACTTTGCACTAATTTTAACAGAGACAAAGCCATTTTTATATTACGATTTTGTCCAGTACAAGAATCACTATAAATAATTATCTTTTCTTTATTACCAGCAACAGATTTAATATGTTTAACTAAACTTGATGCTATTTCTTGTGATCCTCTGGATGCTAATGTTTCATCCCAAACATAAAAGTATCCTTTATTTTCACGTAAGTCGTGAATACCGAGATTATAACAATACATATTTCTCTTATAGTACGCATCAGAAACTGTTAATATTGGAAATGGTAATGCTTTCTGTAAATCGATACTACATACATAAATATTATTTGAACACTTTGCATTTTTTATATCCTCTTTCATAGAATTACGTGCTACTTCTGCTTTTCGTAAATGTAACTCATGTTCATCTTCAAGTTTTTTAATAACTTCTTGGTCACTACTTACTGCATCTAGTTTAATTTTGTATTCATCACATCTCTTGCATGTATCTTTCCGCGGTGCTTTAAAATGTAGATTAAAACGCGTATTAAATATATGTCGATACATGTGCTCTTTTACTGGTAGTATGTTTAATTGAGAGCATTTTTCTTTATACAATATATACATTTTCCGAATATTGAGATTTTCATTTAGATACTGTCGGTTTGGATTGTGTTTACGTGTGTAATGAGATACATTAGCAGGAAAACTTTGAATATGATCACAAACATTTTTAATAATATCTTCGCTAAGTTTACGCGGATTAGCTGCTTTACCTCTATTGTCATTTCCAACAGATTCACCTTCTGCATGTTTTATTATAGCTCTATTCACGCGTCCCTCACTGACACCAAAAGTTTTCAAGAAATACTTCTTACATACAACAATGGTAGAGTCACCAATATTAGGTAAACAGTATACGTTGCTGCTACTTTTCATACATCTACTTTCATCTCGTGGTCGTCTTCTTTTTATAGGTACACTTTGTATAAGTCCACAAAGATACGCATTTTGTGTGTCAAAGGATCCTATTTTCCAAAAATTATAGAAGTGATTCGAATATTAGAAGTTTTCAAACTTTTTTGCAGGAACTATATTATTGTTCCGGTTTACGTATTCTGCACCCGAATTACGAAGTCGTTTTGCAACATTCCTGGCCCAGCCATCACTATTTCTTACTCTTTTCCGACTTTTTGTACGATTTGCGTTAACGTTAATCATTTCGAGCAAATATAATATATCACAATGTTACTGATACGGAAGCTAATAAGATACTAAACAGTTCTATAAGTTTAGGTAAACATGAATGACCCTCGTCGGTTGTAGTCAATACGAAACGATTATCGCGTATACATATACCAGTTTCCTATAATCGAATGTAACAGAAGAGTAAGTTCTTATGTTCCGTGGAATAACGGAGTAAGTCCAAGAGATTGGACTTATGCCATTATTCAAGATATTGTTACAGTCACTTTATTTAGGATGTAAAATTGAATCTTATTTTTTATTAGCATAAAACAAAGTATACACAAATTAATGTGTTAAATAAAACAAGTATTCTTAATTCTTACTATTTCTGTAAAAACCCCATTTTTCGTAATTTTGGACTTATGCCACTTGTCAACCAAGGGGCTCAATTATCGGAACGATCAATTCTATTTACACGCGTTCAATCCTTGTCTCTGCCGATAAAGACAAATCGAAAGCTGTAAGAGAGTAATTCTTCGTGCCGCGAGTGACTGCGGATAAATCAAATAAACTCAAAACGCTCTCCCAAATCCGTATAATTTCATTTCCGACCCTTTTGTAATTTCACGATCGCGAGTTCAAGTTTCCATGTGCTGGAAACCAACGAAGATCGAAACATACATATTTACACAGCGTGAACGCGAATGAACTTCATCAGCTATATGCGCTATAGAAAGCGAGGACGACTATCGAGTCGACTAGAAACTGGAAAAGCTAAGTAATAATGAAGCCCGCTGCTACTTCGCGAAGGCTATATCAAGGGCCTTAGAAAGAGACAAAAGAAACGTCTTGAGAGGGGGAAAACGGTGAAGGATAAAGGTATGCGCATACCGAGTTTTTGCCTGTCAGGCTTCTAATATACTAATGCGCTTCTTGTATCTTAGGCGCATACCGAGCTTTCCGGCAAGTTTCCTTTACCATACCTGGTTTTGGTAGGGTCGGCTTCTCAGCTCGAATTTCGACATGGCTTTTCGAGAGCGGGTCGAGAGTCCCTGCTGTGCATGGCATAAAAAAAAGGTTGCAGGACGAAGCTCCACAGCTCCTTACGTAAACTAGCGTCATCTCTCTTCTACAACATCATGGAGATAGGAATCGTTCCTGCCACTTGGTGAAACAGCATCACACATCCTTATATTATACGTAAATTATACATATAAAATTCTTCTTAAATAATTTATCATTTCATACGCAAATGTAATTTCTTAATGAAAACATATCAGAAATATCTTTGTTCTACGATTTTTTCCTCTTTGAAATTCCGTTTTTTAATTCACGGAGCCTCAAAAATTTAAAATATTGGGTACTTGGGGACTACCACTAATATTCGGAAACAGTTAGAAAGACCATAACTTTCTAAATATTGGACCATACGATTTGATATTGTTTGAGAAGTTAGAGTAATTATACTTTACTACATAATGTGGTGTCACGTCGCCTAAATTTCACGTGTCCGTCGGAAGGACCAAACGCCTGCGACTCCGGGTATTTACGGGCGAAACGCCGGGCCACGCTCGGCCGCGCGATACGTGGTCCACCCGGGACAAAAGGTATCTCGCGGATTCGGATATTCACGAATGGATTCGATGTAACTATCAATTTTCGGGCGCCAGACACTCGGAGGTGTCACGCGAATAGCGCGAACGAATGCTCCGAAGCTGCGAGAACCTCGCGATGTTCTGGATGGCTCTAGGATGGGCTCAGGATTCTACGCGGGCGAAATACGAAGCATTTCCCGCGGTGGAAAGGTTTCTCGACGGAAATAATCAACGAGAGAATCGGCTTGAACAATTTATTCGTCCGATGGACACGACAGGGCTGCCGGTGAGAGCCGGCAGCGGTATTTTACAAACCGGCGCGTTCACGATAATTTCGCGACGGGTATTCGGTCGCTCGCGCTATTATTCTCGGTCGCGTCGAACCCGACCGTTTGCTAGATTGTACTTCGCTTTTACAAGGCGCTTTCGACGCGGAATAACGGCCGGATTCCGATGGAATACGCGGTACAATGTTTGGGTCGTTCGAAATTCGCCGTCGGACACGATACGGACCGTTGCGACGTCACACCGGGGAACGTCTTGAAGATGTCGTATTATTTTACTTGCAAAATCGGCAACGATACGGCCCCCGCGAGTCCGCGACCTCGCGATACCAACCAGCACGCACGTTAACCGATCGACGACCGTCCATCCTTTCTCGAAAAGATGGCCGACCACGCGGCAAGGAGACGGTTTCGTCGTTTCGCGACGCGAACAAGGACCTCGCGAAAACGTTACCGAGCCAACACGAAAAGTTCACTTAATTCCAAAAACAATTAAGGAAGCCTGACTGGCGTTTACCACGGCAACGAAGGACGGCGGCAGATGGTGGGCAGCAACTCGCCCTTTTCGTCCCTCAATTCGGCACGCACGCTTTAATTGAATTGTCGGTTCAGACGGAAAACTTCTAATCAGTACTACGGCCAACGACCCAGCGGCCCACTTTCGGTAAGCTTGGTAACGCGGAAGCGAGGCGTCCCCCTACTCCCTACCCTATTTCTCCCGTTTGAGACTCGCAGGCCTATCGCGCGGTATCTCCTCGCAGGATCGCATCCTGTCGCGCGGGATCCCTGCCTCGCGGAAATTGGCGATCGCGTTCGCCGCTTTTCCGATTGTAACGGCGACGGTTCGTGAAGAGGAAAGTCCTCGCCGCTCCGGTCGTGGACACCTTCTTCTCCGGGCGAGGCAGCGACGGAGTCGAGAAGATGTTCGTCTCGTGTCCACTTTCCCTAGCCGGTGCCTCCGGGTTCGTCGACCCGGGCTCGGTACTTCCTTCGGTGTCTCGGCACGAAATCCTTCCGGAGCCAGTCATAAAGCCTCGTACGGTGAGAAATAGGGGCCGTGCTCCCCTGAAGCCCGGTTTCGGTCCTGTAAAGTTCGCGTCGCCCAAGTGGCGCGACGCTCAAAACGCGTGATTACTCGCCCTTGGCAAATCGGCATGCCCAGGGAGAGCGCTCGCAAACGGCCGTTTCGCATCGGCATTGCCAGAGGGCGGCCCGGCCTCTCTTTTTCGGGATCGCGGGACGTCGGCAAAACTTGTCACGTCACAGTGGAAAGAAATTTTTTCAAAAATTGCAGTTTGTCGCAATTGTAGAGAAAATACTAAAAGTTCCATTTTACAACTTTTTTTACGTGGGATTATACTGAAAATGTAGAAAAGACTTTTCGTAGATCTGTATCAATTATACATATTCTGAAAAATTCATCAAAATCGGTCAACGCTGCAATGAGCTACAAACGTTTAAAAATGGTAAAAATTTCAGTTTTTCACGATTTTCGGCCTCTAACTGCAATAAATCTAAGGATTCTTACTTCTTTCAATGCCTGTTGTTTTTTTCCGCACCAACCGATTTCGATGAGACTTTCACAATGCATATAATTGACACAGATCTACAAAAGGTATTTTTTAAATTTTCAATATAAACCGATATAAAAAAGCTTAAAAATGAAACTTAGTTTTTTTTTCTATAATTCCAACCAATTGCAATTTTTGAAAAAATTTCTTTTCACATTATGTAGTAAACGGAAATGACTTTTTAGAAGCTCATAGTGAAAACATTCGACTTCAGAATTCCTATCCATGAAGACCTACAAATTATTTATCTGCTACATTGCTCAAAATCGATGGCTCTGAAAGGGACGGCAATAATGAAGGTAGAAAGTGTTGTACCAGTCGTCCGTTAGCTTAAGCCCATCAATTTTATGACAGGCAAAGCCAGATGTTAGTCAACTCAAAAATTGAAGGTAGCGTAAAAATTAATTTCTGCGACGAGTTCGAATTAATTACTTTATTACCAACGTCCGACGAAAACGCGAAGGAAAACATACAGTCAACACGTGCTGGAAGGGACTTATAATCATAATATCGCACCTCCTACTCGGAAAACATAACAATAGAAACTATTTTTACCAAGAAATTCCCGTGTGATTAATTCCACGATATTCGACGTCTTTTAGCAATTTCCCTGAAAGTAGTTCCTGCAATAATTATCGAGAGGAATATCGAGATGGTGTGTTGCTCGCCGATTTGTTTATGTCCGAAATAGTCCAATGCACTGGCCCGTACGAGCGATAGCTGAACCGCAGTGGGCAAAGATATCAAACCGTTACCGTCTACCACTATGCGATTGTAGGGGGTGGTAAGACGCCATTTCGTTTGGGTCCGAAGCGGTGACATTGTATTGATGCGAAGCTGAGAAGAAGGTTCCCTGGCAGGACTGCGGTGACGTATCCAGATACGAATGCGCGGCCGATTGGATCAGAGTGGAAGAGGCAGGCCTCGTTTCACACGCATTTTCGGCTGCAGTCGAAATATTGGCTACAGCGGACACATATACACATACTTATGTACTATGTAGCGTGTGACGTCGAAGTCAAAACATTGGGACTCTGAGCGCGGCTGAGATGGGGATAGGCAGATCCAACGATAGGCTCGATTTGTTTATGTCCGGAATCCGGAGTAGTCCAATACACTGCCCTTACGAGCGATAGCTGAACAGCAATAGGCTAAGATATTAACTGTGCCCACTGTGCATCGTCTCTTTAAAAATGTTCGAATATTATACTCTGCCAGATAGTAGCTGGCAACGTATATTTTAAATTTTCCTTGTAGGTTTATTGTATAAAGAATTTGTAAAAAGCAATGTTCATCATTTTCTCTAGAATTCTTGACAGATAGAAATTAAAAAAAAAATTGTAAACATCCTTCTAAGTTGTTGAAAAAACTCATCGTCGTTTAGGGTTACTTTGAAGGGTATACGAAGACTTTTTCCGACCATCGATTGTACGTAGCTGTCGCGTCGCGTCGATCTGCGGATGGCAATAAATCTTTTTTTCGCCGCCAGATTTACCGTTTTGCCTGCGAAGGAAGCAATATTCTTTGCATCGGTTAGTTTCTCGCCGTTCCAAGGAACAATTTATTGGCTTTTAATTTTATTGGATTTACTCCGTCAACGTTTTTCAGGACGGCAAAGAACCAGAATGTTCAGAACCTCCGCCGTGTTTAGTTGAGTTGTTTGACGAATTGTTTCACCGTACAGATTGTCAGATGTATATTCTTTTTTTTTCGTTATTCTTTCTTATAATGTTTATAAATTCCTTAACAATGTATTCCCCACCTTAAAATACCACGAAGAACTCTAAAAATTTCTAGTTAATAGCTATTTTAAATAAACAACGCCACTTGCCGGACAGAAAAATAGTCTTGAGGAATACTTGCTAAGCACTTGTCCGGCTCTAGCAAAGGCATCTCGGATTTTGGGAACCCCTAGGTTTTGGGTAGCAGACGTCACGCTGAGCCTTTCTTCGTCGAGCATCTCGAACCATCTTAATTGACCTTCCGGCTCCAAAAACTCGGTATGCACTAGCAAAACGGTGTCAGGTATCACAGGCTTGCCGGAGACTCCGGTATACGCATACCTTAAAGGTCCGTTTCCGCCAACGGAAAACTACCGGGTCCGCGCAAATCTTGCTACCAGATGCGGAGCAACTGCAATAGCCAGGCTCGCACCGAGACCTTGGGGAAAACCCAGGAAATAGGGACCGGCTAGTTTGAAGGTATAGCGAGGTCAGCGGCAAAGCCGCTACATAGCCATTCGTTGTGCAGATTGTAAAGGGTTTGCACAACGGAACTTTTTTTTGGCCTTAATACGACTTTCGTTGGTACTAGTTATTTGTACTTTTTTGGTGACGAATATACGTCCCATCGAAAATCAACGCTAGGTGGTTGCCGATTTTGTGTAATAGTTCTGCAATACTAGAGGTTTCATTCTCTACGAGATGTTCGCGGGTAAAAGCTGCGATACCAAAATGAATAGGAAGAATGTCTTTTTCAAAACTATGTATTACAGAACTACAATATTGTGATATTTTTTGTTCTTGATCGAATCCAAGCGTTGCCGCTATAAGATTATTGGAATTGCCCGTTCGCAATTTAAATAAAAATACAACTATGGCTTGCGTTACATCACGCTGTTGAGAGCTTCTCATTGATGTCATCATTTCACGGAGTTCGTTGAGATTCTCCCATGTAAACCCAGTGAATACTTTGAGTCTCTCCTCAGATAATGTAAAATCGCCAACTTTGTCATGGATAGTGGAGTCGTTAGTAACCGAAAGATATTCAAAATAATCTCGAAGTTCGTTCGCGTCAACTAAACTATTGTTTGAATAAATTCTTAAAGTGGGAATTACATCTTCAATGAAACGTTTTTTTTATTAAATGTTCTGGACAGCATCGATTTTCTTTGGGAACATAAAATCTTCTAAAAATAAACACCTGTTTTCTAGCTTCAGGTGGAACCGTAGAAATATTGGTTTTGGCGCCACACACAAAACAATATACGTGCGTATTAACCACTCTAGAAAACGGCATTTCTATGTACTGGGGGTCTGGTCTAATGGGACGGTTAAAAGTTGCGAATGATGGGTCACCTGTCCATGAGGACGTACCAGAGGTACTTTCAACTAACCACGAATGTGATTTGTTGTTAGACGAGGAAGTTGAAGACACCTGAACCGAAGGGGGTTGAAATGAATCTGACATATCCATAGATGTGGAGGTTGAAGGTGCCTGAACTGAAGGGGTTAAAATCGAATCTGATTGATCCATGGACGTGGAAGCTAAATGGGTTTGTATTATTGTCGGTCGAGACCGCAAAGCTCTCCGATGCACACTTTCTTTACAGAAAAATACCAAAACATTGTGTTTCACCGACCCGTTACGATTCGGAGGAGTCGGGAACCACAAAACGCCGGACCCTGGTGGAGGAAAAGGAGGCCTGGTTGTGACCGGAATCAGGGTTTAACAGCGCACTCTCAAGTCACACACTGGGTTTCGCGGGTTGACGAACAAAGTTTATTGTCTTAACAATTCCGAATCACTCTCGCAGAGGAGATGTTCAGAGCTGAACGCTTGTATCTCGCAGGGAAGATTACAGCAGAGAAAAAGAACGGTTTGGAAAGAGGTGAATTTCGCTTGTATTCGCCGAGGAGATTACAACGTAACGTATTCAAACCCGGCAGGGGGGCCTATTTACATAGCGGTGGGTACCCCCCACCACCTTCATACACGGTAGCTCGCTCCGAGGTATCCTAATAGCCGCGTTACCGTCGAGACGTCAGGGGGGTATTCGCGGCGCCGAACACGTCTTCGGAAAAGACCGTTGATCGTGTCTAACACATTGCAACTTTTACACAATATATCACCCACTTGCACCACTTTTTTCAAAATGTTTGTATACTCTTACAGCCTGAACTTCTGTTTTGACGATTTGTTTTTGGCCACGCAGTTTTCAAATTAACCGTTTGCACTTTGTACACCGTGGATCGCGATCCAGAGTTTGCGAAATATTTTCAGACATCATTCAAACACTTCAAATTTCCAAGTTCTCTGGAATGTCGTTGAAGACTGATTTCATTTTTCGTGCATTTCCTTGGAGCAAAGCTTTTCACAAGTAAAGGGAAGAAGAACTTGGAAAATATGCGTAGCTATTGGTGACTAAAGTAATACCCATTTTTAATTGGTTGGTACCCCAGGGTGGGTGCCCTCCCCCACTACCCAAAACTAGGATTCCTTATATGTCAGTTTCTTCAACGGCAACTGTATTCCTCGTCATTGATCAATGCGCGGCCAGAACCATAAAAATTAACTACCCATGCACTTCCCAAAACTTGAGGTTGTACCCCGAAGAGGCAGTAGTTCGCAAGCTGCTGACCCAAAGGTGGGTCCGTTTAGGTATACATGCATTATGCTAGAGGTTTGTGATATGTCCATTACTATTGTAAAAAGAAAGCGACTTTCTTAAAAGTGCAGTATCAGTAAAAAGCCGATTCCTGGCTATAAAACGTGAACTAAATGAAGGCGATTAGCAGTTCACTTATAGGGTACTATTATACATTCAAAATAGTGAATTCCTTAATCCGTATCATAAATGTCCCAAGTACAAGTCTTCCATTCAAAAAACTGTAAACGGGAATTTCTTGTCCATGAATCTTACAAGAAAAAGGAATGGGGTTTATGATACCAGCATTTGCTATTGAGGCCATAAACGAAAAATTCTAAAGGACGAGACATGTATTGTCTAAAAGATTGTAATTGAACGCGCTGCAAACGGCTTTCTTAAAAATAACTTCGCTGCCACTCGCCTCATAAACCGACCCGACCATTTGCACGCCAATTATTTTATTGTACGTGCCGATGGCCGCTACAAACAGGACCGTAATGAAGAACATTTACAGTTAGAGAATCGAGGAAATAATAGATACTCCAAAACTATTTTTGTATGTATTTTACTTAAAAATGTTACTTAAATATTTTTATAACATTAACAAAATATTGTTAAAATCAAATGAATAAACCATATAATAAGAAATTGAAAAAATAAAGTATAATGAATGAAAAAAAAACTTTGCCATTGAAAGGATTCGAACCCCAGTGTATCCGCTCCGTAGTCCGAAGCCTTAGGCTACGCGTCCAGTGCATCCGATGACCGACAGACTTGATGACGTCAGAGGCTTCGGTCCGACATTTCCAATGTGTAGGTAGGCCCGTCTGTGTGACCCTTCGAGTTACGTCCTACATCAACCGACAGGACGGCCCTCGCGCGATATATTTCGGTGCAGCGTTCACTTCAAATAATTTTCATGTCGCCAATTTTGAAGTATCCGCATTTTTAAAAACAGGTCCGTAAAGGGAACACTTGGGGCTATATTATCATTATTTTTATTTTTTTTATTTTCTGGTGCTTTGATAGCAATGCACCTGTTTAAAACAATTGCAAAATAAACTATGAAAACAAATATTTTCTGAACTGAAATAATTTTTATTAAATACTCTGATGGATTCACTATGAGTACCCAAAACTAAGTTTCATCGTTTTGTTAGTTTAGCCGTTATAATTTAATGAAAAACTTGTGACTTTGGATATTCGGATAGTGTTATCATTTTCTTACAATTAGTTTTAAAAATGTTAAGCTTAATAAATGTGGATTCGAAAAAATCATTTGTCTCGCTCTTCCCAAAACCATTGTTTAAACATGTTTAAACAATCATAATGTATTAATATTGGATATCACTGTATTTGGGAAAGTGTACAGAATCTTTGGCTGCAAAGAACAATTCAATATCTTTTATAATAACATTACAATATTTGTTTACATTTGAAAAATATGTCTTTTTTACGGACGTGACTTCCTTGCAATTTTTTAGAGAAAGCCTCTCTTAAATGCATTTAGTTCTTTATTACTTTATTGTCGGAGCCACGAAGATAGACTCTGAAATCTTCCTTTGCCTCAATGGCAATTATGTGTTATAAACCTTGCAGACCTCCAGGGTCAGTTGTAGGCTGTAGCTATTCATTTTTGGGGTTTCCCGTCAACCCGCACACGTGTACAGTGACTCTTTTATCTATCTTCCACCTCCATCGTGGCCAAGTTGGGATGGGACACCTTTCACGTAGTGAAAAAAAATTTTCAATTTGTTTATGTCCAACAAGTAGTCCAATACATTTCCCCGTACTAGCGATAGCGGAACAGCAATGGGTTAAGATATTAAACCGTTACCGCCCACTATTATGCGATTGTAGGGGGTGGCAAGGCGCCATCTCGTATGGGTCCGAACTGGTGACATTGTATTGATGCGAGCGTGAGAAGAAGGTTCCCAGGCAGGACTAGGGTGACGTGTCTTTAGGTACGAATGAGTGGCCGATTGGATCAGAGCGGAGGAGGCAGACCTCGTTTCACACGCATTTTCGGCTATCGACGAAATATTGGCTACGGCGGCCACACATACCATGTAGCGAGCAACGTCGAAGTCGAAACATTGGGACTACGGGCGCGGCTGTTGTCGGGATAGGCAGACCTAGCGATGATAGGCTCGATTTGTTTATGTGCCGTCTCCGGGGCTGTCCTTTCCGAAGACGTTTATGACAGGTCATTACTATTGAGCTGGAAGTCGGCACTTTCTCGGACAACGCGCGTTGACCTCGTCAAATCATCAGCATTATGAATTGGACGCGCTAAAAACAGCTTTCTGAAAAATAGCTTCGCTGTCGATCGCCCAATAATGACCCGACCATTTGCATGCCCAATGTTTTATTGCATGTGCCGATAGCCGCTACGCTATCGTACGTCGCACAGTGGTGCAAAATCCCCAAGACATGGCAATAATTCGTTTATTATGTCATTTTAAAAAATCTATGTGTATCGAAATACATTACAGTACTAATGCATCGATCATAGATTGTAATAGAACCTAAGCACAAACACTGACATTGGAAACAACTGCGACATACATTTGAAGGAAAAAATTTTTTCTCATTTCTTTGTTGCTTTTGTGTATATGTACTCGTTGATTTTCGAAAGTTTAATAGTGTAGATATTATTCAGTGCGGTGAGTACATTACTTCAAATTATAAAAAATACAAAGCTAATTATTAATTTTTTTGTATATTATTGAGACTCTGAGTCCCACCGATTTTTATTTGGTTATAATCCAAAAGTTTGCGACTTTTTGTGATTTTTCAACAAATAAGGTCACAATGGTTTTGAAAAGAGCGAGATAAACGATTTTTTCGAATCCATATTTATTAAGCTTAAGATATTTAAAACTAAGAAAATGAAAACACTATCTGAATGATGTCTTTCAGTTTTTTCAAGAATCAGATGATCAATGAAATAATAATTAAAATAAACGACAATTAAAAATAATGTTATCTTGTTTATCCCTTCGCCATTAATTAGTATTTCCATGTATATATTCAATTTTACATAATTTCTACTATAGAAATTTCGTCCGGCACGTAGGACGAAAAACAAAATCATTTGATTTTCCTCCTACATCGTCAGACGTCGAGGCCCCATGGGGTTTGTCCATTGAAATCCTTCTCGAAGCGCCCGAAAAGGTTCGGCCACCTGTGGACCGTGACCGATTCGTCCGACGTCGGGCCCACTGTACGCACGCTTTCCGACAAAATCGGCCGTACCGGCACCAACACAGGCCTCTCGAGGCGCTCGAAACGCTCGTCTGTGTGGGCCGTTGTCGGACGTCGGACGAAAACGGATGCACTGGACGCGTAGCCTTAGGCAGGAATCACAATGGAGCCGTTTTCGTCGACGTCCGACTTCGGCTCACACGCACGAGCGTTTCGAGCGCCTCGGGAGGCATGTGTTGGTGTCGGTACGGCCGATTTCGTCGGACGTTGTGCTCACAGTGGGCCCGATGTCGGACGAATCGGTCGAGGTCCGCGGTAGCCGAACCTTTTCAAGTGCTTCGAGAAGGGTCTCAATGGGTCTACCCCATGGGGTAACCGACGTCGGACGATGGTCGGAGGAAAATCAAATCATTTTGTTTTTCGTCCGACACGTCGGAAACTCTATAGTAGATATTATGATATTCTATGACAGTGATGGGCAGCTATGACTGCGGCAGTCAAGAAGCTTCCCCCACCAACTACTCTTTCGTACGAGGGGGGAAACGAAGAGCGCGGGGCACCGCTTCGCGGCGAAGGTGCGTGCTGCACGAAAGAGTAGTTGGTGGGGGAAGCCAGCATCTCAGGCGCCCCTACCGTGCCCATCGCTGTTCTATGATGTGTTATGTAAAATGAAATATATACGTGAAAAAATTAATTAATGGAGAAGGAATAAACAAGATAACATTATTTTTAATTCCCGTTTATTTTAATTATTATTGCATTGATCATGTGGTTCTTGAAAAAAACTGAACCACATCATTCGGATTTTGTTTTAATTTTCCTGGTTTTAAAAATCTTAAGCTTAATAAATATGAACCCGAAAAAAACGTTTGTCTCGCGCTTTCCAAAAGCATTTTGACCTTATTTCTCAGAAAGTCGCAAGAAGTCGCAAACTGTTTCTCAAAAGTCCAAATTTGTATTTTTTATAATTAAAAGTAATGCAGACACCGCACTGAATAATATCTACACGATAGAACTTTAGAAAATCAAGAAGTACATACACACAAAAACAACAAAGAAATAAGAATTAATGTTTTCCTTAAATAGTGTATGTCGCAGTTGTTTCTAATGCCAGTACTTTTTGTTTAGATATTATTAATATAATCTGTGATCGATGTTTTCAATACTGTTGCATACATTTTTTAAAATGCCGTTACCATAGTAAACGAATTATTGCCCCGTTTTGGGGATTTTACACCACTGTGCGACAGACGGATAGTGTAGCGGCTATCGGCACGTGCAATAAAACATTTGGCGTGCAAATGATCGGGTCATTATTGGGCGAGCGACAGCGAAGCTATTTTTCAGAAAGCAGTTTTTAGCGCATCCAAATCATAATGTTAGACAAAGCAGTGTTCCGTTCTTTATAATCGTTTATTTTCAGCTGTAATAGAAAATGCTGGTATCATAAACCGCGAGTTTCCGAAGGGCTTCGCTGAACGAGGTCCGGCGGCCTGCACAACTGCTCACGATGCACAATGGTGTCAATGAAAAACATGATTCATTTACGTTTTAAAAAAGTTAAGGTCACGATTTTTATATTTTAAGTGCGGGCTGGTTCCGAAATCGTTTTAATTTCTTTATGACCACCGTAGCTCGGCAACTTCATTCCAAACCATCCGTACACTACCTGCGACAGACCAGTGAAACGACGACCGACTAGATAATTGTAAATCACAACATCGTCATCGCGAAACAATACGAAAAGTTCTTCTTTGACAGTTTCCCACTCCATCAAAAAGAATCGTACAGACACACCCACGACCAATTGGAAAATTCAAAATCCCACCACTTAAACCGATAGTTAACCAATCATGAAGAAACCGAGCTGACGACAGACAGAACACGACGAGACTCAACCAGTTTGCGAACAAAATTTTTGACCTGTCTTCCACCTCCATGGTGGACAAGTTGGGATGAATTTAAGAAAAATGGGTTTTTTTAAGATGTTAGAAGAATTATTTTACTAGATAATTTAACTTTTTTATAATACTAGATAATTTAACTTTTTTATCTGTGCCTATAATGAAAATTTAAAATATGCCTTCTGTAGAATCACGTAAGTTATATACATGCATCAAATTTCATCGAAATCGATTGAAGCATGAAAAAGCTGTAGGCATTTAAAGATGTAAGAATCTTTGAATTTCTTCTGCTTTTAATTTTTAATTATTTTCAATAATCCATACTATCATGAGCATTAATGTACATACAATTAATGCACATGAATCATTCCATGCGAAATAGGACTACTGTTTCGAATTTTGGTCAAATTTGGATATGTTGCAGTCTTTAGTAAAATATGATCGCATCTCAAAGGATTCTTTGAAATCTTGAAAATTGATGGTTTTACAGACGTGTAATATGAGGTGTCAAACGTTTTTCATTAAATTATCACGGTTAAACTAACAAACCGATGAAAATGAGTTTTAGGTGGTTATAGTGAAAACATGAGTATTTAATAAAAATTATTTCAGTTGAAAAATTATTTGTTTACACCATTTAGTTTGCAATTGTTTTAAACAGGTACGTTGTTATTATAGCACTAGAAAATTGCAAAATTAAAAATAATGATAATATAGCCCTAAGTATCCTCTTTACGGACCCGTTTTTAAAAATACGAATACTTTAAAATTGGGGACATGAACATTATTTGAAGTGAACGCTGCGCCGAGATATATCGCACGGCGGCCGTCCTGTTGGTATGGGAAAGAAAGAGACATAGTTCATAACATTTCCCATACGCTCTCCTTCTTTGCGTCGCAAATTTTGATCGTTCATTATTTTTTTTTCTATTAATTGTTCCTGATCTTGTCGCTTCATTATTTTTTTTTGTAATAGTTGTTCCTGATCTTGTTGTCGCTTCATTAGGATTATTTACCATTTCCAATCTTAATTTACTTCTAAACATTATTAGACTGCAAGAAGTTTCACTTCTGCCGCGCGTGGTTTTCCACGCGTATGTTTTTTAAATGTAATTTTGTGATTTATATATATATGTACCTCTTCTTTTATTTAGATTTTACTTAGATATTTATTCTGTTGCATACACGGTAGGTTTTGAAAATCATAGATACGTAAATTATGCTATGGTCCAGAATTTTTTTCTATAAAACACATTTGTTACGTCAAAAAATTGCATGTGTTATATATATATATATATATATATATATATATATATATATATATAATAACGTTAACAATTACTTAATATATACCCGCGGTAAAACCAACAAGTGTAACTTTCCTCCTAACAGCAGAATCGTTGAAAAAATTCGGTTTTTCTCGTTTTTGACAATGATGTTCCACAACAAAAAATCTGAAAAAATGGAGGGCACTGCCTGTTATAGTACTATATCAGGGAACTAAACAGTAGAATAGCATGTTTTCATATTTTCGAGAAATCTGCATTTTTCCGATTTTTGGGGGATTTTCATGTTTTACGACCACAGTTTGGAACAAAAAATCTGAAAAAATTCGATAAAATGCGCCTTGGGATCTAAAATATGCCACATTTTTTCAGAATTTAGAAACCATCAGAGAGTGGAAAAGTGCGAAATCTAATTTACCGTATAACTACCCTCACGGGCAAGATAGGGGGGTGAAATTTTGCTCACAGGGGTTTTCTTGGCGAGCTTTCGAATAGTTCGATAGCGATTGAAAAAGCTCTAAGGGCAGTTTTGACCATCTTATTCGGCTAGGCCTTTTAAGAGTTTCCATCGTTGAGTAATTAAAAGACATTACAAAACAAGTTTTACATAATAGTGGTCAAATGTATTTCTGATAATGTTGAATGTGTTTTCTTGCTTTGTTTTAATGCTTTGAAAAACCGCGTTATTAATATACATAGCAGGTTCCTACTACGGTTTGTTGATAAATAATATAAACATACATGTATCTTGCATTACAATGTACCATACAATGTATTTTAAAAAGTATTTTAAATAATATTTAACATTTAAATAATATTTAAAATAATTTAATAATAGTAAATTAAAAATGTTTCACAACTAAATCCAAATATTTCCAATATCCTTCAAATAAAATACTATTTTCAAAGTCGTACGCATATATTAAAATAGGATTATTGACTACTTAGTATTTACAATACTATTTTACCCAGCTCTGCACTCTGGATACTATGCTACCGTGTTCATGCTTTTACTTGTTGGATGAGCAATGCTTAACACGAGAGTAAGATCCGAACCAGTTACAAGTAACGGGTACTCCGGCCACTTATGATCCTCGGAAACCTGAGCTACGTGTATGTAAATACAAGTTGCGTGGGCTTTGAAAAGAAACCGAACTAAAAATCACACTGAGAAGATTACTTCAGTGAGAATACTGTCAGTGTTCTGTAGTGCTGGCGATAGCGTAGTTTCAATTTAAATTTAAAAAATGTCTACCTTTGCGATAACAGTTAGTGTATATGTGATTCTGCATTCTAGTATCGTTACTGGTTCAAGTGAGTATACTAAATTAGAAAATTTGTTTTATTATTTCGTTGTTGTACGTGTAACTTTTCATTCATGACAGGCTCTAATTGCATTGGCATTCTTCGCAATACTCCCTGGTATACATACAGTGAATCACAGTAATATTTGGAAATTTTTAATACGACGATAATTTTTCTAATATTGGATTATACGACGTGGATTTTTGTTAGAAGTTAGAACAATTAGTTTACTACGTAACGATTAAAGAAAATGTTGCAAAAATTGCAATTGGCTGGAATTACAGAGAAAATACTACAAGTTGTTGTTTACAACTTTTTAATGTAGGCCTATAATGAAAATTTTAAAATACATTTTGTAGAACTGTATCAATTATACATATTTTTAAAATTTCGTCAAAATTGGTTGTTGCGGGAAAAAACGACAGGCACTGAAAGATATCTAAGAATCCTTAGATTTATGACAGTTATAAGCCGAAAATGGTGAAAAACTGAAATTTTCATCATCTTTACATAAAATTTTCAACTATATCTAAAATAGGTGCATGTTGATAAAAAAAATATTCTTTATTATGACAAAAGTAACTGTAAGTAAAAAAACATTGGTAATTATTCGGAATGGGGATGGGGGATCTCACTGATTTCAATGACCTGAAACACGTTCTCCAGGTCATCATTCTGAACAACTTTTCCGTATACAATATGTTCCCGACGCACTATGGGCTATTTGACTCTAAAATACCGTAAAAATTTCGTTTCCTAGACACCCTCGAAATAAAAAAAATTCTATACATACAGCCATTTCAATTTTGGAGCATAATGCTTCCAATTTTTCTTCACATTTATTAATTATTAACTCGTCTACGCGGTTGTAAAGAACTAATTTTAAAATGACTGATAACTAAGATTATTATTTACAAGTTTGCTGTTGTTTTACTTTGACTAATTCTTAATGAAGCATAGTAGATATCTCATTTTGATGGAATTCGTATTTTTCGATTTATATGTAATCATGTCCCCAATAACATATTCCAAGGTCAATAAAATCGGTGAGGACCCCCAATTCGGAATAATTACCAAAACATGTTTTCGATAGATGTGACAGAGTTACAAAGTTTTAAGATAAGCGAGAAATGCAGATCTAATAGATTATATTATTCATCATTCACACGATTTTTCATACATTTCCGGTGGTGTGACAAAAAAATGTTTCGTACAAAAAGTAATCAGTAATTAGTCTTCTACAAATTCCAATACAAAAAATTTAAAGAATTTTTTTTATTTAATAAAAAATTGAGTTCACCTTGATTATTTATTCATCACTATACATTTTTTATTTAATAATATTATAGCTGACGTCAAGACGAATCCAACGACCTAAAATAGGCGTGAACAGCTAGCGCGTCGATCTGGCCCACTGTGCGCCGCGCCGTGCCGTATTCCGTCGAACGACCGCGCTAGTGGAAGAGCACCACTGGCGGCAGCTCATGTCCGGCGAAAATATTTTGCTTTCTGGTTCGGTAAAAACGTCGAGGTTTCAAACTTCAAAGGGGGGTTTCTCAAGATAAAAGTCTGCTCTATCGCGTGGTATATTTCGATTTTCCGCTGGACCCTTATTTTTTTAGATAAATTTGAAAATATCGTCAAAAATTGGTGCAAAAGTGGTGCCTCTCCGTCTTGAATGATCGTTTAAACATGTTTAAACAATCGTAATGTATTAATATTGGATATCACTGCATTCGGGAAAGTCTAAGGAATCTTTTGCTGTAAAGATCAATTCAATATCTTTTATAATAACATCACAATATTTGTTTAAAGTCTAAAAATATGTCTTTTTTTCAAACTCAAATTTCTCAAAAACTGTGCGTCTAGGAAAAAAATTAAGGACAGATTCGGAATCAGCGCAAAAAACTCTATAAGAATTTCATAGTGAGAATCGAAACCCCAAAAAAAAGTTGAAATTTGTTGGACCGTGTTATTCCATTACGAGCTAAATACCATTATGGTTTTGTATACGTTAAGAAGTAAAGACGAATTCAGACATTCCACTTTGGATGTACATTTCGAATTATTCATCCGCAATGAAAGGCGTACAGATTATTTTCGGAATTATTTAGAAGTTTGCCCTCCTCACCGATTTTGCTGACGTTGAAATATGTTGTCAAAGTCATAATTCTGAACAACTTTTCCCTATATATGTTACTGCCGATCGGTTTTAGTTTTCGATATATTCGTAAAAAACTTTAGTTATACTTATGTTACCAATACACTGTGGTCTGGGAAAAATGGTTTCTGAATAGTGATTGAAAGAATAATAATTGGAGTGGGTTGAGGTTATTTTTTCTGGCCGGGAGGGGGTTTGCGATAGTTTCTTTCCCTTTTTATATACTGTATACTGTTATATTTTTGCAAATATCTAGAAATAGAAAAGTTGTTTAGAATGATGACTTTGACAACATATTTCAAGGTCATCAAAATTGGTGAGGAGGGCAAACTTCTAAATAATTACCTTATTTTCATCTACGTTTCATACAAATTAATCATCCAAAGTGATTAGTGAATAAAGTAGGATCAGTTTCTACTTCTGATGAAACGGCAATGACAAGTCTAGACCTGTTTAAATAAACGAACAGTGTTCATTTTCATTATCCAGTTTGAATGCTCCATTTTGATGCACGTAATATTTGTGCCAACAAAGTTCGAAAATATCTTTTCTCAAAAATGAAAAGATTCTTAGAAAGGGTGTAGCACGTACGACAATTTTTATTGGTATCGTGTACAAAACAATGCTTTTAGGTTGAAAGATAATCCCCCAAAATTTTAAGTCGCCACCACTCCTTATTTAAGGGTAATACAATGAGGGCAAACACCCTAAACTTTATCATTTTTTTCGGTTGATAATTAAGATATTAAGATTAAAAATAACGAAAATACTCGAATTTACCTCCTGCATTTTACCACGTTTTTATTAGCTCGCTTTCTTGACTGTCTGTCTGTCTGTCTGTCTGTTCGGTACAAATTTTGCAATTGATATTAAACTAACTTCCCGATGAGCTAGAGACTTGAAATTTTAAACATAGCTCAGAACTGGATGAAAATGCAATATTTAAAAAAAAATTTTTTTTAAAAGCCTATGCGTTTAGGATATATAAATTACTATTAATAAATCTAACCGTTATACCCCATCGCACTACCTGTACGTCCCCACTCTACTACGTGTTCCCACTCTGACTCATCCCCACTCCACTGACCCGTTTCGCACCGAAGGAGCTCAGTGTACGTCAGTGTGCGTTCGAACTACGTGCGGTGTTTACAAAGTTACTACTGTCCGTCCACCACAAGAAGTCCCTCGAGACGGCTGAGGGGTCCGGGGGGATCTCTCGCTTGCTCCACCCCTCCCCACTATTTCCACTCCCGTATTCACGACCTCCAAGATCCTGACGTCACACGCTACACAGTAGTAGGACTTGTTTATTTTCGAGATACAAGTTTCCTGACCTATCGTCGATATTTAACGTTTAAGTGGACTTCAAAATGTACTTTAAAAATGCAATAATTCATTTAAATTACATTTAATGTTATATTTATATTTAATGTAACACATAATTCACGATTGACACGTCTTTCAATAAGTTACAACAAAAATTAGATAAAATTCATATAACTTCTACAAATGTTATAAATTGGTCGAAATTGCAAAAGCAGTCTGTTTGATCAGTATTGCAGCGGTTTTTGTATCTGTATCTACCGCGAAAATGAAACTTTAATTACCATTAAAAATAGGATGAATCTGCAGAACAGCTACAATCGATCTATTTTTTACTCTTCCGTATGATAGAAATGTGTTAAACGAATGATCGTTACTTATTCATTTTCAAGAAATTAATAATTTTAGTATTAGGGAACATATACATATTGGACAAAATTGAAAGCTGTAGTTCGAAAATATTTCTCATTTGTTCTGATCTGTAGCGTTAAATTAAAATTTTAACTGACAACGAGTTAGAAGTTTCTAATACAGAATATGCATGAAGTCACGTTCCTCTTGGATGCTGAGAGTGGCTCAGCGCGGGGATGTTTAACGTCGTAGGATACATTTGATTCTGTCCTTACGCTACTGGATCGCTCGCTTCGCATTATCTCACTCGGTTTGGAAGAGTCTATTCACTCTCTTCGTCACACGATCCGATTAGTGTGTGTGAGCGCTGCAGCCAATAGCTCGCTAGAACCGATAATGCGTGTGACGCGACTCGAGCCCCTGCCGCTCAGACCAATCGGACGGTTTGTTGTCCATTTGATGTGAAACTCCTACCAAGAGACTTCTTGTGGTGGACGGACAGTACACCGAGATTCTCCGTCGAACCTTTATTGAATAATATTGGTATACACCAATATGGCGGCGCCCATATCTGTCACTTTCTGAAGTGAAACAATGAAAATTACTATAAAATTACTCAACTTTACATGCTCATAACTTTTTAACGACTGGTTTCCGTGGTCTGGGACTTCGATATAGGAGTTTTCTCGCCGAAATGAACAAGATAAGACATAATAATCGAAAATTTCTGGGTTCCGAAGAAAAAGTTTACCCTTTTAATCGATTGAAAACTTTCACACACACAAGACTAAAAAGCTGAAAATAATTATTTAAATAAAAATAAATTTTTTAAAAAATACCACGTTCTTAAAATGGACTAAATAGTATAAAATAATTCAAATAAAAATATGTTTAAAACCCGGATTAAAAAGTATAAAATAATTTTTCTAAGCCACGTACAGGTTCCTAACCCCATACAGATTCCTAACCCCATGCCCCATACAGATAGTCCTGAAAATTTGTGATTGTGAATTTTTAATAGCTATGCAAATACTTGTAAGATTTAAAACGAAAAACGTGGGGCGCATGCAATACATAGATAATTGATACATGAATTGTTCACCTAAGTCACTAACAATTTTATTGCATTACAAATGACATGAACTGTTGTGTGTGTTTTCTCAACGCAGCTACTCTCTACACTCCTTACTATTATCTTGCTTCCCACGTTTTTCGTTTTAAATCTTACAAGTATTTTCATAGCTATTAAAAATTCACAATCACAAATTTTCAGGACTATCTGTATGGGGTTAGGAACCTGTACGTGGCTAGGAAAAATTATTTTATACTTTTTAGTCCGTTTTTTAAACATATTTTTATTTAAATTATTTTATACTTTTTAGTCCGTTTTAAGAACGTGGTATTTAAAAAAAAATTTATTTTTATATATTTTTTTCACAATTGTGAGCAAATTATGAAGGGTAGAAAAAAATTTATATTTTCAGGGGTGGAGGTTGCAAGCAACCCTTTTAGTGACACCTACCAAAAAATTCAAGGACAATGTTCTGTTACCTATTGGTGGAACATAGTTAAATAATTGAAAAACAAATGAAATTACGCCATTATAATATTATAATAAATCTTCTGCTAGAACTGAAGTTATTAACTCAATCCCAATGTTCACTACTTCGCTTACCGACAGTTTGGGAACTAGTCGATTGAATTCAATCATTGGAAAAGTATTATATAAATATTTCGGTTTCCATCTTTCACATTCATTGTGGACGATTCAATCGTAGAATCGTACACTGTATGTTACGACTATGCCTAATTGTTTTTGGAATTTCCTTCACACGCCCTAATTTCTATGAATCAGGTGACCAAAGTGATGCGACCAGCAGCCTAACGAAAGGGACAAGAGAAGCAGGATCCTTCACTCAGCTTTCACCATCAGGAACATCTCAGCAGAATATTAAACATTACGACTTTCCAATCGATTACAATTATAGACCATTGCAGAACAAGTAAGTAACCCATTTTGATATTTATTTTCTCGTATTAATTGAAATACTATTTGAAATATTGGTAAAACTTGCCTCTAGAGGAGGAGAACGCTCCAACGGCCTTGACCTTGACAGATGTCAGGAACATGATTGTGAACAACTTATCTCTTTACATATATGTTACCGTCGCGTCGCTCGGTCTTAGTTTTAAGATATTTGCCAAAACTTTGTTTAGAAAGTACACAAATTACACAAACGGACAGACTGAAATAGAACATTGCTCGATTCATGAAATAATTTGGCTGTTAGAATTTCAAGTTACAGTAAAAGCTCCTTCGTTGTCCAAAGGCCGGGGGTTTGAGCGAACAACGTTCGTGCCCGGACACTATTTTTGATTTATGACTGCGTCTAGATATCGCGCCAATCGCACCGAGCGAGACTTCAGTAGAGACCCGAACATAGAGAAGGACAGAATGAAATAGGGATCGCGTGACCGAAGCGTGTCGCCGTCGCCGGCACAGTTAAAAGGTCCGTGTGTTCTCACTGTACATAATGCCAATTAAAAATGCTTTATTTTTCATTATTTTTTTATGGGTCTTTCACTGGCATGTTTCTGTCATTTTTCTGATTAGAACAAGACCAAACACGATATAATTTGTCCCATATTTACTCTAAATGTGAAGCATAATTTATAATTTATCATACATTTAACACATGCTATATATAGCATATGTTTAAATAAACAACTCCCCAAGTAGCACCGTACGTCCAAGGGACGTCCGTTTTATGTACCGTTTACGTCCATACGTCCTATGTCCGTTTTGTATGTCCCACGGACGTCCCTGGCACCTAAATTTCGGACGTCCATAGGACGTCCGTTTTTTACGTCTTCACGACCGTGGGACCAAAATTTCGGATTTCCCAGGGACGTCCATTTTTTTCGTCCCAGGGACTTCTGTTGGACTTGAATTTTGGATGTCCAAAGTACGTTTATTTTTTAAGTCTTATATCTGTGCTCAGGACTTTCGTTCGTACAAGGATGCTCGCTTCTCATGCATGAGACATATTTATACATATACAACAATATATATGTATTTATAGCAATGTATTTTTTAAATTTATATACATACACTTATATATATATTGTTATAAATGTATATATCTATTTATAACAATATATTTACCCATACACATATATTTATTTATTTACATATATGTATACGGTCCTTGCTTCGCTGTGTTCAGCTGTGTCGTACAGCTGTACGGTACCATCGAAGCAAGCGATGATCGGTAAGAAAAGCTACGATCGATGATACAAGCGACGATCGAATGCGAGAGAAGAACACGCCGCGCCGTTGCGTTGCTGCGTGACAAACAGTGACAAAACAGTCTTGTGCGAGTGCTTCGAGAACGTGCTTGAGAAATCTCCTGTGATAAATTCATCGTTACCATATTATCGAATTTACTTCATATTTAGACAAGTAAGTATTTTCATTGTTATTATTTGTTACCGTTAGTGTTTTCGCTTATGCCATTCCGTTAAATTATTTTATACAGTCACGCACATCATTGATTATACACACTTTAATAAAATAACTTTTTTATGAATGGACCAAACGACTTCAATTTCTCTGTAAGGCATTCTGTACCTATATGCATTCTGAAAACTTCATTGAAATTGGTTAATTGGTTTACAAATTATAAACGGACAAAAGTAGTAAAAATGGCACTTATAGGCCGAAAATCATGAAAAATAGCAATCTTTACTACTTTTGATCATTTATAATTCGTGAACCAATTAACCAATTTCAATGAAATTTTCAGAATTTATATAATTTATACGAGTTTACAAAACACATCTTTTAAATTTTCGTTATTGGCCCAGCTGAAAAAGTTGTAAAATTCAATTTTTACTATGGTTTGTCACAATTCCGATCAAATGCATTTTTTCAACTTATTTATTACACGTCATTTACTAAACTAATTCTAACCTTACAGAGAAATTGAAGTCGTTTGGTCCATTCACAAAAAAGTTATTCCGATTTAAAGTGTGTGTGATGAACCCCGCGGCATACCATGATGAACGAAGACCCTTACAATACAGTGTAAAAATATTTCTTGTATATTAATTAAATATAAATCTTGCAGATCCTGCGACGACGTGAAATGGTGGACAATCGTGGAGTTCTTAAAAGACGGCACGGTGGCAGTACCTTCTTCGTGGCTGATAGGGAATTATTGCCATTGGCCCTCGTTACCGCAGGGTCGATTGATGAAGGCCATGAAAGCGTGCGAGGAAACACGCAATTAAATATTTAAAAAATGGCACTTTTGGTGAGTTAAAGATTTTATACTATGATGAAACTATAATAATTACATATGTATAATTTAAAAATGCTTTCAGATGATTATGTAAGGGCAAGGACCAAGGCGAAAGTGGCTGAGGACAGCCAACTACGGAAACGCAAAATTTTACAATTTGTGAGCGACACCGATGAAGAATCGGAATCGGTACGTAAATAAAAGATTTTATGCTATTTTATGATAATTGCTTAATTTCTTTCCATAAATAATTATTATGTAGGTGTATAAATCATGGTTATTGATTTCAGGTACATGCAGTAGGACAATCGACCAGATGATGAATAATGCTACTATTTCATTTTTGTTTCGAAGAAACTTGCCAGTGTTTTTCTTTTTAAATTGATTTTACACGCTGGTATGTTTATTTTGACATTTATATAGTTATAAATAAGTTATAAATTTTAAGTTTATATTCAAATAATTTATAGTTATAAATATATATATTTAGTTATAAATATTATAAATATTATATTATATTTGCTTTCAGTTATATATTTTTTTATTTTATTCGTAGATGTATATTTTAGTATGTATTTAGTTATAAATATTACATTATATTTAGTTACAAATGTATATAGTAGTAGTAGTAGTAGTAGTAAATAGATTTATTTTATACCTTTCGGCCTTAAAATGGGGGATACAAGTGTTTTTGTGTCAGTGTGTATTTATCAGAATATTTTAAATACTATCTTTATTCTTCTTCCTTTTTTCTGTGACTCTTCTCATCCACTCTGTGCCCTCCTTGTCTCCTTTCAGAATTCCTCTCACTTTTTTGTTCGCTCTTTCCAGCTCTTTGCATTCTCTTACCATGTGGCTTAGGGTTTCTGGCTTCTCTTTACATAGTCTGCAGGCTCTATCCTTCTCCTTAGTCCAATATTTGTTACTCAGTTCCTCATTCCCGCATCTGAATCTTGCAATCATACTTTGATCTCTTCCCTCATATGATTTACCTAGGTATCCTGCCATCTGAACCCCCTAGTTTCTCTATATTGGTTGTTGTATCTGCTTTCTATTATTTTATCATATTGCCATTGTATCTGTTCCTCTCTATCTATTTGTATCAGAACTTCCTCGTACTTTTTACCCTCTCTTCTTTCCATGCCTATTCCTTTATTAATGTAGTATGTATCTCTTATTTTTTCCCATTTTGACTTCTTCTTTTCTTGTTTCCTGTCTATCTCTTTCCAACTCTCCCTTAGGATCGCATTGCTGCTCTGGTTCTTTGTTTTCTCCTCGTATCTTATCGCTCTTCTTCCCGCTTCTATTCTTATTTTGTCCATTTTTGTTTCTTCCAGTAATAGGTATGCAGGTGTATTAAAATCTAGTCCTAAGGTCCAGCGTATGTATTTCTCTTGCAGTTTTTCAATTTTCTCTGACTCCTTCCATCCCCATATCTCTGACGAGTACAGTAAAATACTTTTAACTAGGCTGTTAAATATCTTAATTTGTCTCTCATAGTTGTTCCTGAACTTTCTTTGACCAATTCCCCATACTTGTGCCATAGCTATTCTTGCTTTCTTCGTTGTTTCTCTTATATGTGCTTCGCTGCTTCCGTTTTTCTGGAATTGATATCCTAAATATTTGAACTCCTTCACTACCTCTAATTTTTGTCTTTGATACTCCCATTCCTCTTTCTTCTTCCCCCCTCCCTTTATGGAATATCATAATTTGGGTTTTGTCCGTATTCAGCTGTAGTTCTTTGTCATTGAAGAATTTTGAAACCCTTTTTATCATATCTTTCAGATCTTGCGGGTCTTTTGCTAGTAGCGCAATATCATCTGCGTACGCTAACGTCCAGATTTTTTCTCTCCCTATTACTATACCTCCCGCTTCGTTTTTTCTCATGGTCTCTTCTAGGTCCGCTATGTACAGGTTAAATAGAGTCGGACTCAGTGGGCATCCTTGTCTAACTCCCTTTGTTGTCCAGAATTTTGATGTCGTTTGTCCATTGATTTTTACTATGTTCCTTGTTTCCTCGTAGATTTCTCCAATTCTTGTCCTTAGTCTTCTACTAATGTCTTGTTTTTCTATAGTTTTCTTTAATTTTTCTCTGTTTATTTTGTCGAAGGCTGCACTCAAATCTATGAAACATGTGTAACGAATATATCACAGGCGCGAGACTCCTCTCTCTCATATGCTCGCCGCGACCACCGCGAGATGGCCACTGCGAGCGCGCACGGTCTCTCTCGCGAGTACCGCGACACACGGCCGCGAAGGCCGCCGCGACGGCCGCGAGAGGGCCACCGCAGGCTCGCGGTTTCTCGCTAGAGAAAATGTATCCGCGGGATATATATACGCGCCGCGAAGCCACTTAGGACAAGTCGGGTTTCTCCGAGCAGCCTCGACCGTTACTAGTGGTTACTCCACGAACACCGTCTTACGCAGCGACCGAGAACACCAGACTTTCCTCCTGACCGCTTACCGTATTCTCCGATCCTACGATCCTCGTGGCACACGCCCTTGGATCTCTCCCGACCTGGCGGACAATCTTCGTGGCCCACGCCCCTAGATTACCGTATTCTCCGATCCTACAATTCTCGTGGCACACGCCCTTGGATCTCTCCCGACCTGGCGGACAATCTTCGTGGCCCACGCCCCTAGATTACCATATTCTCCGATCCTACAATCCTCGTGGCACACGCCCTTGGATCTCTCCCGACCTGGCGGACAATCTTCGTGGCCCACGCCCCTAGATTACCGTATTCTCCGATCCTACAATCCTCGTGGCACACGCCCTCGGATCTCTCCCGACCTGGCGGACAATCTTCGTGGCCCACGCCCCTAGATTTTCGCATCCTCCGATCCACCGATCCTCGTGGCAAACGGCCTAGGATATTCTCCGATCCGACACGACGTCTTCGTGGCCAACGCCCCTAGACGATCTCAACTCCGCGTTTAATCTAAGATATCATTTGTACTAGTCAAGGTCACCGGACCACGCTCTCGACTCCGCGTTTACGATACGGCCATCGAAGTGCCCATACAACTCATTGTTACTTCCTAGTTTTAAGTGTTGACAAGAATATACACCATTTATTACTGTACACCTACTGTATTCATTCGTGGCCAAAGAATCCTCGGCACCCGGTTGAGCCCGGCACCTTCTCCCGAACTATATCCGTTACACATGTATACAGTTTCCCTCCTTTTGTATGAATCTCTCTATTTGCTAAGTAATTTAGAATAAAAATATTGTCTATTGTTGATCTTCCGCTTCTGAAACCTGCTTGAGTGTCAGGGCTTATTTTTTTCGTTTCTATTTCGTCCTTCAATGGTTTTTCTAAGACCATTGCGTATATCTTATAGGTCGTGTTGAGCATTGTTATTCCTCGATAGTTGCTTATTTTCTCCCTGTCACCTTTCTTAAAAATGGGTGAAATCACCCCTTCTTTCCATCTCTCTGGGAACCCTTTACCTTTCCATACCTCGTTGATAATTTCTGTTAGCCTTCTTATTATTTTTGTGTTTCCATAAATCCAGGCTTCGTTTTCAATTCTATCCTCTCCGGTTGCTTTTTTCTTTTTCAATCTCTTTATTTGATCTCTTACTTCTGGTTCTGTTATTTCCTTCTCGCTGCCCGTCTCGATTTCTTCCTCCTCCTTTTCTTATCTGTTATAGTCGTCTTCCCCTTCTAATAGCTCTTTAAAATATTCTTTCCATTCGTCCATTCCTATTTTTTCAGTGATTCCTATTCTCTTTCTTCTTTCTTTGTTTATGAAATCCCAGATTTGGTTCTCGTTTTTTATCTGGCTTATTTCTTTTTCCATATTCTCCTGTAGTTCTCTTTTTCTTTCTTCACATAATTTTTTGAATTCCCTTCTCTTTTCCTGGTAATTTTCGTTTTCACCATTTCCTTTCTTCCATTTTCTTAGGGCTTTTCTCGCCTCCCTTTTCTTATTTGTACATTCCGCGCTCCACCATTTAAAGCTTCCTATTCTCCATTTCTTTATTTGGATTACTTTTCTCTGTACTGCTTTATTTATACTATCTGTTAATTCTTCTACCATGTCATCAATACATGATTTATTAAAGTTTCTTTTGTCTAGTTCCTTTTGGAACTCCCGTATGCTCTCTTCTGTCCAGATGCTCTTTATTTTATGGCTTCTTTTCTTTGCCCTTTTTGTCTTTCCATTTTCTTATACAGTTCTACCGTAACGAGCATATGATCTGACTCGATTCTTTCTTCCACTGTTAGTCTCTTGATATCTTCGGTCGTCTCTACATTCGCTATTACATAATCTATCACCGAGCTTCCTCTTGGGCCGACATATGTGAATTCTCCTGCTTCATCTCCTTCCGTGTTGCCATTTAGTATGTTCCACCCTCTCTCCTCTGTTAGTTCAAGCAGTAATTTACCTTCCGAATTTATAATTTTATCTTTAGATTTCCGACCATTTCAATTTCCGTAGTCCATAGAATGCGTGTAATGCACAAGCTCTCTATCGATATGAATACACACATGTAAGCAAAACTAGCAGTAAAGGAGATCCGACATTCGGCAATAAATTTCTTTCGTTAACCCTTTGACTGCGAAAAGCGTACATGTATAATACGCCTGCACAAGATCATTAATATGCAAGGTGTCCTGGATAGTTTGAGGTAAACTGAATGAGGTGATTTCTGGGGTGATTTTAAGCACCATTTTCCTTTGCTAATTCGCGTTGAAACGCTTCGTTTTTGAGTTATTAACGAAAAATGCGGACCAATCAGAGCGCGGCTATCAGAAACAGTGATAGGTCCCGCTGAGGGTGGCGCATTGATTGTACCATGTTTTTCGTTAATAACTCAGGAACGAAACGTTTCGGCTGGAATTGGCTAAGGAAAAATGTACTTAGAATCACCTCAGGAATCATCTCTTTCATTCTCCGACACTATTTCTGGGCTCCCTGTACACCAGTACTGGGCATGTTTTGTCCGCCGGGGACAAGAAGGATCTGTCGAGCTTCCCCCACCAACCTCTGTTTCGTGCAACGGTGCCTCGTGCCTTCCAGTGCCATCGGTCTCCCCTCGTACGTCCCTCCATAGCCGACGAGGTTGATGGGAGAAGCAGGCAACTCAGGGGCCGCTACCGTGCCCATCACTGCTGTATACGAAAGGCGTATAAATACAGTCAAGAAATTTTGATCAGTGGTCACATTAACTCTTCTATTAAACCAAAGTCACTCAGTTTTAAAGATATAGAAACGTTTCGATGTTTTCCTATTCTTAAAAATGCTATTATTACTTTTATTGCAGCAATAATTTATGTAAATGTGAATAATTTTAGCTAACTACAATAATTGCCATGCGACTATCGTCACAGACTTAAATCCCTAGATCTCTACAGACATTTCATCTTATGGGCTTTTCTGTCTTGCCCGCTGTTATTGCTTGTTCGCGACTTTACGCATATTAGCTAGAACTAAATATACTTCATTTCTACTCCGGGAGCTTAATATTATTTGGTGGCTACAAATGTATACAGGGTGTCACAACAGTACTTCAACTCCGGGAAATGGGAGGTTCCTGAGTTCATTTCAAGCGCCATTTTCCTTTTGCAAAATGTTGTCCGAGGCTTCGTTTGGGAGTTATTAACGAAAAACACGGTCCAATCAGAGCGCGAGCTAGACCCGCGATGGCTGGCTTCGTGTGGCGCGCCAGAAGTTTCTACTCGGATAGCGTTAGCGGTGCCCCGCGACGATGCATCGAACAAGAGAAGGAGTAAAAATTGAACGTATGGAATTAAAAACTCACTTATTCAGCCGTAAATGCACTTGCTGCTTCAAAATGTGTGTCACTGAGCCACTCGGTGACGAACTGCAGAGCTGGCTCCAGGTATACGGCATTGTCCCGAATGGTAAGGGTTGGCTGCTGCTATTGCAAGGGACAGGAGCCAGACGGACATTTGATTTTTACTGTAATCATTTTTGTGTTTTTAAATTATTTAAACTCTTTTGCCTATTCATTTTTTCTACAAATGCATGAAATCCGCAGTCTACTGATCGCATTACCTCATTACTGTGATTTGTGCTGCACTACAAGTGATATTGCAATTGTTATTAGTGCATAGCTGTGTGTTGACAAATGTGAACAGTGATCGTGAGCGTGGAAAAATTTCATGGCATCTCTATGAAAGAAACATACGATTTATTTATCGTTTGGAAAGTGAAGGTGAAAGCCCGGATCGTTTACTTGACCGCACATCCTTTAGGTTGTCGTTTTACCACCAGTTGTGCAGTTCGTTGACCTGACCGTACGTCGCTTACCATTCGGGACAATGCCGTATACCTGGAGCCAGCTCTGCAGTTCGTCACCGAGTGGCTCAGTGACACACATTTTGAAGCAGCAAGTGCATTTACGGCTGAATAAGTGAGTTTTTAATTCCATACGTTCAATTTTTACTCCTTCTCTTGTTCGATGCATCGTCGCGGGACACCGCTAACGCTATCCGAGTAGAAACTTCTGGCGCGCCACACGAAGCCAGCCATCGCGGATCTAGCTCGCGCTCTGATTGGTCCGTGTTTTTCGTTAATAACTCCCAAACGAAGCCTCGGACAACATTTTGCAAGAGGAAAATGGCGCTTGAAATGAACTCAGGAACCTCCCATTTCCCGGAGTTGAAGTACTTTTGTGACACCCTGTATATTGCGTGTATTTGAACGGTGGAAATAGTATGTATAAAGTGTGTATTACAAAGATACAAAATATAGTAAAATTGTTCAGGACTACACGTTCAAAATTGCCGGTAATTGGGCGCGAGTTTACATATCGATCACGCGCCTCGATCGATAGCGCCGCGTTACGATTACAGACGTTCCTGCCGTTGTCCTTCGTCTTCTTGATCCAGACAGCGAACGATCAACACGTACATTGTATTCGCGCCTATCGCAGTCTTGTAACCGTCTCGCGCAAAACCTTCCGGATTCGACGCTTATCGCTACCGTGCCTATCGCGGGATTATCGTCTCCGGAGTGAACGTCTGTTAATTACAAATAAAACAAAAGGGTTCTTTTCGTGACCGAACAAGTGAAATTCTTTAAATCCCGTATACCGCTGTATATCCTTGACAGGATAGTTCCGCTATCACAATCAACCTCGCTACACGAGAAAACAAAAATTAATTAGGTTTCTATACGGAACATTATTTCTGTTACTCGTGTCATTATAGAAAGTGTACATATTGCAATAATTTTACACACTTTAAACCAATGATCTACTTTTTTTGTAATTGTGTCAATACAAATTCTATGCAGCTACTGAATACGTACACACATATTTACTATCCTTGTATTTTCTTTCTTTTAAAATGAGTACTTGCAAGTTCAATAAAATAAGCTTTATTGTGCTGGTATCCTTTTTCTGTTAAAATACATAAAAATTTACTATATTTCAATAATTTAAGTTGAAATTAATTATTCTAATAATTAATTCTTGTTGTAATATTGTGAATCAAAATATAAAACCAATACTTTTCGGTAATAATACTGGGTGTTCAACTACAGGTGGAAGAAAATTTAAGGGGTGCTTCTCCAGTACAATATAAGACGAAAATGAAGAA
This sequence comes from Lasioglossum lativentre, assembly GCA_916610255.1. Lineage (NCBI taxonomy): Eukaryota > Metazoa > Arthropoda > Insecta > Hymenoptera > Halictidae > Lasioglossum > Lasioglossum lativentre. Next base: position 3,528,048 of record OU744367.1, read on the forward strand.
TAAAAAAATTGCAGAAGTTTTAGCTTCGTTTTGTAGTTAATAACAATTAAAAATCCGCCGAAAATGCTGAAACCTGACCCACGAAGGTATATGTTGCGTACGTCATAAACGCGTGCGACAGTCACGTATCAAGTGACAGATACATGCTTATCTTAGTTGTTATTTGGGGCCCCGCGAGGCGATTATGTTTTAAGGATTCATAAAGTAATCGTTGAACGACATTAAACCTGCATATTCGTTCAAATCCACAAGGGCATTTCTAATAACCATCCTATAGAATTATCGAGTACAGGGGACCAATGTCTTTCCACTTTACATCAGGTTCATATGAATAATTTACACGTGATCACTATAGAATTGTTTTCGTATATTTACTGTGCCCATAAATGAAAACCGTTGCGCTTCGGCGGTTCCTCGTCTCATTTTCGGGTGTCGGGCTTCAGAGCGGTCTGACAATTTAACTTTACTGAGACGACGATCTAAACTCTAGATTTCTGCCGGCTGATCTCGGGCCATCGAGGGCCTTGCATCGCATTTTCCCCAATCCTTGGCGGGCTCGTCTCAGCAAAGTCACTTCGTCCATGGTCATGTCTTCCTTGTCTTTCACCAATCGATAACAATCTATTTCGCTTATTAAAGCATTTCTTAATTGATAAAAACTTCAATTTAGACTTCGAATTTAAAATCTCAGAATTTTTCAAAAATGCAGTTAAGGAATTGGATAAAAATAAGGAAAGATGATCAAATGCTGTGATCTTTACAACAACGATGATTAAAAATGGAAATTTTTTGCACCAAAGTTAGCGTTGAAAAGTGACATTGCCTATGAGATCATCTGATAACATAAGAATTTGTTATCAATTTGCTATGTTTACGTTTACGTTGTATAATTCATAGTATGTATTTCTTCTTTCAGGCGGTGTCCCGTGTGCGACAGCTCGGTGTATCCATACTGCGGAGAAAAATTATTGCACGATGCATGTTGCTGTACAGATCCTTATATCCATAATCTTCCTTATCAATGCAAATTGGCAGATTGTCGATTTCTTCATGCGAATAATTGCAGAGAACACAGATTGATCGCCACGTGTTGCTGCAGCGACGATTATCGATCGTTATTGAAAACTTTTGCTGTCGTTTAGATACTCTCACGAATATTGTATTCAATGATAAACATTTTTTACCTGAATTGCAACAAACTGGAGTGGAATAGAAAATTTTATTCTTTAATATGTTTAATAGGTTGAAAATAATATAACAGTAACTTTACATTCTTCTAACGTTGTTACCGTTTAAAATTACACCTTCTCATTTGTGTTATAAATGCATATAATCCGGTGTCTAACGATGACATTTGAAATATTCAAGAATCTTCAATTCTGGTTATCATCAGTTTTTATGGGGGAAAGTTGCGAATATCGTATAACTTACGAAATTTTTGATTCTCGGAAAGGAAAAATGGGTGACATTTTATTCTAATATTCCAACAACGCAATCTATTTACAATGCATTTACAATGAACAGACTGTTTACAAAATAAGTTTTCATATTTTGAAAGTATTCAAAAAGTACGATTTCAGTAATTGGTATTATAAATCGTACTGTTTCCGTTTCAAAATTGCATCTACACCTGAAATTGTAAAATTTGGTTTGGTGATAAGAAACCATTGAAAATAAAATTAATTCTTTAGAGTAGATAAAAGTCTTTTAGTAGTAACTTCAAACTGTTTTTGAAGTGAAACTTCTTATGCCGGGGTGTAAGCCTATTCGTGTCACGGAATTCGCGACACGAAAATGTCTAACGGAAGTGGTGGGGATGGTGAGTAAGACCAGCGCGTTACCAACACCATCTAGGCGGTGTTATCGTTATTCGCTTTCGTGTCGCTGGCAGCTGTCCTGTATACCCCAACTACTCACTGATGAGGTTGGGGAGCAAGGCCAGTGCGTGCTATGGCGAAAACACCGGCGTAACGAGCAAAAAAGGTTGTCGCGAATACAGAGCACGATAATATCAGTGACATTCCACAAGCCGTATCTAGTCAACAGCGATCTCAGGACTACAGAGATAGGAACGCGGATTTGCGAATTGACGCTCAACCATCGATTACTTTTCATTCGATCGATACGCCATACATGGATTTCATTGCACATTGTAACATTCATAAACAATTTTTAAAAGAATTCACAGACAATCCGTTTGGTTTTGTGTGTTATGTTTGTGATCGTTTGTGGTTTCAAAGTGACTTGAAATGTGTAAATTAAAATTACGAAGATTTACTGCGAAGCGTCGATCCGGACGTGGATCTTACTAGTGTTGTGATATGCAAGTGTTGTACCAATCTCTCGAAAATCATAGAAAAAGTTTGATTTCAAAAATAATGAACGATCAAAATTTGCGACGCAAAGAAGGAGGGCGTATGGGAAAGAAAAAGACATAGTTCATAGCATTTCCCATACGCTCTCCTTCTTTGTGTCGCAAATTTTGATCGTTCATTATTTTTGAAATGAAACTTTTTCTATGATTTTTTTTGTATTAGTTGTTCCTGATCTTGTTGTCGCTTCATTAGGATTATTTACCATTTCCACTCTTAATTTCCTTCTAAACATTACTAGACTGCAAGAAGTTTCACTTCTGCCGCGCGTGGTTTTCCACACGTATGTGCATGCCTCAATCTTCTTATCTACATAAAAGGAATGCGTGGAGAAATTAGTCTTTCTGACACTAAATCCAATGGTGGTAGATTTGGTGGCATTTCCGGATATTTGAATCCATTGAATTTTGCGAGATTAGGGATGTGATTACGACCGAGAGATTGGTTACAACACTTGCATATCACAACACTAGTAAGATACACGTCCGGATCGACGCTTCGCAGTAATTCTTCGTAATTTTGATTTACACATTTCAAGTCACTTTTTAAATTTAGTTTTAGGTCTAGGCTTCAACTGTTTTTTGCATATCCTCCTCATAACACTGGTCGTAAACTCATGCCAACACATTCTGGAAAAAAACAAAAATGAAATTTAACTTTCAAATTAGTATACTATACCATGCATATACTACGCAAGGAATGCATATAAGTATTCTAAAATATACGAGAATTAATTAATATAAAAAAAATATAATCGAATCATTTTTTAAAATGTTATTGCTTATTATACAATTGATAAGTTATATTATTTCTACTTGATTTTTAAATTGTTGTACTTTAGAAACAACAGATTGTAGATACTATACTTATATGTATAATAAATAATGATTTAATTCACGGAGTGCGATTAGGATTGTTAGTATGAATTTGGAAACTCTTCTCTATATTTTAATAATAATTATTTCGTACAGACATATATTTAAATAGTCTGAAATAGAAACTAATTTAATGTTGCATGTATTTGGTAAATATGGAAACACGATGAAGAATAAGGGATGTTTTAGGAATTGTCACGTCGCCTAATTTCTACGTTGCCGTCGGAAGGACGGAACGCGTGCAACACCGGGTATTTGCGAGCGAAACGCAGGGCCACGCTCGGCCGCACGATACGTGGTCCACCCGGGACAAAAAGGTATCTCGCAGACTCGGATTTTCACGAAAGAAGTCGATGCTGGAATTTACTTTCGGGCGTCAAACACTCGGCGGTGTCACGCAAATTGCACGAGAACAGCACGAGGCGGGAACGAATACTCCGAAACTGCGAGAACCTCGCGATATTCTGGATGGCTGTAGGACGGGCTCAGGATTCTACGCGGGTTACGCACGGAGCATTTCCCGCGACGGAAAGGTTTCTCAGCGGAAATAAGAGAACGTTAGAATCGGCGTGAACAATGTATTTTGCCTGATGGACACGACATGGCTGCCGGTGAGAGCCGGTAGCGGTGAATTACAAGCCGGCGCGTCCACAATAATTTCACGACAGATTTTCGGTCGCTCGCGTCGAACCCGGCAGTTCACGAAATGTTTTCCGTGTTACAACCCGCTCTCGGTACGGAACAGCTACCGGATTCAGGTGGAATACGCGATATAATGTTTGGGTCGTTCGAACTTTGCCGTCGAATGCGATATGGAGCGTTGCGTCGTCACACCGGGGAACGTCTCGAAGATGGCGTACAATTTATTCGCGAAATCGGCAACGATGCAGCCCCCCGCGACTCCGCGTTAATACCGGCGTCGTGCTACCGCCTTACGACGGGCACGCGGCCCCCGCTGTCCGACCGGATTCGCGTTACCAACCGGCGCGTACGTTAGCCGATCGACGACCGTTCGTCCTTTCACGAAAGACCACGCGGCAAGGAGACGGTTTCGTCGTTTCGCGACGCGAACAAGGACCTCGCGAAAACGATACCGAGCCAACACGAAAAGTTCGTTAAATCACGATATTATGGAAGCCTGATTGGCGCTTACCAACGGCAACGAAGGACGGCGGCAGATGGTGGGCAGCAACTCGCCCTTTTCGTCCCTCAATTCGGCACGCACAGAATACTATTTCTTTCTTAGGCAGTTGTTAATCTCCTACTCGCGACTGATTGCGGTAACGGCCAACGACCCAGTGGCCTACTTTCGGCTGGCGCGGCAACGCGGAAGCGAGGCGTCCCCCTACTCCCTACCCTATTTCTCCCGTTCGCGACTTTTGAGCCTATCACGCGGTATCGCTTCGCAGGATCGCATCCTGCCGCGCAGGATCCCTGGCTTGCGGAAAATCGACTTTTCGTTCGCCGCTTTTCAGGTGGTGGCGGCGACGACTCGTGTAGAGGAGAGTCCTGGCCGCTCCGGTCGTGGACACCTTCTTGCCGGGCGAGGCAGCGACAGGTTCGAGAAGATGCTCGTCTCGTGTCCACGTTCCCTCGTCGGTGCCTCCGGGTTTGTTGACCCGGGCTCGGTCCTCCCTCAGTTGTCTCGGCTCGAATTTCCTTCTGGAGCCAGTTCCGATAGAGTCTCGTGCGGAGAGAAATAGGTGCCGGGCTCCCTTGGAGCCCGGTTTCGGTCCTGTAAAGTTCGCGTCGCCCAAGTGGCGCGACGCTCAAAACGCGTGATTACTCGCCCATGGGAAATCGGCATGCCCAGGGAGAGCGTTCGCAAACGGCAGTTTCGCATCGGCACTGCCAGAGGGCGGCCCGGCCTCTCTTTTTCGGGATCGAGGGACGTCGGCAAAACTTGCCACGTCACAGTAAATGTACGTGTAACATACATGTGTATCTTGAAGTTCTTATGCAGTAAACGCTCGATTCTTGTCCAACAGCCATGTGTTTCACGGACAACTATCGTGCCCGGACATGCTTTTTGATTTATGATTGCGTCTAGATATCGCGCCGATCGAGACTTCAATAGAGAGCCGAACATAGAGAAGGACAGAATGAAATACGGATCGCGTGACGGAAGCCTGTCGCCGTCGCCGGCACAGTTTAAAGGCCCGCGTGTTCTCACAATGTAATGCCTATTAAAAATGCTTTATACTAAATACAATTGAAACGATATCGTGTTTGGTCTTGTTTTAATCAGAAAAATGCAAGAAACAAGCCAGTGAAAGTCCCATAAAAAAATAATTAAAATTAAGTAGTTTGAACATTCGATTCATGGTGTCAATGTAGTGGTGTTCACACCGATATACCCGAGCCTACATCAATTGTCGCCGCCCTGCGTTGCGGCGCGACGTTGACAGGCAGTGGAGTGAGTAGGCACTGGACAGGGATCGTGCCCACGACCCCGGACAAGAATCGAGCATTTACTGTAATTCGCAAATATCAATAAAATGAACGCATGCAATACTTATACTAAATACGTTTTATTAAAACAATTTAACACTAACCGTACCACGACCGGTTAAATGACCGATTTCACATTATTTATTTTATAATTATTGTAATTACAATGATGCTTCCAATAGAAATTATTAAATAAATTTCTCCATTTACGCAAATATTGTGTTATAAAAATTGCTTGATGTCTAAATAAAGTTCAGTGTGGTAGTTTTTTCAAAATAACATATACTAGTCAAATTTTGGGCTCTGTACAGTTAGTGTTGATAAGTACATATGCAAATCAACTAAAATACGTCAGCTAAGTACAAATCGATAGTGTAAGATTTGAAGTACGATGAACTTTACACACTAGAGTAATCAGTTTTGTACTCTGCTTTGTTGTTCTTCCAATACCCGTCCAAAACTGTTTAATGTATATATTTAAATAACTTAATATCAATTCTAATTGTGTTGGAAAAATATGAATAATAAAGTCGATTTAACAGAACTTTTTACATCAGAAAATACTTGAAGCATCCGTAGAACGTTGTCCGAGCGAGGCATGGAGTACGCCGCACAGTGGTCTGAAACCCTGTTTTCTTCGCCAAAATTCAAGAATTTTTATCTTTTAATCTTTTTGAATTAAAAAATTTTTATTCCTGTAAAGTAACAAACCTTCAAAGCTCCCAAATCCAAAATATTATTTATTTTAGATAATTCTGTGATGAGATACAGCGTTCTAAAGACAAAATCAGAAAATTCAAAGTAAAATGAAACGTTTTAGATTTCAATTATAGAATATCAGAAAACAGTTTTTAATGATGGTATTATATAGGTTAGCAAGTGTATTTGAAATATTTAATCCAGTTTTAAGCATTGTTTAGTCCATACACGGATAGCGTAAATTAATAGCATTTCAAACTTTGAAAAGAGTTATACAACAATGCTTAAGAGTGCTCAGTGGGAGTTCGGTGCGAACCGTCCGGCGTCCACATGCAATGTTTTTTACATTTAGTGGCCTTTTCACCCCACACGCGATTGTACCAACACAAACGATTTTCCGAAGAAGACCGTCCTCTGTAATGACCACCAACGTCGCTACGGTTCGAACTACGGGATGACGACCGCGAATTGGCTCGTGAGTTGCGTTGACGACCACGGGACCCGCGCAAAACTATGCTTAATTGTAAGCGCATGTGGCGGATCTCTTCAAGCAAAAGATCGGTCTCCGACGAACCGCTCGTCTGACCAACACCTACTTCCGCGATCTTTCTCCGGTTGCCTGGAATGTCGTGAATCCTGTCGGCCATTTCCGCCAGCTTGATCCCCTCCATGATCGATGAGGCCGCCAAAATTTGCTGCGTCTTCACCGGAAGACGGTTCCGCGAAATCTCGATCAAGAACTCCTCATTGACCGTAGGACAAGGCCTATTTCCTCCATTTCCAACAGCTTCCGAATCCGCGTCGTGTCAGAATCCGTGAGACGTCTCACCAACTCTGCCTTAAGGGTCTCATACCAATTATCCTGGGGTGGGTTGAGTATGATCTCCTCAACCTCCTCGATGCTGTGAGTGTCGAGTTGAGCCACCACTAAATCGTACCTTGCCTGGTCGCCCGTGATTCTTCCAACGGCGAACTGCGACTCCATATGCTTAAACCACAACGCTGGTTTCTGCGGCCAAAATGGAGGCACCTTCAAGGTGGTGGTGGTGATGTTGGCTGCTCCAGTATCCATCTTGTTCAACTCTTTAGTGTTCATTTTTCAATACAAAACAAAGAAACACGCGCACCAACACTTAATACCCCGAATCCTACTTTACCAACGATCACGTCGGGGTCATCAATTTTAGGATGACAGGTCAGTAAATGAGTTGGTGTAACCGTGGGTTGTGTAACGGGTAACATCAATATTTATTTAATAACAATAAACAAACAAAACAGGGTGAAACAAGAATCAACAATAACAAGAAAGCATAACCAAAACGTTAACAAAAACTATAACAACTAATCTCTAGTCAAATGAAGTAATGAGACTATGTCACGGCGAATGATGTCTCGATGTATCTAAGACTGCCAAGAGCTTTCTGCCTTGTTGAGGGATCTCTTCTTGGTGGCCGAGCTAGTAAGGTCCCAGAAAATGGTTAAAATGGGGAAAATCCTTTGTCCCTCAAGGACACAGGGAAAGTTTCTTCCTCGAATTAATCGATAACCGTCACTGCCACGGACTTTTAAGCGTCCTAGCGAAGGTTCTGGCCATCGTCACTTTTATGGCCAACCCTTCAATCCGGCCACCAACGGTGCGTTCTTGAGAAAGGAAGAGTTTCCGCGTTCGGAAGAACTTTCTTTCCCACGTGCAGAGTCCGCTACATCTTCGATGCTGATCGGTGAAATTTGGGAAATGGTTTCCTGCATTTCGTCGATAATATTCCTGGCTTCTTCATCGTCGTCTGCGTCTTCCATTTCGTCTTCGTCTTCTACTCTTCCGTCTTCTCTATGCGGAAGATTTTTCCACGAATTTTTAATGTTACTGCTTGTTACATTATCCCAAGCATCAGCTACCATATCTATACAATCTTTTATTGTGTATTTTTTATAAAATTCGTTAACACCATTCGAAGCACCTTTCAGTTTTCTCAATTACGCCTTCATCCATTGGTTCGATCAATGACGTCGTATTTGGGGGCAAATATCTTACTTCAATGTTGTCATTTTCCATATGATCAGGAAGTTTGTGTGCGCTGCAATTGTCTACAAGCAAAATGACTTTGCCTGAAATTCCTTTTTCCAGTTGAAATAATTGCACACTTTTCTTAAAATTGTTGAACCACTGCATAAATAATTCTTGGTCCATCCAAGCATTTCTTTATGCAGCATAATCAACTGGAAGTTGATTTAAACAATTTTTCAATGCCCTTGGCTTCTTATATTTGTGTATAAAAAAGGGCTTAATTTTATGGGTCCCATTCGCGTTTGCGCATAAAGGTAGACGCACACTGGGGTTTTGCCTGTCAGGCTTTATACATATATAGTCATCCTGCTTTGAATCTTGCCCGCACACACGGCTCTCCGGCAAGAGTTCGTTCCGTTAATTTTTTTGGTAGGTTCAGGCTTTTCAGCTCGAATTTCGACATGGCTTTTCGAGAGCGGGTCGAGAATCCCTGCTGTGCATAGCACAAATAAAAGGTTGCTGAAGGGAGCTCCACAGCTCCTTACGTAAACTATCGTTATCTCTCTTCTACAACATCATGGAGATAGGAAACGTTCCTGCCACTTGGTGTAACAACGTCACACATCCTTATATTATACGTTGTTTCGGAGAAGAAAGGGGAGAACTAGCGAATCACAGGAAAACGTCACTTTAATTTTCCCGAATTGGGATCGTCTGCTCCACCGAACTTTGTACAAAAAATCGATGTATTTAACACAAAGACACAAGCAGGCCGTCAGCGGTAGATAATTGCCCGGAGTAATTCCGTGTACGGAGATATTCTTTTAGATATTCTCTACTTGAGAAAACCGGTCAGCCAGACGCGCGGTGAACACAAGATAGAGCGAGAGAGAGTAGTTTACTTGAGCGATCACTTGAGAGTGAGCGAAGAGAGAACAATCGAACAGCTGGCCGTTTGCTGCCACCGTCGAACGAATGATTGGCGGATCGATCGTGAGATCCGCTATTGGAAATGGGTGTTAAATAAAGGCACACTGGTACTTGATTTAAAATAAATGTCTTTATTTTACGGCGCGAGAGGAAGCTCTTTACTTAAGGAAGTTTCAGGCTCAACTGATTCTTGGAGGAAAAACCGTTGGAACCCCAAAGTGGCGAATAGGGTCCCTTCATATCTCCAGACTGTTTAGGTTAGCCCCCCACAGTCCGGCACTTGAGACAAAGTATATATTGAATGCGTTACCTCGAAATCTCTGTTTAGAAACGATCCAGAGAACGTTCCATCGATACATCGTAATCTCTATTTAAGAATACGATTCTGAGAATGTTGATTTAGTTTTGATAATTCAACATCCGCCAATCGGAATCCCGCTCAGATCGAGCGACAATCGATTTCAATCGATCTCCGACGGTGTCCTATGACGCGGCGAGCTGCCGATCGATTCTCGATCTCGCTGTCATTCGAAGAAACGGCCAACCGCGTGACGGTGATCCGGATCGATATTTCGATGCTGCCGACCCACTCCGCCAATCCCAAACATACGTAAATTATACATATAAAATTCTTCTTAAATAATTTATCATTTCATACGCAAATGCAATTTCGTAATGAAAACTTATTAGAAATATCTTTGTTCAGCAAATTTTACCACCGGTTCAAGTGTGACAAAATAAAAAAAAAATGTGGTTGTATTCTACGATTTCTTCCTCTTTGAAATTCCGTTTTTTAATTCACGGAGCCTCAAAAATTTAAAATATTGGGTACTTGGGGACTACCACTAATATTTGGAAACAGTTAGAAAGACCATAACTTTCTAAATATTGGTAGATCTGTATCAATTAAACATATTCCGAAAATTTCATCAAAATGGGTCAACGTTGCAATGAAGTACAAACGTTCAAAAAAGGTAAAAATTGCAGTTTTTCACAATTTTCGGCCTCTGACTGCAATAAATCTAAGGATTCTTACATCTTTCAATGCCTATTGTGTTTTCCCGTACCAACCGATTTCGATGAAACTTTCACAATGCATATAATTGACACAGATCTACAAAACGTATTTTTTAAATTTTCCATGTTGACCCACATAAAAAAGTTTAAAAATGAAACTTTTAGTATTTTTTCTATAATTCCAACCAATTGCAATTTTTGAAAAAATTTCTTTTCACATTATGTAGTAAACGGAAATGAGTTTTTAGAAGCTTATAGTGAAAACATTCGACTTCAGAATGCCTATTCATAAAGACCTTTTTTTTTTTTTTTTTTTTTTTATTGTGGGGAAATGCATTACGCATACCTCGGCTCCCGGGGGCGAACCGAGGTTATGTGGCTACCCACTAAAACCCCACACCCACCTAAGCTAAATGGGAAGTGCCTGGATCACGCGAGTACTCAACAGGACACTTCCCAGCTATCATGAAATCCCGGGGGGAGGGGTTAGCCTCCCCCACTACTTACTCTATAAGACCCCGGGCGGAGGGACCCGCCCGGTGTCCCCATCCCTATCCCTGGGGCCGTCGGAATGGGCTTTCCGAGCCCCCGCTCGGTACACCCACGGCCCCTCGGCGTCTTCGTGCCCCGCCCGGTCAGGGTGACCCGAAGGCACCCGCCTCAGGCTAGGGCAAGAAGACGCCGTCACCGGTAAGGAACGGTCGTCGGAGGCGTGATCCGGCACGCCCCGACCCTCCCCACCCCATCCCCCACGCGCCCCGATCGACCCGGTGGTGCCATGCCCCTCTCTGGGGGCCGGGGTCATCTCACACCCCGACCCCCATCTTCCTCCGCCCCCCGGGGTGGGGGCACACGGCGGCGCGAGGAACGAACCCCTCGCACCGTCAAGGGACAACCCGTCCCCCCGCTAGGAGGGGGCATCAATGGACGCGGAGTGGGGACCACTCCCCGCGACCTCCCCCCACTCGCCCCCCCTACGGGGGCACGCGCGGACACGGAGGGCGAACCCCCCGCCTCACCCGCGCCCGCAACCCCTCCCGCTCGGGGGGAGCTCGATCCGCCGCGCGGGGACGACCCACGCGCCGCGCCTCCGTCCGGCTCCGTCCCCCTCCTCCGTGGAGGGGTGGGGGGGGGGGGGGGGGGGGGGCACACGTCGGCGCGAGGGACGCCCCTGCGCCCAGACACTCCTCGCCGAGCCCGGGTCCCTCTCCCGGGCTCCCTCGGCGGCCTCGTTCTGCGAGATCACATCTTCACAGAAGGAGACCGCCGCCTTCACGTCCCCTCGCTCGAGACCATGTGGTCGACCATGGCCGCGAGCGAGAGGTCCCACCCCTCCACCGCGGCTCTAAGGACACGGCGCGGCTCTGCCCATGCAGGGCACTCCTCGAGAGTATGCCGCGTCGTATCCACCTCCTCGCCGCAGTGGTGGCACTGCGCCGTCGGCTCCCGCCCCATCCTATGCAGGTACTCCCCAAAGCACCCATGGCCGGAGAGCACCTGCGTGAGGCGGAAGGTCAACCTTCCCCGCCTCCTGCACCACGTATCAAATATGGGCTGGATGGCCCGGACAATCGGGCGCGCAGATGGGGCGAGCTGTCGCCGCCATCCGGCAAACGTCTCCGTCCGGGCCTGACGTCTCGATTCCTCGAACTCCTCTTCCTCCTCGCGGGTGAGTTCCACCCCCGGGGGCGGCGGATCGAGCAGGCGACGTGGTATAGCGTCGCCCGCTCCGCCGCCACCAAAACAAAGGGCGGAGACACGGCGAGGAGGCCCGCCACCTCGGCCGAGATGGTGCGGTACCCCCGTATGGCCCGCAGGGCCAGCCGGCGCCGCACTCTTTCCATGAGTGCTTGGCTGCGCCGGCCGGCATCGAGCGAGCGGTGCCACACGGGGGCCCCATAAAGGGCAATGGACCGCACCACCTCCGTATAGAGGCGATGGACTTTCAACTACGGCCCTCCGATATTGGGCAGCAGCCGCGCAAGCGCGGCGGCTGTCCTCTCTAGCCGGGGGGCCAGGAGTTCGAAGTGACCTTCGAAGCGCCAGCGACCGTCGATGATCAGCCCCAAATATTTCATCCGGGGCCCGATCTCGACGGAGGTGTTGACGACACGAATCCGGAGGTCTTGACCACGGGGCGACCGCCGTAACCGAGACGATCCGTACATCCAGATCGCCTCGGTCTTCTCGGCGGCCACGGTCAGCCCCATCTCCCGGATTCGCCCGACGACGCAGTCCAGGGCGGACTCTACCAGATACCTGGTCCCGCTCCAGTCCCCCCCCCCCCCTCTGCATAAACCAGGGTGTCATCCGCATAGCAGATGACACCCGTGTCAGGGGGGAGGACCACCCGCAACACCGCGTCATAACCCAGGTTCCACAGGAGCGGTCCAAGGACCGACCCCTGTGGAACCCCGCGGTGTATCTCCCTCGTGTGCTTCACACCTTACCGGCCGGTATAAACAACCTCCCTGCCGCGGAGGTAGTCCCTAACCACCTTCCGGAGATAGGGGGGGATCCGGAAATATTCCATTCCCCCTCTATCTCCCTCCAGGGCAGGGTGTTGAACGCGTTAGAAATGTCCAACGACACCGCGATCAACACCCTGTCCCGGGCGACAGCCCTTTCCCGGAGAAGGCGCAGACGCTCCAACGCGTCGATCGTTGAGCGCCCTCTCCGGAATCCGTATTGGCTGTCGCTAAGGTCGGGACCACCCCGCGACAGGTGCTCGAGGAGGCGGGCAGCGATTATTCTTTCGAACAGCTTGCCCGCCTCATCGAGTAGACACACCGGCCGGTATGCAGAGGGAGACTCTGCGGGTTTTCCCTTCTTTTCGAGAAGGACCAGGCACCCTTGCTTCCATATCGTAGGGAAGGTTCCCCGGCTCAGGCTAGCGTCCATGACGCTCCTGTAGGCCGGGGCGAGGACCCCTAAAGCCAAGGCCGTTATAGCACCGGGAACTCCATCAGGGCCGGGGGCTTTCTTGCCCCTAGCCCGGAAAACCCGGACGGCCTGGGATAGCTCCCACCCGGAGACACGGAACTCGTCCGACCAATCACTGGTCGGCACCGGGGCGCGTTCAGGCCCCCTCCCCGCCCCATCGCTGAGGGGGAAGAGGGTATCTACGACGCGCCCCAAGAGTTCCGGGTCCAACCTCTCCGTGACTGGGGACGCCCAGGGGCGGAGCTTCCCAAGCACCGCCTTGTACGGGCGCCCCCACGGATCGTCCCGAAGGGTGAGCAGGAGCTCGTCCCAAGCCTTGGCCTTGGCTGCGGCTATCGCACGCTTGAGGGCCACGGCCGCCGATCTGTACTCCCTGTACAGCTCGGCGACCATCGGCTCCGGGTCACCGCCCAAGAAGTGGCGGCGCCGAGCGCGGGTGTATCGGCGTCGGGCGCGGCCAGCCGAGCTTCGCAGCTCGGCCAAGTCGCCCGACTACCAATAAACTGCCTTCCTTGGGGGCTGAGCTCGGACCCGGGGCATTGCCACGTCGCAAATCATTTGCAACGTGTCCCGGATCCAAGCCGCCCCATCTTCTATCCCGCGCTCCCTGGCTGGAGGCCAGGCGGAACCGATAATTACGGCCCTCAATAGGTCCTCGTCTAGTCGCTTCCGCGCCCATCTTGGCGCGGAAGGGATGCCACGTCGTCGGAGGGGCGTGTCCAAAGGCGGGTCCGAGACCACCGCTACGTCCATAAGGACGTAGCAGTGGTTCGACAGAGTCTCTCCACTCCAGACCCGCCAGTTGGACACACGGCGTGAGGCGGCGGCGGTAGCGAACGATACGTCCACCACCGACCACCCATTCCACCTCACGCACGTCGGCACGGAGCCCCGGTTTAGTAACCGGAGCTCCAGCCCCTCCGCCCAATCAACAAGGGCTCCGCCTCGGGAGTTGGTCCTGGGATTCCCCCAATCAGTGAACCTCGCATTGAGGTCCCCCAGGACCAGCACCGGACCGTTCATATAGGGGGCCAGCATGACCCCCAGCCGGTCCAAAACCCTCCCGAATTCGGCGGAGCCACAATTGGGTGAATTGTAGCATCCAGCGACTAGAAACCTTCCCCACTTGACTAAAATCATCCCCCAGCCCCGTTCGACCACGGAGCAGGGGGGTATCGTCGCCGAATGGCGGCGATGCCATACCGCCACGGAGCGCACCACGTCCCCGAACCTTTGCGGTTGGTCGGGGACATCATGGGGCTCCGTGGCCACTGCCAGGCCAACCTGCCACTCCGCCAGGCATTGGACCATGAGGTCCTGTGCCCGGCGGCAGTTATTCAGGTTGGCCTGCAGTACCAACAGGGAGGCCCCGTGTGCCATTAATTAACAGCCACGGGACCCCCCTCCTCGGACGGCTGCGACGGCGGCGGGGGAGCAGTCCCCTCAGCCGCCGCCACCGTCTCCACCTCCATCACCATGGAGGAGACGGGTGCTCACCCTCGCCTCCTCCTGATGCATCAGGGGGAGGCACCGCACCTGCCCCCCCCCCCTTCTTGCCCTTCCTCGCCTTAGGAGGCGGGGAGCACGATTTGCTGCCCGCCTTATGATTGGCGGGCCTCCCCAATGATGCGCACACCGCGCAGTGGGGAGGCCTGACGCACTCTGCGGCCCTATGGGTGGGGCTCCCACGCCGGTAGCAGTGCCCGCTACGGTCCACCGCCGCAGTGCACCGCTGTCGTACATGCCCAAGGGCAAGACAGCGGAAGCACTGCAGCGGCCTAGCCGCGAGCACCACCACCTGGGCGAGTGTCCACCCCACCCTAACCCTCTGCGCCTTCTGTATGGCGAGGGCCGCCCCGGCCGGGCACTGCACCCAAATGGTGCCGAGCCCGCCAGGTGGGACCTTCAGTACCCCCACCCTAACGGGCTCGGGAGCGCAGCCCCCGGCCTCCGCCACCGCCGTGGTCACCTCCCGGGGGGTCACGGAGACATCCAGGCCCGTCAGGCGGAGCTCCGCCTTCTTGACGGGCCTGGATATCTTTACATCCAGACCCCCCATCGCGTCGGCCATCTTGGCCGCCAGGAGGTCGGTCGTCTGGCCCCCATCCCGAGGGCCCCCAGGTCAACCCCCTGGCGAGCCTTCCTTATAGCCTCCTCGTAGGTGGCCTTGTTCCCCTCCGGGACGGTGACGGTCACCGCCGCGGATCGGGGATGGGCCACCACCCGAGGAGGGAATTTGGCCTTAGCGCCGGCCCCCTGTCCTTTGCCCTTCCGGGCGAGACCGGGAGCCGAGGCCGCCTTGGCCTCCTTCTTGGCCCGTCTCCCCACCACCTGCGACCAGGCCTCCCCACTCGGGGGGGGGGCCGGGGTTGTCGCGGTTTGGGCGGGGGGAGGGGCCACTTGGGGGACCGCCAACGGAGTGCCCCCTTTTCCCTTCTTCTTCTTCTTCTTCTTCTTCTTCCCCCCGGCTTTGGGGGTGTTGGCGGAGGGGGGGGGACACCCCGCCAACAGCCGGTGAGGAAGAAGAAGGAGGAGGGGGAATAACCGCCGACGGGGCCGGGGCGGGGGCCTTTCGCCCTTTGACCGCCCCGGAGTATCCCCCCCGTCACCGTCACCGACGGGGCACCCTGCCGGCCCAGACGGAGCTCCGCGCGGATTGCCACGAATTTCGCGTCAATCAGAGCTCCTATCTGGGCCAGCAGGACCGCCCGGACGTCCGACGCGCCGAAAAGCGGCGCAGCCGGGATCCCCGCAGTGCCCCGATATCCCTGAACGGGGGCAGGGGCAGGGGGGGAGGCGATGATGGGGAAGAGGGGGCATCTAGCCGCCTCTTCATGGCCATCATCTCCCCCCTGACTGCTTCTAGGGTCTCGCGGAGACCCACTATCTCGCGACCCATCCTCGCGTTCTCTCCCCTGAGGTCCCGGTTGTCCGCCTGCACCCTGTCCCACAGGTCTGCAGGCGGCCCACCGGGTCCCACGGGGTCAACGCTTCTGTGGGAGGGGGCGGGGCTTCCCTGAAAGCCCCGCCGCTCCAGCTCCCGCACCGCCGCCACCATGGACCTCGCCGCGTCCTTTAGGTCGCGGATCGAGGTCGCCTTCAAATTGCCGCTCTTGGCGGCGGTTTCCTCCACCGCCTCACTGGCCTCCACCGCCAGAGCGACAATCTGCCCGGAGAGAAGACCCCGCATCTCCAGCTGGCGTTGGCCAGCTGTCAGTGCTGGGTCCCTATATCGGGACTTCTTCTTTCCCCCGGGCACCTCTATCGGTGACGGCGACGCAGGCCGCTTCCCCGATGCCACAGACGACGAGACCGACGTTACCGACATCCCGTCGTCCTCTGCATCTCGCTCCGCGGGGGAGCAGCCGAGGGTTGTGAACCTCGAGCCGCTCTGAGATGCGGCCCTCAGCCGCGATCTCGTTCTCCCGCATATGGAGCCCACATCAGAGGATGGGCCAGAGGCCCCTCCCCTCACGCTTGGTCTCGAGCTTTGTGAACTCGAGGCCAAGCCTCCCACTTCCACCGCTTCCGGGCGCGGTTGCCCTTTCGTCCGAGGCGCTTCTTTTGAATTTTCCATGTTTCGTAAGCGGGCCTGGTTACAACACCCCCATGTCTGGGGGCGCTTCACTCGATACCCTCTGATACCAAGCGGACATAGGGGTCCACCGGGGCAGAGCCGCATACCCCGGTAAGCCTAATACGACTGGGGGGCGGCAGGTACCCAGAAGTTGTACAACGCTTGAGAGCAGATGCATCCATCGCCCACCCCCGGCGCTTACTCCGGGAGTTTCCCATCGCCACGTTACGATAGCTTGGGATAGAGACTTTTTTATAGAGGTTTATCCTCCTCGCAGGCCGGCCGATTAAGGCAAGCCCCCCGTTCCGGTAAAACATGACCACCGGTTTACGGTATGCGGCCCTGGACAGACAACTTGCTGCCCAGGACACGTGTGCAGCGGTTTTCACTCCTACTCAGTGTGAGCCTTACCGGCAAGGGAAGCCCTGCCAGGATCCGAAGATCCCGCCGGCATCGCCTCACGCATCACAGGAGCTACTGTTGAGTGCTGACAAGAAGGTCCCCGGGGGGGCACAGAGGCAAGAGGGGTCTCCAGCTAGCTCCGCCCATCCCCTCCAATGACGCTCCGGTAGTCGCCGCGTGAACACGCCGTTTCGACTGCTTACGTCACACGACGCATAATAGTAGGATTTCCGTATTTACTCGAGTAGTGTGTGTGACTGCTTCGGCCAATAGAACGCTCTAGCCGAAATTGCGTGTGAGCCTAGCCGCGCCCCTTCCAAGCCAACCAATCGGGTATGCATTCTTGCCTACGTCACCACATTCCTGCCAGGGACCTTCTTGTCAGCACTCAACAGTACTTCCCGCCGCGTACCCCTTGCTCCGTTAGCCACTCATCACAGTGAGTGCCCAGGAACCACCACGAGGAGGTGGAGCAAGAGGATTTAGGTGTGTGACATCCCTCAAATAGAGAGAACGGCTCGACAGTGGATCAGAGTCACCACTGTAGAGGCCACACACCCTCGGTTCCCTTATTCATAAAGACCTACAAATTGTTTATCTCCTACATTGTTCCAAATCGATGACTCCGACAGGGAGTACCGTATTATTATGCAGGTAATTTATCCACTAAGCATAGTTCGGTACGGACGGCAATAATGAAGGTAGAAGGTATTGTACTAGTCGTCCGTTAGCTTAAGCCCATTTTTATGACAGGGAGAACCAGATGCTGATGAACTATAAAATTGAAGCTAGCGTAAAAATTAATTTCTGCGACGAGTTCGAGTTAATTATTTATACTGTCAACACGTGCTGGAAGGGACTTATAATCATAATATCGCACCTCCTACTCGGAGAACATAACAATAGATACCATTTTCACCAAGAAATTCCCGTGTGATTAATTCCATGATATTCGACGTCTCTTAGCAAGTTCGGAACATTTTTTTGGCAGGATATTTCCTGCGCGTACTCCGTTGTGAAGCAAATATTATCGACCATCCAGTAAAACAGATTCCTCATATGACACCGCGACATACAGCACGCGGCCTATCACCATTTAAGACACTCGACACCCCTTTGTTTGGCGGCTGCCCGGTAACAACACCTTGATAAGAAACATGTATAAAAGACTCAGTACGCAATAAAAAGTCAGTCTTGGATTTACAATCAAACAAACGCGTTACTTTGACACTTCCCGACTCCGTATCCTCATATCACGGTACGCGGTACACGTTTAAAATCCCAGTTTAGTATAACGAGATCGCTACGGCTCCTCCTATACTCGTCAAATATACGCGATACTGGTTATTAGTGTTGACTAGTACAGTTTTGTCTACGTCACAAATAAATTCCCGTGACATTTTTTGGCGATCCTGCCAGGATCCAACGGTCACTTCGCTGAAGTCAATTGGAATTCTAGAGCGATCTACGGAGCTTGACAACCCAAGGACTACGTGTGCCACGACATTCAGCAGACGCCACGGATCGAATATTTCCAGGTAAAGAAAGAGCAATGAGCGATCCTATAAAAACGTCCTCGTCAAACCCTGACATCCTGTCACGACTCGATGCCATATTTGACCATTTACGGAAACAAGACGACCAAATTAATCGATTAACCAACGCTTTGAAAACGATAAACAACGAACGAAAAGAGCAAGCAAATGAGCTAAAGAAGTTCGGCGCTCGACTAGGAGTGTTGACTATTACCGAGGAAGAACGGTCCCATGAAAGCTCTGAAGACGAAGACAATTATATCACTGATGACAACGACAACACTGCACCTGACGCATCCCGACGACAACCACTGACAAACAACAATGGAATTCCACCTGCCTCATCCTTACAGAATAATACTGTAAAAGCCAGCAAAGTACTTCGAGTAGTCGAGACCCTACACGGTAAAGACGACATCGGAGTGGAAGAATTTATTAAGACATGTAAATTCGCACGAAGCAAATGCTCTGAGCCGGATTTATTATTACGTATGATCATTACCGAAAAGATCACAGATCAAGCAAAGAGGAGCATACGCTTCTGCCAAATACACACTTTTGAGGAACTCTATGATACCTTAAGGAACCAAATTTCTGTTCCTACCACCGTAAGCGGTAGCCGGAACCGATTACACAACATCAAGCAAGGTATGACCGAAAGCGTACAATCCTACAGTTTACGATTTCGACAAGTGCTTAGCGAGCTGGAATACGCAATCCAAGCTAAACATCGCAACCCGACAGCGCGTAACATTGCACTTGATCAAGAAAATGCTGAAACACTGCGCATGTATTCAATCAATCTGCGACGCGACATAGGACAAATAATTATTCCTATGCGACCAAAGACCATCTCCGAAGCACAGAGCGAAGCCACCAATATGGAACTCTGGCTACGTAACTCCAGAGTAGTCCAACAATCGCGCCCTATGAACGTTCTGCCAAGGCCGCAGCCAATTCAAGGGAAATTCGCACGGCCAAACCAGACCAGCAGCAACGCTACCGTCAGACCACCAGATAGCCGCACTATCACCAAGACACCTATCACCTGCGAACATTGCGGAAAAGTGGGACACACAAAAGCTACCTCCCAGATAGCACCCGGACGTCCGTATCGGACCTCTGTACGTCCTGGGGACGTCCGAATCATGTCCGTATGTCCGAGATACGTCCGAAATATGTCCGATATACGTCCCAGGAATGTCCGAATGAGGTACGATTTAAAAAGTGTGATGTACATAGGACGTCCCGTTCGGACCAATCTGGGACGTACGTGGGACGTATCTGGGAACATACGGACGTTATTTGGACGCTCCTGGTACGTACTTGGGACCAATTCTGGGATATAAGGACGTTATTAGGACGTACGGCTGGACATATTCTGAACGTTAACAGGACATTTACAGGACGTTTATAAAACATGGTTTATGCATATTAAAAACTACTAAACAATATTCATTATTAATATTTATCAATATTTATTATTAATATTAATTATTACGAGGACATGGTTTAGGTACATAGGTAATATACTTAGGTATAATACAAACATATATTTATTGATACCTATAATATACATCTACGTAAACATCTATATAATATAAAAATATACATCTACGAATAAAATAAAAAAATATATAACTAAAAGCAAATATAATATAATATTTATAATATTTATAACTAAATACATATATTCATAATTATAAATTATTTTAATATAAACTTAAAATTTATAACTTATTTAAAACTATATAAAAGGTCAAAATAAACTGACCAGCGTGTACAATCAATTTAAAAAGAAAAACACTGGCAAGTTTCTTCGAAACAAAAATGAAACAGCATTACAGTCGGTGTGAAAAGTATTCGTACACCTTTTAAAAACGAATAACTTTTTCAAAATTCGACCCAACAGCTTGAGTTTTTTTGAGACGTTAGAAGGATTAGTTTACTAGCTAATATGTAAATAATTTTTTTTTTATTATTATTGGTCGTAATTGCGAAAGAAAAAGTAAAGGTCACGATTTTTAAATTTTTTATCTGTGCCTGTAGTGAAAATTTATAAGGTACATTTGGTAGGTATAAGTAAGTTATATACATGTACAAAGTTTCATCGAAATCGATCGAGGTTGTTACGAAATATAAATGATTGAAAATAGCAAAAATTGTAAGAATCCGCGATTTAAATGATTCGAAAACCCTAAATTCAAAGATTTTTACATGTTACAATGCCCATAGCTTTTTTATGCGTCAACCGATTTCAATGAAACTTTGTATATGTATATAACTTACTTATACCTACCAAATGCACCTTATAAATTTTCACTACAGGCACAGATAAAAAATTTAAAAATCGTGACCTTTACTTTTTCTTTCGCAATTACGACCAATAATAATAAAAAAAAAATTATTTACATATTAGCTAGTAAACTAATCCTTCTAACGTCTCAAAAAAACTCAAGCTGTTGGGTCGAATTTTGAAAAGTTATTCGTTTTAGAAGGTGTACGAATACTTTTCACACCGACTGTATATCTGGTCGATTGTCCTACTGCATGTACCTGAAAACAATAATCATGGTTTATACATGTATATAATAATTATTTATTGAAAGAAATTAAGCAATTATCATAAAAAAGCATAAAATCTTTTATTTACGTACCTAGCTCGTAGCGTCGTTTGAGCGCCGGAGGCGAAGGCAACACCGATTCCAAGTTGTAAAATTTTGCGTTTCCCTACTAGACTGTCCTCAGCCACTTTCGCCTTGGTCGTTGCCCTTACATAATCATCTGAAAGCATTTTTAAATTATACATATGTACATAATTATTATAGTTTCACCATAGTATAAAATCTATAACTCACCAAAAGTGCCATTTTTTAAATATTTAATTGCGTATTTTGGCCAGCATTTGTTCACTTCCTTGTACGCTTTCATGCGGTAACGAGGGCCAATGGTAATAATTCCCTATCAGCCACGAAGAGGGTACTGCCTCCACCGTGCCGTCTTTTACGAACTCCACGATTTCACGTCGTCGCAGGATCTGCAAAATTTATAATTGATTAATATACAAGAAATATTTTTACAGTGTATGCCGCGGGGTTCATCACACACACTTTAAATCGGAATAACTTTTTTGTGAATTGACCAAACCACTTCAATTTCTCTGTAAGGCTAGAATTAGTTTAGTAAATGATGTGTAATAAATAAGTTGAAAAAATGCATTTCGTCGGAATTGTGACAAACCATAGTAAAAATTGAATTGTACAACTTTTTCAGCTAGGCCAATAACGAAAATTTAAAACATGTGTTTTGTAAACTCGTATAAATTATATAAATTCTGAAAATTTCATTGGAATTGGTTCACAAATTATAAACGATCAAAAGTAGTAAAGATTGCAATTTATCATGATTTTCGGCCTATAAGTGCCATTTTTATTACTTTTGTCCGTTTATAATTCGTAAACCAATTAACCAAATTCAATGAAATTTTCAGAATGCATATACAGAATGCCTTACAGAGAAATTGAAGTCGTTTGGTCCATTCATAAAAAAGTTATTCTAAGTTAAAGTGAGTATAATCAATGATGTGCGTAACTGTATAAAATAATTTAACTGAATGGCGTAAGCGAAAACACTAACGGTAACAAATAATAACAATGAAAATACTTACTTGTCTAAATATGAAGTAAATCCGATAATATGTATTACACGATGATATGGTAACGATGAATTTATCACAGGAGATTTCTGAAGCACGTTCTTGAAGCACTCGCACAAGACTGATTTGTCATACAGCAACGCAATGGTGCGTTCTTCTCCCGCATTCGATCGTCGCTTGTTTCATCGATCGTCGCTTTTCTTACCGATCATCGCTTGCTTCGATGGTACCGTACAGCTGTACGACACAGCTGAACACAGCGAAGCAAGGCCCGTATACATATATGTAAATAAATAAATATATGTATATAAGTAAATATATGTATATAAGTAAATATATTGTTATAAATAGTTATAACAATATATATATGTAATAGGTTATGTTTTTAGGTTGGGCAAATAATTGATTGAATTGTTTCTCTGTAAAACAAAGTTAATGTTTATTATTTTAAAACTTATAAACTAAGGTTTGCTTGATTACGCATACCATACCTGTAAAACAAAGAAACAACATTCAATGTTTATTATTCACTCTGTTGTTCCTTTCCTACAATTACAGTCTCGTCTAATCACAGTTTAGGTTTGTACCTATCGGTGTCTGGGTTACCGACCATCGTTATTACGCGGACGATTCAAATGGTATAGGTTATGTTTTGCTTACATCTCCCCCCCTCGAAGAGAAAATTTGACCAACAAATTTTCACGAACTACAATCTCCCTCTTCTTGTTCTATATTAATGGAGTGCGAGACTGGGATAAGTTTAGTGATATGAAATAGGTTCGACTCTGATTTCCTATGACCTGTATCCACCTTGTAGATTGAATTTGATATTTTATCCAAGATATTATATGGTCCAATTCTTAGTTCGTCTAGCTTCTTTCTGTTCAGGCGATTTCCATTTTCGACGTATACCTGTTGTCCTACCCTAAATTTGTAGTCCTTTCTGTTTTTGTCGAATTTTTGTTTATTATAAGCGTGGTATTTTATGCTATTTTCTAGAGCAGTTTTTCTATTTTGGTTTAACTCATCGATTGATTTTTCCGGTTTTAATTCATCTGGTAATGTTGAAGAATTTATACCGTACAATAGGTATTCTGGGGAAAATCCTGTGACTGTGTGTTCAGTTTCATTGTATTTTTTTATACAATCGTGTGCTATCGTTGTCCACGCTAGTTTTCTTTTATTCTCATTTGTTCTGCATCGAATCTTATTTATTAGTGTCTGGTTTAATCTCTCATTTAACCCGTTGGAAAATGGTGCATTCACTGTTGTGAAAATAATTGGTATATTTTTCTTATTTAAGAAGTTTTTAAACTCGTTGGAATTTATACCTGGGTATTGATCTGCTAAAATCATTCCGATATTATTATTTTCGAGTACCTTCTGAGTTAACTTAATGAAGTCATTAGCGTTTTGTGTTTTTGATGTTATAATGTATCCGAATCTTGTATAATGGTCCACCAAAAGGTGTAAATATTTTTTTGTTGATCGTGAACCACCGAAGCCACCAATGGTGCCGATGGAAACTATTTCGAATGGATTTTTGGCAGGGCCTAATTGAGACATTAGGCCAATTTTACTCTGTCCTCTCGATTTATTTCTTACACAGATCTCACAGCATTTACAAATTTTTTTTATGTTTTCCGTTAAATTTTTTGCTGTATAATGGGGTCTGATTTTGTATTCCATTTGTTTTGTTCCGATGTGACAAAAGTTTTCGTGTGTTTTCTTTAGTAATTCTTGACTAAAGTTTTCTGATAATATAATGTTATGTTTCTTCTTCACTCTTTTATAGTACAGACCATTCATCAATTTTAGTTTATCCTTGTTCTTTTGCAATTCTGAGTTTTTCTCTTGATCTTCTACAATCTCTTTTAGTTGTATGAAATTTGAAACTTTTAACTCCTCTTCTTTATTTTCATGTGCTTCCAGCACCGGGTTTCTGCTTAAGCAGTCTGCTTCCAGATTGTTTTTTCCTGGGTTGTATATTATTTCAAAATTGTATTGGGATAAGTATTGTGTTAAATCCCCTAATTCTTCGTCTGTTCGTGCTTTGATGTTCATCTTTTGCAATGGTTTGTGGTCCGAAAAAACTTTGAATGCTCTGCCCAATAACCAGTATTGCCAGTATTCTAGTGCTTCTTTTATTGCCAGACATTAAGTATACTGCTTTTTTCTTTTTTTGGGTTTCACTTAATTTTCTTGAGAAATAGGCCACTGGTTTTTCAATTTGTTCTCCTGTTTCTTTATTTAGTTGTGGTTGTTTTAATACGGCTCCTAGACCTTGCAAACTCGCGTCTGTATAAATGTGTATTGGTAGTTTTGGGTCGTAGATAGCTAGGATCGGTTGAGTGCAGAGGAGATTTTTCATTTTAACAAAGGCTCTTTGGCATCCTTCCGTCCATATGAATTTTTGCCCTTTTCTTAATAGATTATGTAGTGGGTCTAGTGTAATTGAACTGTGTGGTATGTAACTATTGTAGAAATTTATTTTTCCTAGAAATTGTCGGACTTGTTTTTGTGTTTCTGGTATTGGGAAGTTTCGTATTGATATTAAATTATCTTTTATTGGAGAAACTGAATTATTCTTTATTATGTGGCCTAAGTATGTAACTGAATCTGAAGCGAAACTACATTTAGAGAATTTTAATCTAAAACCTTCTATTTTTATCGCTTCTAGTAATTGTGTTAAATGCTTGATATGCTCTTCAAAAGATTTTGAGAAAACCAAAATGTCATCTATGTAATTTACTGTGAAATGTGAGAGTTCATGTTTTCTGATTATACCGCTTAGAATTCTTTGAAAGATGGCTGGTGAAGTTTTCAATCCGAATGGTAAAACGGTCCATTGAAAGTGTCCTTCTTGAGTAATAAATCCTGTTTTCCTTCTGTCTTCGACTTGTAGTGGGATCGACCAAAATGCTGAGTTAATATCAAGTTTCGAAAAATATTTGCAGTTTCTTGTTTTTATTAACAAATCCTCGATTAATGGAAACGGTTGAGATTGCGGTATTATGATTGTTGCGTCGTCTCAATGCTCGGCAGCTTTAGCGAACTCGTTGAGTTTACGCGACCCGATAAGGGGTAAATAAATCGTCAGTCAGTTTATGAACACAATAACAAACAACTTGCAACTTTAATAAAAAACGAAATAACAGAAATAACAATGAGGAAACAAAGAAAAAACGGAAACTGTGAATACAGACTTAGAATATACGCTATAATGACAAGACTGTCAGCGTGATGCGATTCGTACAAAAACTTTTTGAAGACAGACATCAATCGCAATGTCCTTAGCCTATTTATGCAAACACCCTTCGTGGGCGTAAACATTTTTAGCCAATGGCTTAAAATCCGGACAAGTAAGTGGGAGGTTGCTTTTCCGACCTGATGCCTCTGGTGGAGTCGGCGATGACCCGAAGAGGTAACATCGTAAAAATACTGGGCCCAAGGTTCCCTCGCGCTCGGAGTCGCCAACAGCTGATGCGCACGTGAATGTTTTCAAGACAATGACCGTGAAGCTAACAACCAGAAAGTCTGCAAAAGCACGTTTTTCCCAAAACGTACCCTAATAAAAACTTGCCAGACCTGACTCCGAGACTAATCCGAGGTCCGTCGAAATTAACGCTGGTAACATCCCTTCAAGAATAGCGGAACTCAATCGTTCGTGCCATAAATCTCTTTCCTATACAATTAGAAAAAAAAAAATCTGCCTTCGCGACATAACATCCCGCCGGCCTTGAACAGCCATGTTCAACAAACAGTAAATCCTTAAAACTTATATACAAAAAAAAAAAAAAAAAAAATAATAACGGAACACAAACTAAAGAATCAGTAATATACGAGTTATATGCAAGGATTGTATCAGTGTTATACGTAAAAGACAAAACAAGAAAATAAAATTAATTATCTACTACGGAATCATCGCTCGGTAACGGAGATAATTTTTTAACGCCTCGTTTATAAACACCACTCGCGGTTCGAACAGTGACTACACGAACTATACCATCCTCGCCAGGATGTAAAGCAATAATCCTACCCAGCCTCCAGTGCATG
Organism: Lasioglossum lativentre; assembly: GCA_916610255.1. Classification (NCBI taxonomy): domain Eukaryota; kingdom Metazoa; phylum Arthropoda; class Insecta; order Hymenoptera; family Halictidae; genus Lasioglossum; species Lasioglossum lativentre. The sequence continues at coordinate 3,554,565 of OU744367.1, forward strand.
GGTGGTACATTTTCTTCCTGAATTGTCACTAATGTTCCAATTTTTATTGTAGAAGTACCCTTAACATGCCATTTATTTCTCGTATGTAACTGATGTAGATACTCCCGATGCCATCTGCTCCAAAAATGCTGTTTTAGCTTTTGTATATGTTGCCATAGAGACAACCTATTCGAAGCAACTTCTGTGAAATCATACTCAGGTGAATTTGTAAGTGTATCACCTATTAGGAAATGGCCAGGTGTCAAAGCAATGAGATCATTAGGATCAGAGGAAAGCGCTACTAAAGGACGCGAATTCAATATGGCTTCAATTTGTATGATAAATGTATTAAATAGTTCATATGTGAACAATGCATCGCCAATCGTCCTATATAAATGTCTTTTGAAAGACTTTACGGCAGCCTCCCACAGACCGCCAAAATGAGGAGATCTAGGAGGGGAGAAATGCCATTGTACATTTTCATTTGATAAAATCTGTTGGATATTTTTGTTAAAATCCTCGGACAAAACTGATTTCTGCAGTTCTAACAATTCGTTTCGCGACCCTACAAAGTTTGTAGCATTGTCGGTGTAAATATTTTTCGATTTTCCTCTACGCGCAAAAAATCGCCTTATTGCACCTAAACATGCTTCGGTTGTGAGATCTGTAACTAATTCTAAATGTATTGCCTTCGTGACAAAACACACGAATACAGCAACATAAGCCTTTACTTTTACTCTATTGCGTTCCTTTTTCTCCTTTATGAGAAAAGGACCACAATAGTCAATGCCTACGTTTTCGAAAGGTCGTGCTTGACTAACTCGATTAGTAGGTAAATTACCCATTAAATAAGTAGGAGACCTAGGATTTGCCCTAAAGCAACGTATACATTTTCTCAAAACTTGCTTAACTGCGACTTTACCATCTACTGGCCAATACGACTGTCGCACCGCGTTTAAAGTGCCTTGAACTCCAGCATGCCAATGACGTTCATGCTCGTGTTTGATTACCAAATCTGTTATAAAATGTAATCGTGGTAGTAAAATAGGATACTTTTGTGAAAAACTTATAGGTGCATTTTTTAATCTACCTCCTACTCGAAGTAAACCATTATCATCTATGAATGGGTTTAGATTGCGTATTCGACTTTGCTTCTTGAGTGACCTATCTTTCTTTAAGGTATTAATGTCATCGGAAAATACTTCAGCTTGAACTAAACAAACGATTTTAAAGTGCGCTCGCAGAATCTCATCTGTGGTTAGTGGCCCACTAATTCTGCTATTGCCTCGAACATTATTATAAAAACGGAAAATATAGGCAACAACCTTGTTTAATAATTTTAGCGATGAAAAACGTCTAAATAATATATCCTGTTCATTGAGCGCAACTAATGTTACTGTATTTCGTTTTTCTGGCGTGTCAATTGCAGGTATAATACTGACTGGCCATAACTCCTCATCCTTTGCAAGCCATTGTGGACCACTGAGCCACATAGAATTTGTTAGGAAAAGCATGGGAGTCTGACCACGAGAAATATAATCAGCTGGATTATCGTTGGTTGAAACATGCAACCAATCTTTCTCCTCTGTCAGCGATTGTATTTCGCTAACCCTATTGGCAACAAAAGTTTTTAATAAATGTGGCGACGTCTTTATCCAATGCAGCGCAATAGTTGAGTCAGACCAAAACCTAATTTTATGAAATTTCAATTCAGACAACGCGCTTGAGGTTTCAGTAAATAATCTTGCTAAAAGCACAGCTGCACATAGTTCAAGACGTGGCAGAGATTGAGATTTTACTGGAGCGACGCGAGATTTAGCGCACAATAATGTAACATGGTGCTGTCTAGCCTTGTTAGTTACTCTGATAAAAATACATGCACCATATGCTAATTCACTAGCGTCGCAAAACCCATGTAATTGACATTCAATTGTATCCTCGACTAAAAGTTTCCGACCAGCTGTGAAATTATTTAATAAAACTAGTTGCTCTCTAAATTCTTGCCAAGACTCATAAGTAGATTGTGGAACGACGTCGCGTCGTCCCACCCAATCTTTAACTTCCATAACTGCTGTATCATAATTTTGGCTTTTATTACGACCGGCCCAAGTAAACCAAGAGGATCAAATAATTGAGCAATTTCAGATAAAATTATTCGCTTTATTATCATCCAAGGGATTCCAAAAAATGCCCAAAGTTTTTTTAGTATCGGACACGTCCAAACAAAGAGACTTCTCGTCCTTACCAAAATTTAAATCTTGAATCAACTCCTTGTCATTGGTTAACCATTGACGTAAATGAAATCCCCCTAAATTGGCTAAACCTACCAACTCATCGCGCAATTTCAACGCTGAATCAAAATCGGAAGCTCCGGTTAAAATATCATCCACATAAAAATCGTGTTTAAATGCCTTAGCAGCTAGTGGGAATCTATTACCCTCGTCCTCAGCAAGTTGCTTTAGACAACGAACTGCTAAAAATGGAGCAGAAGCTGTACCATAGGTTACCGTGTTCAACGCATATGTTTTGACCGGTTGTTCACACGATTTTCGCCATAAAATTTTCTGATAACAAGTGTCTTCAGAATGCATGATAATCTGTCTAAACATTTTCTCAATGTCAGCAGTCAAAATAAATCTGTGAGATCGAAATCTAAGCAGAGTAGTAAATAGCGAATTTTGGATGGTTGGACCTGTTAAAAGTGCGTCATTCAAAGAAATGCCAGAAGAACCCTTAGCGGAAGCGTCGAAAACTACGCGCACCTTAGTGGTAGCGCTTGTTGATTTTACCACTGCATGGTGCGGTAAATAAAAGCCCTTAGTATTATCATCAGAAGCTATCTCAGTCATGTGATTGAGTGATTCGTATTCATTTAAAAATTCTTTATACTGACTATATAAATCTGGATTTCTAATTAATCTTTGTTCTAGACCATAAAAACGCTTCAAAGCTAAGCTATAAGATCCACCTAACAATTCACGCTTTTCGTTAAAGGGAAGACGAACAACATAACGACCTGTATCATCGCGTGTTGTATTTTGAACGAAATGTTCCTCGCAAGCCCTTTCTTCCGCAGAAAACATAGGTTCCCTTGCAATTTCTTCAATCTCCCAAAACTTTGATATTTGTTTATCTAACGACAAAAAACAAGCTGTAGACTTCTCCTTGACTGGCAACTGACATTCTGTTTCACCAGTAACTAACCATCCTAATTTCGTCTTCTGCAATATAATTTTGCTATTATTTAACCGAATTTGACCAATCATTAATAACTCGTAAAAGAGTGAATTGCCTAATAACGCATCTATTGACCCGGGTTTATGGAATTCTGGGTCAGCTAAATTAATATTTTCTGGTATTTTTAAACCACTACGATTAATTTGACAGGACGGCAACAATCCTGTAATTGTAGGTAGTGCAATCATTTTTAACTTGGACGAAAAAGTGCTGTTTCTTGACCGTATAGCGGTATTAACGCAATATTTTGCACTAGTAACAAGGTTACCCTAGCCCCGCGGTGTTAATATTGATCTTCTGTTTGTCTAATTGTAAAATGCTTACTAGACGTTCTGTAATATAATTTGACTGTGACCCTCCATCAAGAAGCACACGACAATTATGAGGTGTATTATTTCTATCCAAAATTGTTATTTGCGCGGTACCAAGTAAAACTTCCGAATCTGATCTAGCTATTGTTAGACTTTATTATATAATTAGAGCGCGTTTCGCTCTGAGTGTATTTAAGAAGATACAATTAGAAATTACGCGTACAAAACGCGGTACGCTACGCGCGCGGAACAGAGCGTGATACCAGATAACAAAATGCGTGTTGCCACAACGAAAGCTACGAAAAGAATATCGTAAAACAAAAATCCGTAAATAGCAACGAACAAATTACGACAGACAAACAAGCAAATTTCCACGAGTCGGCGCGGTGCCCTCTCAATGCGCACTTGCGCATTGACCCTGGGATTAACGCCAAATTTCAACACTCCCCCTTAATCCTGGGGTTAATGCGCTCACAATAATTTTCGCAACCCTAGTCGCTCCACGCATTCATCATGCTTAATCTTAGATATCGCTTTCGTTAGTATATCCGCAGTCATCTCGCTGGTAGGGACATACTTTACAATTATATCGCCTCGCTCTTGGGCTTCTCTCGAAAAATGATACCTAATATCGATATGCTTACTTCGCGCATGATACACACTATTTTTGCACAATTGTATGGCACTTTGATTATCACAGTAAATATCAGTCGCTCCTTTTAATACATTGTGGTGTCGCATATGTCTCAACAAGTCTCTTATATATATTATTTCTTTGGTTGCGTCTGAGAGAGCCATATACTCGGCTTCCATAGTAGAAAGTGCAACCGATTTTTGTTTTCTACTGTTCCAGCTAATCGGCCCCCCAGACAAGTATGTCACGTATCCCGTATTCGAACGTCTATTTGTCGTATCTCCTCCCCAGTCGGAGTCTACGTATGCCGTTAAGCAGTCCTTTTCCTTAGTGTATTCTATTCTGTAATTTAATGTCCCTTTCAAATATCGCAATACCCGCTTCGCCATTTTCCAATAAATTAATTTCGGACTGTTGCAGAAACGACTCAAAAAGCTTGCTGCAAATGCTATGTCCGGTCTCGACGCGTTAGCAAGATAAATCAGACATCCCACAAGTTCCCTATATGGTACATCTACTATTTCTTCTTCATCCTTTTCGCTTACGCTCTCTATCGCGGCGGTGTTAATATTTGTTTCCAAAGGGGTGCTTATCGGCTTACAATCACTCATCTCGAATCTTTTCAACGTATTTTCGATATATCTTTGCTGCGTTATCGTTATATTTCCAAGATCGCCTTGTCTTTCTACACGCATACCTAATATTTCCTTAACGTTACCGAGATCCTTCATTTTGAATTCACGCCCTAACTTTTGTTTAATTTCTATTATATTTGTTAAATTAGCTGACGCGATTAGTAAATCATCGACATAAACAACGATTACAGTGTCACGATTTTCCCTCGAATCTATATACACGCACGGATTTACTACAGTATTTTTAAATCCTAACCTAACTAAGTAGTCGTCTAATCGACGATACCATTCACGACCTGATTGTTTTAACCCGTACAATGGCCTGTTTAGCTTGCAAACCTTTTCTTCTTGACCCGGTTTCACGAACATCTCAGGTTGCTCCATGTATATTTCGTCGTGTAAGTCTCCCTGGACGTAAGCAGTCACTACATCCATTTGGTGAACGTGCATTCTCCTGGCGACACTCGACGCAAGTAGGGTGCGTATCGTCTCCAGTCTCGCTACTGGTGCGAAGACCTCGTCGAAGTCGACCCCTTCTGTCTGTTGATCGCCTCTAGCAACCAATCTAGCCTTGTACTTTTCAATGGAGCCGTCCTGGTGTCTTTTAACCTTAAAAACCCATTTACACTTTATTAATTTTTTGCCTTTTGGTCTACTTACCAAGGTCCAAGTATTGTTCTCCATTAGGCCATTGTATTCCGTGCGAATAGCCTCTAGTCAGTCCTCTCGTTCTGATGTACTCATGGCTTCTGTTATTGAACTTGGTTTCTCATGTACATGCTCTTCTTTGGGGTGCATGTGGAATATTTTTCTTGGTCTGCCTCTTTTCCCAGTTCTTTCTATTCTGGGACGGCCAGGACCTCTGCGTGTCGTTGGTGTTTCTGTTGTCACTGGGAGTTCTTCTTGTTCTGGACCTCTGCGTGTCGTTGGTGTTTCCGTTGTCGTTGGAAGTTCTTCTTGTTCTGGTCCATCTTCTTGTTGTTGGACATTCTGTTCGTAGTGGCTCTCGTTCGGGGTTGATTGATACAGGGGCATTTCGAAAAACGTCTCCTCGTTGTCTGGTGATTCTATCTCTTGATCTTCCAGGAATCTTACGTCTCTGCATTTCTCCACAGTTCTGCTCCCTCTCTCCCATAGCCTATATGCTTTGGATTCTTCCGAGTAACCTACTAATACGAACTCCTTTCCCTTAGGTGCGAATTTGTTGTGTCTATGTCTTTTGTTTAACGCGATGACACGACTACCAAATATTCGCATAAATCCGATGTACGGTTTCTTTCCCGTCCATCCTTCATACGGTGTGTATTCATCCAAGGCCTTCGTTGGGCACCTGTTTCTAATATATGCTGCTGCGTTAACAGCTTCTGCCCATAAGGAGAATGGTGCTTTGGCCTGTAGTAGCATGCATCTTGCCATTTCAACCAATGTTCTATTTGATCTCTCGGCCACTCCGTTTTGTTGCGGCGTGTATGCAACTGATAGTTCCCTTGTTATCCCTTCTCTTTTCAAATAGCTTGTAAATTCTTTTGACAAATACTCTTTGGCATTGTCAGTGCGAAGCTTCGTTATTGATTGTCCTGTAAATTTCTCTGCTTTGGATTTATATTCCCGGAATGCCTTGAATACATCTGACTTGTTCTTTAGCATGACGACTTCAGTGTATCTCGTTTTGTCGTCAATGAAAGAAACGAAATATCTCGCTCCCCCTAGCGAGGCTACATGCATCGGACCACATATGTCACTGTGCACAAGGCCTAGGACTCTCTTTTCCCTTCTCGTTGATGATCTAAAAGGTAATTGGTGAATTTTGCATTTATCGCATACCTCACACTTCTCAATTTGACCATCCATGTTCTCGTTCATTCCTAGTACCATATTTTTCATCCTTTTGAGATCATTGAAGTTGAGATGTCCTAACCTATTGTGCCATTTTGTCAAATTGTTATTGTGAATTTTTGACATACCTGCGTACTCGGAAAGGTTCTCGTTGACTATATACAACCCGTTTGTCATAGTAGCCCTCAGCGCTACAGATCCATCCTTTCTGGTTACAACAGCATATTCTTTTTCAAATGTTACCTTGTAACCATACTTCGTGATACTTGACACCGATAATAGGTTACTTTTGAATTTTGGTACTAGCATTGCATCTTGTAACCTAATATCGTTTGGTTTGTTACCTTCCGCTTGCACTTTAATATTTACTTCTCCCTTTCCTTCTGACTTGACGCAATCCTCCGCAGCTGTATATATCTTTGTTGTTTCTTTTCTATTCAACCCGTTGAATCTGCTGCTGTCGTTACACATATGTGTTGTTGCGCCACTGTCTAGGCACCATGCGCCTGACCTTGGGAGACCGGTGTTCAAGGCAACTGCTGTCATCGCATCATCTCTCCTTTCCATGTTCTTTCCTCTTGGATTGGATCTGCAATTCTTGGCCAAGTGGCCTGTCTTTCCGCAGTTAAAACATTTAAACAACTTTTTACCTTGTGGAGGTTTTGTGTGGTCCTTTGATGATATGTTCTTGTACCCTCCTTTCCTCTTCATCAGTAGAGCTCCTTCTTCTTTTTCTGCTTCTTGATCCCGTGTATTCTCTAGTTTTCTAGCTTCCTCCTCGAGCAGCCTTGTCTTGAGTTCTTCCAGTGTTGGCATCCCATCTCTGGACTGTATTGCTATGCTGATGGTTTCATACTCGCTTGGTAGTGAATTTAGAAGCCAAACGGATAGCAGGTTTTCTGGTAATTTCATGTCACACTCCTCCAATTGTTCTGCTATTCTTACAAACTCATTAATATATTGAGACATGTTCTGCTCTGTGGACTTCTTTAAACGATACAACTGATTGAAGAGTACGCATTGCCTCATGGGCCTTCTAGATTCATAAATACCTTTCAGCATTTCCCACGCTTCCATTGAAGTATTCGCCCTTTTGATATAATTGTATTGATCCGATTGTATGCTTAGGGTGATTACGTCTAGAGCCTTCTCGTCCCTCATAGTCCAGTCACCATCGTTTTCTTCGGGTTTCGGAACGGTTCCAATCACGTAACCCCACAAATCATTATATCTCAGCACACTCTTCATTTGTATTTTCCACGTCTCATAATTCGTGCTGTTCAGTTTTTCATTTCGTTCAATCTTTCCTAGATTCATTTTGCAAATTTTACTAAACACGTAGCGCGCGATTCTAATCTCACTTTTCACTCAGTCTGTCTATTTTATATGTTTTATAGGTGCTCTGGGCCCATAACCTGTTAGACTTTATTATATAATTAGAGCGCGTTTCGCTCTGAGTGTATTTAAGAAGATACAATTAGAAATTACGCGTACAAAACGCGGTACGCTACGCGCGCGGAACAGAGCGTGATACCAGATAACAAAATGCGTGTTGCCACAACGAAAGCTACGAAAAGAATATCGTAAAACAAAAATCCGTAAATAGCAACGAACAAATTACGACAGACAAACAAGCAAATTTCCACGAGTCGGCGCGGTGCCCTCTCAATGCGCACTTGCGCATTGACCCTGGGATTAACGCCAAATTTCAACAGCTATTAATGTCGTTTTAACTATCTCAGGCTGAGATGATGCCTGAGGGGCAGAATCGTCAGCTGCCGGAACAGTTGGATTATTCTGTTTTGTAAAATTAATGTGTAACAAAGTATTATGCTTACGATCGCATTTTCGACAATTACTCCACGTACAAGTGGAAGTAATGTGACCACTCTTCAAACAATTTAAACAAATTGTTCCTTTCCGTGCAGCTGCTAATCGCTCGTTAACTGTCATTTGTAAAAATCGCGGACAAGAAAACACAAAATGAGTTTCGTGACAAATGACACAATTCTGAACCTTATTATTAGTGGCAACATAAGTATGACCTTTCTTAGAAATTTTGCCTCGTGTTGCTTGACCCTCTTGATCAAAACTTGAACGATCCGTATCATCTTCGCCGCGAGCTTGCTTTAGAATAAAATCTATGAATTCCTTAAATGAAGGCAATTCATCGTTTTCCAACGTTCTTTCCCAATATCTGCGAGTCTTTTTGTGCAACTTTTTGAATAGGAGGTAAATTAAAATTGCATCCCAAGTATCTGTTGGTTGTTTTAAAACCTTAAGAGCGTTAATATGAACTTGTGCACTTTCAGCTAATTTCCTCAAATTAGCCGGAGTATCTTTAGTAATCTCTGGCAGTTCAAACAACAATTTCAAATGCGCCTGTATTAATTCTCGGGGTTTATTACAACGTTTCTGTAGTAAATCCCATGCCACTAAATAATTCTCAGCCGAAGCACTAAGAGATGCAATAACAGACGCTACATCTCCACGTAGAGACTTCTTTAAATAGTGAAATTTTTGAACTGCAGGTAAATCATCATTTTCATGAACTAAGGATTTGAACGTATCGTAAAAACTATACCAATTGACTGGATTTCCATCAAATGCGTCAATTCCAATCTTTGGCAAAATCGAATTCTTCTTCAAAACAATTGTCGACTCTCCCGATTTACTTGTAGAAGCAACGGGTTGACTCAGACTGCGGAAAGTGTTTAACTTTGTTGCTAATAGTGCTTCTGCCATATAATACTGTTTTTCAAATGAATCGCGCTCTGCATCATGATCGGAAATCTCGTCTTCACATTCAATACTAAATTGTACCTTATCATAGGAAGTAAATAATTCTCCTAACTTTTTATGACGAGCTTCTAGTTCAACAGAGCTTACCTGCGATGCTTCATTCGCGTATGTAATAATACGTGTGATTTGTCCTTTAATTATGGATCTTGTTCTCTTTAAATTTTTAAGACTATCCTCTGAATTTGCCATATTGAAATCGAAATAAAATGAAAATTGAGGAATATAGTAAAAAGGAAGGTGATTGATACACTCACCGAGTGATGACCTTTATCAACTAATCGCACAACTGCACGATATATCTGCACCACTTGTAGTTGAATCTGGATGAATCCTATCCTGTCCGATGTTGGCTGTATCCGTTCGGCAGGTTGATGTCGTCAACCAAATTGCTGCTGTAGGTCGTCCACAAAGTATCAGCTGCTACCTCGAATCCTCGGATGCAGTATGACTGTGGTCCTACTGGCTGCTTCCGTCCTCAGGTTGAATAAATGATGGTACAAGTCAGTCGGCTTGCTTCGTCCGAAGTGACAGGTTCCTCGTTATGATAATGTGGATTAACCACGTATGATAATCCACACCAACGTCAAATGTAGTCGTTGATTGTAGATAGTGCAAGTGTCGATCTTGACTGTCGAATGCCGTATTTCACAGGTGAATTCTATCCGGCTCGAAGGACCAAAATGTTGCGTCGTCTCAATGCTCGGCAGCTTTAGCGAACTCGTTGAGTTTACGCGACCCGATAAGGGGTAAATAAATCGACAGTCAGTTTATGAACACAATAACAAACAACTTGCAACTTTAATAAAAAACGAAATAACAGAAATAACAATGAGGAAACAAAGAAAAAACGGAAACTGTGAATACAGACTTAGAATATACGCTATAATGACAAGACTGTCAGCGTGATGCGATTCCTATTTATGCAAACACCCTTCGTGGGCGTAAACATTTTTAGCCAATGGCTTAAAATCCGGACAAGTAAGTGGGAGTTTGCTTTTCCGACCTGATGCCTCTGGTGGAGTCGGCGATGACCCGAAGAGGTAACATCGTAAAAATACTGGGCCCAAGGTTCCCTCGCGCTCGGAGTCGCCAACAGCTGATGCGCACGTGAATGTTTTCAAGACAATGACCGTGAAGCTAACAACCAGAAAGTCTGCAAAAGCACGTTTTTCCCAAAACGTACCCTAATAAAAACTTGCCAGACCTGACTCCGAGACTAATCCGAGGTCCGTCGAAATTAACGCTGGTAACATCCCTTCAAGAATAGCGGAACTCAATCGTTCGTGCCATAAATCTCTTTCCTATACAATTAGGAAAAAAAAAATCTGCCTTCGCGACATAACAATGATTTTATTTAAATCTCTAAAATCTATGCATAGTCTCGATCTTTTGTTTTCATCTTTCTTGTATGCCAATGTTACCGGGGCCGCAAACGGGCTGTATGATTCCTCTATCAAATTTCTCCTTAATAACTCCGAGATTTGTTGCTCTATTTCTACTTTGTCTTCAATTGTGCATTTGTATGGTCTTTTACTACAATATTTTTCTATAATTAGATCTATTCTAGCTTCATACTCTTTCACCGTGCCTACATCATACTTATCTTTGGCAAATAGTGATTTATATTTTCCAATTAAGTTATCTATCATAGATCTTTCATTGTAGTTTATACAGTTTATAGAGATGTCGAAATTATTTTCGTTGACATGCTCATTAAAGTTTATTAGTTTTGTCTCGGCATCTAGAGGTTTATCAATCTTTTCCTCACTATTTTCGGTATTTTGTTTCTTTGTACTTGTTCTAGCAGGAATTTCTTTCTCTTCTATCGAGTCCTTGTATTCTTCATTTTTTTCAGCAAAATCCGGGCTCTTTTGTTCAATTTTTAATTCCTCATTTTGTATTAATTTGAGTTTTTTATACAATCCAATCCAATTAGGAAGTCGTAATTGAAATTTTTATTATTTATTATGAAAACATCTAACTCTTCTTCTATATTGAAAATTTTTATTTTTATTGTTATCATTCCTTCCGTTTCGTTCACACCATTAATCGTTCTCAAATTAGCTTTTCTATTTTCATTTTTATCTTCTTTTTTTATTTTTAGTATTTTTGAATTTATCAATGAAACATTTGAACCTGAGTCATAAATTCCAGTTACGTTCAGTGTTCCATTTAATAATACATTGAGTTTGATCAATGGTGGAATTAATAGTTTTTTTGATCCTTGTAATTTAATTCTGCTTCCAGCTCAGAGTTGTTAACATGTTTTATTTTGTCCTCTTTATCTTTGAACCAACATGTGGATTCTGGGTGATAACGTATGCCTTTATTTTTATCTTTACAAATTTTACATGGTATTTTTTCAATTTTTCCTTTGGTGTTATACTCTTTATTTTTCTTATCTTCCCATTTATTCTTATGGATTAAGTGTTCCAAATTACCTATTTCATTGTAGAGGTCTTCAGTTTCTATCAAACTTTCTCTATCAATCTTGTCACAAATGAAGTTTGGCAGGCCGGCTGCAATGAGGTCTATTAATGTTCCTTTATCTGTTGATTTTCTCACTTCTAATAGCAACTTTTCCTTTTTTATAGCATATTCTAATAAAGAACCTGTTTGATATCTGAAAGAAAGAGCATATCTGATGGAGACCAACCTTTGTTTGCAAATGTTTCACAAAAATTCTTTTTCCACACTTCCCATTCTGACTCCACTGTAAACTTCAGTAACATGCAGCTATACCAATCTTTACTAGCTTTTTCTAGAAAAAATTTTAGAATTTCGATTTTTTCCTTATTCTCAGTTATTTTAAAACGTTCGCATTCTTTCTCAAACTCATTAATCCATTGATGGGCATTTGAATTTTTTCCAGTAAATTTTTCGGTCATGAAATCTCTTGCTAATTTTCCTAGATTTTTTTTCTTAGAGTCTTTTTGCTTTTCTTCTAGTAATTTTTCTAATAACTTTATCACTGGTTGATCTGTGCTAGTTTCCGCTGCCGCCGTCGTTTTGTCATCTGTAATTTCCTCCAGGAAATAGTTATTAAATTGTAGATTTTCTTCTTCATCCAAATATGTCGTAGATAATTCTTGTGATACGCTAATCCAAATTTTTCTTGACTGATGTCCTTTTTTTAGTGTGTTTTTTATTTTAGCATATGCTTCTGTTTTTATCAGTTCTGTATGATGACTTGTTACTTGAAATTCCTCTGGTATTTTAAAAGTGCGACCATCCTGTGTTGCTATCGAAGTTAAGCATATGAGGTTAGTTTTTCCGTCTGCCGCACCTTTCACTTCAAATGCAAACTGTAACTTCGCTATTTCTCGTGTCATGTTTCCTTTGTGAGTCTTCCACAAATGAATGTTGTTTTGTAATAGGTTATGTTTTTAGGTTGGGCAAATAATTGATTGAATTGTTTCTCTGTAAAACAAAGTTAATGTTTATTATTTTAAAACTTATAAACTAAGGTTTGCTTGATTACGCATACCATACCTGTAAAACAAAGAAACAACATTCAATGTTTATTATTCACTCTGTTGTTCCTTTCCTACAATTACAGTCTCGTCTAATCACAGTTTAGGTTTGTACCTATCGGTGTCTGGGTTACCGACCATCGTTATTACGCGGACGATTCAAATGGTATAGGTTATGTTTTGCTTACATATATACATGTAAGTGTATGTATATAAATAAAAAAAAAGACATTCCTATAAATACATATATGTATATTGTTGTATATAAATATGTCTCATGCATGAGAAGTGAGCATCATTGTCCGTACGAAAGCCCTGAGCACTTTACTGTGGACAACCAAAATTCAAGTCCAACAGAAGTCCCTGGGACGAAAAAAATGGACGTCCCTGGGAAATCCGAAATTTTGGTCCCACGGATGTCCTTAGGAAGTAAAAAACGGATGTCCGTAGGACGTCCGAAATTCATGTCCAACGGAAGTCCCTGGGACGAAAAAAATGGACGTCCCTGGGACTTCCGAAACTTTGGTCCCACGGATGTCCTTAGGAAGTAAAAAACGGATGTCCGTAGGACGTCCGAAATTCATGTCCAACGGAAGTCCCTGGGACGAAAAAAATGGACGTCCCTGGGACAGCCGAAATTTAGGTCCCACGGACGTCCTTAGGACGTAAAAAACGGACGTCCGTGGGACATCCGAAATTTAGGTCCCACGGATGTCCCTGGGACAACCGAAATTTAGGTCCAATGGATGTCCGAGGGACGTCCGCAACGAACGTCGGACGTATGGACGTAAATTGGACAAAAAACGGACGTCCAAAGGACGTACGTGCTATCTGGGCTGCTATCAACTCAAGCCGAAAAATTTTTACTCACCTCAGAACGGAAAACTACCACCCCGTATCCACAGACTCGAGATGATCGAACCAGAAGTTACAGAATTAACTACACCCCAGGAGACCTGCAGTCAATATTCTGCCGATTCCAAGGAATGTCCAAACGAGGAAGACTTCTACTGGACACAGGAGCAGGAGCCAACATCATCAAACGAGGATTTGTAAAAAACTATACACTTTTACCACAAACTCGACACATACGACTCGGCAATGACCAACACGAAATAACTAACACGACCGAACTATTTTTCCTTGGACAAAAACACGCATTCCTCATTGTCCCTGACGATTTCCCATTAATTGAAGACGGAATTCTTGGACTTCCCTATCTTAAAAAATACAAATATTCCATACACAACGATTACTTACAGCTTAACGAATTTAGTTATTCATTACAGACGACGCCCACTGAAGTAGAGATACAACCAAACAAGGTCGCCTCACGGTTTTGTAAAATCAACAATGACATTACGAGGGTTTGTTTCATCAATACTGGTAAGCAGAACACGCACATTACAAATTTAATTGAATGTGAAAATAACATTGATAGAATCCACGAACTTACATCTAAATTACGACTTGATCACATTGAATCCTGCATGCGAGAACCCATCCTAAAAATTGTTAGTTCCTACAATGATATTTTTACGTTAGATGACGACCCACTACCTTGTACTTCACTGACACAACATACAATTGTATTAAAGAACCAAAAACCTATTAATATAAAATCGTACAGACCACCGGAATGCCATAAAGGCGAAATCCACCGACAAATGAACGAGATGTTAGACAAAGGAGTTATAGAACCATCGGACTCTCCTTTTAACGCCCCGGTATGGGTAGTACCGAAGAAACGCGACGCCTCGGGAAGACAGAAATGGCGAATCGTAATCGACTTTCGTAAACTCAACGAGCAAACTGACCAGGATGCATACCCACTACCAAACTCCGACGAAATACTACAACATTTAGGCAACGCAAAATTCTTCTCGGCACTCGACCTTTCGTCTGGTTTTCACCAGATCCCTATGCATCCAGATAGGATGCCTTTTGGGCTTAAGAACGCCCCTGCCACATTCCAACGAATGATGGACACGGCCCTACGTGGATTAGTTGACAAATATTGTTTTGTATACCTCGATGACAATAATTTTCGGTAGCACTTTTGAAGAACATAATAAAAACCTCGCGATCGTTTTTCAAAGACTTAGAGAAACAGGGCTGAAACTACAAAGTGATAAATGTGAATTTTTGAAACCCGAACTCGAATATTTAGGACATATAGTAACAAAAGACGGAGTAAAACCTAACCCGGAAAAATTAGATGCGATCAAAAATTTTAAGATTCCCACCACCGTAACCCAAGTAAAGTCATTCTTAGGACTTACAGGATACTATCGCAAATTTATTAGAAACTTTGCCAAATTTTCAAAACCACTCACTGACCTAACGCAGAAAAACACTCCTTTCCATTGGACTCAGAAACAACAAGATTCTTTTGACTATCTAAAGACGAAACTTTGTGAAACACCCATCCTATGTTACCCAAACTTTACACAGACTTTCACTCTAACCACAGATGCCAGCAATGAAGGAATTGGTGGTGTACTCTCCCAAAATGACCATCCCTGCTGCTACATATCTCGAACCTTAAACTCGGCTGAAAAAAATTATACTACTACTGAGAAAGAACTACTCGCGATCGTGTGGGCTGTTAAACGCCTACGACAGTACTTACTCGGAAGAAAATTCATTATCCAAACCGATCACCAAGCTTTCAAATGGCTACACAATGTACGCGATCCTTCTTCCAGACTCATGCGGTGGCGACTGAGACTCGAAGAGTACGAATACACAATTGAATACAAATGGGGAAAAGAGAACACAGTAGCAGACGCCCTTTCCCGACTTCATCCTGTAACAATCACCAGCAATGTCCCCTTCCATAAAACCGTTAAAATTGTACTACCTCCCGACGCACGAAAAACTGAAGGCAATTCACCCGATGCAGAAGAATCATGCAGTCCCCAGGAAATCTTATGGTTAGAATACGACAATTGGAAGGCACAGCCTACTGCGACCCCTATACAAATAACTGCTAATAGACCACATTGGACACAATTAACTACCGACTTGCTTGGCCAATACGACGAAGAACAATGGTTAGTCAAAATTCACGATCTAATGGCACTTCAAAAGGACAAAACCACCATTTGTTTCGGAATAAGCCATGGCTTTCAACCAATTCAAATAACTGAGATTCAACTCATGATAAGATTCCTTATGAAATATTATCCTGATAAAAAATTACGTTTTGCACAAGAACCGCTTAGAGAATACACTAATGACGAGAAAAAACAGATTCTTTTCGAAAATCACGATAACGCACAACATTTAGGTGAAAATAAAACTATAGAACGCGTAAAAGGACGACATTACTGGACTAACATTGACCGAGACATATGCGAGTACATAAAGAAATGTGACATATGCCAAAGAAATAAATTGACACGTGTACGACCGCGCGAGGAAAGTATTATACCCGATACACCTCAGAATCCTAATGATAAAATAGCACTTGACATTATTGGCCCGCTCGTTACGACCACTAAAGGAAATCAATTTATCCTTTCAATCCAAGATTGTTTAACCAAATATCTACTCCTCGTACCTCTAGACAATCAAAGAGCAGATTCCATTATAAATTCCTTAATTGAACATTATATATATGTCTTTTCCTCACCTAAACACATTCTCACCGATCAAGGACAAAATTTTGTATGTAAGTTAATGGAATCCTTCGAAAAGGCTTTCAAAATCAAACACGTTAAGACCACAAGTTTCCATCCTCAGAGCAATGGAGCTCTGGAAAGAACCCACGGTACTGTTAAAGATTTACTTAGAACCTGTATAGATGAAAAGAAATCCGAATGGGATGAGCATCTAAATCTTATTTGCATGGCATATAATACGTCCGTTCACTCAGGCACAGGGTACACGCCCTTTGAATTAACTTTTGGACATAAAGCCAATTTACCTTCAGCAATCGCGACAACGCCTAGCTTAACAAAAAACGAATTATTTCAATTATGGAAACGAAGACACCAAGAATATTTGGCAAACGCTAAAGTTATTATAGAAGCTAACAAAAGACGTTATAAAAACGAACAAGACCGTAAAATACGTATAAAAAGCCTTTACAACGTAGGAGACCTTCTCTTGTTGCACAATGAGCATAAAAAACATAAACTCGATTCAGAATGGATAGGACCTTACAAGGTCCTCGAAGTACATACTCCGAATTACTTATTACAAATTAATAACAAAAAGACACTATTGACGCACGGAAACAGAATTAAATTGTACAATTCTAATTTCAGCTCCTAACACTATTCACGACTCAGGGACACGCGCTACAAATCCAACATTTAAATAATACTCAAATAGTTGAAGAAAGAATAGGGATTAGTTTTGTATACCATAATGAAGTAAAGATATCCATTATATGCGATGTAGATGAAATCGACATAAGCATATCCAAAGTGATGCAAATGTACAAATTCACATTCACACTCTGTAAGACACGAGATTGCGCACCTTCCGGACTCGACATAATTTCGGCAAAAATAACGAAACTAAACGAAGCATCTTTGAAACTCAACACAATTTTACACAAACGACTCCGACGCGGACTTCTTAACGTAATAGGTTCCGTTTCTAAATCTCTGTTTGGCACCTTAGACGAAGACGACTTAAAGCTAATAAATGATAATATGGACAAATTATTTGACCAACAAAACGAAATCACACACATTGTACAGAACCAGACAGCCATGATAAAAACTATAATTAGCAGCAACGACTTTAGACATTTAATGCAAATATTAGACAACAACACGAATCAACTAGCCAACGCATATAGCGATCAACTACTAGGAAGATATCTCATAATATTAGAAGCCATGGTATCCGACCTAACAACAAAAATAAATGATTTTCATGTTACACTTATACTTGGAAAACGCGGAATTATCGACACTACTTTAATGAACATAGATGATTTTTTAAAAGCATACAATAACGTTACTCAGAAAAATTTCATACTACATCATATAGACGGAAAACCGGAGAATTTCCAAACTCTAATTGATATCAGTAGACTCAAGACACAAATCTCAAATGGGAAAATAATATATCAAATAATTGTACCGATTCTAGAGGAACAGGAGTGGGAAATTATCCGATATTACGCTATACCGCATAAAATTAATAATGTTTTTTTTGCTCCCATATTAGATCACGACACTGTGTTACAGCAACACAATTCCAAAATAATAATTGACCAACAATATATAAACGATTATTGTAGAGACAGTTCAATAGGCCTCATTTGCGAACGAACACAACCCACACGAAACGATTATACTACAGGATGTCAAACAGCTCAAAAAGATTACACTACCTGCAGTACAGCTATATTCAAAATCGACGACATCACTTTTATACCAATGCATACACCAAACAAATACATAGCAATCCCTAAAACTAGTATAGATATTCAGACATTTTGCAACGACAATAAGAAAATAGAAATTTCGAAACCCGTAATACTATATAGTTCAACCGAATGTCTACTAACATATGACAATAATGTAATGAAGATTGGAGGAAAAACACTAGAGACTAAAATAATTACCACTAACTACACATTGGCCATTAATCTTACAAACGACGAAATTAAACTATTAAACGACTATATTCCAAGAGCTCCAAAAATCACTCCAAACTTCAATAATTTTAGGGACTCTTTAGACTCAATGTACTCACGATTGGAAAGGCTTAAAAATCAACGCAGAATTCTCTCTGCTACAGACATAGCTTACAACATACTCAAAATTGCCGGCTGGATCTCATTAGGTCTCATAACATTATATACTCTTCGCAAAATAGGACTCTTTAAGTGTATATCGAATTTAATCCCCAGAAACTTCTGTCTAAAAATGTGTTGCAACGAAATTAAAATGGAAAATGTAAACACAACCAGAGACCGACTATCAGCACTGCCGAACATACATGCATCCCCCGAATGCATACCAATGGACAGCTACGCAGCCATAGAGGACTTCCCAACACCTGTGCAGAAAGTCGTGCGATTTGGAGACCAAATCAAAGCTAAGAAGGGGAGTGTGAAGCAAATATTATCGACCACCCAGTAAAACAGATTCCTCATATGACACCGCGACATACAGCACGCGGCCTATCACCATTTAAGACACTCGACACCCCTTTGTTTGGCGGCTGCCCGGTAACAACACCTTGATAAGAAACATGTATAAAAGACTCAGTACGCAATAAAAAGTCAGTCTTGGATTTACAATCAAACAAACGCGTTACTTTGACACTTCCCGACTCCGTATCCTCATACCACGGTACGCGGTACACGTTTAAAATCCCAGTTTAGTATAACGAGATCGCTACGGCTCCTCCTATACTCGTCAAATATACGCGATACTGGTTATTAGTGTTGACTAGTACAGTTTTGTCGACGTCACAAATAAATTCCCGTGACACCGTCAACGTTTTTCAGGACGGCAAAGAATCAGAACGTTCAGAACCTGCACTGTGTTTAGTTGAGTTGTTTGACGAATTGTTTCACCGTACAGATTGTCAGATGATATTCTTTTTTTGTTACCATAGTAATAAATTTTTATTTTGTTTGTTATAACGCTTAAATTCCTTAACACCGTATTCCCCACCTAATACCACGAAGAAGTCTAAACAATTCTAATTAACAGTTATTTAAAATAACCAACGCCATTTGCCGGACAGAAAAAATAGTCGTACGGAATACTTGCTAAGCACTTGTCAGGCTCTAGCATAGGCATCTCGGATGTTGGGAACCCGTAGGTTTTGGGTAGCAGATGTCACGTTGTACCTTTCTTCGTCAAGCATCTCGAACCCTCTTAATTGGCCTTCGGGCTCCTAAAACTATGTATCCATCAGACATGGTCAATTTTTTATCTAAAATTTTTAAATAAAAGATAATTTTCGGTTATCTTTTATTTGTACTTATTTTTCTGAAATACATATTCAACATAGTTTATCTGTAAGATACTCGTCAGAAATTTCATTCGTCATCTGCAGTTTATCGAATCTCGAAGTAACAGCTTATTGCGTATACAACGCCTCTAGCGGCGAGAAGTTAATCGAGAGGCAATATCCGTGAGATACAGCTGAGAATATTTAGCCAAAGTGGTGCCTGTATTTCATTACTTTGTGCGACATCCTTGTGTCTCCTACAGAGCTGTGACAGAGAGGGAGATATTTCACTCGCAGGAGAGACAAAGACAGAGAGTAATCAAGCGGCTTATTTTTCGATAAACTTTGATCAATTTCCTGAGGCGAAGAAGCAATATTTTCTCACGATTTTTGTGTAGAAATATTCGTATTAATATTGCGCATTGCGGTACAGAGCCCTTTTTTGGAAAAAGTGTACAGAAAAAAATTTCTTCTATGAAAACGTACACTTTTATTTTTTATAAAGTTTCAATAGCCAAATTGAAAAAAGCAATGCCCAATAATACCACGAATATTTCTACACAAAAATCGTGAGAAAATATTGCTTCTTCGCCTCAGGAAATTGATCAAAGTTTATCGAAAAATCGACTCGTGGTCACGGTCGGATCGGGTGTTCCCGCCAAATGTGCTTGTTGACGAGGGGGTCGCGGGGTGGCGTGTTTATCCGCGAAGAGTCGGTGTCGCGGCTCGGCCTTGTTCGGCTTCGTTCGGCGGTGTTCGGACGGCGGCTTAGATCGTCTGTTACACGCGGTAACCTGAAACCTACATGAGAGTTGAAGGTAGCGCCACCATGTATCTTACGGTGAATCCGTCAGATTTTCGCTACGGAAGTTTATCTGTGAGATTTCAATGGAACGATTTCATCCTAACTTTGAGATTTATTCGAAGCTCGATGGAGTGAGATGATTTATTCGATTGTTTTATTCGGGACAAGTATTTCGAAGAGATAAAAATCACATGTATCTTTATTCGTTATTTTTATTTGACTTCAAATAACTGACATCTTGATCCGACGCGACGTTGTCAGGTTATAATATGTACAAATGAACGGTTAAGGGTACGATCACAGTGGATCCATTTCGTCCGACGTCCGACGCGTCGCACAGTGGGTAAAATCGACGTTCTAGCTGTTCACGGGCTAAAAATTCAAAGTCCTCATATCGATTTTTAACGAATGCACAATGTTTCTTAAATGTCTATTACATTCGAAAACGATAATATTAATTAAAGCTATTAAAAACTCTCGTTACAATAAACGTTCAAAGATCAAACTTTTTCAGATACGATTTATCACCGAAAAAATTCCTTGTCTTCATAATGATGTCCTGGAAAACCTACTGAAGAATAAGTGACCAATTTTTTTTTATATGAAGAATGTATATCTATGTTGAGAACGCACCAGGAACTAAACATCATTGTTCATAATTTATTATAAAAAAAATATTTAATCAACTAAGGAAAATTGTCGAAGTTTTTCACCTTTGACAAGGGATAAGTTCTGACAAAGTGGAACATTTTCGGCAAGATCTCCTCTAAAAGATCGTGCAAAATTTAGATCCGTTATAATCCATTATCCGAAGTTATGATAGTTTAAAGCGTCGCGTGACACGCGCACAGTGGTGAGTTGGATCGAAATCGTGGCCAAAATAGGAAGGAGTACTACAATTTAGTTCAAAATTGATACTATGGGATTTTTCGGGTAACTGATTATGAATTTGATGTCAAAAGTACAAAAACAAAATGGCGGATTCAATATGGCGAATGCCATATGCTTTACTTTCTGTTGACTTTTTCATTTACTGTTCACTTTTTTACCTGTAATATTAATGTATTTTCTTGAACATTTGAATACAGGTAGTGTGTATCCAATTATGAAATACTAATTAACTGAAATTTAGAGATTTTTACGTCCTAATATTATTATAGCTTAATTTTTCTGTATTTTCTGTAAATTACAGTTTTTCAACCAGTAACCATCTGTAAAAAATGTATTTCGATCATTATTAATCTTATTATTATTATTATTATTAATATTATTATTATTATTATTAATCCAACGACCTATTTAATGTAGTCTTTATGTATTGAAATAATGGTGAAATAGGCGTAAACAGCCAGTTTTCAAATATTATTCATTATTCACACGAGTTTTCAGACATTTCCGGTGATGTGACAAAAAAATGTTTCCTACGAAAAGTAATCAGTACACAGTCTTTTATAAATATCAATACAAAAAATTTCAAAAAAAATTTGTTTTCAATAAAAAATTGTGGTCACCTTCATTATTTATTTATAAGTATATATTTTTTATTCAATAGTGTTATAGCTGACGGCAAGACGAATCCAACGACCTATTTAATGTGGTCTTTATGTATTGAAATAATGGTGAAATAGGCGTGAACAGCTAGAACGTCGATTTTACCCACTGTGCGTCGGTCCGACATTTAAAATGTGTGAGTAGACCCGTCTGTGAGACCCTTCGAGTTTCGACCGACACGACGTCGGCCGAAAGGTCGGCCGCCGATCGATATATTTCAGCGCAGCGTTCACTTCAAATAATTTTCATGTCGCCAAGTTTGAAGTACCCATATTTTTAAAAACGGGTCTGTAAAGAGGACACTTGGGGCTATATTATCATTAGTTTTAATTTTTCAATTTTCTGGTGCTATGATAACAATGCACCTATTTAAAACAATTGCAAAATATGGTGAAAACAAATATTTTTTCAACTGAAATAATTTTTATTAAATACTCTTATGTTTTCAATATAAGCACCCCAAACTCATTTTCATCGGTTTGTTAGTTCGGCCGTTATAATTTAATAAAAAACATTTGTCGTCTCATATTACACATCTGTAAAACCAACAATTTTCAAGATGTCAAAGAATTCTTTGAGATACGTTCATGTATGACTAAAGACTGCCACATATCCACATTTGAACAAAATTCGAAACAGTAGTCCCATTTCATATGGAATGATTCGTGTGCATTAACGCTCATGGAGGTGTAGACACTTTAAAATAATTAAAACTTAAAACAATTATAAGAAACTGTGATTTAGATCAATCGTCAGCCCATAATTCAAAGATTTTAACATCTTTCAATGCGTATAGCTTTCTTATGATTCAACCGATTTCGATGATAATTTGTGCATGTATATAACTTACTTGATTCTACAGAAAGCATATTTTAAATTTCCATTATAGACACAGATAAAGAAGTTAAAAATCGTAAGCTTCACATTTATCTTCGAAATTCTGAGCAATATTAATTTTTTAAAAAATGTTCTTAAACATTATCTAGTAAAATGATCCTTCTAACATCTTAACAAAACTAAAGCCGTTTGGTTCAATTATAAAAAGGATATTAGTTTTTAAAGAGTGTTCACTTAAGTAGGAAGACTATGTCTTTTCTAACTCAGGGTGGTTCCCCCCATGTGGGGGAGGGGGTAACCCCCCCCCCCCGGCCATTGCCCCCGGCCATTGCCCCCCCCCCCGGCCATTGCCCCTCCCGGCCATTGCCCCCCCCCCGGCCATCCCCCTCCCTTTTTTTTTGGGTGGGGGGGAGGTCATGAGGGAGTGACGTCACTACCTAAGCGAATTTTGGGGGTCATGAGGAAGGGGGGGGGGTCACGAGGGAGTGACGTCACTACCTAAGCGAATTTTGGGGGTCATGAGGAAGGGGGGGGGGGTCATGAGGGAGTGACGTCACTACCTAAGCGAATTTTGGGGTCATGAGGAAGTGACGTCACGGAAGCGACTTCCGTATCAACTATGTGGTTCGCGGGTAGTGACGTCACAAGCGGTAGACGGCGGGCCACACATGTTGACACTCTGCTGATCTAACCGACAATGGCGTTTCATAGCCTGTCTGTTACCGACCGCCTTTGCAGGAACCCCCACCACTTCCGTGACGTCACAAGCGGTAGACGGCGAGCCACACATGTTGACACTCTGCCGATCTAACCGACAATGGCGTTTCATAGCCCGTCTGTTACCGACCGCCTTCGCAGGAACCCCCACCACTTCCGTGACGTCACAAGCGGTTGCGAACCACATTTTTTTCTTTAACGGGAAAAAAACTTTCTTACCCCAACAGGATTCGAACCTCGGTCTACCGCTTGGTAGACCATCCCATTAATCGCTTGACCAACCGACAATCTTATAAACACAGCGAACATTTTGGTATATATCGCAAAGAATAACTCTCGCAGCTTTTAGGCGACAGGCATAAACACGTCAGCATTTAAGACGCCATTTGATTGACCCTGACATTTTTTATAAAATATGAAACCCCTTAGGAACGAACAGGAATCACGACAAAACTGCAGCGCCAGCATTTAAGACGCTATTTGATTGACCCTGACATTTTTTTTATTATACCGAGCGTGCGAAAACGCAATGCTGTGTAAATGTTTCTCGTCACGGAAGTATCGTTTCTAATATCGTGAGCGAATGAGACACTGAAAGATTAGCGACATTTTCTGGACTGCGTTTTTCTCTTTTCAACATCGATTGGTTTTTTTCTTTTTTTGCTGAGTCTGCTGTTTTGGGTAGGCTATTTAAGAACCGAGTGTGTCTATGCGGGAACACGTTTGATTCCACCCTTTTCACCGATGAAAAGACGCGCGTTATTTATATCTGGTGACGACGAATATTGATGAAAAAATGACTGTGTCAACGTTAAAAAGTTTAGCTTGGATTCACGTTATAAATTCGTATTTGAACGATCGTTTCCCCGTCGAGCAGAGAACGGTGATAGAGCGTTTAATGCGAAACGACGTAACGAGTCGCGTATGTTTCACCTATACGAAAAGATTTAGCCAAGTCGTGGCGCGATGGCCCGCGGTCGATTCGCCGTCCACGATATTGGACATCGTCGAAACGGGTGAACGTTGCATCATTGATTGCGAATTTCTGAGAACTAGACCATCTAATTGAAGTTAAAAAAAGATTTTGTTAGCGTGGAACCGGCGATACGTGCGATCAATGATTGTTGAAAAATATGCTAGTGTTTGAAAGTGAAATATTATACCAAGCGTGCGAAATATCGCGAGCGAATGAGACACTGAAAAAAATTAGCGGTGGTTTCTGGACTACGTTTTCTCGACACCGATTGGTTTTTTTTGCTGAGCCTGCGGTTTTTGGAAAGACTATATATGCACCACACCAAATTAGTTTTGTTCAGTCACTGATTTTGAGACAAAAAAGATGAAAAACGACGCAGCCATGGAAGAAGTTCAGAAAATTGAACGTCATTTGTGGGAACAATCTGATCGCTTAAGATTGCAGGAAGAATACCTTGTCTGGGAGGAAAGATGCAACGAATGCCTCGAGTTACTTGAAGAATATAATCGGGCAAAGCGCCCTCGATTATCGATCGGTATTCAACAATCATTGATCGCACGTATCGCGGGTCTTGAGAGTTTGAAACATTCTTTGCGAAGACGTTTCATACGTGAAGGTGCTGGACATACAAGCACTGAACTCTTGTGGCGTGAAATAGACACAGCTTTCAAGGGTCGCATATTCACAGGTGCTGTTATCAATTCCAATTACATTGAACCTCTCAGCTTCCTCCAGGCCGCGAGGGAAATTGTGCTTGAAAAAATACGGAACGCTTTGGGAAAACATAAGTCCTTAAAAGTGAACGCTGTGTTTAATGGTGAATTTGTGACAGGTGATCAACGCTCGCGCAAAAGTGTTGGCACAAAAAATTGTGAAATCGTTTACGCAACCGATCTCGAAGAGATGTACGAGCTGTACATCGTGGAGCCCATCCTAACGTCGTTGGAAGAATTTCAGGAACGGGATAGCGGATGGGCGTTGTCGCGAATACTCAATCTTACAGTCGGTATCAACAAATTTAACCCGTTACATGCTGGGTGTCAGATCAACGTACCGAGAGAAATAGCGTTGAAGAAAGCTACAATTAATGTTCACTCCAAAGACAATGCATGCTCTGCATGGTCGGTGATTGCAGCTCTGTATCCAGCGACAGCTAACAATAACCGCCAAAGTTCGTACCCACAATACACAACTGTATTAAAATTCGAAGACATCGAGTTTCCCATGCTGCTGAATCAAATTACCCGGTTCGAAAAGTTGAACGATATTTCGATCAATGTGTATGGGTTTGAAGACATCTTCGAGAAAAAAAGAGCAAAATCATTCACATTTTTTCCACTTCGTCTCACTAATCAGAAGAGGAATCGGCATGTTAACTTGCTGTACATACAAGACCAGGCCAACAGTAGTGTGGGGCATTATGTATGGATTAAGAACCTATCACGACTCGTTAGCGCACAATTGACCAAAAACACTCACACGAAATTCATCTGTGATCGGTATGTACAACATTTACAAAAGTAATATGGTATATCATAACACATGTAAATAAAATTGCGTTTTTTTCAGGTGTTTACACTACTTTTATTCCAACGGAAGATTGCAGGCCCATGAAAGAGATTGTGCAGAACTGAATCGCTGCGCCATCATGTTACCTAGCGAAGATGATAAATGGCTCTCTTTCGATAACTATATGTGGACAGAACCGCTTCCATTTGTGGTGTACGCCGACCTCGAATGCATTCTTGAGAAGACGGAAGATTGCGGGGAGGAAGATGAGATACTTCAATCACACGCATACCAGCATCACAGAGTATTTAGCATCGCATACTATGTACATTGTTCGCACGATGCATCTCTATCGGTATATCGGTCTCGTCGCGATGCGAAGTGCGTCTCATGGTTCGTCAGAGAATTAGAAAATTTAGCATATTTCGTTAAATGCGCCTTATCCAATAATATACCTATGAAACAGCTAACGAATGAACAGTGCGAAGCATTTATCAACGCAGCGCATTGCCACATTTGTGAAAAACCATTTGAGGGAAATGATATACGGGTGCGCGATCATTGCCATCTAACAGGACGATATAGAGGCCCCGCACATCAAAATTGCAATTTAAATTACAAAAATTCGTTTTGTATTCCCATAGTTTTCCACAATTTATCCGGGTACGATTCACATTTCATTATCGAAGAAATAGCTAATGCGTTTGAAGGCCATGTCGACGTATTACCAATAACTAAAGAAAAGTATATTTCATTTACAAAAAATGTTAAAGATCAGCAATCAGATTCGCGTAATTGTATTAAATTACGATTTATCGATTCGTACAAATTTTTGACACAAACAAATTGACAATTTTACGTTCCGAATTTCAAAATCTTTCCACAGAAAATTTCATGTTGTTGACGCGAAAGGGTGTCTTTCCATACGAATACCTCGATTGCGTAGATAAATTAGACGATCTCTGCTTGCCGCCGCTCGAGTCATTCTACAGTTCGCTGACAGGCGAAACCGTATCCGAACGTGATTATGCACATGCCGAGAATGTGTGGAAGCGATTCAACATAAAAACCTTGGGTGAATACAGCGATCTGTATTTGAAAACTGATGTTTTGTTATTGGCTGATGTATTTGAAAATTTTCGAGATAGCTGCATTAAGAGCCACGGTTTAGATCCGGCATATTATTATACTTTACCAGGTTTCACGTGGGATGCTATGCTAAAGCATACAAAAATTAGATTTGAATTATTAACTGATATCGATATGGTGATGTATATCGAACGCGGTATACGCGGCGGTTTGAGCCAATGTTCCGCCAGACATGCTGAAGCCAATAACAAGTACATGCAGTCGTACGATTCATCGAATCCATCATCATACTTGATGTATTTTGATGTAAACAATTTGTATGGATGGGCAATGTGTCAACCTTTGCCATATGCCGAATTTCAATGGGTTAACGACATTGAAAACTTCGACATATCTTTGATTGCTGCTGATTCACCCATAGGTTACATTCTCGAGGTGGATCTAGAATATCCACAAAGTCTGCATGATATTCACACTGGCCTACCATTCTGTCCGACACGTGCCAAACCACCTGGCAAAAGAGATGCCAAGTTGCTTGCAACGTTACATGATAAGCAGCGTTACGTAATACATTATTATAACCTGCAGCAGTGCACGCGCCACGGTCTTCGTATTACAAAGATCCATCGCATTCTCCAATTTGCACAGTCAACATGGCTCCGCGAATACATAGAATTAAATACCCTGTTTAGAACAAATGCCACTAACGATTTTGAAAAGAATTTGTACAAATTGATGAACAACGCGGTATTCGGTAAAACAATGGAAAATGTTCGGAATCATGTAGATGTAAAACTCGTGACACATTGGGATGGACGATATGGTGCAGAGGCAATGATCGCGAAACCAAATTTCCACAGCCGCTGTGTATTTTCTGAAAACTTGGCTGCTGTGGAGTTGCGCAAAGTCATGGTGAAATTCAACAAGCCAATCTATGTGGGCATGTGCATATTAGATATATCCAAAACGTGCTTGTACGAATTTCATCATGAGTACATGGTTCCTCAATATGGTAAAACTTGTAAATTAATGTACACAGACACCGATAGCTTAATTTATCATATTACGTGCGATAACATTTATGAAACCATGAGACGCGATATTAGCCGTTTCGACACAAGCGATTATCCGATAGAGAATAAGTATAATATCCCACTTGTAAATAAAAAGGTTCCCGGCTTGATGAAAGACGAGAACAATGGGATGATAATGACGGACTTTGTCGGGCTGAGAGCAAAAATGTATACATTCCGTATAGACGGGAAACAGGACACAAAAAAAGCGAAAGGTGTAAAAAATAACGTTGTGAGGACAACAATAACGTTTGATGATTACATACGATGTTTGCAAGATGAAATTGCTATGAGTCGTACACAGACATGCATACGATCGAAATTACACAAAGTGTATACTATATCAGAGCGCAAAATTGCTCTCAGTCCATATGATGACAAACGGTATATCATACCCAACTCGACAGAAACATTGCCGTGGGGCCATTATCGAATTCCTTCGTAGTGTTACGTTTCGAACATAATTATTTTAGTGTTTCTCTTTCCATCAGCTGTGCTGCGGTTGATAATGCGTTAGCATTGTGAGAATTCCCTAATTAATCGCAGTACGGTCTTTGATGGTTAGTATCGCAATCAGATTTCGATCAGAGTGAAATACACGCAGGCAATTCGTAACATAGCTATAAAATTGTTTATATTCAATGTAAATAAAAGATTATATTTTTTCATTAAACAGGTTAAATTGTTTGTAATAAATGTTTATAATTGTTTTGGATCTTCACTGGTTTCCGTTACGCGGAAACTTGAATTTACGATCCACCGAAATAGCCAACGAATAAAGGCTTCTAAGAAATAAGCGTGTGTTTGGGAGAGCGTTTTAATTTGTTGGTTTGACCACCGTCACTCGCGATACAATTTCGCAATACGACTAGACTTTTAATCTTTCGGTAAGAACAAAAGGATCGAGCACGTGCTGGTTTTATGATTCCGATTATCGTCGCGACGATTCTTAGAACAGAGAGAGCGAGGACCCGACCGATCGTTGTGTATATTGTCGCGGTTCGTTCCCCTCGCCGCGCACCCCGAACTACTCGGTCCGCCCGAAGTGTGCGGGGAGAGAGAGAGACAAGCAACGACAACGATCGAGTCCTCATTATCGGTACTTTTCGGCAGTTGTCAATACACACTCGCTCAGCACGGTACACCGTGCGAATGTATTCGTGTCTTCGCACAGCGATACCGAACAGCTGATCTGTTTTTACTCGAACATACCGCCCGCCTCGTTGTCGGGTCGGCAACGAAATAATGCAACGATTTTCGCGACTTTGCGACGTGTGTGTTCAATGTGAGTGATCAAAATCGTTCGGTGATTTTACATGGTTGCAGTGAACAATATCAACAAAATGCAATTCTATCCGTTACGTGCTAAAAGTGAACAATGAAAACAAAACAAAGTGCGCTATATACAACTATATACAATATATACATCGGTCTAGTGCGCGTCAACACGAGTCTCGACGACGTTCAGCGCATCGGTGCACCGCCCGCCGTGAAGAGAGTCAGATTTCTTCGCCTGAGGATTCTTCTGCCGAAATGAGCGGTACGAGGCGTTGGACGGCCCGCGTGGTGGTACGAGTGGCAGTCTTCACGGCCGCTACACGTACTCGTCCGTCGGATCCTCGCTGCACTTCGACGACTCGTCCGAGCGGCCATTTCGTAGGCGGTGCGAGGTCGTCCTTCAGTAGTACGATGGCTCCGACAGCAAGATTCTCCCGTGCCTTTTGCCATTTCGGAAGTGTCTGCAACTGGCTCAGGTACTCGGTGCGCCAACGCTTCCAAAAGCCTTCCAGGAGTCTGGATATAAGGTTCCATCTCCTTTTTCCAGCATCGTACGTGATTTCTTCACCCGGTTCTGGAACTGCACACAACGAATTAGCGTTGACTAGGTGATTCGGTGTGAGGAAGGAAGGATCATTTGGATCATCGGACAAGGCGGCAAGGGGTCGAGAATTCAAGCAAGCTTCCACTTGACACAGCAAGGTGGAAAGCTCCTCGAAGGTGAGCTTCTGCTCCCCTATCGTGCGTCGCAGATGCCTCTTTGTGGATTTTACTGCCGCTTCCCACAGACCACCGAAATGTGGAGAATACGGCGGTATGAAGCTCCATTCCGTCCCGTCGGCGGCAAGCAACTCCGCTGTTTCCTGGTAGAACGCCGATGCGGCGTTGAACATGCGCTTCAGAAGCTGATCGGCACCTCTGAACGTCGTGGCGTTGTCGCTCAACATTTTTGTGCAGTTTCCTCGCCGAGCTACGAAGCGCTTGAAGGCGGCGATGAAGGAAGCTGAGGACAGATCAGAAACTACATCTAAATGAACTGCCTTGGTGCATAAACACACAAAGACAACAATGTATCCTTTAGTGGTACGTTGACCCCTCGCTCTCGTCATGAGCATCGGAATTGGACCAGCGTAATCGACTCCGCTGACCGAAAATGCCCTTGCTGGTTGCACTCGTAGGGCAGGCAGCATTCCCATCTGCTGTTTACCAGTGCGTCCTTGGAGACGAGTGCATGTGACGCAACCTCTGATGGTCCGCTTCACCAAAGGCTTGTCCCGCGGGATCCAGTGGGTGAGCCTGAGCGTCGCCCGCGTCAAGGTCACTCCGCCATGGAGCGTCCGAAGGTGAGCCGACCTTATCAGCAAGGTTGCCAATGGAGACTGTCGGTCAACGATCACAGGGTGCCTTTGATCGAATGCCACCGCTGCGTGGTCCAGTCGTCCTCCCACTCGTAGGACACCTTGACGATCTACAATCGGCCGAAGAGGAACAAGAGGCGAAGTCGATTTGATGCTCTTACCCGTCTCCAGCTCCGCAAGTTCGTCGCCAAAGTCATCCGCTTGGCTCATTCGGTGGACGCTCACCCATGCCTCATCAATCTCGGTAGCGGTCAAGAACCCATGTCGTGGTGTATCGATGGAGCGAGCGTTGTTGACGAAACGTCGCACATACGCTGTCACCCTGACCAACCTCAATATTGACGAGAATCGAAGCGGATCCCAGGGCGACTCGAAAGCTGCTTTCAGGCTAGGACGCTCGCAGGGCTTCGTTTTCCTGACTGTTGTCGTCGTCACCGTCACTCTGCGCTCCGGGGCCTCACTGTCGTCGACCTCATGTGAGCCAGGCCAGTCCTCCTGAGGCCTTGACAACCACGGGGGACCCGTCCACCAGAGATCGTCGTCGACCAATACCTGCGCCGTGATCCCACGCGTGGCAAGATCTGCAGGATTTTCGTGCGTCCTCGTGTGTCGCCATT
Organism: Lasioglossum lativentre; assembly: GCA_916610255.1. Taxonomy (NCBI): domain Eukaryota; kingdom Metazoa; phylum Arthropoda; class Insecta; order Hymenoptera; family Halictidae; genus Lasioglossum; species Lasioglossum lativentre. The sequence goes on from OU744367.1 coordinate 3,586,215, forward strand.
CAACCTCCGGCAGCAGGCGCTGGATCTCGGCCACCCTATGCGCCACGAACGGTTTCCACCTGGAAGCATGCGATCTTACCCAGGCTAGAACGACAGATGCATCTGTCCACGCGTGCATCGTCACAGTGCGAGGCTGCATCGCGTCTCTCACGGCTCTCAGCAATCGGGCCAGCAGAAGAGCGCCACACAGCTCCAGTCTGGGAATGCTCTGAGGTTTCGTTGGAGCGACCTTGGTTTTCGCCATCAATAAGTGCGTCTCGGCCTTTGCACCGGTAACTGGCACCCTTATAAAGATGGCTGCAGAGTAGGCTCTTTGGGATGCGTCGCTGAATCCGTGCAGTTCTACATGGTCGCTGCTCGCCGCACGGTAGCCAATCCATCGCGGAACGGAGATTTGATCGGTCCTCTCCATCTCGCATCTAAGCTGATTCCATCGATCGGCGAGCTGCGCAGACAGTGGCTCATCCCACGACGCTCCAGACAACCAGAGGTCCTGCAGCATGATTTTGGCAGCCACGGTGATCGGAGATAACCAGCCTAGCGGGTCGAAAAGCCTAGCAGTCTCGGACAAAACCAGCCGTTTAGTCCATCGTTGACCTGTTGCCGCGGTCATGAGTTTCGGAGCCGCCAGCGACAGCGTATCGCTTGCTGTACTCCATTTGAGGCCCAGTGCTCCTGTCTCCTGATGATGCTGCAACAATTCAACGAAACCGGAGCTCGATGGCAAATAATTTGCCGCCCACTTATCTAACGGGAATCCGCCCGCCGTCAAGATGTCCGTGAGCTGACGTCGAGCCTCTTCTGCATCGTCTGTATCGTCTCCTCCTGCGAGGATATCGTCGACATAGGAGTTCGTTCGGAGCATCGCTGCACCTCGCGGATATCGAGCCTCTTCGTCGTCGGCAAGCTGGAGCAGCACTCTCGTGGCGAGGTACGGAGCAGACGTCGTGCCGTAGGTCACGGTCGTCAAACGGAAATCTCGGACTTCCTCGCTCGGATCCGTCCTCCAGACGATCCTCTGCCAGTCTCGGTCCTCTGGGTGCACCTTAATCTGGCGAAACATTTTTACGATGTCCGTGGAGAAGGCGTGTCGATGGAACCGCCACTTCGTTATGACGGCCCAGAGGTCAGATTGGAGCTTCGGTCCTGCAGCCAGGTAATTATTGAAATTGCTATCTTTGCCTTTGCCTGAAACATAAGAGCCATTAAAAACTACTCTAATTTTCTTCGAAGCTCCATTTTCCCGCCACACGGCGTGATGCGGAAGGTAATTCTCCCCCCCGCCAGTCGAGTGCCGCGAGACTAACTCCATATGCCCGAGCCGTTCGTATTCCTCCAGAAATTCGATATATTTCCGGCGTAGCATCTCGTCCTTCGCTCGTCGTCCTTCAGATGATACGAGCATGCGAACGGCGACAGGTCGCGGAACACCGACATCGGCGCTCGGGGTGGTAACGAACGGCAAGCGCACAACATAGCGCCCTTCATGGTCTCGGCTGTGCGTATCCTGGAAGTATCGTTCGCACGCATCATCCTGAGGCGAGCTTATCGGTTTCGACGATACTTCCTCTAGTTCCCAGAACCTCTGCCAATCATCGCGAGGGTCTCGTGCAGGCTGGACTAGTAAGGATCGCACCCGACGGTTTCCACTGCCATCAGACGTCGTGGAAATAGTTGCACCCATCGGCGCCCAGCCGAAGGGTGTTCGGACAATCGGAGGAGTGCCCATTGGTCCGATTCGATTCTCGAGGAGAAGGTGTCCACACGCATCTGCCCCTAGGAGCAACTCCACCCTATTTGGAGAGCGGAAGTCCTCGTCGGCCAACGGGAGTCCTTGCAGGTGAGTCCATTTCTCGTCGTTGATTTCTACCGCCGGAGTCGGAGCGGTAATTTTTTGCGTCACCAACGCTTTCAACGAGAGTTGGAAGCTGGAATCGCGACCGGAGGCGAGTAAAACGGATACTTCGTGACGTACCGTACCCACGTTTATTTCCTGATATCCCGTTAAGTGTACCTCTACGTTCCGGCGCGGAAGACGTAACACTTGCACGATGTCATCAGTAACGAAGGACGTCTCGGACCCGGGGTCGAGTAACGCGCGCGCATAAACACTGCGCCCGTTCGGGGATTTTAACAGGACGCGCGCGGTGGCCAGCAAAACAACGCGATTCGATCGGAACGTATTCACCGAGCTCGTGCTCGGTCCCGCGATGTTTGCATTTTTTGAGAACGCCTCGTGAAGCGCGGTATGATGATGGCCGTCGCACACCATACACCGATACGAAGACGGGCACTCCGCGAGCAAATGTTTTCCGGAGAGACACGAGACGCACAGTTTCGACTGGTACACGAAGTTCTTTCTTTTCTGAGCGCTAAGGTTTTTAAACTGGCTGCAGCGTCCCAGTTGATGGTCTCCTGAGCACGACGGGCACTTGAGAATAGTTTTGCCTTTCGCGAATGATTCCTTCGTCATTTGGACCGTCATGGCTGTCCTCTTCTCTGACCTTCGCTGCTCCTCTCGTTTGGGAGTCGTCGATGGAGGCTCCGGCTCTGGGTTCGAGGCCAGAGCATGTATTCGTGACTCGAGGAAGTCTCGAATTTCTTCGAATGAAGGCATGATCGTCGGATCCGGGAACATTTTTTCCCATTCCAAGCTAGTGGTCGAATCCAGCTTTCTCACGAGAAGAGTGACGAACCAATCGTCCCACGTCTCGACCGATTTCCTCAACGCGGCCAAGGCATCTCGAGCTTGACAGAATTCGTCGAGTACCCGGGTTAACTCTTCCTTCGTCGCTCGTTTTATGGCTGGGCAATCCAAAATTCTTCCGATGTGCGCTTTGGTCAGAACGCGGATTCCTCCGTAGCGACGTTCGAGCGCCGCCCACGCCGTTGCATAATTGGCACCGGTCAGAGACGTGCGCGCGATGACCTTCGCGGCCTCACCGGTGAGGTTCGCCTTCAAGTATTGCAGGCGTTGAACGTCTCGCAACCGTTTCGCGTTGTGAATCGTGGCACGGAACGAATCACGAAACTCCTCCCACTGAAGTAGATCGCCCGAAAACTTTTCTATGTGAAGGGTCGGTAACCTTGTTCCTCCGTTGCATCCGTGAAAGTCGTCTTCAGCCGAATCGTCTACGGTGACTGGCTTCAAATTCTCCAGTCTTTCCGCTAAGTCAGTCGAACTCTCCAGATAAGTTTCTTCGACTTCATCGAATAGTCCCTTTTTTTTGTAGTCACTGACGTCGAATTCTGCCTTCGATGACATCGCGCGATGATTTTCGGCAAAATCACGCCAGTAGTTGTCCAGCAACGTGGCCCTTTTTTGTAGCGCGATCACTGTGAGCTTCGCGGCCCCCATTTTATCGGTGTTCGCGATAAACCTTTTAATGCGACTAGCTAGATCTTCCTGAGCTCGCGCCCATTCGACGAACGTTTGCGACATCTCGTCGACGGTTAAATTTTAAAACGAGCGGAACAACAACTTGTGTTCGAACGCGAAAAAAAAGAGGGACCTTGCGCGTGTCACGGCAAACGACTTTGCTCGATCGATTCGAACAAGCGGTAACGCTTCGACCGAAGGTCACGGGTTTTTCGAATTCGTAACGGTTCGGTACTCGGCCGAATTCGAGGTTTTTGCGAACGGACTCACGAATTCTATTCGGAGAATTCACTTTTGCTCTCTTCCAGGTGCTTCCTGATTGTCCTCGACGTGGCCTCAGAAGATGCTCGATGCACTCACGGATCACTCGAGGAAACAAGAGGAACGAAGCAACGACGGAACTCACGGTGATGCACAGAATTCTTTGGAATTCTGCGGTGGATCAAACTCAACGGTGGAGTAGAGCAATCGGCGCACTCTAAGTCCCGGGTTTCGGCACCAATGTTTTGGATCTTCACTGGTTTCCGTTACGCGGAAACTTGAATTTACGATCCACCGAAATAGCCAACGAATAAAGGCTTTTAAGAAATAAGCGTGTGTTTGGGAGAGCGTTTTAATTTGTTGGTTTGACCACCGTCACTCGCGATACAATTTCGCAATACGACTAGACTTTTAATCTTTCGGTAAGAACAAAAGGATCGAGCACGTGCTGGTTTTATGATTCCGATTATCGTCGCGACGATTCTTAGAACAGAGAGAGCGAGGACCCGACCGATCGTTGTGTATATTGTCGCGGTTCGTTCCCCTCGCCGCGCACCCCGAACTACTCGGTCCGCCCGAAGTGTGCGGGGAGAGAGAGAGACAAGCAACGACAACGATCGAGTCCTCATTATCGGTACTTTTCGGCAGTTGTCAATACACACTCGCTCAGCACGGTACACCGTGCGAATGTATTCGTGTCTTCGCACAGCGATACCGAACAGCTGATCTGTTTTTACTCGAACAATAATAAATGTTCATAATAAATGTTTATAATACATTGTCTTTATTTATCCATGAATTATTTACATTACTCAATCCTAACCATTTTACATACACCTTATTTCCTTTTCTACGCAGCACTTTCTCCACTAGGTATACATCTGGATTGGCAACGCGGTGCAATTCGTGTTCATAGAATCCTCCAGCAACGGGGTTTCCACGGGAATCTTGTAGCAGATAAGTTACAGGATTAGTTGCTTGTACCTTGACTATCTTGAACACCTCAGTGGTCCAATTTGGCGTGTAACCTTTATCGAAAACGGTTTTAAATTTGCTGATGCGTACAGACTGTCCCACGTTGAATTTCGCCGGCGCAGCAATCTTTATGTTGTTATATACAGTGTCTAAGAGCCTGTCGGAAATGGCAGGGGTGACATCACACGGTCGCATTCCAATGGTTCTGTGCTTTTGTGCATTGTACTTTCCAACTAGTCGCGGTAGCACTTTGGCCCATTTATAGGTTCCATTAAGTGTAAACTCTTTCCACATGTTATTCTTCAATGTGCGATTGAACCGTTCTACGATGGAAGCCTTCATAACCGAATATGTAGAATAATGATTAATGGCATGTTTCGTGAAAAGTTTATGCACCTCAGTGTTGTAAAATTCCTTTCCCTGATCGGTTTGTAAATTTTTCGGACATCGATTTCGAAATATCTTTCTGAACGCTTCAGCTACCTCGCCTCCACTTTTAGTCTTGAGCGGTACGCCCCATGCATATTTGGATAACACATCGATAACGGTTAATATGTACTTGTTACCACCATTTATACGCGCGTGAGGCTGCATATCTACGAGATCGGCTTGCCATAGGTCGTCATACCCATGCACTAACACTCGACGTCGCGGAAAAATCCGTCTAGCGGGTGCATGCAGTTCCTCCACTAATTGCGTCTTCTCTTTGCTCATGTTCAGGATTTAGGATTGAACAAAAGAAATTTAAAATGCATAAAAATAATCGCATGATCCGGCCCATGAATTTTACATTGACATTGCGATTGGTACCTTGCGAATGCATTCTTGCTGGAAACTAACATCTTACAAAATATGTAAATATATTTATATCATTCGACGTATGGACTTTAACTTTTAAAGCTTTCAAAAATTGGCCCCCCATTTCTGTTCTTTGAGGTCATTGTTGCAATTGTATCGCGCATCATCTCGAGCATGTGTTCATGCATGCGATCGATTTTGGTTAGTATTTCTTCCCGCAGCTTCAAACACTTGGCATCACATGCCTTCAAAATACCCATCATTTCTTTGTCCAAGTATACCTTATTTACAGCATCAGCATCATTCGTCGGGCTTGCTAAACGTTCTATTTTTCGGTCTCTCGCGTCGAAAGCATCACCATCGAGGCAAAGTGCGCTCCATCGCACATAATTCTTGCATGTTTCACCATCTTTATTTGCCTCGTTTCGGAGCATAGCACCGAACTTGTTGATAGCCATCATGAAAAGGTACTGATGAACATGGTCTGAACGGTTTTTAATTTATAATCAATCCCGCTTCTCGGAGCTCCTCTATTATTGAAACAATTTCATTATCATGTCCGGTATGTCCAGCAGCTCGCGATGACACAAGCAAACTTATTCTATCCACTAACTCGTTGGGATCGTCCCAATGTACATAATCAATCGCATTATCGGTAACCGTCATGTTCTCCGGTAATGTATTCATCAAAATTGACTTGGGGGCAATCCCTCTTCCAGTGCGAGGTCGTATTTCAAGCAGTGATGCAATTATATGTTTATACTTGTATCCTCTGTTACTCAATGGGGGATTTGCAGCATTATGGTTGCGCCTGTGCGCATTTGTCGTCAGCAGAATACTCTTATATTTCTGTTTGTCAGCATCGGTGTATATTGTATCGTCGGGCATTCTCTTGAAAATTAGTTCGAAAAGGCCAGGCGTTCCTCTGTATTTTACATTATCGATGATTATATTATCTTCCATGTCTACGTCGAAATTCTTATCCCCAAGCATCATTGTATTTTTATCATAGTACACACCATACACGTGGTCAACCTGTTTTTTCTTATCCATGAAAAATAAGTTCAAATATTCCTGCGACAGCGGTCCGAGATTCTGAGTCAAATATGTAGCGGCTTCATCATGCTGTTCAGGATTCTCAGCAATCTCACGCATTGTCGTTTCGAGAATATTTTGTTCAAGTGTTTCTGCTTCGTCTGTCCATACTTCTTCTGCAGGAGGTTCGGAATCTGGACAAAGTCGTTTCGATAATCGATGAGGTGTTGGTTTTAAAGGTGTTTCCGCACGTACTCTTTTCAATCCGCGATACCGAGGCGTAGCGTTTAGTACAGACGGCTTCAATCCGCAATATTGGAGTGCAGCGTTAAGCATAGGTGGTTGTTCATGCCGTGGTGATGCTGAAGAGGTCTCTCCATGATATTCAGGTGTAGCATTAAACACAGGTGACTGCTGCCGATACAATGGGGATGCAGACTCTGAAGATGCCTCTTGAAGAATTGGGCTGGGAAATGGTTTTGTGTTTTCAATCAATTCTTTCAAGGGTCTTATCACAGGTTGCAAGCTATGTTCCAACACCGCATCGGTATCCATTTTTCCAGCTTTTAGTGTCAAATATTTTTTTCGTATAGCTTCACTCGTCTTGGCAATCTCTTTCGTTAACACTTCTTTTTCCCTCTTTTCATGTTTTTGTTCAACATAATTTTGCTGCATATTCAATTGGAAGCGTTTTCAAAAAAAAAAACGTTCGATACCCGTTCGATTCCCGTTCGACGTTGAACGTGTACGTTCGATACACGTTCGATACCCGTTCGACACCCCGTTCTACACCCGTTCCACGTTGAACGTGTACGTTCGATACCCGTCCGATAGCCGGTCGATAGTCGTTCGACGTCGAACGTGTACGTTCAACAACCCGTTCAACACCTGTTCGATACCCGTTCGATACCCGTTCGATAGTCGTTCGATGTCGAACGTGTACGTTCAACAACCCGTTCAACACCTGTTCGATGCCGTTCGACACGTGTTCAATGTTCCGTTCACAACGCGGGTTAGTGGTCAAATGATACCATTATACTATGACATAGTCATTAAATCCACATCGATAACGACCTCTATGCATAGGACTATCCTTGTCTATAACCACAAATCCATAGTTTTGCTGCCAACATTTTGCACACAGTTCGTTAAACTGCCCAAACGTCATATCGGTATTTACATGATCATTATACACATGGCGCAAATTCATACTATCCTGTTTAAATAGTAGTAGAAGATTGGTATTATCGCGAATCAGATGCTTTGGAATTCTTGCATATGATTGACAAAGATACAGACTGTCCACTTTTGAATGTCGACCCATGGAAAAGTACTCTCTAATCACATCTTGCTTGTCACATGCTACGTCATCAAATATAAATATAGAATTCGGTAGAGCTTTGTTAGGTGGAACGACATCGCTATTGTGTGAAAAAGGAAAGTAGCCAACATTTTCTACGGATGAGAGTAGCTTTTCCAAATATTGATATTTCGGCTGTTGCAACGACTTTGAATATACGTACACGTTCTCGAATCGCATACCGTTAGGACTTTCCAACATGCTAATGACTACATTAGTTTTACCACAATTGGAAGGACCGCACACTATACCGCGTACAGTGTTAGGTAATAACGGCCCATGCCGCAGAACATTTTTGGTAATATTATCAAACTTTCTGTTCGAGATCACCCGAATTTTCACAGGTTGCCTTATGAACTGCATCGTGACTGTTGTAATAATAACAGATAAGTGTAAGTATGGGGAATATTTATACAAACGTTGCTTAGAGATATCAATCAGTCTAGAAATTACTTCCATACTTGTAACACATACACATGCTCATCGATAGACCACTTATGAAAAAGGATTGTTACTCTTGCATACGTTGGCGAGGAGCAGGACTTCTAAATACCCTGATAAATAAATTGCCGTTCGAGTTACATTTGCCCGGATATCAATTTTGTGGACCTGGCACACAGCTGCGCAAACGCTTGGTTCGTGGTGATCGCGGTATAAATCCATTAGACTCGGCCTGTAGAGAACACGACATTGCATACTCTCAAAACAAAGATTTGACGAATCGTCACAAGGTAGATCGCATTTTAGCTGATCGGGCACGTCAGCGCATAACTGCGAAGGACGCTACGTTAGGTGAGAAGATAACTGCGTCGGCTGTTTGGGCTGCGATGAAAGCTAAGACGACGCTTGGGATGGGGATCAAGAAAAAGAAGAACACTGGTAACAGTGGTAAGAAGAAGAGGCGAACTCTACCGATAGCAAAGCGGGGCGGTTTCCTCCCGTTCCTCTTACCTGCATTGGCAGCTATAGGGTCGTTGACTGGTGGTGCTGCCGGCATCGCGAAGGTTGTGAACGACGCCAAGGCTGCACGAAAACAGTTGGAGGAAATTCAGCGTCATAATCATGCTATGGAGGGTCGCGGACTGTATCTCGCACCCTACAAAAGGGGTACCGGGTTAAAGAAAAAAAAAAAAGTTCAATCCATGAAAAACTAGGGACACAGCCGATGACAAATGTTCAGCTTGAGGATATAGGAAGAAAGAATATACCACATTTTCGTGGAGTTTACTTGCGCGATAGTCTTCCGACAAGAGCAAATGTAAATGAGAGTGGTATAGTAAACTTGGATGAAAGCATCGGTCCCGGTACACATTGGGTCGCATACGTGAAACGCAATGGTACCGTAAAATACTTCGATTATCGTTATTGCATACTTTGGATCATCAGCAAAAATTACTTACAATCATGCACGTTTTCAAAATTTCGATCAAACCATATGCGGGCAACTGTGCATAAAATTTCTCGAGGAAAACTCATTATAAATGCACATTATCGATACATACAATTTCATTACATTCTTTACCCCTTTCGCATAAACATGACACCTTCGTCGTTGACACTAACGTTAACGGGTACGAGCAGTATGCTCACAGTCCAGTACTTTCCCTCGATCGATTTGAGCAGTCACGAATACGAATTGGGCCTCGTGGATTTTGAAACGTTTAACACGATACCGAACGTCGATGATCGCAATAATAAATTTTATTTCGGTGAAAATGACGAAGAAATTGTCATTCCCGAAGGATCTTACGAACTGGATGCAATCAATAAGTACTTGAAACGGGAAATACTGCGACGATATCCCACCGGGCATGATTCGGGGAACGACGAATATCCTCTCATCATACGTGCTAACAATAATACGATGAAAAGTGAAATATACTGCTCCTATAAGATTAATTTTGAGAAACCCAATAACATAGGATCGCTACTTGGATTTTCTGTAAATCGTATTCTCCCACCTAAAATGTGGTATGAGTCTGACGCTCCTGTGAATATCATAAGCATCAACGTGATCAGAGTGGAATGTAGCATAACATCCGGATCATACAGTAATGACAAACCCGTACACATTATTCATGAATTTTCGCCTAGGGTTCCTCCTGGATATAAGATCTCAGAAACTCCACCTCGAGTCATTTATCTTCCGATCGACGTGCGAAGAATAGATGATTTAGAAATACGTCTGGTGGACCAAAACAATCGTCTGATTGATTTTCGCGGAGAAGAAATCACGGTTAGACTACATGTGAGACGGCGGGACCCACGCATCTACGAATAAGTGCTGTATTATGCTTGTGTATAACAAAACGGACGAACCTCTAATCGCAGCCGCTACAAAAAATACGTTCATCGATACAGTAAGTCGAACAAATTATCGTGCCACACCATCGTCGAGGAAGAACTTGAGCTTGCAGAACATACGTTTTCTACAATCGTTGGGATTTGTTGTAAAGCAATAATGTCTGACATTTTGGCCATTGGCAATACGCCAACCTCTGATAATCGTATAACTAAGATAGAAGTGCACACATATAATCCCTATGCAAATACTACTCTCGGAAATAGTGATGAAATAAGGATACCGATACATCAGCAGGATCTGTATACGCTACCGTGCGAGAGTTTCTTGTATATTGAAGGAAAAGTCATTTTATGTGCCATGGAAAATGTATTTAAACTGTGTAAATTATATACTGACCGACAAGGACCATGTTTCTGAATAAAGTGTATTATTTAACAAATTTTTTACTATACCTTCGCTTATTTCATCCCACATGACACGCTCGGTGTAATATTTCACAGTGACTTCCTGTGGCCCCAAAAATGCTGACGGTGCAATTTTTTCAAATATCAAGGTCAACCAAATAGCATCTTAAATGCTGGCGCTGCAGTATTTTATGTGCGCGTGCCTGTCGCCCCAAAGCTGTGAGAATTAGCGCGATGCCCCCCCCCCCCATGTATTTGCTATGTTTGCACTATCAAAAATTGGAAAGAAGGGGGGGGGGGGGGGCGGCGGCGGCTATAAAACGCCATTGTTGGTAAGATCGACAAAGTATCAACTATGTGGTCAGCAACCGTCAACTCTCGCGCAACGCTGCAGAATAATGAGTTCAATCCTCCGCAATTACCTACACAGTAAGTAAAAAATGCTATTCCGTATTGTTTCTTTGCAGCTGAAAAGAAATTGCCTTTCCTAATTGTTTCATTTCTTATCAGCGCTGATAATTCGGAACAGAGGATCGTGCGCGCGGTGCGTATATTGGGCAGGAGATATCCCTTGACGAATACATTCTACAAATACTTCGACATTGGGGTTCGAATTGGTGGTTGCTGCCACGTTGAGTTGGCTATAGGAGATAATCACGGCAATGAAATTCAGTTGTCTATGGCTACGTGGAAAGATTTTTTACAAAAGAGAGAAGACATTCTGCGGAACATTGCCAACTCAGGAAATGCTGTGCATGTTGGTGATATAACTGTGGAGTTCTGTCAGTTAAACGATGATGTAAAGCTTGCAAAATTATCAAATTCTACTAAGTCCATACAGATTGCCCAGAAAACGATGAGAAGAATGTTTGATTTGGAATATTGTATCGACCACATGTACTCATGGCTATCTGAAAACCTATATTCTGTACAAACAAAATATTGTAAGTTTATGCAAATAATATCTAATGTTACCGATGATTTTGCAAAAGCAATTGTGGTACATGAAGATTTTGACCGCAATTCATTAATAGACACCGAATTGTTAGCTTTAGGCTTAGATGTAATGCTAATAAAATAAAATCAAAAGGATACTCCAACATTTAATGCATGATTTACATTTCCTGTCCCGTGATTCCTGTTCGTTTCTAAGGGGTATCATATTTCATAAAAAAATGTCAGGGTCAATCAAATAGCGTCTTAAATGCTGGCGCTGCAGTTTTGTCGTGATTCCTGTTCGTTCCTAAGGGGTTTCATATTTTATAAAAAATGTCAGGGTCAATCAAATGGCGTCTTAAATGCTGACGTGTTTATGCCTGTCGCCCAAAAGCTGCGAGAGTTATTCTTTGCGATATATACCAAAATGTTCGCTGTGTTTATAAGATTGTCGGTTGGTCAAGCGATTAATGGGATGGTCTACCAAGCGGTAGACCGAGGTTCGAATCCTGTTGGGGTAAGAAAGTTTTTTTCCCGTTAAAGAAAAAAAATGTGGTTCGCAACCGCTTGTGACGTCACGGAAGTGGTGGGGGTTCCTGCGAAGGCGGTCGGTAACAGACGGGCTATGAAACGCCATTGTCGGTTAGATCGGCAGAGTGTCAACATGTGTGGCTCGCCGTCTACCGCTTGTGACGTCACGGAAGTGGTGGGGGTTCCTGCAAAGGCGGTCGGTAACAGACAGGCTATGAAACGCCATTGTCGGTTAGATCAGCAGAGTGTCAACATGTGTGGCCCACCGTCTACCGCTTGTGACGTCACTAACTGCGAATCACATAGTTGATACGGAAGTCGCTTCCGTGACGTCACTTCCTCATGACCCCAAAATTCGCTTAGGTAGTGACGTCACTCCCTCATGACCCCCCCCCTTCCTCATGACCCCCAAAATTCGCTTAGGTAGTGACGTCACTCCCTCGTGACCCCCCCCCCCCTCTTCATGACCCCCAAAATTCGCTTAGGTAGTGACGTCACTCCCTCATGACCCCCCCCCCGGCAAAAAAAAAGGGGGGGATGGCCGGGGGGGCAATGGCCGGGGGGGGCAATGGCCGGGGGGGGCAATGGCCGGGGGCAATGGCCGGGGGGGGGGGTTACCCCCTCCCCCACATGGGGGGGAACCACCCTGAGTTAGAAAAGACATAGTCTTCCTACTCACTTAATTTAGTACCCGACTGTATGTATTATTATTCCCATTTTTCTTAAACCCATCCCAACTTGTCCACCATGGACTTGGAAGACAGGTCAAAGAGTCACACTGCACACAGTGTGCGCGTTGACGGGAAAACCCCAAAAGATGAATAGCTGCAGCTCACAACTGACCGTGGAGGTCTGCAAGGTTTATAACACATTATTGCTATTGAGGCATAGGAAGATGTCCGAGTCTTTCTTTTTTTGGGCAAATGTACACATTGAAGAGTTTTCCTCCTAGAACGCGGAAATGAAGATGTCAGAACATAAAATGCCGAAAATAAACTATTGTAAAGAATGGAGCCATGCTTTGTCTAACATTATGAATTGGACGCGCTAAAAACAGCTTTCTGAAAAATAGCTTCACTGTCGCTCGCCCAATAATGACCCAACCACGTGCACGTGCCGACAGCCGCTACGCTATCACAGAATATCATAATGTCTACTATAGAGTTTCGTCCGACGTCGGTTACCCCATAAGGTAGTCCCATTGAGACCCTTCTTGAAGCACTTGAAAAGGTTCGGCTACCGCGGACCTCGACCGTTTCGTCCGATATCAGGCCCACTGTGAGCACATCGGCCGACGAATCGGCCGTAAAGACACCAATACAGGCGTTCGAAACACTCGTGCGTGTGTGCCGAAGTCGGACGAAACCGGCTCCACTGTGATCTTACCCTAATATCCAGTGGAGTACCGATGGTGAAACCAAGTGACATTTCCATTTATTGTAAAGACTTTTACTCATAGGAAAATTTAACTCATATGAGAAGATAGGTATAACTTAGGAAAACACTGAAAAAAGTGGTTTTTATTTTTTTCAACTATGACGCACCGCTCTCAGGGATTAAAAAAAAATGAGCATAATACTTATGATAATATCTCATTTCTGAATTAAATCTGTAGTAGTGCTCTTTCGATTTCTATATGAAGTCTGCATTTTTTCGATTTTTGTCGTGTTTTATCGTATTTTTCGCGTTTTACAACCAGAGTTTGCAACGGAAAAATCTGAAAATGATACCTAATATGTGGCTTAGTATCTAAAATATGTCAGAATTTTTTCAGAATTTTTAACTGTCAATAAATAATGAAAATGGGCCAAAAACTGGTTTTTCGATTTTCCTCAATAACTACTTTTACAGACGAGATATGGGGCTGTAACTTGGCAGATCGCAGTCTTTTTGGGTAGGCTATCGAATAGCCAAAGCTCGATTAAAAACTCGTCGGGGGCGAATTTCACCACCAAACCCGGCTATAGCCTTTATTTGTTTAAACAATCGCTTAATTAATGATGTTTGATTTATGCAGTTCTCCATTCAACTCTTCTAGATTAAACTAATTGTTCTACTTGTTCATAAAAATTCAAGTCCTACAGTCCAATATTACAAAAGTTATCGTTCTTCTAATAGTTTCCGAATCGCACTACGTACGTATTACGACGTGGCAACGCCGGATCAAAATCTCAGTTATTTGAAGTCAAATAAAAATAATGGATACATGTGATTTTTATCTCTTCAAAATACTGGTCACAAATAAAAGCGTCAAATAAATGGTCAGGCTAAATAGAGCTTCAAATAACGGATAAAGATAACAGATAAATCTCGCACGACATCTGGATTCAAATAACCCACAATGTTACGAATCTATTTTTTCCAATAAAATCTGACGGATACTCTGCGACCAAGTAACTACAGATACAACTGCAAGATACATCGTGGCGCTGTATTCGACCGTCAAATAGAAGTTGAAGATAACTATGTAACAGACCTGCAATTGCAGGCATATTACTAACGCGTCGCGACCCGAACCCCGCCGGACTAGACCGAAACTGACCGAACGCGTCGTGTCCCGAATCCCACCGACCAAGACCGACTCCGACCGAACAAGCAGTATAACAGATCAGCTGTACCGCGTCACAGTTCCACGAACTACCCTCACCGCGCAACCCCCGCATTAAGGTACTGTCACTCTGACACTAAACACCCCGCACTACCCGCGGCCCTCGAAACACACTTTGGCGGGAACCGGATGCGTATTTTCTCGCATTTTGGCGGGAACAGGATAGACGTAACTGCCCCTAAACTCCTCCACACCACTACCCTTTATTGAAAGATTAGCAGGGTGGGAATAATATAATTCACGTAACTATAGTGTTAGTATACTTTAATATAATTCTATAACGTGTATCTTGTACAATGGCTTTACAAGGACTGACTGATCGGCGTCTGTTCCAATCACGGTTACGATTCTAGTTTTACTAGCGTCTTGTGAGATGGCGCTGTTGACATGCGATTTCGCCAATACTCCTCCTCAACATCGTCATCTTCTTTTAATGATATCAATCCACAATCATCGACTAATTTCTTTAATCTTGTGGATCGTAACGGCTTCGTCAATAAATCTGCAAGCATGTTATTAGTATCACAGTATTTTAACTTTATTATTTTACCTTCTTTTAAGTCTTTCACGTGATGAAATCGGATATCAATATGTTTTGTTCGTTTGCTAAACTTGTTGTTCTCTGTTAATTTAATGCAGCTTTGATTGTCTTCGTACATTAGTAGTGGCAGTTGCATCCTTTCTTGAAAATCCTTCAGTAATTTAATAAGCCACAGTCCTTCTTGGCATGCTTCGCTTAAGCTTATGTATTCAGCTTCGGCCAAAGATAGTGCAACGCAGCTTTGCTTTCGGGATGCCCAGCTGATGCTGCTTCCGCAGTAACGAAATATGTATCCGCTGTTTGATTTTCGATCCGTTCTATTTTCTCCCCAATCTGCGTCCGCATATCCGATTAAACTATCCTTGCATTTGTTATTTCCTAATTTTAATGCATAATTGATTGTTCCCTTCAAGTATCGAACAATTCTTTTTGCTTCTTTCCAGTCTGCTTCTGTCGGGTTTTGCATTTTTCGGCTTAAAATTGTCACGCTTGCTGTGATGTCCGGTCGAGTAGAAACAGCTATGTACATTAAACTGCCGATTAGGCTTTGAAACATTTTACTATCCGGCAATAGTTCTTCACAGAGTATATCTTTATATCCCACATCCAGGGGTATGTTAGATGTTTTGGCTTCTATTAGTTTATAAGTCTGTAGAATTCCAATTATTTGCCTTTTTTGGTGTATGTAGTAGTTTCCGTCTTTATCTCTCTCCGCTTGCACACCTGCGTATTCCTTTATGTTTCCTAGGTGCGATATCTGGAAATTTTCTGAAAGCCTTTTTTCTAATTTGGTTATTTCTTCGAGATCCTTTGATGCGATTAAAATATCATCAACGTATAGTATTATATAACTGTTTGGTTTGTTAACATTTTGTTTAGTATATAAGCATGGATCAGTATTACCTTGATTGTATCCCGAATTTTTTAGTTCTGTCGTAATACGTTTATTCCAGTTGTTCGCTGATTGCTTTAGCCCATATATATTTTTTTTAAATCTTACTACATAGTTTTCCTTTCCTTTGACTTCATATCCTTTTGGTTGTCGCATATAGATTTCTTCGTTCAGCTGTCCGTTCAGGAAAGCATTCTTTATATCATAATGTCTCACTGTAAGCTTATCTCTACTTGCTATGTTTAGTAACATTCTCAATGTTGTTGTTCTCACAACTGGTGCAAATATTTCATTGTAGTCAATGCCATACCTTTGATCATAACCTAAAGCCACTAACCTTGTTTTGAAACGAATCACGTTTCCTTTTTCAACTCGTTTCAATTTGAAAATCCATTTGCAACCAATCACTTTATGCCCTCTAGGGAGTTCTGTAAGCTTCCATGTGTTATTCGTCATTAATGACAAATATTCGTCATCAGTTGCCTGTTTCCATTCCCGTTCATTGGGACCTGACAATGCCTCTTCAATTGTACTTGGTTCGCTTATCTCATCAATTGCAATCCCCGCATATTCAACGAATCTGTTTGGAGGTACTCCCTTGTTTGAACGCTCTGATCTTCTGGGTGCTTGAATTTCTTGTTCCACTTGTTTGTCTTCTTTGGGTGATAGCTCTATCTCTAATACTGATCCCGGATCATTTTGGCTTGATAATTCTTGCTGCTCCTCCTGTTTGTCTATATTATCAAGGAATATTACATCCCTGCTAATTGTGATTTTGTTGGTTGCTTTATTGAGCAGTCGAAATGCCTTCGACTCTTCACTGTATCCTACAAAACACAATTTTTGAGCCTTTTTATCAAGCTTTCGTCTTAGTTCATCGGGAACATGCACATAGGCATCACAACCAAATACGTGGGTGTTTTTTAAATTTGGTTTCCTTAAATTCCAATATTCATAGGGTGTTTTTTCGCGTGTCCGTGTTGGCAACCTGTTTTGGAGATAGTTTGCAGTTGTCACAGCCTCACCCCAATACTGTTTTGCTAATTTGCTTTCGCATAGCATACATCTGGCCATTTCAATCAAATATCTGTTTTTTCTTTCAGCCTTGCCATTTTGTTGTGGCGAGTATGGTGCTGAAAGTTCTGTTTGAATTCCTTCGGCTTTTAGAAATGTCAATAATTCATTGTTAATGTATTCTTTGCCTCGGTCAGACCTTATTATTTTTGGCTTCTTACTAAATTTGTTTTTCATTAATGCAATATACTCTTTGAATTTTTGACATACCTCATATTTATTTGACAATAGATAAATGTGCGTGTATCCACTGTAATCGTCTATCATTGTAAGCATATATCTTTTGCCTCCGGGGGTTATGGTCTGCATGGGTCCGCAGATGTCTGTGTGTATCATATCTAGTATGTCTTTAGTTTCTCTGCTTGATTTCCTTGGAAATGGCTTACGTACAAGTTTTCCTTCAATGCATGTCTCACATGTTTCCTTAAAACTGCAACTTTCAATCTTCATATTGTCAGCCAAACCTTTTCCACACATCATCTGTATCGCATCTGGATCCCTATGACCCAGTTTACGGTGCCAAGCATGTATACAATTATCTTTATGTTTATTTACAGTTAAGAAATTTTTGTGATCCATTCTCAACTTACATAAGTTACCAACACAGTCCGCTATTGCAACTATTCCCTTATTCTTTATTATATTACACGTATTATCTCTAAAACTTACTTCGAATCCGCTATCTTGAATTCTTTTTACTGACAGCAAACTTCCATATAGTTTGGGTATATATAAAACATCTGTTACCGTAATGATTGTTTCCTTGTTTTTTTCTGTCAAGCATCTTAACGTTCCTGATCCTTTACCCTCAGCTTTCAGATCTTCACCGCTTGCTGTTGTGACCGTGTCTTTTATGTCCATGTGTAATTTTTTGAAAAATTCCTTATCGTTTGTCACATGACTTGTTGCACCGGAATCAATGTACCAGAATCCTTTGTCATTTATACCTGATTTTATGCTGAAACAAAACGCTTTATTTTCTGTTACCTTATTAGCTTTTTCACTTTTTTCTTTCCAGGCTTTATATTTGTGGCAGTTCTTCTTCATGTGACCTTTCTTTTTACAGAAGAAACATTCAGATACGTTCACGTGACTTCCTCTTCTTGTACCGTCGCCATCTTGAATTTTCAAAACTTTCTCGCACGTGGCGAGGTTATGCGATCGTCTTCTGAATTCGTCTATTAGCTTGTTTTTTACTAAATTTAAGGTTAAATCTCCTTCGGGTCTGCTTTCGAGCCCGCTTATTAAATTATTATACGACTCGGGAAGGCTGCTCAGGATTAATGCTATAAATAAATCTTCGCGGATTTCTTGACCAATGGCTAACAGTTTAATGTTTATTTCGACCATTGAATTTATATGCTCTTCTATGTTTCCATTTTCCTCGAGTGTTAATCTACATAGATGCTTTAATAAAAGTACCTTATTTGACAGTGATGATTTCTGGTGGTATTCTTGTAATGCAAGCCACGCTTGCCTTGCGCTTGTGGCTGTGCGAATGTGTATCAGTTGATCATCTTCAACCAGCAGTCCTATCGTTGCCTTAGCTTTTCCGTCCTTGACCAACCATTCAGCGTTTGGATTTTGTGGTCGATCTTGATTTACCACATCCCAAATATTTTCTCTGATCAGCAGTAGCTCTAACTTGTATTTCCATGACTGGTAATTGTCGTTGTTCAACTTGGTTACCGTTACACGTGATGTGTCCGCCATTATTTACTTTAAGCTTTCGTATTTCTTTATTTTAGAACTTTCCGTGAATTAATTTTTATCTTTTTTAATTATGAATCTTTAGCCCTGGGCCCATAACCTATTGAAAGATTAGCAGGGTGGGAATAATATAATTCACGTAACTTTAGTGTTAGTATACTTTAATATAATTCTATAACGTGTATCTTGTACAATGGCTTTACAAGGACTGACTGATCGGCGTCTGTTCCAATCACGGTTACGATTCTAGTTTTACTAGCGTCTTGTGAGATGGCGCTGTTGACATGCGATTTCGCCAATACCCTTGGCCACCTATTAATATATATATAAGCCCCGGCAAATCCAGAGAGATGACCGTCTTCCCGTCGTCGAGTCGACGACTACCTGCCCACCGTTGTCTACTGTGCCAATACGACTAGCGAACGCTTAAAGGCGAACCCCCATTTTTTATTTTAGATTTGGATTCTCCAGAAAAAAGTACCCCAATTTGACCTACGACATTTTGCATTTTGGTTCACAGATGGCGCTGTAATCGACAAAAATCAAAATGGGTAAAAAATTGTTGAAAATTGGGGATATCTCGAAAAATACACATCAGATCAAAAAATGAAAGTAAGCGTATTTGATATTTTTAAAAATGCTATTCAATAACCCCATAATTGACCCCCCACCCCCACCTCCTGGGGGTAGAGAAGGAATTATTTCAAAATCTTCAATGGGAAACCCTTTTTTATAGCAAATCTTGGTTCTCTATTGATTTGATATTATTGGTGTAATTTCTTTCACAGATGTCGCTGCAATCGAAAGCAGTTTCAAAAATTCATTAGTTTGTTTGTTTCCCATTGAAGATTTTGAAATAATTCCTTCTCCTACCCCCAGGAGGTGAGGGTGGGAGGTCAATTATGGTGTTATTGAATAGCATTTTAAAAAATATCAAATACGTCTACTTTAATTTTTCTCATTTGATGTGTATTTTCCGCAGTTCCCTTACCCCCCTGAACTATGTACACACACACACACACACCTCCCCTTCCCTATCCTTCTGGACCTCCTCTTCCGGTCGAACCACTTTCATCCCAATCCTGCTCATTCACTCCTTCACAAACGTTCCTTCCAATCATACTCTCTCTCCAGTCCTCTACCTTTCTCAGCCAAGAAATATAATTATATACAATTAAATAATTATAATTATAAAGTACATAATATAATTGTATATAATTAAATATAATTATATATTATTTAATTGTATATAATTATATTTCTAATGTCAATTCTATGTCATCCAAATAATCTACAATAGCATCGGTAATTCAAATTCCTCTTCATCGTATTCTCTTCTCTTGATTCCATATCAATTGTAGAGGATACAGACGGTTCTTCCTCAATAGACGGAGAACATAATTGATCTAACACTTCTGAAGATAAATGTAGTTTATTATTGTATTGTTTTTGTCTTCGATTGTTTAACTTTATCGTTGATATCAAAGGATCTGATGTTCCCACAGCCCTATAAAAATAAATGAAATATGAATTAAGATTGAAAGAATATAACGAAAAACAAATGAATTAAAATAAGTTAAATTTACTAATTAAAAAATAATCAGTTACACATACCTATGAAATACATCATGTAAATTATTTTTTCTGCTATTTTGTCGTGCATGATGTTCTCTGTCATATTTGTAAAATTTGTTTTTTGATTCTGCCGCATCCTCTCTGAGATAACCAGGAGGTAAAATGCATTGCTTCAAAATTTTTTTACCATGTATAAGTATTTTGTGTAGAGTTGGTGTCATCGGATACCATGAATATTTGTCCATGAATAATTTTGCGGTTTCAGAACAAAATATTTGAAACTTTTCCAAAATTGGAAATTGCGAACATATGGTATGTGACGGATAGAGAACAGTTCCCTATTAAATTCTTCATAGGAATCTGTTCAGGATCGTCGCTGAGGAAGCGCCCTAGATAACCTTTTCATATCATATAGTTAACCCCTTTTTAACGAAGACCGAGTTCGGACCCGATTTAATTGAAAGTGACAAAAAACGAGAGTCGGGCCCTAAGTGATACAGATAATGAACAACGTGTTCCATTCATTCTAGGGATATATAAACCCTTGCGTCTTTACTCTCGGGGGCTAGTACTCTCGTAGACTCAAACCGTGTCACGTTGTGCTGCATCTCGTAAAGTCACTTCCAGTGAGATCGGGCTAAAGTTCCCCTTCGATCAAATATAACCGTACAGATTCCGCTAGTCCGGTATTAAATCTATTAGGCTCTTCTTAAGTTGATTTCGAGACCCCCGCATTGCCAGTGCGTCAAAACCGAGCATCTTAGGTAATAATATCAAACATATACTACTACTTCAATTCAGTCGCGACACCAATTGTACATACCACATTCTTTATTAGAATATATTTGTGTTGTTTAGTGTTTGGGATTGGCTGTTTGTGTCGACGACGTCAATATATCGACCCGGATCGCCGTCACGCGATTGGTCGGGCTAACGAGTGAGAACGAGATCGAGAATCGATCGGCCGCGCTGCGCGTCACGGGCCACCGTCGGAGATTGATTACGATCGATTGTCGCGTCAACGTAACGATAATCCGATTGGCGGATCTCGCGATCGATCCACCAATCCCGCGTTCGGCGGTGGCAACGGACGGCCAGCAGTTCGATCGTTCTCGCCTCGCTCGCACTCTCGCAAGTGATCGCATCGAAATACGTTCATCTCGCTTTACTCTCGATACTTGTCCTCGCTATCTGAAAATCGCGCGTCTGTCTTGACCGGTTTGAAGATAGAGATTATCTTGTATAAATCTCCGGTTCCGGAAGTATCCGGAAAACTACTGTGTATTTTCATTCAAAGAAGTCTTTATTGTGCGGTGTAATTACATCGATTCTCATAAAGACCGTTAAAGTAGACGTTTTTCTATCTTGAAATAAAGTGACGTTTTTCTACCGTGAATCGCTCGTCTAAACCCTTTCTTCTCCGAAACATTTGGTCCTTCGAGCCGGATTCAGCGCTGCAGTTATCTAAAAGTGAAAAGTTTCTTTAGTTGACCGTTGGAACTTCAAACCTCGTGCGTGAAACAATGGCTGACCTTGTCGAGAATCAACGACTTTTCGCTCAACGTATCTCCCGCGTTGCGGTTAATCTGAAGAAGAAAGGAAAGGCGAATCTCACTCTGGGAATGCTTCGGATGGGTCACTCCTCCCTCGAACAATTCTGGAAGGAATACTGCAAGGGCGATGATGCAATAAGAATCGCAGCTAAAACCGATCCTAAATTGAGGGAAAATTCCTACATACAGGAGGACGAATTTCTTGAGGTTCATCAGACCTATCTGGAACAAGCTGGATCGTTACTTGACTTGATCGCCGAAAAGGAGACCTCGTCGAAAGACAAAGGGAGTTCGAATTCGAACGCAACGGTCGTCGAAACGAGCTCACAAAGGTCACGCGCTTTGTTGCCAAAAATGGCTCTTCCAATGTTCGAGGGTCGTTACAAGGACTGGCCATCATTTCGAGACCTGTTTACCTCTCTCATAATAAACGACGCGTCCTTGACTCCGGTTGAACGGCTTCATTATTTAAAAACTTGTATGAAGGGCAGCGCCGCGTCACTTCTAAAAAACATTAGAACAACGTCAGATAACTTCCAAGTCGCTTGGGAAAAATTAGAAAGCCGTTTTAATAATCGCCGACTGCTGGTTCAGGCGCAAATTCAAACACTTTCGGCCTTAGCTCCGTTGCGGAAAGAATCATCAGACGAGATGAAGCGCCTTTATGACGAAACCTTCGATGCCCTAGACGCATTAGAAAATCTCGATCGACCCATCACTAACGGCGTCGACTGGATCGTAGAGTTGACTGTTAGCCGTTTCGATCGGCAGTCGAGGCAGAAATGGGAAGATGAGATGCGGCATATGAAGGAACCAGCAACGGTCGAGCAGCTTAAAGAATTTATGGAAGGGCGCATACACACCTGCGAAGCACTAGAGCCTCCTCAAGCTGAGGAATCCTCCGACGCGAAGAAATCTTCCTCCAAGGCCGTCAAGGTGCACCAAGTGTCGAAAACTGGCTCTTCGTCTAACTTTGGTTGCTGCCTCTGTCAAGGAAAGCACTTCGTGCTCTACTGCCGTCGGTATCAGGAGAAGACTCCAGCGGAGAGGAAAGAAACTGCACGAACGCTTAACCTCTGCTACAATTGTCTGGGCAAACATCCAGCCAGCGACTGTAAATCCACGAAGAGGTGTCAGAAGTGCGAGGGGAAGCATCACACGACTATGCACGATAACGGCTCTACCTTCAAGGATCCTTCCTCCTCGAGTGCCAGCGTGCAGCACGTCTCGAACCACGTGAGTCGATCCTCCTCAGTTCTCCTCAGTACTGCTCGTGTGACAGTTTCAGGCTCACGAGGACAAGGTTGCCTGGCTCGAGCCCTCATCGATTCCGGAAGCGAGGTGTCCCTTCTTTCGGAAGCTCTAGCTCAGCGGCTCGGAGTCAAGAGGAACCAGGCTCGAGTTCCTCTCCTTGGGGTCGGAGGTGCCAAAGCGACGTTCACTAGAGGAAAAACTACGCTGGTCATCACGTCGCGTGGCAGTGGGAACGCTAAATTCCAGGTTCCGGTCTACATCATACCGGAACTCTCTCGATACAGGCCTCGAAATTTACCTGCTCTCGTCGATTGGCCGCACGTAGAGGGGTTGGAACTCGCTGACCCAGTCTACCATCGGGGCGATCCGGTCGACATTTTACTGGGAGCCGATTCGTACAACCGCATCATCCGAGAGGGTGTCAAGCGAGGGCCTCCAAACACGCCGGTTGCTCAGGAGACAGCTCTCGGCTGGATCCTTACCGGAGGAGTCGACGCTGGGAATGGCGATGAGGCAGCGAGGTCATCGGAGGTTCCGGTAAATCACTGTAATGTAGACCGAGAATTATTGGAATTGTTGACCAGGTTCTGGGAGCAGGAGGAGATCGAGACTTCGATCCCTGACACGGCGGACGACCGAAAGGCTGAGGAGCACTTCCTTGCCACTCACCTGCGGCAACAAGACGGTCGGTTCATGGTGCGGCTGCCTTTCACCAGCGCACCCGATCTGGGAGACTCTCGTCGCATCGCACTTCGAACTCTGGAGTCTCTTCACTGTAGGTTTCGATCAGCTGAATTTCAGACCGCTTACGATGAGTTCCTGAACACCTACTCATCTCTGGGGCACATGGCATTGGTGCAACCGCCGATCCACAACGAAGGGTACTATCTACCGCATCATGGGGTGTTGCGAGCAGCCAGTACCACGACCAAGTTGAGGGTGGTCTTCAACGGGTCGATGCCGTCCTCCAATGGCAAATCCCTCAACGACTTCCTTCTCCGGGGTCCGAACCTGCTGCCGAATCTGGCTGATGTTCTGCTCAGATGGCGACGGCACTTTGTTGTTTTTTCTGCAGACATCGAAAAAATGTACCGGCAGATACTCGTCCATCCCGAGGATAGGAAGTGGCAAAAAATCCTGTGGAGACCTGCAAAGGAAGGAAGCATCATGGATTACAAGCTGAGCACCGTCACTTACGGTCTAGCTTGTGCGCCGTACCTTGCAATCCGATGTCTGCATCAGCTAGCCAAGGTGGAGGAGCAGCGTTACCCTCTTGGCTCTCGGATCCTGCTGCAGGACGTCTACATGGACGACGTCCTCACCGGAGCGGACACTCTACCGGAGGCAAGGCTAAGGCAGAAGGAGCTTCGGGATTTCCTCATGGCGGGCGGATTCCCGCTCCGCAAGTGGGCCTCCAACGCCAAAGGAGTTCTGGACGAGCTCTCCGACGATGAGCGGAAGGGGATCGTCGAATGGGACTCCCTTACCCTACACAGCGTCCTTGGCATCAAATGGCTCCCTTCCTCTGACTGTTTTCAGGTTACCACAGCGACGTCTCTCAAGAGCTCTGGGTTCACCAAACGCTCGGTGCTCAGCGGCACAGCTCAGCTGTTTGACCCTCTTGGTTGGCTGGCGCCTGTCACGATCGTCGCCAAGGTGCTCATCCAATCGCTGTGGCTCCTGAAGGTCGACTGTGATACTCCGCTACCGGAAAAGGAGGAGCTGATGTGGCAGCAGTTCCAGCAGCAGCTTCCCTCTTTGCAGACGCTCAGGGTCCCTCGATGGCTCGGCACCAGTTCTCCGACGCAGCCTCTGGAGATCCACGGGTTCGCTGATGCCTCCGAGCGCGCCTATGCTGCCGTCGTGTATTCACGCACCATCAATGCTGACGGAGGGGCGACAGTCTCACTGATTGTCGCCAAATCGAAGGTAGCACCTTTAAAAAGAGTTTCTCTGCCCAGACTGGAACTCTGCGCAGCTTTCCTGCTGGCCAGGCTCGTCAAGCACGTCACTCAGGTGCTCGACTGGAAGGAGGTAGATGTCAATCTGTGGTCGGACTCATCTGTGACGCTCAGCTGGATCCAGGGACATCCGTCTCGCTGGCCGACCTACGTCGCCAACCGAGTCGCAGAAATTCAAAGGATGCTGCCTCTGGCTAAGTGGCGGCATGTCAGAAGTGCAGAGAATCCTGCCGATTGCGCGTCTCGAGGCTTGTCCCCAGAGGAGCTTCCCCAGTTCCAGCTGTGGTGGCGAGGACCCGAGTGGCTATCTGCACCGGGTCAAATTCCGACGGACACCACCGAGCTGACCAATCCCGAGGCGGAGGAACTGGAGGTCCACCACGTGGCAAGAATCCAGGAGAGCCAGCCATGCACCTTGATCCAGCGGTTCTCTAATTTAACACGGCTGGTTCGAGTCCTGGCATGGTGCCGCCGATGGGTTCCTAGGAACAGACAACCGGAGTCATGCATCACGGCTTCAGAAATGCAGGACGTCCAACATACCCTCCTGCGACTGGAGCAATCAGCTTTCTTCTCTGAGGAAATCTACCATCTCCAGAGAGATCAACCAGTTGCCGCCAAGAGCAGACTGGCCAAGCTCTGTCCATTTCTGGACCAGGACGGGGTGCTCAGAGTCGGAGGTCGAATACAGGCGGCCAATCTCGAATACGACCGGACGCACCCCGCAATACTTCCAGACGAATCCCCTCTGGCTAAGTTGTGGGTCGAAGCTGCCCACAAACGATGCCTGCACGGGGGGACACAACTCACCCTGGCCACGCTACGCCAGGAGTGCTGGATTCTCAAGGGTCGTCCATTGGTAAAAGCGTGTATCCGTAGCTGCACAGTGTGTATACGCTGGAAAGGGCAAACTGCCCAACCTAAAATGGGAAATCTTCCTTTAGCACGAGTAACACCATGTCGTCCTTTTTACAGATCTGGTATCGATTATGCTGGTCCTATACAACTTCGATCCGGTCGGGGTCGTGGTCAGGCAACCGCAAAGGGATACATCGCTGTCTTCATCTGTCTTGCCACGAAGGCCGTGCACCTGGAGGTTGTTTCTGATGGGTCCACCGAAACATTCATTGCTGCACTACGACGATTTATGTCACGGAG
The DNA here is from genome assembly GCA_916610255.1 of Lasioglossum lativentre. Classification (NCBI taxonomy): domain Eukaryota; kingdom Metazoa; phylum Arthropoda; class Insecta; order Hymenoptera; family Halictidae; genus Lasioglossum; species Lasioglossum lativentre. The sequence goes on from OU744367.1 coordinate 3,612,525, forward strand.
AGGTCGTTGCTCGGAACTGTATAGTGATTGTGGCCGAAACTTCGTAGGCGCCAATCATGAGTTGCGCTCACTGCTTCGAGCTTCGATAAAACAGGGAGGTGGCCCATTCGCTGCAGCCTCCAGGGAAGGCATCACGTGGAAGTTCAATCCACCTTCCGCTCCACACTTTGGAGGTATCTGGGAAGCCGCGGTAAAATCCGTTAAGCATCATCTACGCAGAATCATCGGAGAACAGCGATTGTCCTTCGAGGGGCTGACCACGCTCCTGACTGGGATCGAAGCGTGTTTAAATTCCAGACCGTTACAACCCTTGTCCGACGACCCTGAGGATCCAGCAGCCCTAACGCCGGGGCATTTCCTGATCGGAGAACCACTCACTGCGCTTCCAGAGCCCAGCCTCGAGGAGCTGCCAGTATCCAGTATCAGAATAGTGATTGGCTGTTCAATTTCGTCATTGGCTGACGAGGCGGGCGGAATGTCGATCCCCACTTTCGATTGCGATCGAAGGAGGTCGATGCGGATCGTCGAGAGATCACTCTACGTCTGGAAGCGATCAAGTAATCACGCGTTCGCGAAGTGTTCCGTTCGGCAAAAATCGGTGCGTAGTCGGGAGGCCAAACCGGCCTGTTGGAATCGACAAACCTTCGATCCAACCTGGGTACGTGCGCGCCTCAAACCGAGGAGTCGCGATTGCAAACCGCGTCGTGGCATAGTAAAAAAAAACGCTTAATTAACAATTCGGTAAGAACGTAACCGCGTAGTAGTCAACTGCGTAACGTAAATTTTGTAAAAGTATCCGAATTCTGTAACTTGCCATGAGCATGCCGCGAGTTACGCAGTGAACGCACGAGCGTAAGAAAGAGCGACGCGTCGGTCGAGAGATAAACACAAGCGCGCCGTTCTCGGAAAATGATCGTAAATTCGCCGAACGGAACGGACTTTTCCTTTATACAGGCCTCAGTCGTGCTAGACCTATTCAAATTTTAAACGATTATACACTCACAAATTCGTTAGGGCAATCGAGATTCCACACGGATCACCTCTGTGTGCCCCGCTGGGATCTCGTCATTGTACCACTCGCTATTGTGAGGCATAGGCAATAGGCGTAAGCTGCTTCCATCCAGAAAAATCCGGCCGGACCAGTACGCGTTACTATTTCGCCTCGGTTCGATTTGGCAAACTGACTAAACACGATCACGGTCACTCTACCGAAGCCAGAGGTTACTCTAAGTCCACATACGTGCTGAGGAGTACCTCTTAGGCGGAGCGGAGGGACTGGGGTTTGGTGAGCGTCTCTATCTGTGCGTATCATCTGGAAACAGCCGAGCGCACGAGCGGACTTGTTTATTTTCGAGATACAAGTTTCCTGACCTATCGTCGATATTTAACGTTTAAGTGGACTTCAAAATGTACTTTAAAAATGCAATAATTCATTTAAATTACATTTAATGTTATATTTATATTTAATGTAACACATAATTCACGATTGACACGTCTTTCAATAAGTTACAACAAAAATTAGATAAAATTCATATAACTTCTACAAATGTTATAAATTGGTCGAAGTTGCTAAAGCAGTCTGTTTGATCAGTATTGCAGCGGTTTTTGTATCTGTATCTACCGCGAAAATTAAACTTTAATTACCATTAAAAATAGTGTGGGAACAGAGGTGGTAGGAGATACCGGTCACTTCGTGAACAAAGGAACTTTAATGAATAACAAAAACGATTACAAGAAAATACACATAAGCGGCATCCGCGTTCGGATTAGTGGAATTCACCTCCGTCTGAGGCCGACCCTCCGCTTTTTCCCGACCGCACAAAAACGTCCGTCGATCGTCTTTTCGTCACTTTTTGTATACGTAACCGTCGCTTTGGTCGTCCTTCTCACACTGTCCCTCGATCATTGCCGCTGTCGCGGCCGCACGTACTCTCTCTCACTCTCTCTCTCTCGCACACACACTCTTCGCGCTATTCTCTCTCTCTCGCACACACATTCTTTGCGCTATACTCTCTCTCTCGTACACACACTCTTCGCGCTATTCTCTCTCTCTCTCGCACATACACTCTTCGTTCCAAACACGGCTCTTTGTCTTTCGCGACACATCCCGGTGTTTATACTATTTCTTTCGCGAAACGGCCGTTGTCTTTTTGAACTCGCGATTAAGCGGGTCCTACACTCGGCCATCCGACCTCAGACTCTGGCCTCAGAGGCTGCATCGGCTGCGGCTTCTTCTGGGTCACCTTCTTCGCCGATATCGTCGTCGTCTGTGTCGGCCCAGGGTTTCATGAAGTCTACCACAGTGGAGGTCTGACGGGGACCTTCGTGACTCCCGATCTTCTCGACCATGTATCGGTCATTTCGGAGCGTCTTAGTGACGCGGTAAGGACCCAAATACTTGGCGGCGAGTTTCAGTCCTGCGCCAAGCTGCGTCCGTTTGATGGCTACCAGGTCGCCCTCTGCGTACGTGGTCGCCTTTTTCCGTTTTTTATCGAACGTCCGTTTATTTTCCTCCTGAACTTTCGCGATGCTCTCCCTAGCTTTCGTCCGGATTTCTTCGCGGTGTTCTTCGAACATAGCGGCCCATTCCTGCTCCAACATCTCTCGGACCTGTGGGTCGTCCTTACACCGCATTCGGGTTCCGAAGAACAAGTTAAACGGCGTGGTGCCGATGCTACGGTGGGGTGTGGCATTCAGATACATTTGTACCGCGTTGAGGTGTCGGTACCATTCGTCTGGACGAGGTGCCGATAATTTGGTCAGTAACGGAATGAGCGTTCGATTGACCCTCTCCACTTGGCCGTTGCCCCTTGGCACCCCCGTCGCGATGAGCGAGTGCTGGATTTTCTCCTGCTCGCAATAATCTTGAAACTCCTTGGACGTGAACGCGGTACCCCTGTCGGAAACGATGCGTCGCGAGTTCCCGAATGTGACGGCTTGCTTCTCCAAATGCCTCAATACTTCACCTGTGCCGGTTGACTTGGTGGTATAAAGCCATGTAAATTTCGTGAAGGCGTCGACAACAACTAATATGTGTCGATAGCTCTTCTTCGTCGATGGTAACGGACCCAAATGGTCGATGTGGTATGTGTCGAGCGGTTCCTCTCCCTTTGGAATCGGATTGAGAAAGCCCTCCTGTTTTCCCGTTTTCCTTTCGGTCAATATGCACTGAATGCAATTCCGGATTGTTTTTTCGATTCTGGGACGGATTCCGGGGAACCAGTAATCTCTTTTCAGTAGAATCTCTACCTTCGCGGCTGAGAAATGTCCGTTTTCGTGGATGCGTCGGATGAGTTGCGTCTGTAGGCTTCTCGGAACCACTAGCCTGATATTCCCCTCGATCGTTCGAAACAGTAGCCCCCCCCCCCTGGTCAAATATCCGTCTATTTGATTTTGTTCGGCCAATTCGTAAATCCGTCGCGTCCCCTCGTCATCCTGCTGCGCCTTGCGGATCCTCGCCGTCATGTCGTCTTGGCTGGCAGATATCGCGTAACACGTCGGCAGGGGGTTTCTGCTCAACGAATCTACGTGGGCCATCCTATTGCCTGGGCGATGTTCGATGGCGTAATCGAACTCTTCCAGGAAAAGAGCCCACCGGGCTACGCGCACACACAAGTCTCGTTTGCTCATCGTGAGCGAAAACGCTTTACAATCTGTGACAATCTTAAATCTAATGCCTAACAGATAAATACGAAATTTCCGCAACGACCTCACTATCGCTAAAACTTCCAATTCGTAGCTGGCATAATTCATCTCGGCCGGCGAGGTTTTGCCGCTAGCGAAATACACCGGGTGTATCGCAGCCGGCATAAGGAGCCGACGGGAAACTCACCGTCGTCATCGCAGCGCTGCATAAGGATTGCACCGAACCCGAACCTCGATGCGTCGGTGTGCATCTCCGTCTCCGCATTTACTTTGTATAGCCGCAGCACCGGTTTTTCGACTAGTCTGGCTTTCAAAGTGTCGAACGCGTCCATCTCCCTACGTCCGAGCTCGAATTTCTTATCCGCCCGCAATAAATCGGTTAACGGCCTTACGATCAACGAATAACCCTCGATGAATTTTCTAAAATATCCCGATAAACCCAAAAAGCTCCGAATCTGCTTCGTTGTTTTTGGCGTCGGGAATTTTTCCACGGCCAACGTTTTCTGTTCGGACGGCCGAACCGTGCCGTTCTCGATTACATGCCGGAGGAACTCGACTTTGGTTTGTAACCACGAGCATTTTCCCCAATTGATCTCTAAACCGAAGTCCTGCGCTACCGACAATACCGACTCGAGACTCCGCATCCCGCCCTCGACGTCTCTCGACGGCACGATGAGATCGTCCATGTAGGCCAACACGACCTGCCGTCTTAACAGATCTCCGAATACAGCGTGGATGAATTTCGCGAACACCGCCGGTGAGTTACACAACCCGAAGGGTACGCGTAGAAACTCGTACTGCCCGTCCGGCACGACGAACGACGTAAACTTTCGACTTGCCTTACTAACCGGTACGTGGAAGAATCCATTCTTCAGGTCAAGTGTACTAAACACCTTCGCACCCTGCAACGCGTCGAGTTGGTCCTCTACGAGTGGGAGAGGATAACGATCCTTTACAATTTTCGAATTTAATTTGCGGTAGTCGACGCACAGGCGCGCTGAGCCGTCCTTTTTCTTCACAAGTACGACTGGACTTGCGTAATCAGAGAGCGACGGCTGGACGATACCGTCCCTCAACCATTCGCGTATTTGCTCATTTACAGCATCCTTCTCCGGCGGAGCCAGGCGCCGCGCTCTCTGGTACACAGGTTCGTCGTCCCTTAGAACAATGTCCATCCTCACGCCTACCTCGCGAATTTTCTTTGGGAGATAAGTAGCGATTTTCTGCCGAAGCTTTTCCCGGATCGTAACGTCTTTAATATGCGCGAGATCTATGCCGGGACGCTCGATTTCTATACGGAATATCTCGTGTACGTCGCTAACGGCCTTGTTATTGGCGGAAACCTCCGTTTGCAATTTCGTAATTGCTATCTCGCTCCCGCTTTTCGTCAGCTTGACCGTATTCAGAAAGTCGGCTCCTAAAAGCAAATCATGTCTCAATAACATGTCCGAAACTACGAAAATTTGAATCGCGTACGTGTTTCCGTCAATGACAACGTCGGTCGTGAATTCTCCTAGCGTCTCGTTACCGTTAGACCCGATACCCGCGAATATCGTCTCGCTACCCCGCAGGTGAGGGGCGCCTACTCTTACATAACACGACGCTCGCATCAATGTCAAATCGCTCGCGGTGTCTACGATTGCCGTTATCGCGCAATTCTTCACTCTTACCGTTTTCTGGGACTTCATCGTAGGCGACTGTACCACGATGTTTACGCTCTTTTCGGCCTCGGCGTTGCGCCTCGGACACGCCGTCGCAATATGTCCGTGCTGTCCACACCGGAAGCACTTCAGGCCCCGAGCCTTCATCGGACAATTCGCGCTGAGATGATTCGGCTCGTTGCAATTGTAGCACTTCCTCGTCTCCTTTCTCGGCGCGTATCCGTCGGTCCGTCGGTTTTCTCCGCTGCTCGCCGCTCCCGCGTCCCTGTGCAGTTTCGTCCGTGCGTTTCCCGTGCAGCATGCCGCCGAAAGCGTTAATTTTGCGAAGGCCCGCAATAAGGCTTCAGGTGTACTAAAACAGTGCATCCTCGCCTGAATTTTCAACGCCGGATCGGGGATGCCTTCGATGATGTGGTCAACCAGTTCGCTTTCGTCGTCTATCGGTATGCGATTGGCCTTTATCAGTTTGTCGTGAAGATAGTCCTCGAAGAGTTCCTCTTTTCTCCACAACCGTTCCTGAAACTGCTTGCGCACCAGGACTTTGCTCGGCCGGTGATAAAACATCTGCTCGAATTTCGCTAACAATTCGTGAGCGTCCAGCTCGAGGAAGTCGGGCCGCGAATGCATCCATTCTTGCGCCTTCCCGCGTAACCGCATTCCGATTAAGATTTTCGTCTCGTCGCCGCCCAACCGGTAGGAGGCTTGCAGGATTTTCACCTGCTTCTCCCAAGTAGGGTAGTCTTCGGATTTGCCGTCGAAATAGCTGAGCAATTCGGCGACCGATTTTACGCTCATTCGTCCGCGCGTGTTCGCTGCCGCCGCCGCTCCAGGTTGTTCGGGCGCGTCCGGTGGTCGCGCGCTTCTCAGGAGTTCAAGCTCGCGTCTCGCCAACTCGATTTCACTTTCTAGCATGGCCTTTTCTCGTCTGCAAAGGTCCAGCTCGCGCCGATTTTGTACCACTTCCTCCGTTGTTTCGTCTCTCCGCCGATCCCTTTCGTCCGTGTATTTTTCGTCGCCACCCATTTCGTCCAAATCGTCGCTTCCGTGCGTTATGTTCGTTACTCCGCCCGTCGGATCGTACGCTACAAGTCGGGCTACCAATTCGGATTTTACACCAGTGGTTTGTAAACCGAATTCCCTCAGAACGTCCTTTAGCTCCGGCACCGTGAGCATGTGCACATCTCTGGTGGCCATTTTCACTTCACGATTTTCAACGGGGTTTTTTTTTCTGTCCGTACTAACACACCAATATCTCGATCTCTGCTACTCGATGCTCTGATTCCGGACGAGCCCCCAAAATTATGTGGGAACAGAGGTGGTAGGAGATACCGGTCACTTCGTGAACAAAGGAACTTTAATGAATAACAAAAACGATTACAAGAAAATACACATAAGCGGCATCCGCGTTCGGATTAGTGGAATTCACCTCCGTCTGAGGCCGACCCTCCGCTTTTTCCCGACCGCACAAAAACGTCCGTCGATCGTCTTTTCGTCACTTTTCGTATACGTAACCGTCGCTTTGGCCGTCCTTCTCACACTGTCCCTCGATCATTGCCGCTGTCGCGGCCGCACGTACTCTCTCTCACTCTCTCTCTCTCGCACACACACTCTTCGCGCTATTCTCTCTCTCTCGCACACACACTCTTCGCGCTATTCTCTCTCTCTCGTACACACACTCTTCGCGCTATTCTCTCTCTCTCGCACATACACTCTTCGTTCCAAACACGGCTCTTTGTCTTTCGCGACACATCCCGGTGTTTATACTATTTCTTTCGCGAAACGGCCGTTTTTTTTTTAACTCGCGATTAAGCGGGTCCTACAATAGGATGCATCTGCAGAACAGCTGCAATCTATCTATTTTTTACTCTTCCGTATGATAGAAATGTGTTAAACGAATGATCGTTACTTATTCATTTTCAAGAAATTAATAATTTTAGTATTAGGGAACATATACTGTCACGTCGCCCAAATTTCGCGTACCCGTCGGAAGGACGGAACGTCTGCGACTCCGGGATTTTACAGGCGAAACGCCGGGCCACGCTCGGCCGCACGATGCGTGGTCCACCCGGGACAAAAGGTATCTCGCAGATTCGGATTTGTCACGAAAGAAGCCGTTAATGGAATCTACTTTCGGGCGCCAGACACTCGGCAGTGTCACGCAAATTGCGAGATAACGGCACGAGGCGCAAACGACCTATCCGAACTGCGAGAACCACACGATATTCTGAATAGCTCTCGGATGGGCACAGGATTCTACGTGGACGGAGTACGGAGCATTTCCCGCGGCGGAAAGGTTTCTCGAAGGAAATAAGTAACGAGAGAATCGGCTGTAATAATTTATTTGTCCGATGGACACGACAGAGCTGCCGGTGAGAGCCGGCAGCGGAAATTTACCCGCCGGCGCGTTCACGATAATTACGCGACAGGTTTTCGGTCGCACGCGCTCTTCTCCTTCGATCGCGTCGAACCCGGCAGTTTTACAGGATGGAGAAGTACTTTTACAAAGCGCTTTTGGCGCGGAAGAACTGCCGAATTCCGATGGAATACGCGGTATAATTGCTGGATCGCTCGCGCTTCGCCGTCGGACACGATACGGACCGTTGCTACGTCACACCGGGGAACGTCTCGAAGATAGCGTACAATTAATTCGAAATATCGGTAACGATACGGCCCCCCGCGAGTTCGCGCCTTCGCGTTACCAACCGGCTCGCACGTTAACCGATCGACGACCGTTTTCCTGTTCACAAAATATGGCCGACCACGCGGCACGGAAACGGCGTCGTAATTTCGCGACGCGAAAAAGGACCTCGCGAAAACGTTACCGGGCCAACACGAAATAATCGTTAAAGTACGATAAAGCGGAAGCCTGACTGGCGCTTACCAACGGCAACGAGGACGACGGCAGGTGGTTCGAATTTCGTCCTTCGCTTCGTCCCTCTTACTGGCACGCACACTTTACTACTTATTTCTTAATTCGTTTGGATTTGAATTGCGCGACTGCTCTGTATTCCGGCCAACGACCCAGTGGCCTACTTTCGGCAGGCTCGGCAACGCGGAAGCGAGGCGTCCCCCTACTCCCTACCCTAGTTCTCCCGTTTGAGACTCGCGGACCTATCGCGCGGAATTTCCTCTCAGGATCGCATCCTGTCGCGCGGGATCCCTGGCTCGCGGATTTTACTACTCGCTTTCGCCGCTTTTCCGATGGTCACGGCGACGGCTCGTGAAGAGTAGAGTCCTAGCCGCTCCGGTTGTGGACACCTTCTTGTCCGGGCGAGGCAGCGACGGGGTCGAGGAGGTGTTCGTCCCGTGTCCACTGTCCCTCGTCGGTGCCTCCAGGTTCGTCGACCCGGGCTCGATACTTCCTCCGATGTTTCGGCACGAAATCCTTCCTGAGCCAGTTCCGATAAAGCCTCGTACGGCGAGAAATAGGGGCCGGGGTCCCCTGGAGCCCGGTTTCGGTCCTGTGAAATTCGCGTCGCCCAAGTGGCGCGACGCTCAAAACGCGTTAATACTCGCCCTTGGCAAATCGGCATGCCCAGGGAGAGCGCTCGCAAACGGCCGTACGCATCGGCACTGCCAGAGGGCGGCCCGGCCTCTCTTTTTAGGGATCAAGGGGACGTCGGCAAAACTTGCCACGTCACAACTCCTCCCCCCCTAAAAGAGACCGGGACGTACCGATGGCAGCCACCTGTCAGGCTTCCTTAGGCTCGGTAACGAACGCTCATCCCCGGACGTTCCTCAGACATATCACAAGCATGCAAGACCGACACTACCCTTCACCGCGCTAAAAACCAAACACATACTTAACTGTTTACACGCTTCCTTTCGGGCGAGGCCTCCGGGACGAGTGCTACCTACATCCCAGTCTCTCTTCCGGCCGGTCTCACTAGGAGGTTCGAGGTGGGGTTTTCGCAAATAAGTGAACTAGCTTGCGACTTTTTGATAAGGGAAACTAATTAATTGTATTTGTTCGTTCGGCTATACCGCCGGTACAAAAGGAAAGAAAATGTATCTTATATCTTTTTTTTTTTTTTTTTTTCTCTTCGCAGCGTTCCGCTCCTGTCGCCTCGTCCTCCTACGGGGGTACCGGTTTGGCCTTGGGTGGCCCCCCGGCCTTCCAGGCCGGTCCACATTGTGGGCATGTGCGGACTGTCACTCCCTGTTTTCCGCACCGGAAACAGTATCGTTTCGGGGGTGCCCGGCACTGGGGGTGTCTATGTCCCCGGGCGCCGCACCGCCAGCACCCATGCTTGCGATCGGGTCGCTCCATTCCCCTTTCCAGGTGGCTTCCGGAGGGCCTAGCCCGAATTGGGGCTGGCTTGCCTTGACTGCCGGGTTCTTCTTGCCCTTTTTCGGTGCCTTCCTTGGGGAGAAGGGAAGTATCCTTCGCGGGTTCTGATCCCGGGCGAGTGGGACCGTGCTCGGCAGCCTGCACCGATCTTCCCCTCCCGAACGGGGGGTTGGGTACAAGGGAGGGCGCCCGTGGTCTCGACCTCTCCTTCCCATCTCGTTCTTCGTCCGACTGGGCGGGCGGGGCGGTGTTGCCCTCGAGAGGGTCTTCCCCGGTCTCGTCGGGGCTGGCCTCACTGTCCTCCCCTTGTTCCGACTCCGTCCGGTCGTCGGTAGATCGGTCCGCTGGTCGCGACGGTGACTTCCCGTCGTCTTCCTCCCTCTCCTGTTGTTCGGGCGGAGTGGGCTCCGGATTCGGGATCTGGGTTAGGACCGTCCTCTCCGTCTCGGTGGCCCAGGTTTCCAGCAGCTCCATGGCCATCCCCTGGCACTGGTCAGCCCCTTTTCCCCTGCAATGCTGGTTCGGCCCGAGGAATCGGCAGTTGCACCGGGTCCCGGCAATCCTCGGAAACGACATCCTGTTTCTGTTCGGCCGTTGATCGATAGAGCCTACGGGGCACAACGGGTGTTTCAGATAGATTCCTTTCACGTCGCGTTGGAAGATACCTTTTTAGGTCGCTGACGTGGGCCTTTCCTAGATTTCGACCTTCTTCCGTAGCCAATTGGTAGACCACGGGAGACATTTTGCGCGATACGATTACCGGCCCGAGGAATTTCGGGACTAACTTGGCCGCGACATGGTGGGCGGCGGACGAAAGAACGCGTTGTCGCTTCATCACTTTATCCCCCACCTCGAACTCTTCCTCCCGGTGTCGCGAATTGTAGTAGCGCGCCTGTCGATTGTATGCGTCTTCGAGGTTCTCGAGAATCCAATGCCGTAAACTCGGCAGACGCGACATGCGACCTTCCCACCGGCTGGTCGCCGCGACCTCCAATTCGACAGGCGGCTCTACGCTAGCGCGCTCGCATTTGGCCGGCCGCGGTTCTCGCCCGAAATTTAAAAAGGCTGGGGAAGCCTGTAATACGGAATGTTTCGCCGTGTTGTACGCGAATCGGAATTTCGGCAAATTAACGTCCCAATCTCGATGATCCCTCCCGATATACGCGACAATCATCGTTTTTAGGATACGATTCACGCGTTCGACAGGATTGGCTTGCGGGTGGTACGGGGGAGTAGTCGCGAGTCGAATGCCGTACTCGTCGGCAAGATCTCGCAGACATCTATTCGCGAACTCGGTACCGTTGTCGGTTATTAGTACGTCCGGTGTACCCCATCGCGAGAAAACCAACCCTTCTAGGGCCTCGGCAATTTTCGGACCGGCCGCACGTCGGAGCGGGGCGCACTCGATCCATTTCGTGAACAGATCTTGGATCACGAGAAGATACGCGTGACCGGACTTGCTAGGAGGGAACGGACCCATTATATCGGCAGCTACTACTGTCCATGGCATGTCGACTCGGCGCCGACCCATCAGCCCGGCAGGGAGTGTTTGCTCCACTTTCGTGAGCTGACAGGTAGTACAGCGTCTTACGTACTCGACAGCTGTTCGATACATGCCCGGCCAGTAGTAGCGCGTCGCGACCCGATGGTAGGTCTTTTCGATCCCTATATGACCGGATTGTAAATTATCGTGCGCCTCCTGCAAGATCTCGGTTCTGCGTTCCTCGGGGACGACTAATTTCCACTCGTCCCCGTCTTGTCCTAAAGTTTCCGCGATAAGGGGATCGGTTCGACGACAAAATAACTCCCCGTTCCGAATGGACCAGTCTTTAAATTTTTCCGGGTCTTTCTCGACTTCCGCAAATTTCTCCTCGTACCACCTCGCGCGTACTGCTGCCGCGATGTTCAGTTCCCCCCCGACAACTTCCCCCCCCCCCCCTCAAAAACGCGCGAGAGTGCATCTGGCACTTTATTCAGGGCACCTTGCCGATATACTACTTGGAAATCATATTCCAACAGTTGCAAGGCCCATCTCGCTAATCGTCCCGATGGATTTTGCAATTTCCGCAACCACCGTAGGCTGTTGTGATCGGTAACTACTGTGAATTTGTACCCTTCTAAGTACGGTCGAAACTTTTGTACCGCCCAGACTATCGCGAGACATTCTAATTCCGTCGCGGAATATTTTCTCTCCGGCAATGTGAGAGAACGGCTTGCAAACGCGATAACTTTTTCGACCCCCTCGATCTCTTGCGTTAACACCGCGCCTAGTCCTACGGTACTTGCATCCGTTTGCAGCACGAAACGTATTTCGAAGTCAGGGCACGAAAGGGTTGGTGCGGTGGCTATCATATCGCGTAGGGTCTCGAAGGCGGATTGTTGACCGTCCTCCCATTCCCACTCCCGATTTTTCCGAAGCAAGATGTTCAGTGGTTCGGCAAGTGTGGCGAAACCCGGAATAAATCTCCTGTACCAGGAGGCCATCCCGAGAAAACGCCGCACCTGTTTCACGTTTCGCGGCGGGGGGTACGATATTATCGGTTGTATCTTCTCCGCGTCCACTTTTAACCCTTCTCGGCTGACCACGAAACCTAAGTACCGGACTTCCGTACGGCAGAATTCGCATTTCTCGGGATTGATTATTAGACCGGCGCTTTTGATTTTATTTAACACTCGCGATAACCATTCTAGGTGTTCCTCGAAAGTTTTAGTGACGATAATTATGTCATCTAAATACGCGAAAGCATGTGGCTCCATTTCTGGGCCTATTAACCGATCTAATAATCGTTGAAAGGTCGCCGGTGCTCCTGTCAATCCGTACGGCATGCGGCGAAAATGAAATAAACCCTTTCCCGGTACCGTGAACGCCGTGATTTCGCGACTTCCCGGCTCGAGAGGAATTTGAAAATACGCTTGACTAAGATCGAGGGTCGAAATGTACTTTGCCGCTCGCAATTTATCTAATATCTGCGTCATGAGCGGTAACGGGTACGCATCTTTCCTCGAAACCTCGTTGACCTTTCGAAAATCGAGGCAGAAACGGTATTTGCCATTTGGCTTCTTCACCATTACGATAGGACTTGACCAGCCACTTTGCGACGGTTCGATTATGCCGTCCGCCAACAAGTTGTCTACCTCGTGGTATATTCCCTCCTGTACTTTAGGAGAGACGGCATAATATCTTTGCTTTATCGGCGGATGGTCGGCTACATCGATTCGGTGGCTGATCAAGTCTGTTAATCCGGCCATCTTTTCGAATTCGGGCAACGTGGCTTCGAGGAATTTCGCCAATTGCTCTTTTTCGGCATTATTTAAAATTTGTAGACCGCAGCATACGGTGGTGGCGGGGGGTATATTTTCGAAAGAGAACCTCTCATCCGGTCGCGCTGCGAAATACCATTCAGCGTTATGGTATTCTGCCACGATGCCGAAAAGCGCGATCGTATCCGTTCCCAATAAGAGAGGGGTTACGAGATTATTCAATACGCGCGCTGTTATTTTCTGTTTGACATCTCTAATTTTTAACACGAAACGCGCCTGTTCTTCGGCACGATCGACCGCCCCCGTGGCGAGGAGAAAATAACAAGGTCTTTCTGTTTCTTCAATTTCAATTTGTTCGTTCGGCGCGCGTTCTATCACGGCACGACTTACGAACGAAACCGACGAACCTGAGTATACTAGGGCGCGCGCGGTAATTTTTCCAATTTTCACATCCAGGGTTAATAGAGGCGGCCCCTTTCTTCCCCCTTCGATCGCGATACGAGCCGATATCAATTCTGGCGTGGTCGCTCCGGCTCTCCTGAGCGACCCCTCCCCCCGTTTCCCGTCGGTTTATTACACCTCTTGCAGTTTCGGAGCGTTACCCCCTCCGCCCCGCATCGATAGCAATGTAGTCGCGGCTCCTCCCGACAATCTCGCGACATATGCCCGGTTTTTCGGCAATTCCAGCACAGCAACAGCTGACTGCCGCTCGCGCGTTGTTTTTCGCGCGGCGGTTCTCGTCGGCTGCTGTCGCGCGCGGACGGCTCCGATCGGTGCGGTGGGGGGCTTCGCTCTTGCTTCTGCTTATTCGGGTCGGCACGGTATAGATCGCTTTCCCTCGGCGCGGCAGCGGAATAATTTTTCGCGCGCGTTGCTCGCGGTTCGCGATACCCTCGGCCTCGGTAGGGGGGTTTTTGCTCCGCATCGTCGCTCTCGTCGCTACTAACGATATTCACGGCGTTGGCGTATTCCATTCCGCCGTATTTTCCCTTGCCCTGTTGTTTTTGGCGGGAGTGGCGACTAGGGTCGTACGCGAAATTTGGGTGTACCATTTCCGAAGGTTTGGGGTTCCCTCGCGCGGTTTTCTTGTTCTCCCGCTCCGCATCTAATAACCCTTCCTCTAACTCCTCTACCGACGTCATCAGGGCCAACGGTATCCCTTGTGGCACTTTTGCTTTCGCGCCCCAGTAAACTTTTCTCATTTTCTCCGCCTCTGTCCACGGGGGGTCCAAACGTTTAAACATTGCGCGCATTGCCACGATATACTCGCGCAGCGGCTCGTCGTCTCCCTGGTGTCGTTCCCTTATATTTTTTTCTAATATTATGCGGTATTCGGGGTCCCCAAAGAATCGCCGATACGCGGCAACGAACTCGCCCCAAGTCGCCCACCGGGCTTCCGTGGTCTCGTACCAATGCGCCGCTATTCCCTCTAGGCAGACCGGTAAACAACGGAGAAGTTGGGCATCCGTAATATCGCAATATTGTCTCTCTTGTTTCAGGCGGTCTAAGAAGGCTTCCGAATCCTCCTCCGCCCCCCCTGAAAATTTTATCCGCCATCGTCGCATCATTTCCGCGATGGGCTTTCCGCGGTACCTCAGCGCTGTTGGTACGGACCCGGAAGTACCGGCAGGACGACTGGACGGGTCCTCCACCCCCGAATTTTGACCTACCCGCGCTCGAGGGGAAGGGACGGGCAACCGACCGCGCAATTCGGGTACCGGTATTTTAATATCCCTCGGCGGAGATCTACTTCCCCCTGCCTTCTCTTCGTCGGAGGTGACATACGGTATTTCGTCATCCTGGAAGGCATCGCCGTATACGGATCGGCTATCCCCCTCCTCCTCCTCGTCGCGCCAGGCTCTTGACATTGTTTCTCACGAAAGTTGGGGATTTTCGATTTTCGACACCCGATACCGTGTTGTTCGACCCGTCGATCACAGCAAGAAACACGATTGTTTATTATCCGCGCTCGGCGTTCCGAACCGGGCGTTCCAGCTGACGACGTAGCTACGCTACGCGACTCGCACAATAGCGCGTTCTCCAAAAAAAAATTTTACCGAATTCCGCTCGCTATACCGGGCGGTTGACGCGACTCTAATTATTCGCGTGTACACGAAAGTATTCTCGCGTTTACACGAAAGTATTCTCGCGTTTACACGAGATTTTTCCGCGTGGCTTTCCCCAGCTTTTCTTACAAAATCTTAACTAACAAAACGTGCTATTTGCACGGTACCGTATTTATACAGGGTCGCGGCACGTAATTCGCGAAGAATTTTCTTCGCACGGCAATGTTCGCCGTTCGCAAATGACAAAAAAAAATAAACAAAAATACCAACAATCACGCGACCCTAATCCCGAAAACGACACAACCTCAAAACATATCCTCCAACACCCGACGGTACACAATATAATACAATTTTCCAATATAATATAATAAAAATACAATTTCAAAATATCACATTCAAAAAAAAATGGTCGTCAATAAATTTCAGAAATAAATTTGGCATAGTATAAATAGTGGTACATGATTCCTCACATCTGTTCAGCCATTACCGTTCCGTTCCAAGGTGTATTATTCTCTATTGGAATGTCTCTGGTTCGGCAAAAACAAGGAGCAACAACACGGCAAGGTGAACCAAGGATCTATTATTCGCCGTTACGGCGAGAAGGACTCGAATATTCTATTCTATTGTTGAAATTTACTTTTGGCCATAATAATTTAAACTATTGCTCGCACGGTCGTGCGATATTGAATAAAGAAAAAGGCCAGTGTCCTTTTTCGGAACGGGTGATTCAAAGACTGTGAGCAACCAATGTACCGGCAACAATATTCAATATAATAAATAACATTTTATAAATATCACATCCAATAAATAGCATAAAATGACAAAAAAAAACAAAAAAAAATAACATAAAATACCATAAAACAATATTAAAATATCCCGGGGCGTTGGCTCGTCGAAAAAGAACGGTATTTTTAAAACCCGTAAATATTAAAGGAAGGGTATCGGTCTTGGTACGGCGCGACGGCTCCGATCGCGTCCGCGACTCCGCTCGAACGATCAGAAAGCAATTTTCTAATTTCCCCGAGAGCTCCGCACTCTTCACGTATCTCCGGTAAAGAAAAGCCCTTAGACAGGTCACCTTTCTAGTGAGAGGTCCCTGTTCGGGCGCCAATTTGTCACGTCGCCCAAATTTCGCGTACCCGTCGGAAGGACGGAACGTCTGCGACTCCGGGATTTTACAGGCGAAACGCCGGGCCACGCTCGGCCGCACGATGCGTGGTCCACCCGGGACAAAAGGTATCTCGCAGATTCGGATTTGTCACGAAAGAAGCCGTTAATGGAATCTACTTTCGGGCGCCAGACACTCGGCAGTGTCACGCAAATTGCGAGATAACGGCACGAGGCGCAAACGACCTATCCGAACTGCGAGAACCACACGATATTCTGAATAGCTCTCGGATGGGCACAGGATTCTACGTGGACGGAGTACGGAGCATTTCCCGCGGCGGAAAGGTTTCTCGAAGGAAATAAGTAACGAGAGAATCGGCTGTAATAATTTATTTGTCCGATGGACACGACAGAGCTGCCGGTGAGAGCCGGCAGCGGAAATTTACCCGCCGGCGCGTTCACGATAATTACGCGACAGGTTTTCGGTCGCACGCGCTCTTCTCCTTCGATCGCGTCGAACCCGGCAGTTTTACAGGATGGAGAAGTACTTTTACAAAGCGCTTTTGGCGCGGAAGAACTGCCGAATTCCGATGGAATACGCGGTATAATTGCTGGATCGCTCGCGCTTCGCCGTCGGACACGATACGGACCGTTGCTACGTCACACCGGGGAACGTCTCGAAGATAGCGTACAATTAATTCGAAATATCGGTAACGATACGGCCCCCCGCGAGTTCGCGCCTTCGCGTTACCAACCGGCTCGCACGTTAACCGATCGACGACCGTTTTCCTGTTCACAAAATATGGCCGACCACGCGGCACGGAAACGGCGTCGTAATTTCACGACGCGAAAAAGGACCTCGCGAAAACGTTACCGAGCCAACACGAAATAATCGTTAAAGTACGATAAAGCGGAAGCCTGACTGGCGCTTACCAACGGCAACGAGGACGACGGCAGGTGGTTCGAATTTCGTCCTTCGCTTCGTCCCTCTTACTGGCACGCACACTTTACTACTTATTTCTTAATTCGTTTGGATTTGAATTGCGCGACTGCTCTGTATTCCGGCCAACGACCCAGTGGCCTACTTTCGGCAGGCTCGGCAACGCGGAAGCGAGGCGTCCCCCTACTCCCTACCCTAGTTCTCCCGTTTGAGACTCGCGGACCTATCGCGCGGTATTTCCTCTCAGGATCGCATCCTGTCGCGCGGGATCCCTGGCTCGCGGATTTTACTACTCGCTTTCGCCGCTTTTCCGATGGTCACGGCGACGGCTCGTGAAGAGTAGAGTCCTAGCCGCTCCGGTTGTGGACACCTTCTTGTCCGGGCGAGGCAGCGACGGGGTCGAGGAGGTGTTCGTCCCGTGTCCACTGTCCCTCGTCGGTGCCTCCAGGTTCGTCGACCCGGGCTCGATACTTCCTCCGATGTTTCGGCACGAAATCCTTCCGGAGCCAGTTCCGATAAAGCCTCGTACGGCGAGAAATAGGGGCCGGGGTCCCCTGGAGCCCGGTTTCGGTCCTGTGAAATTCGCGTCGCCCAAGTGGCGCGACGCTCAAAACGCGTTAATACTCGCCCTTGGCAAATCGGCATGCCCAGGGAGAGCGCTCGCAAACGGCCGTACGCATCGGCACTGCCAGAGGGCGGCCCGGCCTCTCTTTTTAGGGATCAAGGGGACGTCGGCAAAACTTGCCACGTCACAATACATATTGGACAAAATTGAAAGCTGTAGTTCGAAAATATTTCTCATTTGTTCTGATCTGTAGCGTTAAATTAAAATTTTAACTGACAACGAGTTAGAAGTTTCTAATACAGAATATGCGTGAAGTCACGTTCCTCTTGGATGCTGAGAGTGGCTCAGCGCGGGGATGGTTAACGTCGTAGGATACATTTGATTCTGTCCTTACGCTACTGGATCGCTCGCTTCGCATTATCTCACTCGGTTTGGAAGAGTCTATTCACTCTCTTCGTCACACGATCCGATTAGTGTGTGTGAGCGCTGTAGCCAATAGCTCGCTAGAACCGATAATGCGTGTGACGCGACTCGAGCCCCTGCCGCTCAGACCAATCGGACGGTTTGTTGTCCCTTTGATGTGAAACTCCTACCAAGAGACTTCTTGTGGTGGACGGACAGTACTTGGTTTTCTACACAAAACTTGCATAAAGGCAAGTTAACGTATGACGCATTGTTAGACACGATCAACGGTCTTTTCCGAAGACGTGTTCGGCGCCGCGAATACCCCCCTGACGTCTCGACGGTAACGCGGCTATTAGGATACCTCGGAGCGAGCTACCGTGTATGAAGGTGGTGGGGGGTACCCACCGCTATGTAAATAGGCCCCCCTGCCTGGTTTGAATACGTTACGTTGTAATCTCCTCGGCGAGTACAAGCGAAATTCACCTCTTTCCAAACCGTTCTTTTTCTCTGCTGTAATCTTCCCTGCGAGATACAAGCGTTCAGCTCTGAACATCTCCTCTGCGAGAGTGATTCGGAATTGTTAAGACAATAAACTTTTTTCGTCAACCCGCGAAACCCAGTGTGTGACTTGAGAGTGCGCTGTTAAACCCTGATTCCGGTCATAACCAGGCCTCCTTTTCCTCCACCAGAGTCCGGCGTTTTGTGGTTCCCGACTCCTCCGAATCGTAACGGGTCGGTGAAACACGCATGATTATCTACAAAGAAAACTACAGGGAACTCATAATTATTGTTCTTTAACAAAAGTACAAAAATATTTGATATAAACTAGAAAAATGTTTCTGCTGTCATCCATCCATTATCACAATAGGCGACTGTTTGCGTGTAACGGTTGGATTTGAATATGAGACGAATGGACTGTATAAATGGAGAAAAGCGGATAAATGGATATTTAATAAATTAACTGTATTGAATACTAAAGTTTACACTATTGTCTGAATTCTGTATAAAAATGAAATAAATGAGAGTTGAAAAGCACGTGTAACGATTTGACAGACGACTTGATTACGTAGTTCGCAGCTGACTGGTTTGGCGTAAAGAGAGTGAGAAGACCGCTGTCTCTCACTTTTGTTGTCTCGATCCTCCTGGAAGTCCGTCACGCGCCGGTGGTTCCGGTTGTTCGTTCGGGATCATTCCAGAAGGATCGAGACGGATTTTCACCAATCACGCGCTTGATCGATGGCCCGCGCGAGTCTCGTTACCATACGCTGCTGGCTTGCGTTCAGGCGGGAACGCGCGAGTCAAGTCGTGATTGGTTGTGTGTATTGAAGTCGCGGAATACTCACGGCAACATGGCGCTCGCAGACGCCAGTCTCAAACACTTTCAGACTGCTTTCAGCATCTTGAAACCAAAGCCTCAAATCACTTTCAGAAACTGATACTCTTTTTACAGTGAGATTTTGAGCGATAGTTTTGCTTAAGTTTGTATTATGTCTCTTCATAAATCCATTAAACCAGCGGTGGCCAGGTCTGTCATTTTTAAACGATGTTTTTCTGTTCTCTGAAGTGATAAATTTTTGAACTTGACCACATTGAATATCTTTTGTTACAGGAAATCCTTGTTCGGCACAGTAAATAATTCACTTTTCTATATCATCTTCTTCTGTTTTCGACATTATGGTTGGTTGTCCTTTCTTATCATCCACCGAACTTATATTTTTCATTTTAGAACGGAGTGTGCTTTTTGGAATCTTAAACTGGTCAGCGGCTTTCCTTAATGATAACCCACTGCATTGAGAGCTTGTACAGTGGATTCAAGAGAATGAGATTCTTCATTTATGTTCATTTTCTATTTTTAATAATATCCTTGCTCTTGCTTTTAATTTGTTTTTATGATACTGTGACGGTTTCTTGGGAAGCGAGTGATGATTGCCGATTCAGTCGGTTGTCTAGGTTCGGGTCTTGAAATGAGATGACGCTAGTTCTCGATGACGGAAATATCGTATGTATTTCTGCTTTACGTACAGTTTTAACTTACTTCTATCGCGGCGACGGTTGTCATGGTGGCCCGTGCGGTATCAATGGTGTTTTTAGTGGACGGGACAATCTCACTGACGTGTAGCCTCGGTGACGGAAGGGATCTCACTGCCGTGTAGCATCGGAGATGGTATCGGAAGATCGGTCAGAAGGTTCTAGCGGATCGGTTGCGGGAAAACAGTCTTGGAGTGGTTCGAAGACGAAACGTTAGAGTACGGTTCGGTTCGTTGCCAGACTACTCTGACTCGGTTTTTTTTTAAGTACAGGTCGGAACCCGCGTTTCTATCTGGGGATTTTAAAAGTTTCCTGGAGGTGCAGCGTCCCTACACTTTTGATTTCATTATATATTCTTTCTTTCATTGAGGGATGGATTTGGCATTAGCCAGCTCGAATAATTTTGAACAAGAAAATTTCCAAACAACTTGTTAAGCTTGTTTGAGCTATACTGATAGCTTCGTCATAGGGTTATTTTGTTTACTCATGAGGGGCTGCCTTTAGGTTGGAGACAGTCCTTTTCATCCAGGATCTGCCGCTTAGGGCGCCCCAGAAGCTGTAGTGGTGATTTAAGGCAATGAGAAGACGTGTGTGTAATAGCCGCGTCACATGTTTTACAAATGATGGCTGCCCCACGCATCGCATTAATTGTCGTGTCCTATTTTGAATCTTCAAGGTGTACACCAATCTTCATCAGTATTCGACTGTGCTAGATATCTTGCAGCTGGGCCAGGAGTTGCAAGAAACCACCTAGGTGCGTAGAATTATTTTTAGGATGATTTCTGATATTAGTGTCAGTGGCGGTTGATCCTGTGGGTTCCGGGGGAATGTCCAGCGGGAATCGAATTTTGGGAGTGTAGGGAAGTAGTTCTCTCTTGAACGTGGTGGTCTGTTGTATAAGCAGGTTGTGGTGGCTCTCCGGATTGTATTTTTAGACTAGATTATATAGTGTTGTGTATTCCTGATGTGGAATGATCTATAGGAAGGCCCAGGATGATTTTAAGAGCCTTGTTCTGTATCCTCTGTTGACTTAAAATGTGGGTCTTAGCAGCGGTGTGCCATACATGTACACCGTAGGTGATCACAGTGCTAATGCAAGTTTTACGTATTAGTAATTTTAGATGGAATTTAAGTTTGGATTTCTGTCCAATGAGCACTGTAGCTGCCGCCAAAGCAGCAGTGGCTTTTTTCCTTCGGTCCAGGATAGCAGGACCCCATGTGAGTTTTGCATCAAATTTTTACACTCAGGTACTTGACTGTTTTATTCTTTAACGGAAGCGGTCTTGATTGACCAGACATGGAAATTGTAATTGGAATGAATGAGAAGTATGAGTGTAAGGAATGGATATAACGAATGGATTTGAACTGGAATGAGTGACGGAAAATGTAGGAAGAATTATCCGGATTTAACAATAATTAACTGTATTTAACTGTATGTACATGAATTTAACAATAAAATGAATGATGAAAACTGAATGGTAACGGAGAAGTTGATTGAAAAGAACTCGATAGAGATAACGTGGTTACAGCTGATCGCGTGCGAGAGAGACTGACAGAAAGAGAGTTAGCTTCCGTCTTCTGTCTCTTTTATTGGCTCGCTCTCGATCCTTTCTGGAATATTCGCGAATGCTCTTACGGAAGTGCCGATGCATGACGAACATACCAGAAGGATC
Organism: Lasioglossum lativentre; assembly: GCA_916610255.1. NCBI lineage: Eukaryota > Metazoa > Arthropoda > Insecta > Hymenoptera > Halictidae > Lasioglossum > Lasioglossum lativentre. The sequence goes on from OU744367.1 coordinate 3,634,167, forward strand.
GAGAGCGAGTTCCGACCAATTGCGCGAGCGTTCGCCTGCCTACGCAACTTCTGAGCGCCGGTGATTGGTCGGTGTCTTGGCGGGTTCGCGGCGCCGTTTGGCGGGAACGCGCTGTGACGTCGAATTGTCATGGCGCTCGCACGCGCCAATCTCGAACAATTCCATTCTATTTCAGTGTTATTGAATATAACAACGGTATTTCCTTCTTGAGGTGTTTGATCTTCTTGGTAAATATAATAGCCTGCGTCTGGCTACTGTTCAGTTTCATCTTCCAGTCCGAGAGGAATTCGTTGATTAATTTTAAATGATTTTGAAGGAGGTCAATAAGTCTCAAGTGGCTGAATGAATGTCTAAGAATAGCTGTATCAACAGCGAAAAGAGCGAGTGATGTGTCCTTCGATTGAGGAATATCATTGATGTTGTGACGTTACAAATTTGCGACGTCCCTTCTGTGCCCCAAAAACAATAAAAAACCGAGTTACGTATGGACCGGGCCGATCTCGTCTCAAACCACGAATCCGTACGCGGGAAAAGCGAGCGTTCCCCGAGGAAAACCGGTACCGTAATACCAGCTGACGCCCGATACGTACGCCGAGTACGGCTAAGTTGCAGAAGCGGATCAACGGGGCGACCGGACCTCTGAAACTTCCCGAAGGAGTACGCAGCGGAAAGGACTGTCCGAGATCCGATACAGGTCGATACAACAGTCCGTGCACGGACGAATTAAAAAGGAGCTGTTGGATATACCGACATGTGTCGTAGAAGGGTCTTGCCTGGAAAAACCCTCGACACTTAAAGGCAATGAAGCTAGGAAAAGTCCCGTAGGTATAAGTGGGTCTCGTTTTACATTTCCGAGAGGGGGCTTGCCCCCCCCCCCGCCCTTGGGGTAAGGGGATTCCCCCTGCCTACAACCCCCACCCCCCCGGCAACTCCCCTTGGGGGAGGGGGTTTTTTCGGTCCCCCCTTCCCCCCAACCCCTCACATTTGGGGAGGGGGGTTTTTTCGGGGGGTTACCTCCAGACCTAACCGGGCGGTCATTTTCGGGGGTCACCCCCAGACCTAACCGGGGTGGTCTTTTTCGGGGGGTTACCTCCAGATCTAACCGAGCGGTCTTTTTCGGGGGTCACCACCAGACCTAACCGGGGTGGTCTTTTTCGGGAGTCACCCCCAGACCTAACCGGGACGGTCTTTTTCGGACGGTTCGCGGATTTTTTGGGGATCGCGGATTTTTTCGGTGGTCAAGCCCTGATTTTTTCGCGAATGTTTTTTTCGGGTGAGTGACGTCACAAAGGATAGGAGTGGAGGTTGGTCGATTTTTGTGACGTCACAGCGGTATCCTCTCACGCCCGAACCGCATACTTTAACGATCTAACCGAGAATGATGGAACAGACGGCTCTCAGACCCCGCCCGTTCTTTCCTGCAGTGGTGGTGGGGGGAACAGGTCGTTTTGCTGAGTAATCAGATTGTTGTAATGTTATGCCCCTTTGACATCACGGAATCTCGTGCGCATTTTGCAACCGAACACTTTGCTAAGTAATCAGTTTGTTGTAATGTTATACCCCCCCTTTGAAATCTCGGCAAACACATCGGGTTAAATATTATAACTTCTTTTAAGACTGCATTTAAGACGCTATTTGATTGAACATGACATTTTTATATAATATGATACCCCTTGGGAACGAATAGGAATCTCGGGACAGGAAATGTAAATCCTGCATTAAATGTCGGAATATCCCTTTGATTTCATTTTATTAGCATTACATCTAAGCCTAAAGCTAACAATTCGGTGTCTATTAATGAATTGCGGTCAAAATCGTCATGTTCTGCAATGGCTTTTGCAAAATCATCGGTAACATTAGATATTATTTGCATAAACATACAATATTTTGTTTGTACGGAATATAGGTTCTCAGATAGCCAAGAGTACATGAGATCGATACAAAATTCTAAATCAAACAATTTTAGCATCGTTTTCTGGGCAATCTGTATGCACTTAGTAGATTTTGATAATTTTGCAAGCTTTAGATCGTCGTTTAACTGACAGAACTCCACAGTTATATCACCAACATGCACCGCATCCCCTGAGCAGGTAATGTTCCGCAGAATGTCATCTTTCTTTCGTAGAAGATCTTTCCAGGTAGCCATAGACAGTTGAATTTCATTGCCGTGATTGTCTCCTATAGCCAACTCGACGTGACAGCAACCACCAATTCGAACTCCAATGTCAAGGTATTTGTAGAATGTATTCGTCAAGGGATATCTCCTGCCCAATATACGCATCGCGCGCACGATCCTCTGTTCCGAATTATCAGCGCTGATAAGAAAAGAAGCAATTAGGAAAGACAATTTTTTTCAGTTGCAAAGAAACAATACTGAATAGCATTTTTAGCGGTTGCCGGAGTACTTACTGTGTGTGTAATTGCGGAGGATTGAACACATTATTCTGCAGCGTTGCGCGAGAGTTGACGGTTGCGGACCACATAGTTGATACTTTGTCGATCTAACCAACAATGGCGTTTTATATAGCCTCTCAGACCCCCCTTCTTCCCATTTTGAAAAGTGCAAACACAGCAAGAAATCTCGGCAAACACATACCATGAAATATGATACCAAAAATTCTTAGAAATAAGTTTGCTGAGTAATCAATTTTTTTTTGTAATGTTATACCCCTTTGGAGTCAGGAACGAACAGGAATCTCGCCAAACACATCTGGTGAAATATTACACCAAAAATTCTTAGAAATAAGTTTGCCGAGTAATCATTTTTTGTAATGTTATACCACAAACTGCGCATTTTGCCGGTAACATCGCAAATACATTGGGTGAAATATTATACCATTTTAAGAAATACGGGAAAAACTTTGTTAAATAATATAGTTTATTCAAAATATGATTCTTGTTGACCATTATAATTTTACACAGTTTAAATACATTTTCGACGGCACATACGCCAGTATGGAATGCACATGTATGCAGCCCCTTTTGCAACATCGACAATCTTGGAACATCCTCTAGATCCACATCAAGAGCCTCGATTCCAGTTAATTTCCGTAGCCATTTTTTCTTTTCCAATCCCTCGACAACGATCTGCTGCGTATCTTCCAGGGCTAGTTTCAAACAGCTTCCAGCTTCTTTGTATGGAACACATCCGTCTATCCATCCGATTCCATGATGTTTTCTCGTCAGCCATCGAACCTGACGTGCTTCGGCAGCAGTCAATCGGTGGAACCCAAATGGTGGCTCGAATATCCAGTGCAATAGTTTATTTCCATCCCGTAAAATGGCCGCTTCTTTTACAATGAATTCGTTTGACCCGATCTTGAAGCCTTGTAGATCGACAAACGTTAGATGAACCAACGCCGCTTGTTAAAATATTCTGCGCACTACGTTGGTCAACGGGCTGTACTCGACTATACGATCATGTATAATCAAGCAGTATGCAGCTGTGTTGACTGGCACATTATCTCTGCATTCGAAATCTATGCGGACATCAATTGTAGCACTTTTAACAGACTCGTTTTGACGAGAGCAGTCTATGACCACAAATGGACCACACGATAAGAACTCTAATTCGTCCAATAGCGGCTCACTGTATCGATCACCATAATACGAGTTTTGAAATTTTGCATACATATCGTAAAGTACCGCATACTTATTTTTTTCAAAGTCCAAGTTTAGGTCATCGTATGGGTATGATTCCGAATTTAGCACTCTTATGCAATTGATTCTTCCAATTATTCTGCAATGCGAATATGATGAAGCGAGGTTTCTCCAGTTGTAGTTGTTTGTAAATGTGGATATTCGTATAGATACCAAAAGCGAAAACTCATAGGTATCATCTGTCCTCTCTCGAGAATGCGTAGTAACGACAATTTGGTTACTTCTTCAAGACTTATGTGCGGCATACGCCACTGAACTTTGAATAATTCGATTTTAGGTGTTAAAGTTTCAGGGCCAATCAACGCGTTTAGGTCGTTTCGTGATCAAATTAAGACCAACTCTTGACGCACGTTAACGGTTATCTTGTTATAATCTTCACCGAAGCCGAATAACATATTGAATGGTATGCAGAAATTGAAATCTGCGCCATCCAGTTTACGATACCAGCCAGCGGTGGCCAATGCTTTACTTCTTCCGGGGGAGATGGACACGTGTGTTTTTAACGCAGTCGTTATTCCAGGATTTTTACAGCGATCTATTTCAACGCCATTCAGTTCATATCATATATATAGAAAGCAGCGCAATTGGTATCGAGAGTAACATTGTCGCTTGTTCCTTGAGGTGGGGCCTCTGCTAAAATAACTTTTCCTTCAATGTACAAGAAACTCTCGCACGGTAGCGTATACAGATCTTGCTGCTATATCGGTATTCTTATTTCATCGCTATTTCCGAGAGTAGTATTTGCATAGGGATTATACGTGTGCACTTCTATCTTGGTTATACGATTATCGGAGGTCGGCGTATTGCCAATGGCCAGAATGTTAGACATTATTGCTTTACAACAAATCCCAACGATTGTAGAAAACGCACGTTCTGCAAGCTCAGCAGGTTCTTCCTCGACGATGGTGTGGCACAATAATTTGCCCGACTTACTGTGTCGATGAATGTATTTGTTGCAGCGGTCGGAATTAGAGGTTCGTTCGTTTTGTTATACACAAGCATAATATAGCACTTATTCGTAGGAGCGGGGATCTCGCCGTCTTACATGTAGTCTAACCGTGATTTCTTCTCCATGAAAATCGATCAAACGATTATTTTGGTCAAGCAGACGTATTTCTAAATCGTCTATTATCCGCACGGCGATAGGAAGGTAAATGACTCGCGGCGGTGTTTCTGAGATCTTATATCCTGGAGGAACCCTAGGTGAAAATTCGTGAATAATGTGTACAGGTTTGTCATTACTGTACGAACCAGCTGTTATGCTGCATTCCACTCTGATCACGTTGATGCTTATAATGTTCACAGGAGCGTTAGACTCATGCCACATTTTAGGTGGGAGAATACGGTTTGCAGAAAATCCAAGTAGCGATCCTATGTTATTAGGTTCTCAAAATTAATCTTATAGGAGCAGTATATTTCACTCTTCATCGTATTATTGTTAGCACGTATGACGAGAGGGTATTCATCGTTCCCCAAATCATGCCTGTTGGGATATTTTCGCAGTATTTCCCGTTTCAAGTACTTATCGATTGCATCCAGTTCGTAAGATCCTTCGGGAATGACAATTTCTTCGTCATTTTCACCAAAATAAAATTTATTGTTGCGGGCATCAACGTTCGCTATCGTGTTCAATGTGTCAAAATCCACGAGACCTAGTTCGTATTCATAACCACACAAATCTATCGCGGGAAAGTATTGGACTGCGAGCATGCTGCTCTTACCCGTTAACGCCAGTGTCAACGACGAGGGCGTCATGTTTATGCGAAAGGTGTAAAGAATGTAATGAAATTGTACTTGTCGGTAATGTGCATTTATAATGAGTTTTCCTCGAGAAATTTTACACACACATGGTTTGATCGAAATTTTGAAAACGTGCATGATTGTAAGTAATTTTTGCGGATGATCCAAAGTATGCAATAAGGTTCACAGGTGGGCGTAGATTACCAAAGCTATCAAAATATTTTACAGTACGATTGCGTTTCACGTATGCGATCCAATGTGTGCCCGGACCGATACTATCGTCCAAGTTTACTATACCGCTCTCATTTACATTTGCTCTCGCCGGAAGACTATCGCGCATGTATACTCCGCGAAAATGTGGTATATTCTTTCTTCCTATATCCTCAAGCTGAACATTTGTCATCGGCAGTGTCCCTAGTTTTTCATGGATTGAACTTTTTTTTTCCTTAAACCAGCACCCTTCTTGTAGGGTGCGAGATAAATTCCGCGACCTTCCATAGCATGGTTATGACGTTGCAATTCCTCCAACTGTTTTCGCGCAGCCTTGGCATCGTTCACAGCCTTCGCTACGCCAGCAGCACCGCCCGTCAACGCCCCTATAGCCGACAATGCAGGTAGGAGGAACAGTAGGAAGCCACCTCGCTTTTCCATCGGTAGAACTCGCGTCTTCTTCTTCTTCTTACCACTGTTTTTTTTTCTTGAGCCCCATCCCAAGCTTCGTTTTAGCTTTCATCGCGGCCCAAACAGCTGTCGCAACAGTCTTCTCGCCTAACGTAGCGTTCTTCGCAGTCATACGCTGACGTGCTCGATCAGCTAAAATGTGATCTGCCTTGTGACGATTCGTCAAATCTTCGTTTTGAGAGTATGCAATGTCGTGTTCTCTACAGGCCGAGTCTAATGGATTTATGCCACGATCGCCGCGAGCCAAGCGTTCCTGCAAACGTGTGCCGGGTCCACAAAATTGATATCCTGGTATATGTAATTCAAACGGCAATTTATTTATTAGGGTATTTAGAAGTCCTGCTCCCTGCCGCCGTATGCGTGAGTAACGATCCTTTTTCATAGGTGGTCCGTCAATGTGTCGTCAGTACGAAAGGCATTTGTATAAATATTCCCCATACCCCGCTTACATGTTATTGTTGCAACAGCTGCGATGCGGTTCGTAAGACAACCTGTGAAAATTCGAGTGTTCTCAGACAGAAAGTTTGATAATATTATGCATCATGTTCTGAGACATGGACCAGTATTACCTAACACTGTACGAGGTATAGTGTGTGGCCCTTCCAATTGTGGGAAAACTAATGTTGTCATTAGCTTGTTGGAAAGCCCCAATGGTATGCGATTCGAGAACGTGTACGTATATTCAAAGTCGTTGCAACAGCCAAAATACCAGTATTTGGAAAAGCTGCTCTCATCCGTAGAGAATGTTGGCTACTTTCCTTTTTCAAACAATAGCGACGTCGTTCTACCTAACGAAGCTCTACCAAATTCTATATTTATATTTGATGATGTGGCGTGCGATAAGCAGGATGTGATTAGAGAGTACTTTTCCATGGGTAGACATTCAAAAGTGGACAGTCTGTATCTATGCCAATCGTATGCAAGAATTCCAAAGCACCTGATTCGCGATAATACCAATCTCTTACTACTATTCAAACAGGGCAACATGAATTTACGCCATGTGTATGACGATCATGTAAATACCGATATGACGTTTGGACAATTTAACAAACTGTGTGCAAAATGTTGGCAACAAAACTATGGATTTGTGGTTATAGACAAGGATAGTCCTATGCATAGAGGTCGCTGTCGACGAGGATTTAATGACTATAAATTGGGAAATTTTTGTCGATCGTAAATTTGTTTTTAAACAACTTTCTGGAATAATCTCGGCGCAAGGTTCGATCAAATTCTACCTAAGTATAGCTAATATGTACTAAACTCAAACGTTTCGATTCGGATGTGAATCTGTGCGTCCTAAGACCACGTTTGCTATAGAAATATTCTATTAGAGGAAAAGAAAGGTGGTGTTTCGTCCTGGATCCGCTAGAGGACTCATCAGTAAGGCTATCTAGCGGACCCTGCCTTAGACACAAGTGTCGGAAGACATTTTAAGGAACGTTGTTAATATACTAATTGATGACAGTTTAGTAACTTTTAATTTAATTAATGACTATGTCGTATTATAACTACATCATTTGGTTGCCAACCTGTGACGTGATCGAACGAGTGTCGAACGGGGTGTTGAACGCCATCGAACGGTTCTTCGAACGGCATTGAACAGGTGTCAAACGACATCGAACGGGTGTCGAACGGGATATCGAACGGTTGTCGAACGACTATCGAACGGGTATCGAACGTACACGTTTAACTTAGAACGTGAGTAGAACGGGTGTAGAATGGGGTGTTGAACGTATGCGTTTAACGTAGAACGGGTGTAGAACGGACATCGAACGGGCATCGAACGGGGTGTTGAACGGAAATCGAACGACATTGAACGGGCATCGAACGGGTATTGAACGGCATCGA